>CM026391.1:31732354-31887054 GCA_014843695.1 Archivesica marissinica | reverse complement strand
GTCAGAATTGTCCAACGTTACATTACTGATGCTCGTAGATTACAGCTGTGCTTGGAATTGTCCAACGTTACATTACTGATGCTCGTAGGTTACAGATGTGCTCAGAATTGTCCGTTACATTACTGTTGCTCGTAGGTTACAGCTGTGCTCGGATTTTTCCAACGTTACATTACTGATGCTCGTAAGATACTGCTGTGCTTGGAATTGTCCAACGTTACATTACTGATGATCGTAAGTTACAGCTGTGCACGGAGTTGTCCAACGTTACATTACTGATGATCGTAAGTTACAGCTGTGCTCTGAATTGTCCAACGTTACATTACTGATGCTCGTAGAATACAGCTCTACTCAGAATTATCCAACGTTACATTACTGATGCTCGTAGAATATAGCTGTGCTCGGAATTGTCCAACGTTACATTACTGATGCTCGTAGATTACAGCTGTGCTCAGAATTGTCCAACGTTACATTACTGATGCTCGTAGATTACAGCTGTGCTCATAATTGTCCAACGTTACATTACTGATGCTCGTAGGTTACAGCTGTGCTCAGAATTGTCCAACGTTACATTACTGATGCTAGTAGGTTACAGCTGTGCTCGGAATTGTCCAACGTTACATTACTGATGCTCGTAGATTACAGCTGTGCTCGGAATTGTCCAACGTTACATTACTGATGCTCGTAGATTACAGCTGTGCATAGAATTGTCCAAGGTTACATTATTGATGCTCGTAGATTACAGCTGTGCTCATAATTGTCCAACGTTACATTACTGATGCTCGTAGGATACAGCTGTGCTCAGAATTTGTCCAACGTCACATTACTGATGCTAGTAGGTTACAGCTGTGCTCGGAATTGTCCAACGTTACATTACTGATGCTCGTAGATTACAGCTGTGCTCGGAATTGTCCAACGTTACATTACTGATGCTCGTAGATTACAGCTGTGCATAGAATTGTCCAATGTTACATTACTGATGCTCGTAGGTTACAGATGTGCTCAGAATTGTCCGTTACATTACTGATGCTCGTAAGTTACAGCTGTGCTCAGAATTTTCCAACGTTACATTACTGATGCTCGTAAGTTACAGCTGTGCTCAGAATTGTCCAACGTTACATTACTGATGCTCGTAGTTACGCTGTGCGGAATTTGTTTGTGTGTGTGTTTGTTGTTACTGATGCTCGTAGGTTACAGCTGTGCTCGGAATTGTCCAACGTTACATTACTGATGCTCGTAGATTACAGCTGTGCTCAGAATTGTCCAACGTTACATTACTGATGCTCGTAGATTACAGCTGTGCTCAGAATTGTCCAACTTTACATTACTGATGTTCGTAGATTACGGCTGTGCTCAGAATTGTCCAACGTTACATTACTGATGCTCGTAGATTAGAGCTGTGCTCAGAATTGTCCAACGTTACATTACTGATGCTCGTAGGTTACAGATGTGCTCGGAATTGTCCAAAGTTACATTACTGATGCTCGTAGATTACAGCTGTGCTCAGAATTGTCCAACGTTACATTACTGATGCTAGTAGATTACAGCTGTGCAGAGAATTGTCCAACGGTACATTACTGATGCTCGTAGATTACAGCTGTGATCGGAATTGTCCAACGTTACATTACTGATGCTCGTAGGTTACAGCTGTGCTTAGAATTGTCCAACGTTACATTACTGACTCTCGTAGATTACAGCTGTGCTCGGAATTGTGCAACGTTACATTACTGATGCTCGTAGATTACAGCTGTGCTCAGAATTGTCCAATGTTACATTACTGATGCTCGTAGATTACAGCTGTGCTCAGAAATGTCCAACGTTACATTACTGATGCTCGTAGATTACAGCTGTGCTCAGAAATGACCAACTTTACAGTACTGATGCTAGTAGGTTACAGCTGTGCTCGGAATTGTCCAAAGTTTCATTACTGATGCTCGTAGATTACAGCTGTGCTCAGAATTGTCCAACATTACATTACTGATGCTCGTAGTTTACATCTGTGGTCGGAATTGTCCAACGTTACATTACTGATGCTCGTAGATTACAGCTGTGCTAGAAATGTCCAACTTTACAGTACTGATGCTGTAGGTTACAGCTGTGCATAGGTTACAGATGTGCTCAGAATTGTCGTTACATTACTGATGCTCGTAAGTTACAGCTGTGCTCAGAATTGTCCAAGGTTACATTACTGATGCTCGTAGATTACAGCTGTGCTCGGAATTGTCCAAAGTTACATTACTGATGCTCGTAGATTACAGCTGTGCTTAGAATTGTCCAACGTTTCATTACTGATGCTCGTAGGTTACATATGTGCTCAGAATTGTCCGTTACATTACTGATGCTCGTAAGTTACAGCTGTGCGTATAATTGTCCAACGTTACATAACTGATGCTCGTAGGTTACAGCTGTGCTCAGAATTGTCCAACGTTACATTACTGATGCTCGTAGATTACAGCTGTGCTTAGAATTGTCCAACGTTACATTACTGATGCTCGTAGATTACAGCTGTGTTCAGAATTGTCCAACGTTATATTACTGATTCTCGTAGATTACAGCTGTGCTCAGAATTGTCCAACGTTACATTACTGATGCTCGTAAGTTACAGCTGTGCTAGGAATTGTCCAACGTTACATTACTGAGGCTAGTAGATTACAGCTGTGCTCTGAATTGTCCAACGTTACATTACTGATGCTCGTAGAATACAGCTGTGCTCAGAATTGTCCAACATTACATTACTGATGCTCGTAGGTTACAGCTGTGCTCGGAATTGTCCAACGTTACATTACTGATGCTCGTAGGTTACAGCTGTGCTCAGAATTGTCCAACGTTACATTACTGATGCTCGTAGATTACAGCTGTGCTCAGAATTGTCCAAGGCTACATTACTGATGCTCGTAGATTACAGCTGTGCTCATAATTGTCCAACGTTACTTATTGATGCTCGTATGTTACAGCTGTGCTCAGAATTGTCCAACGTTACATTACTGATGCTAGTTGGTTACAGCTGTGCTCGGAATTGTACAACGTTACATTACTGATGCTCGTAGATTACAGCTGTGCTCAGAATTGTCCAACGTTACATTACTGATGCTCGTAGATTACAGCTGTGCTCAGAATTGTCCAACATTACATTACTGATGCTCGTAGATTACAGCTGTGCTCGGAATTGTCCAACGTTACATTACTGATGCTCGTAGTTTACAGCTATGGTCAGAATTGTCCAACGTTACATTACTGATGCTCGTAGATTACAGCTGTGCGTGAAATTGTCCAACGTTACATTACTGATGCTCGTAGGTTACAGATGTGCTCAGAATTGTCCGTTACATTACTGATGCTCGTAAGTTACAGCTGTGCTCAGAATTTTCCAACGTTACATTACTGATGCTCGTAAGATACTGCTGTGCTTGGAATTGTCCAACGTTACATTACTGATGATCGTAAGTTACAGCTGTGCACGGAGTTGTCCAACGTTACATTACTGATGATCGTAAGTTACAGCTGTGCTCGGAATTGTCCAACGTTACATTACTGATGCTCGTAGAATACAGCTCTACTCAGAATTATTCAACGTTACATTACTGATGCTCGTAGAATATAGCTGTGCTCGGAATTGTCCAACGTTACATTACTAACGCTCGTAGATTACAGCTGTGCTCAGAATTGTCCAAGGTTATATTATTGATGCTCGTAGATTACAGCTGTGCTCATAATTGTCCAACGTTACATTACTGATGCTCGTAGGATACAGCTGTGCTCAGAATTTGTCCAACGTCACATTACTGATGCTAGTACGTTACTGCTGTGCTCGGAATTGTCCAACGTTACATTACTGATGCTCGTAGATTACAGCTGTGCTCGGAATTGTCCAACGTTACATTACTGATGCTCGTAGATTACAGCTGTGCATAGAATTGTCCAATGTTACATTACTGATGCTCGTAAGTTACAGCTGTGCTCAGAATTTTCCAACGTTACATTACTGATGCTCGTAAGTTACAGCTGTGCTCAGAATTGTCCAACGTTACATTACTGATGCTCGTAGGTTACAGCTGTGCTCGGAATTGTCCAACGTTACATTACTGATGCTCGAAAGTTACAGCTGTGTTCAGAATTGTCCAACTTTACATTACTAATGCTCGTAGGTTACAGCTGTGCTCTGAATTGTCCAACGTTAAATTACTGATGCTCGTAGATTACAGCTGTGCTCGGAATTGTCCAACGTTACATTACTGATGCTCGTAGATTACAGCTGTGCTCAGAATTGTCCAACATTACATTACTGATGCTCGTAGGTTACAGCTGTGCTCGGAATTGTCCAACGTTAAAATACTGATGATCGTAGTTTACAGCTATAGTCAGAATTGTCCAACGTTACATTACTGATGCTCGTAGATTACAGCTGTGCGTGAAATTGTCCAACGTTACATTACTGATGCTCATAGGTTACAGATGTGCTCAGAATTGTCCGTTACATTACTGATGCTCGTAAGTTACAGCTGTGCTCAGAATTGTCCAACGTTACATTACTGATGCTCGTAGGTTACAGCTGTGCTCAGAATTGTCCAACGTTACATTACTGATGCTCGTAGATTACAGCTGTGCTTAGAATTGTCCAACGTTACATTACTGATGCTCGTAGGTTACAGCTGTGCTCAGAATTGTCCGTTACATTACTGATGCTCGTAAGTTACAGCTGTGCGTATAATTGTCCAACGTTACATAACTGATGCTCGTAGGTTACAGCTGTGCTCAGAATTGTCCAACGTTACATTACTGATGCTCGTAGATTACAGCTGTGCTTAAAATTGTCCAACGTTACATTACTGATGCTCGTAGATTACAGCTGTGTTCAGAATTGTCCAACGTTATATTACTGATTCTCGTAGATTACAGCTGTGCTCAGAATTGTCCAACGTTACATTACTGATGCTCGTAAGTTACAGCTGTGCTAGGAATTGTCCAACGTTACATTACTGAGGCTAGTAGATTACAGCTGTGCTCTGAATTGTCCAACGTTACATTACTGATGCTCGTAGAATACAGCTGTGCTCAGAATTGTCCAACGTTACATTACTGATGCTCGTAGTTTACAGCTATGGTCAGAATTGTCCAACGTTACATTACTGATGCTCGTAGATTACAGCTGTGCGTGAAATTGTCCAACGTTACATTACTGATGCTCGTAGGTTACAGATGTGCTCAGAATTGTCCGTTACATTACTGATGCTCGTAAGTTACAGCTATGCTCAGAATTTTCCAACGTTACATTACTGATGCTCGTAAGATACTGCTGTGCTTGGAATTGTCCAACGTTACATTACTGATGCTCGTAGAATACAGCTCTACTCAGAATTATCCAACGTTACATTACTGATGCTCGTAGAATATAGCTGTGCTCGGAATTGTCCAACGTTACATTACTAACGCTCGTAGATTACAGCTGTGCTCAGAATTGTCCAAGGTTATATTATTGATGCTCGTAGATTACAGCTGTGCTCATAATTGTCCAACGTTACATTACTGATGCTCGTAGGATACAGCTGTGCTCAGAATTTGTCCAACGTCACATTACTGATGCTAGTAGGTTACAGCTGTGCTCGGAATTGTCCAACGTTACATTACTGATGCTCGTAGATTACAGCTGTGCTCGGAATTGTCCAACGTTACATTACTGATGCTCGTAGATTACAGCTGTGCATAGAATTGTCCAATGTTACATTACTGATGCTCGTAGGTTACAGATGTGCTCAGAATTGTCCGTTACATTACTGATGCTCGTAAGTTACAGCTGTGCTCAGAATTTTCCAACGTTACATTACTGATGCTCGTAAGTTACAGCTGTGCTCAGAATTGTCCAACGTTACATTACTGATGCTCGTAGGTTACAGCTGTGCTCGGAATTGTCCAACGTTATATTACTGATGCTCGAAAGTTACAGCTGTGTTCAGAATTGTCCAACTTTACATTACTAATGCTCGTAGGTTACAGCTGTGCTCTGAATTGTCCAACGTTAAATTACTGATGCTCGTAGATTACAGCTGTGCTCAGAATTGTCCAACGTTACATTACTGATGCTCGTAGATTACAGCTGTGCTCAGAATTGTCCAACATTACATTACTGATGCTCGTAGGTTACAGCTGTGCTCGGAATTGTCCAACGTTAAAATACTGATGATCGTAGTTTACAGCTATAGTCAGAATTGTCCAACGTTACATTACTGATGCTCGTAGATTACAGCTGTGCGTGAAATTGTCCAACGTTACATTACTGATGCTCATAGGTTACAGATGTGCTCAGAATTGTCCGTTACATTACTGATGCTCGTAAGTTACAGCTGTGCTCAGAATTGTCCAAGGTTACATTACTGATGCTCGTAGATTACAGCTGTGCTCGGAATTGTCCAAAGTTACATTACTGATGCTCGTAGATTACAGCTGTGCTTAGAATTGTCCAACGTTTCATTACTGATGCTCGTAGGTTACATATGTGCTCAGAATTGTCCGTTACATTACTGATGCTCGTAAGTTACAGCTGTGCGTATAATTGTCCAACGTTACATAACTGATGCTCGTAGGTTACAGCTGTGCTCAGAATTGTCCAACGTTACATTACTGATGCTCGTAGATTACAGCTGTGCTTAAAATTGTCCAACGTTACATTACTGATGCTCGTAAGTTACAACTCTGTTCAGAATTGTCCAACTTTACATTACTGATGCTCGTAGGTTACAGCTGTTCTCTGAATTGTCCAACGTTACATTACTGATGCTCGTAGATTACAGCTGTCCTCGGAATTATCCAACGTTACATTACTGATGCTCGTAGATTACAGCTGTGCTCAGAATTGTCCAACGTTACATTACTGATGCTCGTAGATTACAGCTATGCTCAGAATTGTCCAACATTACATTACTGATGCTCGTAGGTTACAGCTGTACTCGGAATTGTCCAACGTTACAATACTGATGCTCATAGTTTACAGCTATAGTCAGAATTGTCCAACGTTACATTACCGATGCTCGTAGAATACAGCTGTGCGTGAAATTGTCCAACGTTACATTACTGATGCTCATAGGTTACAGATGTGCTCAGAATTGTCCGGTACATTACTGATGCTCGTAGATTATGGCTGTGCTCGTAATTGTCCAACGTTACATTTCTGATTCTCGTAGGTTACAGCTGTGCTCAGAATTGCCCAACGTCACATTACTGATGCTAGTAGGTTACAGCTATACTCGGAATTGTCCAACGTTACATTACTGAGCCTCGTAGTTTACAGCTGTGCTCTGAATTGTCCAACGTTACATTACTGATGCTCGTAGATTACAGCTGTGCTCGGAATTGTCCAACGTTACACTACTGATGCTCGTAGTTTACAGCTGTGCTCGGAATTGTCCAACGTTACATTACTGATGCTCGTAGAATACAGCTCTACTCAGAATTATCCAACGTTACATTACTGATGCTCGTAGAATATAACTGTGCTCGGAATTGTCCAACGTTACATTACTAACGCTCGTAGGTTACAGCTGTGCTCGGACTTGTCCAAGGTTACATTATTGATGCTCGTAGATTACAGCTGTGCTCATAATTGTCCAACGTTACATTACTGATGCTCGTAGGTTACAGCTGTGCTCAGAATTTGTCCAACGTCACATTACTGATGCTAGTAGGTTACAGCTGTGCTCGGAATTGTCCAACGTTACATTACTGATGCTCGTAGATTACAGCTGTGCTCGGAATTGTCCAACGTTACATTACTGATGCTCGTAGTTTAAAGCTATATTCAGAATTGTCCAACGTTATATTACTGATGCTCGTAGAATACAGCTGTGCTCAGAATTGTCCAACATTACATTACTGATGCTCGTAGGTTACAGATGTGCTCAGAATTGTCCGTTACATTACTGATGCTCGTAAGTTACAGCTGTGCTCAGAATTTTCCAACGTTACATTACTGATGCTCGTAAGTTACAGCTGTGCTCAGAATTGTCCAACGTTACATTACTGATGCTCGTAGGTTACAGCTGTGCTCGGAATTGTCCAATGTTACATTACTGATGCTCGAAAGATACAGCTGTGTTCAGAATTGTCCAACTTTACATTACTGATGCTCGTAGGTTACAGATGTGCTCTGAATTGTCCAACGTTAAATTACTGATGCTAGTAGATTACAGCTGTGCTCGGAATTGTCCAACGTTACATTACTGATGCTCGTAGGTTACAGCTGTGCTCGGAATTGTCCAACGTTAAAATACTGATGCTCGTAGTTTACAGCTAGAGTCAGAATTGTCCAACGTTACATTACTGATGCTCGTAGATTACAGCTGTGCGTGAAATTGTCCAACGTTACATTACTGATGCTCATAGGTTACAGATGTGCTCAGAATTGTCCGTTACATTACTGATGCTCGTAAGTTACAGCTGTGCTCAGAATTGTCCAAGGTTACATTACTGATGCTCGTAGATTACAGCTGTGCTCATAATTTTCCAACGTTACATTACTGATGCTCGTAGGTTTCAGCTGTTCTCTGAATTGTCCAACGTTACATTACTGATGCTCGTAGATTACAGCTGTGCTCGGAATTATCCAACGTTACATTACTGATGCTCGTAGATTACAACTGTGCTCAGAATTGTCCAACGTTACATTACTGATGCTCGTAGATTACAGCTGTGCTCAGAATTGTCCAACATTACATTACTGATGCTCGTAGGTTACAGCTGTGCTCGGAATTGTCCAACGTTACAATACTGATGCTCATAGTTTACAGCTATAGTCAGAATTGTCCAACGTTACATTACCGATGCTCGTAGATTACAGCTGTGCATGAAATTGTCCAACGTTACATTACTGATGCTCATAGGTTACAGATGTGCTCAGAATTGTCCGGTACATTACTGATGCTCGTAGATTACAGCTGTGCTCTGAATTGTCCAACGTTACATTACTAACGCTCATAGATTACAGCTGTGCTCAGAATTGTCCAAGGTTACATTATTGATGCTCGTAGATTACAGCTGTGCTCATAATTGTCCAACGTTACATTACTGATGCTCGTAGGTTACAGCTGTGCTCGGAATTGTCCAACGTTACATTACTGATGCTCGTAGTTTACAGCTATAGTCAGAATTGTCCAACGTTATATTACTGATGCTCGTAGAATACAGCTTTGCTCAGAATTGTCCAACATTACATTACTGATGCTCGTAGGTTACAGCTGTGCTCGGAATTGTCCAACGTTACATTACTGATGCTCGCAGATTACAGCTGTGCATATAATTGTCCAATGTTACATTACTGATGCTCATAGGTTACAGATGTGCTCAGAATTGTCCGTTACATTACTGATGCTCGTAAGTTACAGCTGTGCTCAGAATTTTCCAACGTTATATTACTGATGCTCGTAAGTTACAGCTGTGCTCAGAATTGTCCAACGTTACATTACTGATGCTCGTAGGTTACAGCTGTGCTCGGAATTGTCCAACGTTACATTACTGATGCTCGTAGGTTACAGCTGTGCTCGGAATTGTCCAACGTTAAAATACTGATGCTCGTAGTTTACAGCTAGAGTCAGAATTGTCCAACGTTACATTACTGATGCTCGTAGATTACAGCTGTGCGTGAAATTGTCCAACGTTACATTACTGATGCTCATAGGTTACAGATGTGCTCAGAATTGTCCGTTACATTACTGATGCTCGTAAGTTACAGCTGTGCTCAGAATTGTCCAAGGTTACATTACTGATGCTCGTAGATTACAGCTGTGCTCAGAATTGTCCAACGTTACATTACTGATGCTCGTAGGTTACAGCTGTGCTCAGAATTGTCCAACGTTACATTACTGATGCTCGTAGATTACAGCTGTGCTCGAATTTTCCAACGTTACATTACTGATGCTCGTAGATTACAGCTGTGCTCAGAATTGTCCAACGTTACATTACTGATGCTCGTAGATTACAGCTGTGCTCAGAATTGTCCAACGTTACATTACTGATGCTCGTAGTTACAGCTGTGCTCGGAATTGTCCAACGTTACATTACTGATGCTCGTAGTTTACAGCTGTGCTCAGAATTGTCCAACGTTACATTACCGATGCTCGTAGATTACAGCTGTGCATGAAATTGTCCAACGTTACATTACTGATGCTCATAGGTTACAGATGTGCTCAGAATTGTCCGGTACATTACTGATGCTCGTAGATTACAGCTGTGCTCTGAATTGTCCAACGTTACATTACTAACGCTCATAGATTACAGCTGTGCTCAGAATTGTCCAAGGTTACATTATTGATGCTCGTAGATTACAGCTGTGCTCATAATTGTCCAACGTTACATTACTGATGCTCGTAGGTTACAGCTGTGCTCGGAATTGTCCAACGTTACATTACTGATGCTCGTAGTTTACAGCTATAGTCAGAATTGTCCAACGTTATATTACTGATGCTCGTAGAATACAGCTTTGCTCAGAATTGTCCAACATTACATTACTGATGCTCGTAGGTTACAGCTGTGCTCGGAATTGTCCAACGTTACATTACTGATGCTCGCAGATTACAGCTGTGCATATAATTGTCCAATGTTACATTACTGATGCTCATAGGTTACAGATGTGCTCAGAATTGTCCGTTACATTACTGATGCTCGTAAGTTACAGCTGTGCTCAGAATTTTCCAACGTTATATTACTGATGCTCGTAAGTTACAGCTGTGCTCAGAATTGTCCAACGTTACATTACTGATGCTCGTAGGTTACAGCTGTGCTCGGAATTGTCCAACGTTACATTACTGATGCTCGAAAGTTACAGCTGTGTTCAGAATTGTCCAATTTTACATTACTGATGCTCGTAGGTTACAGCTGTGCTCTGAATTGTCCAACGTTAAATTACTGATGCTCGTAGATTACAGCTGTGCTCGGAATTGTCCAACGTTACATTACTGATGCTCGTAGATTACAGCTGTGCTCAGAATTGTCCAACATTACATTACTGATGCTCGTAGGTTACAGCTGTGCTCGGAATTGTCCAACGTTAAAATACTGATGCCTTGTAGTTTACAGCTATAGTCAGAATTGTCCAACGTTACATTACTGATGCTCGTAGATTACAGCTGTGCGTGAAATTATCCAACGTTACATTACTGATGCTCATAGGTTACAGATGTGCTCAGAATTGTCCGTTACATTACTGATGCTCGTAAGTTACAGCTGTGCTCAGATTTGTCCAAGGTTACATTACTGATGCTCGTAGATTACAGCTGTGCTCATAATTTTCCAACGTTACATTACTGATGCTCGTAGGTTACCGCTGTTCTCTGAATTGTCCAACGTTACATTACTGATGCTCGTAGATTACAGCTGTGCTCGGAATTATCCAACGTTACATTACTGATGCTCGTAGATTACAGTTGTGCTCAGAATTGTTCAACGTTACATTACTGATGCTCGTAGATTACAGCTGTGCTCAGAATTGTCCAACATTACATTACTGATGCTCGTAGGTTACAGCTGTGCTCGGAATTGTCCAACGTTACAATACTGATGCTCATAGTTTACAGCTATAGTCAGAATTGTCCAACGTTACATTACCGATGCTCGTAGATTACAGCTGTGCATGAAATTGTCCAACGTTACATTACTGATGCTCATAGGTTACAGATGTGCTCAGAATTGTCCTGTACATTACTGATGCTCGTAGATTACAGCTGTGCTCGTAATTGTCCAACGTTACATTACTGATGCTCGTAGGTTACAGCTGTGCTCAGAATTGCCCAACGTCATATTACTGATGCTAGTAGGTTACAGCTATACTCGGAATTGTCCAACGTTACATTACTGAGGCTCGTAGTTTACAGCTGTGCTCTGATTTGTCCAACGTTATATTACTGATGCTCATAGATTACAGCTGTGGTCAAAATGGTCCAACGTTACATTACTGATGCTAGTAGGTTACAGCTGTGCTCGGAATTGTCCAACGTTACATTACTTATGCTTGTAGGTTACAGCTGTGCTCAGAATTGTCCGTTACATTACTGATGCTCGTAAGTTACAGCTGTGCGCAGAATTTTCCAACGTTACATTACTGATGCTCGTAAGTTACAGCTGTGCTCAGAATTGTCCAACGTTACATTACTGATACTCGTAGGTTACAGCTGTGCTCAGAATTGTCCGTTACATTACTGATGCTCGTAAGTTACAGCTGTGCTCAGAATTTTCCAACGTTACATTACTGATGCTCGTAAGTTACAGCTCTGCTCAGAATTGTCCAACATTACATTACTGATACTCGTAGGTTACAGCTGTGCTCAGAATTGTCCAAGGTTACATTACTGATGCTCATAGATTACAGCTGTGCTCATAATTGTCCAACGTTACATTACTGATGCTCGTAGATTACAGCTGTGCTCAGAATTGTCCAACATTACATTACTGATGCTCGTAGGTTACAGATGTACTCGGAATTGTCCAACGTTACAATACTGATGCTCATAGTTTACAGCTATAGTCAGAATTGTCCAACGTTACATTACCGATGCTCGTAGATTACAGCTGTGCATGAAATTGTCCAACGTTACATTACTGATGCTCATAGGTTACAGATGTGCTCAGAATTGTCCGGTACATTACTGATGCTCGTAGATTACAGCTGTGCTCGTAATTGTCCAACGTTACATTACTGATGCTAGTAGGTTACAGCTATACTCGGAATTGTCCAACGTTACATTACTGATGCTCGTAGTTTACAGCTATAGTCAGAATTGTCCAACGTTATATTACTGATGCACATAGATTACAGCTGTGGTCAAAATTGTCCAACGTTACATTACTGATGCTAGTAGGTTACAGCTGTTCGCGGAATTGTCCAACGTTACATTACTGATGCTCGTATATTACAGCTGTACTCAGAATTGTCCAACGTTACATTACTGATGCTCGTAGGTTGCAGATGTGCTCAGAATTGTCCGTTACATTACTGATGGTCGTAAATTACAGCTGTGCTCAGAATTTTCCAACGTTACATTACTGATGCTCGTAAGTTACAGCTGTGCGTATAATTGTCCAACGTTACATAACTGATTCTCGTAGGTTACAGCTGTGCTCAGAATTGTCCAATGTTACATTACTGATGCTCGTAGATTACATCTGTGCTTATAATTGTCCAACGTTACATTACTGATGCTCGTAGATTACAGCTGTGCTTAGAATTGTCCAACGTTACATTACTGATGCCCCTAGAATAAAGCTGTGCTCAGAATTGTCCAACGTTACATTACTGATGCTCGTAAGTTACAGCTTTGCTCAGAATTGTCCAACGTTCCATTACTGATGCTCGTAGATTACGGCTGTGCTCAGAATTGTCCAACGTTACATTACTGATGATCGTAAGATACAGCTGTGCATGGAGTTGTCCAACGTTATATTACTGATGATCGTAAGTTACAGCCGTGTTTGGAATTGTCCAACGTTACATTACTGATGATCGTAAGTTACAGCTGTGCATGGAGTTGTCCAACGTTACATTACTGATGATCGTAAGTTACAGCTGTGCTTGGAATTGTCCAACGTTACATAACTGATGCTCGTAGATTACAGCTGTGCTCAGAATTGTCCATCGTTACATTACTGATGCTCATAGATTACAGCTGTGGTCTAATTGTTCAACGTTACATTACTGATGCTAGTAGGTTACAGCTGTGCTCGGAATTTTCCAACGTTACATTACTGATGCTCGTAGTTTACAGCTATGGTCAGAATTGTCCAACGTTACATTACTGATGCTCGTAGATTACAGCTGTGCGTGAAATTGTCCAACGTTACATTACTGATGCTCGTAGGTTACAGATGTGCTCAGAATTGTCCGTTACATTACTGATGCTCGTAAGTTACAGCTGTGCTCAGAATGTTCCAACGTTACATTACTAATGCTAGTAAGTTACAGCTGTGCTTGGAATTGTTCAACGTTACATTACTGATGATCGTAAGTTACAGCTGTGCATGGAGTTGTCCAACGTTACATTATTGATGATCATAAGTTACAGCTGTGCTCGGAATTGTCCAATGTTACATTACTGATGCTCGTAGATTACAGCTCTACTCAGAATTATCCAACTTTACATTATTGATGCTCGTAGAATACAGCTGTGCTCGGAATTGTCCAACGTTACATTACTGACGCTCGTAGATTACAGCTGTGCTCAGAATTTTCCAAGGTTACATTACTGATGCTCGTAGATTACAGCTGTGCTCATAATTGTCCAACGTTACATTACTGATGCTCGTAGGTTACAGCTGTGCTCGGAATTGTCCAACGTTACATTACTGACGCTAGTAGGTTACAGCTGTGCTCGGAATTGTCCAAAGTTACATTACTAATGCATGTAGGTTACAGCTGTGCTCGGAATTGTCCAACGTTACATTACTGATGCTCGTAGATTACAGCTGTACTCAGAATTGTCCAACGTTACATTACTGATGCTCGTAGGTTACAGATGTGCTCAGAATTGTCCGTTACATTACTGATGCTCGTAAGTTACAGCTGTGCTCAGAATTTTCCAACGTTACATTAATGATGCTCGTAAGTTACAGCTGTGCTCAGAATTGTCCAACGTTACATTACTGATGCTCGTAGGTTAAAGCTGTGCTCGGAATTGTCCAAAGGAACATTACTGTTGCTCGTAGATTACAGCTGTGCTTAGAAGTGTCCAACGTTACATTACTGATGCTCGTAGGTTACAGATGTGCTCAGAATTGTCCGTTACATCACTGATGCTCGTAAGTTACAGCTGTGCTCAGAACTGTCCAAGGTTACATTACTGATGCTCGTAGATTACAGCTGTGCTCATAATTGTCCAACGTTACATTACTGATGCTCGTAGGTTACAGCTGTGCTCAGAATTGTCCAACGTCACATTACTGATGCTAGTAGGTTACAGCTGTGCTCGGAATTGTCCAACGTTACATTACTGAGGCTCGTAGTTTACAGCTGTGCTCTGAATTGTCCAACGTTACATTACTGATGCTCGTAGATTACAGCTGTGCTCGGATTTGTCCAACGTTACATTACTGATGCTCGTAGTTTACAGCTCTAGTCAGAATTGTTCAACGTTATATTACTGATGCTCATAGATTACAGCTGTGGTCAAAATTGTCCAACGTTACATTACTGATGCTAGTAGGTTACAGCTGTGCTCGGAATTGTCCAACGTTACATTACTGATGCTCGTATATTACAGCTGTACTCAGAATTGTCCAACGTTACATTACTGATGTTCGTAGGTTACAGATGTGCTCAGAATTGTCCGTTACATTACTGATGCTCGTAAGTTACAGCTGTGCTCAGAATTGTCCAACGTTATATTACTGATACTCGTAGGTTACAGCTGTGCTCGGAATTGTCCAAAGTTACATTACTGATGCTCGTAGATTACAGCTGTGCTTAGAATTGTCCAACGTTTCATTACTGATGCTCGTAGGTTACAGATGTGCTCAGAATTGTCCGTTACATTACTGATGCTCGTAAGTTACAGCTGTGCGTATAATTGTCCAACGTTACATAACTGATGCTCGTAGGTTACAGCTGTGCTCAGAATTGTCCAACGTTACATTACTGATGCTCGTAGATTACAGCTGTGCTTAGAATTGTCCAACGTTACATTACTGATGCTAGTAGATTACAGCTGTGTTCAGAATTGTCCAACGTTATATTACTGATGCTCGTAGATTACAGCTGTGCTCAGAATTGTCCAATGTTACATTACTGATGCTCGTAAGTTACAGCTGTGCTCAGAATTGTCCAACGTTACATTACTGAGGCTAGTAGATTACAGCTGTGCTCTGAATTGTCCAACCTTACATTACTGATGCTCGTGGAATACAGCTGTGCTCGGAATTGTCCAACCTTACATTACTGATGCTCGAAGATTACATCTGTGCTCAGAATTGTCCAACATTACATTACTGATGCTCGTAGGTTACAGCTGTGCTCGGAATTGTCCAACGTTACACTACTGATGCTCGTAGATTACAGCTGTGCATAGAATTTTCCAACGTTATATTACTGATGCTCGTAAGTTACAGCTGTGCTCAGAATTGTCCAATGTTACATTACTGATGCTCGTAGGTTAAAGTTGTGCTCGGAATTGTCCAACGTTACATTACTGATGCTCGTAAGTTACAACTCTGTTCAGAATTGTCCAACTTTACATTACTGATGCTCGTAGGTTACAGCTGTTCTCTGAATTGTCCAACGTTACATTACTGATGCTCGTAGATTACAGCTGTGCGTGAAATTGTCCAACGTTACATTACTGATGCTCATAGGTTACAGATGTGCTCAGAATTGTCCGTTACATTACTGATGCTCGTAGATTACAGCTGTGCTCGTAATTGTCCAACGTAACATTACTGATGCTCGTAGGTTACAGCTGTGCTCAGAATTGCCCAACGTCACATTACTGATGCTAGTAGGTTACAGCTATACTCGGAATTGTCCAACGTTACATTACTGAGGCTCGTAGTTTACAGCTGTGCTCTGAATTGTCCAACGTTACATTACTGATGCTCGTAGATTACAGCTGTGCTCGGAATTGTCCAACGTTACACTACTGATGCTCGTAGTTTACAGCTATAGTCAGAATTGTCCAACGTTATATTACTGATGCTCATAGATTACAGCTGTGGTCAAAATTGTCCAACGTTACATTACTGATGCTAGTAGGTTACAGCTGTGCTCGGAATTGTCCAACGTTACATTACTAATGCTTGTAGGTTACAGCTGTGCTCGGAATTGTCCAACGTTACATTACTGATGCTCGTAGGTTGCAGATGTGCTCAGAATTGTCCGTTACATTACTGATGCTCGTAAGTTACAGCTGTGCTCAGAATTGTCCAAGGTTACATTACTGATACTCGTAGGTTACAGCTGTGCTCAGAATTGTCCAAGGTTACATTACTGATGCTCATAGATTACAGCTGTGCTCATAATTGTCCAACGTTACATTACTGATGCTCGTAGGTTACAGCTGTGCTCAGAATTGTCCAACGTTACATTACTGATGCTCGTAGATTACAGCTGTGCTCAGAATTGTCCAAGGCTACATTACTGATGCTCGTAGATTACAGCTGTGCTCATAATTGTCCAACGTTACATTACTGATGCTCGTATGTTACAGCTGTGCTCAGAATTGTCCAACGTTACATTACTGATGCTAGTTGGTTATAGCTGTACTCGGAATTGTCCAACGTTACATTACTGATGCTCGTAGTTTACAGCTGTGCTCAGGATTGTCCAACGTTACATTACTGATGCTCGTAGATTACAGCTGTGCTCAGAATTGTCCAACATTACATTACTGATGCTCGTAGCTTACAGCTGTGCTCGGAATTGTCCAACGTTACATTACTGATGCTCGTAGTTTACAGCTATGGTCAGAATTGTCCAACGTTACATTACTGATGCTCGTAGATTACAGCTGTGCGTGATATTGTCCAACGTTACATTACTGATGCTCGTAGGTTACAGATGTGCTCAGAATTGTCCGTTACATTACTGATGCTCGTAAGTTACAGCTGTGCTTGGAATTGTCCAACGTTACATTACTGATGATCGTAAGTTACAGCTGTGCACGGAGTTGTCAAACGTTACATTACTGATGATCGTAAGATACAGCTGTGCTCGGAATTGTCCAATGTTACATTACTGATGCTCGTAGAATACAGCTCTACTCAGAATTATCCAACGCTACATTACTGATGCTCGTAGAATACAGCTGTGCTCGGAATTGTCCAACGTTACATTACTGATGCTCGTAGATTACAGCTGTGCTCAGAATTGTCCAAGGTTACATTATTGATGCTCGTAGATTACAGCTGTGCTCATAATTGTCCAACGTTACATTACTGATGCTCGTAGGTTACAGCTGTGCTCAGAATTTGTCCAACGTTACATTACTGATGCTAGTAGGTTACAGCTGTGCTCGGAATTGTCCAACGTTACATTACTGATGCTCGTATATTACAGCTGTGCTCAGAATTGTCCAACGTTACATTACTGATGCTCGTAGGTTACAGATGTGCTCAGAATTGTCCGTTACATTACTGATGCTCGTAAGTTACAGCTGTGCTCAGAATTGTCCAACGTTAAATTACTGATGCTCGTAGGTTACAGATGTGCTCAGAATTGTCCGTTACATTACTGATGCTCGTAAGTTACAGCTGTGCTCGGAATTGTCCAAAGTTACATTACTGATGCTCGTAGATTACAGCTGTGCTTAGAATTGTCCAACGTTTCATTACTGATGCTCGTAGGTTACAGATGTGCTCAGAATTGTCCGTTATATTACTGATGCTCGTAAGTTACAGCTGTGCGTATAATTGTCCAACGTTACATAACTGATGCTCGTAGGTTACAGCTGTGCTCAGAATTGTCCAACGTTACATTACTGATGCTCGTAGATTACAGCTGTGCTTAGAATTGTCCAACGTAACATTACTGATGCTCGTAGATTACAGCTGTGTTCAGAATTGTCCAACGTTATATTACTGATGCTCGTAGATTACAGCTGTGCTCAGAATTGTCCAACGTTACATTACTGATGCTCGTAAGTTACAGCTGTGCTCAGAATTGTCCAACGTTACATTACTGAGGCTCATAGATTACAGCTGTGCTCAGAATTGTCCAACGTTACATTACTGATGCTCGTAGAATACAGCTGTGCTCGGAATTGTCCAATGTTACATTACTGATGCTCGTAGATTACAGCTGTGCTCAGAATTGTCCAACATTACATTACTGATGCTCGTAGGTTACAGCTGTGCTCGGAATTGTCCAACGTTACATTACTGATGCTCGTAGATTACAGCTGTGCTTAGAATTTTCCAAAGTTACATTACTGATGCTCGTAGGTTACAGCTGTGCTCAGAATTGTCCAACGTTACATTACTGATGCTCGTAGGTTACAGCTGTATTCAGAATTGTCCAACTTTACATTACTGATGCTCGTAGGTTACAGCTGTGCTTTGAATTGTCCAACGTTACATTACTGATGCTCGTAGATTACAGCTGTGCTCAGAATTATCCAACGTTACATTACTGATGCTCGTAGATTACAGCTGTGCTCAGAATTGTCCAACGTTACATTACTGATGCTCGTAGATTACAGCTGTGCTCAGAATTGTCCAACGTTACATTACTGATGCTCGTAGGTTACAGCTGTGCTCGGAATTGTCCAACGTTACATTACTGATGCTCATAGTTTACAGCTGTTCTCAGAATTGTCCAACGTTACATTACTGATGCTCGTAGATTACAGCTGTGCTGAAATTGTCCAACGTTACATTACTGATGCTCGTAGGTTACAGATGTGCTCAGAATTGTCCAAGTTACATTACTGATGCTCGTAGGTTACAGCTGTGCTCAGAATTGTCCAACGTTACATTACTGATGCTCGTAGATTACAGCTGTGCTCGAATTGTCCAACGTTACATTACTGATGCTCGTAGATTACAGCTGTGCTCAGAATTGTCCAACGTTACATTACTGATGCTCGTAGATTACAGCTGTGCTCAGAATTGTCCAACGTTACATTACTGATGCTCGTAGGTTACAGCTGTGCTCAGAATTGTCCAACGTTACATTACTGATGCTCGTAGATTACAGCTGTGCTCAGAATTGTCCAACGTTACATTACTGATGCTCGTAGGTTACAGCTGTGCTTAGAATTGTCCAACGTTACATTACTGATGCTCGTAGATTACAGCTGTGTTCAGAATTGTCCAACGTTACATTACTGATGCTCGTAGGTTACAGCTGTGCTCAGAATTGTCCAACGTTACATTACTGATGCTCGTAGATTACAGCTGTGCTCAGAATTGTCCAACGTTACATTACTGATGCTCGTAGATTACAGCTGTGCTCAGAATTGTCCAACGTTACATTACTGATGCTCGTAGGTTACAGATGTGCTCAGAATTGTCCAAAGTTACATTACTGATGCTCGTAGATTACAGCTGTGCTCAGAATTGTCCAACGTTACATTACTGATGCTCGTAGATTACAGCTGTGCAGAGAATTGTCCAACGTTACATTACTGATGCTCGTAGATTACAGCTGTGATCGGAATTGTCCAACGTTACATTACTGATGCTCGTAGGTTACAGCTGTGCTTAGAATTGTCCAACGTTACATTACTGATGCTCGTAGATTACAGCTGTGCTCGGAATTGTGCAACGTTATATTACTGATGCTCGTAGATTACAGCTGTGCTCAGAATTGTCCAACGTTACATTACTGATGCTCGTAGATTACAGCTGTGCTCAGAATTGTCCAACGTTACATTACTGATGCTCGTAGATTACAGCTGTGCTCAGAATTGTCCAACTTTACATTACTGATGTTCGTAGATTACGGCTGTGCTCAGAATTGTCCAACGTTACATTAGTGATGCTCGTAGATTAGAGCTGTGCTCAGAATTGTCCAACGTTACATTACTGATGCTCGTAGATTACAGCTGTGCAGAGAATTGTCCAACGTTACATTACTGATGCTCGTAGATTACAGCTGTGATCAGAATTGTCCAACGTTACATTACTGATGCTCGTAGATTACATCTGTGCTCTGAATTGTCCAACGTTACATTACTGATGCTCGTAGATTACAGCTGTGCTCAGAATTGTCCAACGTTACATTACTGATGCTCGTAGGTTACAGCTGTGCTTAGAATTGTCCAACGTTACATTACTGATGCTCGTAGATTACAGCTGTGCTCAGAATTGTCCAACGTTACATTACGGATACTCGTAGGTTACAGATCTGCTCAGAATTGTCCGTTACATTACTGATGCTCGTAAGTTACAGCTGTTTTCAGAATTGTCCAACGTTTCATTGCTGATGCTCGTAGATTACGGATGTGCTCAGAATTGTCCAACGTTACACAACTGATGCTCGTAGATTACAGCTGTGCTCGGAATTGTCCAACGTTACATTATTGATGCTCGTAGGTTACAGCTGTGCTTAGAATTGTCCAACGTTACATTACTGATGCTCGTAGATTACAGCTGTGCTCAGAATTGACCAACGTTACATTACTGATGCTCGTAGATTACAGCTGTGCTCAGAATTGTCCAACTTTACATTACTGATGCTCGTAGATTACAGCTGTGCTCAGAATTGTCCAACGTTACATTACTGATGCTCGTAGATTACAGCTGTGCTCAGAATTGTCCAACGTTACATTACTGATGCTCGTAGGTTACAGCTGTGCTCAGAATTGTCCAACGTTACATTACTGATGCTCGTAGATTACAGCTGTGCTCAGAATTGTCCAACGTTACATTACTGATGCTCGTAGATTACAGCTGTGCTCGGAATTGTGCAACGTTACATTACTGATGCTCGTAGATTACAGCTGTGCTCAGAATTGTCCAACGTTACATTACTGATGCTCGTAGGTTACAGATGTGCTCAGAATTGTCCAAAGTTACATTACTGATGCTCGTAGATTACAGCTGTGCTCAGAATTGTCCAACATTACATTACTGATGCTCGTAGATTACAGCTGTGCTCAGAATTGTCCAACGTTACATTACTGATGCTCGTAGATTACAGCTGTGCTCGGAATTGTCCAACGTTACATTATTGATGCTCGTAGGTTACAGCTGTGCTCAGAATTGTCCAACGTTACATTACTGATGCTCGTAGATTACAGCTGTGCAGAGAATTGTCCAACGTTACATTACTGATGCTCGTAGATTACAGCTGTGATCGGAATTGTCCAACGTTACATTACTGATGCTCGTAGGTTACAGCTGTGCTTAGAATTGTCCAACGTTCATTACTGACTCTCGTAGATTACAGCTGTGCTCGGAATTGTGCAACGTTACATTACTGATGCTCGTAGATTACAGCTGTGCTCAGAATTGTCCAATGTTACATTACTGATGCTCGTAGATTACAGCTGTGCTCAGAATTGTCCAACGTTACATTACTGATGCTCGTAGATTACAGCTGTGCTCAGAAATGTCCAACTTTACAGTACTGATGCTAGTAGGTTACAGCTGTGCTCGGAATTGTCCAAAGTTTCATTACTGATGCTCGTAGATTTACAGCTGTGCTCAGAATTGTCCAACATTACATTACTGATGCTCGTAGTTTACATCTGTGGTCGGAATTGTCCAACGTTACATTACTGATGCTCGTAGATTACAGCTGTGCGTGAAATTGTCCAACGTTACATTACTGATGTTCGTAGATTACGACTGTGCTCAGAATTGTCCAACGTTACATTACTGATGCTTGTAGATTACAGCTGTGCTCAGAATTGTCCTACGTTACATTATTGATGTTCGTAGATTACGGCTGTGCTCAGAATTGTCCAACGTTACATTACTGATGCTCGTAGATTACAGCTGTGCTCAGAATTGTCCAACGTTACATTACGGATACTCGTAGGTTACAGATGTGCTCAGAATTGTCCAACGTTACATTACTGATGCTTGTAAGTTACAGCTGTGTTCTGAATCGTCAAACGTTACATTACTGATGCTCGTAGATTACAGCTATGTTCAGAATAGTCCAACGTTATATTACTGATGCTCGTAGGTTACAGCTGTGCTCAGAATGTTCCAACGTTACATTACTGATGCTCGTAGATTACAGCTCTGCTCGGAATTGTCCAACGTTACATTACTGATGCTCGTAGATTACAGCTGTGCTCAGAATTGTCCAACGTTACATTACTGATGCTCGTAGATTACAGCTGTGCAGAGAATTGTCCAACGTTACATTACTGATGCTCGTAGATTACAGCTGTGCTAGGAATTGTCCAACGTTACATTACTGATGCTCGTAAGTTACAGCTGTGCTTAGAATTGTCCAACGTTACATTACTGATGCTCGTAGATTACAGCTGTGCTCGGAATTGTGCAACGTTATATTACTGATGCTCGTAGATTACAGCTGTGCTCAGAATTGACCAACGTTACATTACTGATGCTCGTAGATTACAGCTGTGCTCAGACTTGTCCAACGTTACATTACTGATGCTCGTAGATTACAGCTGTGCTCAGAATTGTCCAACTTTACATTACTGATGTTCGTAGATTACGGCTGTGCTCAGAATTGTCCAACGTTACATTACTGATGCTCGTAGATTAGAGCTGTGCTCAGAATTGTCCAACGTTACATTACTGATGCTCGTAGGTTACAGATGTGCTCAGAATTGTCCAAAGTTACATTACTGATGCTCGTAGATTACAGCTCTGCTCAGAATTGTCCAACGTTACATTACTGATGCTAGTAGATTACAGCTGTGCAGAGAATTGTCCAACGTTACATTACTGATGCTCGTAGATTACAGCTGTGATCGGAATTGTCCAACATTACATTACTTATGCTCGTAGGTTACAGCTGTGCTTAGAATTGTCCAACGTTACATTACTGACTCTCGTAGATTACAGCTGTGCTCGGAATTGTGCAACGTTACATTACTGATGCTCGTAGATTACAGCTGTGCTCAGAATTGTCCAACGTTACATTACTGATGCTCGTAGATTACAGCTGTGCTCGGAATTGTCCAACGTTACATTACTGATGCTCTTAGAATACAGCTGTGCTCGGAATTGTCCAACGTTACATTCCTGATGCTCGTAGATTAGAGCTGTGCTTAGAATTGTCCAACGTTACATTACTGATGCTCGTAGATTACAGCTGTGCTCAGAATTGTCCAACGTTACATTACGGATACTCGTAGGTTACAGATCTGCTCAGAATTGTCCGTTACATTACTGATGCTCGTAAGTTACAGCTGTGTTCAGAATTCTCCAACGTTACATTACTGATGTTCGTAGATTACGGATGTGCTCAGAATTGTCCAACGTTACATTACTGATGCTCGTAGGTTACAGATGTGCTCAGAATTGTCCAAAGTTACATTAATGATGCTCGTAGATTACAGCTGTGCAGAGAATTGTCCAACGTTACATTACTGATGCTCGTAGATTACAGCTGTGATCGGAATTGTCCAACGTTACATTACTGATGCTCGTAGGTTACAGCTGTGCTTAGAATTGTCCAACGTTACATTACTGACTCTCGTAGATTACAGCTGTGCTCGGAATTGTGCAACGTTACATTACTGATGCTCGTAGATTACAGCTGTGCTCAGAATTGTCCAATGTTACATTACTGATGCTCGTAGATTACAGCTGTGCTCAGAATTGTCCAACGTTACATTACTGATGCTCGTAGATTACAGCTGTGCTCAGAAATGTCCAACTTTACAGTACTGATGCTAGTAGGTTACAGCTGTGCTCGGAATTGTCCAAAGTTTCATTACTGATGCTCGTAGATTACAGCTGTGCTCAGAATTGTCCAACATTACATTACTGATGCTCGTAGTTTACATCTGTGGTCGGAATTGTCCAACGTTACATTACTGATGCTCGTAGATTACAGCTGTGCTCAGAAATGTCCAACTTTACAGTACTGATGCTAGTAGGTTACAGCTGTGCTCGGAATTGTCCAAAGTTTCATTACTGATGCTCGTAGATTACAGCTGTGCTCAGAATTGTCCAACATTACATTACTGATGCTCGTAGTTTACATCTGTGGTCGGAATTGTCCAACGTTACATTACTGATGCTCGTAGATTACAGCTGTGCGTGAAATTGTCCAACGTTACATTACTGATGTTCGTAGATTACGACTGTGCTCAGAATTGTCCAACGTTACATTACTGATGCTTGTAGATTACAGCTGTGCTCAGAATTGTCCTACGTTACATTATTGATGTTCGTAGATTACGGCTGTGCTCAGAATTGTCCAACGTTACATTACTGATGCTCGTAGATTACAGCTGTGCTCAGAATTGTCCAACGTTACATTACGGATACTCGTAGGTTACAGATGTGCTCAGAATTGTCCAACGTTACATTACTGATGCTTGTAAGTTACAGCTGTGTTCTGAATCGTCAAACGTTACATTACTGATGCTCGTAGATTACAGCTATGTTCAGAATAGTCCAACGTTATATTACTGATGCTCGTAGGTTACAGCTGTGCTCAGAATGTTCCAACGTTACATTACTGATGCTCGTAGATTACAGCTGTGCTCAGAATTGTCCAACGTTACATTACTGATGCTCGTAGATTACAGCTGTGCAGAGAATTGTCCAACGTTACATTACTGATGCTCGTAGATTACAGCTGTGCTAGGAATTGTCCAACGTTACATTACTGATGCTCGTAAGTTACAGCTGTGCTTAGAATTGTCCAACGTTACATTACTGATGCTCGTAGATTACAGCTGTGCTCGGAATTGTGCAACGTTATATTACTGATGCTCGTAGATTACAGCTGTGCTCAGAATTGACCAACGTTACATTACTGATGCTCGTAGATTACAGCTGTGCTCAGAATTGTCCAACGTTACATTACTGATGCTCGTAGATTACAGCTGTGCTCAGAATTGTCCAACTTTACATTACTGATGTTCGTAGATTACGGCTGTGCTCAGAATTGTCCAACGTTACATTACTGATGCTCGTAGATTAGAGCTGTGCTCAGAATTGTCCAACGTTACATTACTGATGCTCGTAGGTTACAGATGTGCTCAGAATTGTCCAAAGTTACATTACTGATGCTCGTAGATTACAGCTGTGCTCAGAATTGTCCAACGTTACATTACTGATGCTAGTAGATTACAGCTGTGCAGAGAATTGTCCAACGTTACATTACTGATGCTCGTAGATTACAGCTGTGATCGGAATTGTCCAACATTACATTACTTATGCTCGTAGGTTACAGCTGTGCTTAGAATTGTCCAACGTTACATTACTGACTCTCGTAGATTACAGCTGTGCTCGGAATTGTGCAACGTTACATTACTGATGCTCGTAGATTACAGCTGTGCTCAGAATTGTCCAACGTTACATTACTGATGCTCGTAGATTACAGCTGTGCTCGGAATTGTCCAACGTTACATTACTGATGCTCTTAGAATACAGCTGTGCTCGGAATTGTCCAACGTTACATTCCTGATGCTCGTAGATTAGAGCTGTGCTTAGAATTGTCCAACGTTACATTACTGATGCTCGTAGATTACAGCTGTGCTCAGAATTGTCCAACGTTACATTACGGATACTCGTAGGTTACAGATCTGCTCAGAATTGTCCGTTACATTACTGATGCTCGTAAGTTACAGCTGTGTTCAGAATTCTCCAACGTTACATTACTGATGTTCGTAGATTACGGATGTGCTCAGAATTGTCCAACGTTACACTACTGATGCTCGTAGATTACAGCTGTGCTCAGAATTGTCCAACGTTACATTACTGATGTTCGTAGATTACGGCTGTGCTCAGAATTGTCCAACGTTACATTACAGATGCTCGTAGATTAAAGCTGTGCTCAGAATTGTCCAACGTTACATTACTGATGCAAGTAGGTTACAGCTGTGCTCAGTATTGTCCAACGTTACATTACTGATACTCGTATATTACACCTGTGCTCAGAATTGTCCAACGTTACATTACTGATGCTCGTAGATTACAGCTGTGCTCAGAATTGTCCAACGTTACATTACTGATGCTCGTAGATTACAGCTGTGCTCGGAATTGTCCAACGTTACATTACTGATGCTCGTAGATTACAGCTGTGCTCAGAATTGTCCAACGTTACATTACTGATGCTCGTAGATTTCAGCTCTGCTCAGAATTGTCCAACGTTACATTACTGAGGCTCGTAGATTACAGCTGTGCTCAGAATTGTCCAACGTTACAGTACTGATGCTAGTAGGTTACAGCTGTGCTCGGAATTGTCCAATGTTACATTACTGATGCTCTTAGAATACAGCTGTGCTCGGAATTGTCCAATGTTACATTCCTGATGCTCGTAGATTAGAGCTGTGCTTAGAATTGTCCAATGTTACATTACTAATGCTGGTAGGTTACAGATGTGCTCAGAATTGTCCAACGTTACAAGTACTGATGCTAGTAGGTTACAGCTGTGGCCGTAATTGTCCAACGTTACATTACTGATGCTCTTAGAATACAGCTGTGCTCGGAATTGTCCAACGTTACATTCCTGATGTTCGTAGATTACAGCTGTGCTTAGATTTGTCCAATGTTACATTACTAATGCTCGTAGGTTACAGATGTGCTCAGAATTGTCCGTTACATTACTGATGCTCGTAAGTTACAAATGTGTGCAGAATTGTCCAACGTTACATCACTGATGCTCGTAAATTACAGCTGTGGTCAGAATTGTCCAACGTTACATTACTGATGCTCGGTGGTTACAGCTGTGCTTAGAATAGTCCAACGTTACATAACTGATGCTCGTAGTTTACAGCTGTGTTCAGAATTGTCCAACATTACATTACTGATGCTCGTAGATTACAGCTCTGCTTAGAATTGTCCAACATTACATTACTGATGCTCATAAGGTACAGCTGTGCTTAGAATTGTCAAACGTTACATTATTGATGCTCGTAGATTCCAGCTGCGCTCAGAATTGTCCAACGTTACATTATTGATGCTCGTAGATTACAGCTGTGCTCAGAATTATCCAACGTTATATTACTGATGCTCGTAGATTACAGCTTTGTTCAGAATTGTCCAACGTTACATTACGGATACTCGTAGGTTACAGATGTGCTCAGAATTGTCCAACGTTACATTACTGATGCTCGTAAGTTACAGCTGTGTTCAGAATTGTCAAACGTTACATTACTGATGCTCGTAGATTACAGCTATGTTCAGAATAGTCCAACGTTATATTACTGATGCTCGTAGGTTACTGCTGTGCTCAGAATGTTCCAACGTTACATTACTGATGCTCGTAGATTACAGCTGTGCTCGGAATTGTCCAACGTTACATTACTGATGCTCGTAGGTTACAGCTCTTCTTAGAATTGTCCAACGTTACATTACTGACGCTCGTAGATTACAGCTGTGCTCGGAATTGTGCAACGTTACATTACTGATGCTCGTAGATTAAAGCTGTGCTCGGAATTGTCCAACGTTACATTACTGATGCTCGTAGATTACAGCTTTGCTCCGAATTTTCCAACGTTACATTACTGATGCTCGTAGATTACAGCTGTGCTCAGAATTGTCCAACGTTACATTACTGATGCTCGTAGATTACAGCTGTGCTCAGAATTGTCCAACGTTACAGTACTGATGCTAGTAGGTTACAGCTGTGCTCGGAATTGTCCAACGTTACATTACTGATGCTCTTAGAATACAGCTGTGCTCGGAATTGTCCAACGTTACATTCCTGATGCTCGTAGATTACAGCTCTGCTTAGAATTGTCCAATGTTACATTACTAATGCTCGTAGGTTACATATGTGCTCAGAATTGTCCGTTACATTACTGATGCTCGTAAGTTACAGGTGTGTGCAGAATTGTCCAACGTTACATTACTGATGCTCGTAAGTTACAGCTGTGTTCAGAATTGTCCAACGTTACATTACTGATGCTCGGAGGTTACAGCTGTGCTTAGAATTGTCCAACGTTACATAACTGATGCTCGTAGGTTACAGCTGTGTTCAGAATTGTCCAACATTACATTACTGATGCTCGTAGATTACAGCTCTGCTTAGAATTGTCCAACATTACATTACTGATGCTCATAAGTTACAGCTGTGCTTAGAATTGTCCAACGTTACATTACTGATGCTCGTAGATTACAGCTGCGCTCAGAATTGTCCAACGTTACATTGTTGATGCTCGTAGATTATAGCTGTGCTCAGAATTGTCCAACGTTACATTACTGATGCTCGTAATTTACAGCTGTGCTCAGAATTATCCAACGTTATATTACTGATGCTCGTAGATTACAGCTTTGTTCAGAATTGTCCAACGTTACATTACGGATACTCGTAGGTTACAAATGTGCTCCGAATTGTCCAACGTTACATTACTGATGCTCGTAAGTTACAGCTGTTTTCAGAATTGTCAAACGTTATATTACTGATGCTCGTAGATTACAGCTATGTTCAGAATAGTCCAACGTTATATTACTGATGCTCGTAGATTACAGCTGTTCTTAGAATTGTCCAACGTTACATTACTAATGCTTGTATAATACAGCTGTACTCAGAATGGTCCAACGTTACATTACTGATGCTCGTAGGTTACAGCTGTGCTTAGAATTGTCAAACGTTACATTACTGATGCTCGTAGATTCCAGCTGCGCTCAGAATTGTCCAACGTTACATTATTGATGCTCGTAGATTACAGCTGTGCTCAGAATTGTCCAACGTTACATTACTGATGCTCGTAGATTACAGCTTTGTTCAGAATTGTCCAACGTTACATTACGGATGCTCGTAGGTTACAGATGTGCTCAGAATTGTCCAACGTTACATTACTGATGCTCGTAAGTTACAGCTGTGTTCAGAATTGTCAAACGTTACATTACTGATGCTCGTAGATTACAGCTATGTTCAGAATTGTCCAACGTTACATTACTGATGCTCGTAGGTTACTGCTGTGCTCAGAATTGTCCAACGTTACATTACTGATGCTCGTAGATTACAGCTGTGCTCGGAATTGTCCAACGTTACATTACTGATGCTCGTAGGTTACAGCTGTTCTTAGAATTGTCCAACGTTACATTACTGATGCTCGTAGATTACAGCTGTGCTCGGAATTGTGCAACGTTACATTACTGATGCTCGTAGATTACAGCTGTGCTCAGAATTGTCCAACGTTACATTACTGATGCTCGTAGATTACAGCTGTGCTCAGAATTTTCCAACGTTACATTACTGATGCTCGTAGATTACAGCTGTGCTCAGAATTGTCCAACGTTACATTACTGATGCTCGTAGATTACAGCTGTGCTCAGAATTGTCCAACGTTACAGTACTGATGCTCGTAGGTTACAGCTGTGCTCGGAATTGTCCAACGTTACATTACTGATGCTCGTAGATTACAGCTGTGCTCGGAATTGTCCAACGTTACATTACTGATGCTCGTAGATTACAGCTGTGCTTAGAATTGTCCAATGTTACATTACTGATGCTCGTAGGTTACATATGTGCTCAGAATTGTCCGTTACATTACTGATGCTCGTAAGTTACAGCTGTGTTCAGAATTGTCCAACGTTACATTACTGATGCTCGTAGATTACAGCTGTGTTCAGAATTGTCCAACGTTACATTACTGATGCTCGTAGGTTACAGCTGTGCTTAGAATTGTCCAACGTTACATAACTGATGCTCGTAGTACAGCTGTGTCAGAATTGTCCAACATTACATTACTGATGCTCGTAGATTACAGCTCTGCTAGAATTGTCCAATACATTACTGATGCTCATAGTTACAGCTGTGCTTAGAATTGTCCAACGTTACATTACTGATGCTCGTAGATTACAGCTGCGCTCAGAATTGTCCAACGTTACATTGTTGATGCTCGTAGATTATAGCTGTGCTCAGAATTGTCCAACGTTACATTACTGATGCTCGTAAGTTACAGCTGTGCTCAGAATTATCCAACGTTATATTACTGATGCTCGTAGATTACAGCTTTGTTCAGAATTGTCCAACGTTACATTACGGATACTCGTAGGTTACAAATGTGCTCCGAATTGTCCAACGTTACATTACTGATGCTCGTAAGTTACAGCTGTTTTCAGAATTGTCAAACGTTATATTACTGATGCTCGTAGATTACAGCTGTTCTTAGAATTGTCCAACGTTACATTACTAATGCTCGTATAATACAGCTGTACTCAGAATTGTCCAACGTTACATTACTGATGCTCGTAGGTTACAGCTGTGTTCAGAATTGTCCAACGTTACATTAATGATGCTCGTAGATTACAGCTGTGATCAGAATTGTCAAACATTACATTACTGATGCTCGTAGATTACAGCTCTGCTTAGAATTGTCCAACATTACATTACTGATGCTCATAAGTTACAGCTGTGCTTAGAATTGTCCAACGTTACATTACTGATGCTCGTAGATTACAGCTGCGCTCAGAATTGTCCAACGTTACATTGTTGATGCTCGTAGATTACAGCTGTGCTCAGAATTGTCCAACGTTACATTACTGATGCTCGTAAGTTACAGCTGTGCTCAGAATTATCCAACGTTATATTACTGATGCTCGTAGATTACAGCTTTGTTCAGAATTGTCCAACGTTACATTACTGATGCTCGTAAGTTACAGCTGTGCTCAGAATTATCCAACGTTATATTACTGATGCTCGTAGATTACAGCTTTGTTCAGAATTGTCCAACGTTACATTACGGATACTCGTAGGTTACAAATGTGCTCAGAATTGTCCAACGTTACATTGCTGATGCTCGTAAGTTACAGCTGTGTTCAGAATTCTCAAACGTTATATTACTGAGGCTCGTAGATTATAGCTGTTCTTAGAATTGTCCAACGTTACATTACTAATGCTCGTATAATACAGCTGTGCTCAGAATTGTCCAACGTTACATTACTGATGCTCGTAGGTTACAGCTGTGTTCAGATTTGTCCAACGTTACATTAATGATGCTCGTAGATTACAGCTGTGATCAGAATTGTCCAACGTTACACTACTGATGCTCGTAGATTACATCTGTGCTCTGAATTGTCCAAAGTTTTATTACTGATGCTCGTAGATTACAGCTGTGCTCAGAATTGTCCAACATTACATTACTGATGCTCGTAGATTACAGCTGTGCTCAGAATTGTCCAACGTTACATTACTGATGTTCGTAGATTACGACTGTGCTCAGAATTGTCCAACGTTACATTACTGATGCTCGTAGATTACAGCTGTGCTCAGAATTGTCCAACGTTAAATTACGGATACTCGTAGGTTACAGATGTGCTCAGAATTGTCCAACGTTACATTACTGATGCTTGTAAGTTACAGCTGTGTTCAGAATTGTCAAACGTTACATTACTGATGCTCGTAGATTACAGCTATGTTCAGAATAGTCCAACGTTATATTACTGATGCTCGTAGGTTACAGCTGTGCTCAGAATGTTCCAACGTTACATTACTGATGCTCGTAGATTACAGCTGTGCTCGGAATTCTCCAACGTTACATTACTGATGCTCGTAGATTACAGCTGTGCTCAGAATTGCCCAACGTTACATTACTGATGCTCGTAGATTACAGCTGAGCAGAGAATTGTCCAACGTTACATTACTGATGCTCGTAGATTACAGCTGTGCTAGGAATTGTCCAACGTTACATTACTGATGCTCGTAAGTTACAGCTGTGCTTAGAATTGTCCAACGTTACATTACTGATGCTCGTAGATTACAGCTGTGCTCAGAATTGTCCAACTTTACATTACTGATGTTCGTAGATTACGACTGTGCTCAGAATTGTCCAACGTTACATTACTGATGCTTGTAGATTACAGCTGTGCTCAGAATTGTCCTACGTTACATTATTGATGTTCGTAGATTACGGCTGTGCTCAGAATTGTCCAACATTACATTACTGATGCTCGTAGATTACAGCTGTGCTCAGAATTGTCCAACGTTACATTACGGATACTCGTAGGTTACAGATGTGCTCAGAATTGTCCAACGTTACATTACTGATGCTTGTAAGTTACAGCTGTGTTCTGAATTGTCAAACGTTACATTATTGATGCTCGTAGATTACAGCTATGTTCAGAATAGTCCAACGTTATATTACTGATGCTCGTAGGTTACAGCTGTGCTCAGAATGTTCCAACGTTACATTACTGATGCTCGTAGATTACAGCTGTGCTCAGAATTGTCCAACGTTACATTACTGATGCTCGTAGATTACAGCTGTGCAGAGAATTGTCCAACGCTACATTACTGATGCTCGTAGATTACAGCTGTGCTAGGAATTGTCCAACGTTACATTACTGATGCTCGTAAGTTACAGCTGTGCTTAGAATTGTCCAACGTTACATTACTGATGCTCGTAGATTACAGCTGTGCTCGGAATTGTGCAACGTTATATTACTGATGCTCGTAGATTACAGCTGTGCTCAGAATTGACCAACGTTACATTACTGATGCTCGTAGATTACAGCTGTGCTCAGAATTGTCCAACGTTACATTACTGATGCTCGTAGATTACAGCTATGTTCAGAATAGTCCAACGTTATATTACTGATGCTCGTAGGTTACGGCTGTGCTCAGAATTGTCCAACGTTACATTATTGATGCTCGTAGATTAGAGCTGTGCTCAGAATTGTCCAACGTTACATTACTGATGCTCGTAGGTTACAGATTTGCTCAGAATTGTCCAAAGTTACATTACTGATGCTCGTAGATTACAGCTGTGCTCAGAATTGTCCAACGTTACATTACTGATGCTAGTAGATTACAGCTGTGCAGAGAATTGTCCAACGTTACATTACTGATGCTCGTAGATTACAGCTGTGATCGGAATTGTCCAACATTACATTACTTATGCTCGTAGGTTACAGCTGTGCTTAGAATTGTCCAACGTTACATTACTGACTCTCGTAGATTACAGCTGTGCTCGGAATTGTGCAACGTTACATTACTGATGCTCGTAGATTACAGCTGTGCTCAGAATTGTCCAACGTTACATTACTGATGCTCGTATATTACAGCTGTGCTCGGAATTGTCCAACGTTACATTACTGATGCTCTTAGAATACAGCTGTGCTCGGAATTGTCCAACGTTACATTCCTGATGCTCGTAGATTAGAGCTGTGCTTAGAATTGTCCAACGTTACATTACTGATGCTCGTAGATTACAGCTGTGCTCAGAATTGTCCAACGTTACATTACGGATACTCGTAGGTTACAGATCTGCTCAGAATTGTCCGTTACATTACTGATGCTCGTAAGTTACAGCTGTGTTCAGAATTCTCCAACGTTACATTACTGATGTTCGTAGATTACGGATGTGCTCAGAATTGTCCAACGTTACACTACTGATGCTCGTAGATTACAGCTGTGCTCAGAATTGTCCAACGTTACATTACTGATGTTCGTAGATTACGGCTGTGCTCAGAATTGTCCAACGTTACATTACAGATGCTCGTAGATTAAAGCTGTGCTCAGAATTGTCCAACGTTACATTACTGATGCAAGTAGGTTACAGCTGTGCTCAGTATTGTCCAACGTTACATTACTGATACTCGTATATTACACCTGTGCTCAGAATTGTCCAACGTTACATTACTGATGCTCGTAGATTACAGCTGTGCTCAGAATTGTCCAACGTTACATTACTGATGCTCGTAGATTACAGCTGTGCTCGGAATTGTCCAACGTTACATTACTGATGCTCGTAGATTACAGCTGTGCTCAGAATTGTCCAACGTTACATTACTGAAGCTCGTAGATTTCAGCTCTGCTCAGAATTGTCCAACGTTACATTACTGAGGCTCGTAGATTACAGCTGTGCTCAGCATTGTCCAACGTTACAGTACTGATGCTAGTAGGTTACAGCTGTGCTCGGAATTGTCCAATGTTACATTACTAATGCTGGTAGGTTACAGATGTGCTCAGAATTGTCCAACGTTACAAGTACTGATGCTAGTAGGTTACAGCTGTGGTCGGAATTGTCCAACGTTACATTACTGATGCTCTTAGAATACAGCTGTGCTCGGAATTGTCCAACGTTACATTCCTGATGTTCGTAGATTACAGCTGTGCTTAGAATTGTCCAATGTTACATTACTAATGCTCGTAGGTTACAGATGTGCTCAGAATTGTCCGTTACATTACTGATGCTCGTAAGATACAAATGTGTGCAGAATTGTCCAACGTTACATCACTGATGCTCGTAAATTACAGCTGTGTTCAGAATTGTCCAACGTTACATTACTGATGCTCGGTGGTTACAGCTGTGCTTAGAATTGTCCAACGTTACATAACTGATGCTCGTAGTTTACAGCTGTGTTCAGAATTGTCCAACATTACATTACTGATGCTCGTAGATTACAGCTCTGCTTAGAATTGTCCAACATTACATTACTGATGCTCATAAGGTACAGCTGTGCTTAGAATTGTCAAACGTTACATTACTGATGCTCGTAGATTCCAGCTGCGCTCAGAATTGTCCAACGTTACATTATTGATGCTCGTAGATTACAGCTGTGCTCAGAATTATCCAACGTTACATTACTGATGCCCGTAGATTACAGCTTTGTTCAGAATTGTCCAACGTTACATTACTGATGCTCGTATATTACAGCTGTGCTCGGAATTGTCCAACGTTACATTACTGATGCTCTTAGAATACAGCTGTGCTCGGAATTGTCCAACGTTACATTCCTGATGCTCGTAGATTAGAGCTGTGCTTAGAATTGTCCAACGTTACATTACTGATGCTCGTAGATTACAGCTGTGCTCAGAATTGTCCAACGTTACATTACGGATACTCGTAGGTTACAGATCTGCTCAGAATTGTCCGTTACATTACTGATGCTCGTAAGTTACAGCTGTGTTCAGAATTCTCCAACGTTACATTACTGATGTTCGTAGATTACGGATGTGCTCAGAATTGTCCAACGTTACACTACTGATGCTCGTAGATTACAGCTGTGCTCAGAATTGTCCAACGTTACATTACTGATGTTCGTAGATTACGGCTGTGCTCAGAATTGTCCAACGTTACATTACAGATGCTCGTAGATTAAAGCTGTGCTCAGAATTGTCCAACGTTACATTACTGATGCAAGTAGGTTACAGCTGTGCTCAGTATTGTCCAACGTTACATTACTGATACTCGTATATTACACCTGTGCTCAGAATTGTCCAACGTTACATTACTGATGCTCGTAGATTACAGCTGTGCTCAGAATTGTCCAACGTTACATTACTGATGCTCGTAGATTACAGCTGTGCTCGGAATTGTCCAACGTTACATTACTGATGCTCGTAGATTACAGCTGTGCTCAGAATTGTCCAACGTTACATTACTGAAGCTCGTAGATTTCAGCTCTGCTCAGAATTGTCCAACGTTACATTACTGAGGCTCGTAGATTACAGCTGTGCTCAGCATTGTCCAACGTTACAGTACTGATGCTAGTAGGTTACAGCTGTGCTCGGAATTGTCCAATGTTACATTACTAATGCTGGTAGGTTACAGATGTGCTCAGAATTGTCCAACGTTACAAGTACTGATGCTAGTAGGTTACAGCTGTGGTCGGAATTGTCCAACGTTACATTACTGATGCTCTTAGAATACAGCTGTGCTCGGAATTGTCCAACGTTACATTCCTGATGTTCGTAGATTACAGCTGTGCTTAGAATTGTCCAATGTTACATTACTAATGCTCGTAGGTTACAGATGTGCTCATAATTGTCCGTTACATTACTGATGCTCGTAAGATACAAATGTGTGCAGAATTGTCCAACGTTACATCACTGATGCTCGTAAATTACAGCTGTGTTCAGAATTGTCCAACGTTACATTACTGATGCTCGGTGGTTACAGCTGTGCTTAGAATTGTCCAACGTTACATAACTGATGCTCGTAGTTTACAGCTGTGTTCAGAATTGTCCAACATTACATTACTGATGCTCGTAGATTACAGCTCTGCTTAGAATTGTCCAACATTACATTACTGATGCTCATAAGGTACAGCTGTGCTTAGAATTGTCAAACGTTACATTACTGATGCTCGTAGATTCCAGCTGCGCTCAGAATTGTCCAACGTTACATTATTGATGCTCGTAGATTACAGCTGTGCTCAGAATTATCCAACGTTACATTACTGATGCCCGTAGATTACAGCTTTGTTCAGAATTGTCCAACGTTACATTACGGATACTCGTAGGTTACAGATGTGCTCAGAATTGTCCAACGTTACATTACTGATGCTCGTAAGTTACAGCTGTGTTCAGAATTGTCAAACGTTATATTACTGATGCTCGTAGATTACAGCTATGTTCAGAATAGTCCAACGTTATATTACTGATGCTCGTAGGTTACTGCTGTGCTCAGAATGTTCCAACGTTACATTACTGATGCTCGTAGATTACAGCTGTGCTCGGAATTGTCCAACGTTACATTACTGATGCTCGTAGGTTACAGCTCTTCTTAGAATTGTCCAACGTTACATTACTGACGCTCGTAGATTACAGCTGTGCTCGGAATTGTGCAACGTTACATTACTGATGCTCGTAGATTAAAGCTGTGCTCGGAATTGTCCAACGTTACATTACTGATGCTCGTAGATTACAGCTTTGCTCAGAATTTTCCAACGTTACATTACTGATGCTCGTAGATTACAGCTGTGCTCAGAATTGTCCAACGTTACATTACTGATGCTCGTAGATTACAGCTGTGCTCAGAATTGTCCAACGTTACAGTACTGATGCTAGTAGGTTAAGCTGTGCTCGGAATTGTCCAACGTTACATTACTGATGCTCTTAGAATACAGCTGTGCTCGGAATTGTCCAACGTTACATTCCTGATGCTCGTAGATTACAGCTCTGCTTAGAATTTTCCAATGTTACATTACTAATGCTCGTAGGTTACATATGTGCTCAGAATTGTCCGTTACATTACTGATGCTCGTAAGTTACAGATGTGGGCAGAATTGTCCAACGTTACATTACTGATGCTCGTAAGTTACAGCTGTGTTCAGAATTGTCCAACGTTACATTACTGATGCTCGGAGGTTACAGCTGTGCTTAGAATTGTCCAACGTTACATAACTGATGCTCGTAGGTTACAGCTGTGTTCAGAATTGTCCAACATTACATTAATGATGCTCGTTGATTACAGCTCTGCTTAGAATTGTCCAACATTACATTACTGATGCTCATAAGTTACAGCTGTGCTTAGAATTGTCCAACGTTACATTACTGATGCTCGTAGATTACAGCTGCGCTCAGAATTGTCCAACGTTACATTGTTGATGCTCGTAGATTATAGCTGTGCTCAGAATTGTCCAACGTTACATTACTGATGCTCGTAAGTTACAGCTGTGCTCAGAATTATCCAACGTTATAGTACTGATGCTCGTAGATTACAGCTTTGTTCAGAATTGTCCAACGTTACATTACGGATACTCGTAGGTTACAAATGTGCTCAGAATTGTCCAACGTTACATTACTGATGCTCGTAAGTTACAGCTGTTTTCAGAATTGTCAAACGTTATATTACTGATGCTCGTAGATTACAGCTATGTTCAGAATAGTCCAACGTTATATTACTGATGCTCGTAGATTACAGCTGTTCTTAGAATTGTCCAACGTTACATTAATAATGCTCGTATAATACAGCTGTGCTCAGAATTGTCCAACGTTACATTACAGATGCTCGTAGGTTACAGCTGTGTTCAGAATTGTCCAACGTTACATTAATGATGCTCGTAGATTACAGCTGTGATCAGAATTGTCCAACATTACATTACTGATGCTCATAAGTTACAGCTGTGCTTAGAATTGTCCAACGTTACATTACTGATGCTCGTAGATTACAGCTGCGCTCAGAATTGTCCAACGTTACATTGTTGATGCTCGTAGATTACAGCTGTGCTCAGAATTGTCCAACGTTACATTACTGATGCTCGTAAGTTACAGCTGTGCTCAGAATTATCCAACGTTATATTACTGATGCTCGTAGATTACAGCTTTGTTCAGAATTGTCCAACGTTACATTACGGATACTCGTAGGTTAAAAATGTGCTCAGAATTGTCCAACGTTACATTGCTGATGCTCGTAAGTTACAGCTGTGTTCAGAATTGTCAAACGTTATATTACTGATGCTCGTAGATTACAGCTATGTTCAGAATAGTCCAACGTTATATTACTGATGCTCGTAGATTACAGCTGTTCTTAGAATTGTCCAACGTTACATTACTAATGCTCGTATAATAGAGCTGTGCTCAGAATTGTCCAACGTTACATTACTGATGCTCGTAGGTTACAGCTGTGTTCAGAATTGTCCAACGTTACATTAATGATGCTCGTAGATTACAGCTGTGCTTAGAATTGTCCAACGTTACATAACTGATGCTCGTAGGTTACAGCTGTGTTCAGAATTGTCCAACATTACATTGCTGATGCTCGTAAGTTACAGCTGTGTTCAGAATTGTCAAACGTTATATTACTGATGCTCGTAGATTACAGCTGTTCTTAGAATTGTCCAACGTTACATTACTAATGCTCGTATAATACAGCTGTGCTCGGAATTGTCCAACGTTACATTACTGATGCTCGTAGGTTACAGCTGTGTTCAGAATTGTCCAACGTTACATTAATGATGCTCGTAGATTACAGCTGTGATCAGAATTGTCCAACGTTACACTACTGATGCTCGTAGATTACATCTGTGCTCTGAATTGTCCAACGTTACATTACTGATGCTCGTAGATTACGGCTGTGCTCAGAATTGTCCAACGTTACACTACTGATGCTAGTAGGTTACAGTTGTGCTTAGAATTGTCCAACGTTACATTACTGATGCTCGTAGATTACAGCTTTGCTCAGAATTGTCCAACGTTACATTACGGATACTCGTAGGTTACAGATCTGCTCAGAATTGTCCGTTATATTACTGATGCTCGTAAGTTACAGCTGTTTTCAGAATTGTCCAACGTTACATTACTGATGCTCGTAGATTACGGATGTGCTCAGAATTGTCCAACGTTACACAACTGATGCTCGTAGATTACAGCTGTGCTCGGAATTGTGCAACTTTATATTACTGATGCTCGTAGATTACAGCTGTGCTCAGAATTGTCCAACGTTACATTACTGATGCTCGTAGATTACAACTGTGCTCAGAATTGTCCAACGTTACATTACTGATGCTCGTAGATTACAGCTGTGCTCAGAATTGTCCAACGTTACATTACTGATGCTCGTAGGTTACAGATGTGCTCAGAATTTCCAAAGTTACATTACTGATGCTCGTAGATTACAGCTGTGCTCAGAATTGTCCAACGTTACATTACTGATGCTCGTAGATTACAGCTGTGCAGAGAATTGTCCAATGTTACATTACTGATGCTCGTAGATTACAGCTGTGCTCGGAATTGTGCAATGTTACATTACTGATGCTCGTAGATTACAGCTGTGCTCAGAATTGTCCAACGTTACATTATTGATGCTCGTAGATTACAGCTGTGCTCAGAATTGTCCAACGTTACATTACTGATGCTCGTAGATTATAGCTGTGCTCAGAATTGTCCAACTTTACATTACTGATGTTCGTAGATTACGGCTGTGCTCAGAATTGTCCAACGTTACATTACTGATGCTCGTAGATTACAGCTGTGCTCAGAATTGTCCAACGTTACATTACTGATGCTCGTAGATTACAGCTGTGCTCAGAATTGTCCAACTTTACATTACTGATGTTCGTAGATTACGGATGTGCTCAGAATTGTCCAACGTTACATTACTGATGCTCGTAGATTACAGCTGTGCTCAGAATTGTCCAACGTTACATTACTGATGCTCGTAGGTTACAGATGTGCTCAGAATTGTCCAAAGTTACATTACTGATGCTCGTAGATTACAGCTGTGCTCAGAATTGTCCAACGTTACATTACTGATGCTAGTAGATTACAGCTGTGCAGAGAATTGTTCAACGTTACATTACTGATGCTCGTAGATTACAGCTGTGATCGGAATTGTCCAACGTTACATTACTGATGCTCGTAGGTTACAGCTGTGCTTAGAATTGTCCAACGTTACATTACTGACGCTCGTAGGTTACAGCTGTGCTCGGAATTGTGCAACGTTACATTACTGATGCTCGTAGATTACAGCTGTGCTCAGAATTGTCCAACGTTACATTACTGATGCTCGTAGATTACAGCTGTGCTCAGAATTGTCCAATCTTACATTACTGATGCTCGTAGATTACAGCTGTGCTCAGAAATGTCCAACTTTACAGTACTGATGCTAGTAGGTTAGAGCTCTGCTCGGAATTGTCCAAAGTTTCATTACTCATGCTCTTAGAATATAGCTGTGCTCGGAATGGTCCAACGTTACATTACTGATGCTCGTAGATTACAGCTGTGCTCAGAATTGTCCAACATTACATTACTGATGCTCGTAGGTTACAGCTGTGGTCGGAATTGTCCAACGTTACATTACTGATGCTCGTAGATTACAGCTGTGCGTGAAATTGTCCAACGTTACATTACTGATGCTCGTAGGTTACAGATGTGCTCAGAATTTTCCGTTATATTACTGATGCTCGTAAGTTACAACTGTGTGCAGAATTTTCCAACGTTACATTACTGTTGCTCGTAAGTTACAGCTGTGTTCAGAATTGTCCAACGTTCCATTACTGATGCTCGAAGGTTACAGCTGTGCTTAGAATTGTCCAACGTTACACAACTGATGCTCGTAGGTTACAGCTGTGTTCAGAATGTTCCAACATTACATTACTGATGCTCGTAAGTTACAGCTCTGCTCAGAATTGTCCAATGTTACAATACTGATGCTCGTAGATTACAGCTGTTTTCAGAATTTTCCAACGTTACATTATTGTTGCTCGTAGATTACAGCTGTGCTCAGAATTGTCCAACGTTACATTACTGATGCTCGTAAGTTACAGCTGTGCTCAGAATTGTCCAACTTTACATTACTTATGCTCGTAGATTACAGCTGTGCTCAGAATTGTCCAACGTTACATTACTGATGCTCGTAAGTTACAGCTGTGCTCAGAATTGTCCAACGTTACATTACTGATGCTCGTAGATTACAGCTGTGCTTAGAATTGTCCAACGTTACATTACTGATGCTCGTAGGTTCCAGCTGTGGTCAGAATTGTCCAACGTTACATTACTGATGCTCGTATAATACAGCTGTGTTCAGAATTGTCCAACGTTACATTACTGATGTTCGTAGATTACGGCTGTGCTCAGTATTGTCCAACGTTACATTACTGATGCTCGCAGATTACAGCTGTGCTCAGAATTGTCCAACGTTACATTACTGATGCTCGTAGGTTATAGCTGTGCTCGGAATTGTCCAACGTTACATTACTGATGCTCGTAGATTACAGCTGTGCGTGAAATTGTCCAACGTTACATTACTGATGCTCGTAGGTTACAACTGTGCTCAGAATTGTCCGTTATATTACTGATGCTCGTATGTTACAACTGTGTGCAGAATTTTCCAACGTTACATTACTGTTGCTCGTAAGTTACAGCTGTGTTCAGAATTGTCCAACGTTACATTACTGATGCTCGGAGGTTACATCTGTGCTTAGAATTGTCCAACGTTACATAACTGATGCTCGTAGGTTACAACTGTGTTCAGAATTGTCCAACGTTACATTAATGATGCTCGTAGATTACAGCTGTGATCAGAATTGTACAACGTTACACTACTGATGCTCGTAGATTACATCTGTGCTCTGAATTGTCCAACGTTACACTACTGATGCTCGTAGATTACGGCTGTGCTCAGAATTGTCCAACGTTACACTACTGATGCTAGTAGGTTACAGTTGTGCTTAGAATTGTCCAACGTTACATTACTGATGCTCGTAGATTACAGCTTTGCTCAGAATTGTCCAACGTTACATTACGGATACTCGTAGGTTACAGATCTGCTCAGAATTGTCCGTTACATTACTGATGCTCGTAGGTTACAGCTGTTTTCAGAATTGTCCAACGTTACATTACTGATGTTCGTAGATTACAGATGTGCTCAGAATTTTCCAACGTTACACAACTGATGCTCCTAGATTACAACTGTGCTCAGAATTGTCCAACGTTACATTATTGATGTTCGTAGATTACGGCTGTGCTCAGAATTGTCCAACGTTACATTACTGATGCTCGTAGGTTACAGCTGTGCTCAGAATTGTCCAACGTTACATTACTGATGCTCGTAGATTACAGCTGTGCAGAGAATTGTCCAACGTTACATTACTGATGCTCGTAGATTACAGCTGTGCTCGGAAATGTCCAACGTTACATTATTGATGCTCGTAGGTTACAGCTGTGCTTAGAATTGTCCAACGTTACATTACTGATGCTCGTAGATTACAGCTGTGCTCGGAATTGTGCAATGTTACATTACTGATGCTCGTAGATTACAGCTGTGCTCAGAATTGTCCAACGTTACATTATTGATGCTCGTAGATTACAGCTGTGCTCAGAATTGTCCAACGTTACATTACTGATGCTCGTAGTTTACAGCTGTGCTCAGAATTGTCCAACTTTACATTACTGATGTTCGTAGATTACGGCTGTGCTCAGAATTGTCCAACGTTACATTACTGATGCTCGTAGATTACAGCTGTGCTCAGAATTGTCCAACGTTACATTACTGATGCTCGTAGGTTACAGATGTGCTCAGAATTGTCCAAATTTACAGTACTGATGCTAGTAGGTTACAGCTGTGCTCGGAATTGTCCAAAGTTTCATTACTGATGCTCTTAGAATATAGCTGTGCTCGGAATTGTCCAACGTTACATTACTGATGCTCGTAGATTACAGCTGTGCTCGGAATTGTCCAACGTTACATTACTGATGCTCGTAGATTACAGCTGTGGTCGGAATTGTCCAACGTTACATTACTGATGCTCGTAGATTACAGCTGTGCGTGAAATTGTCCAACGTTACATTACTGATGCTCATAGATTACAGCTGTGCGTGAAATTGTCCAACGTTACATTACTGATGCTCGTAGGTTACAGATGTGCTCAGAATTGTCCGTTACATTACTGATGCTCGTAGGTTACAACTGTGTGCAGAATTTTCCAACGTTACATTACTGTCGCTCGTAAGATACAGCTGTGTTCAGAATTGTCCAACGTTACATTATTGATGCTCGGAGGATACAGCTGTGCTTAGAATTGTCCAAAGTTACATTACTGATGCTCGTAGATTACAGCTGTGTTCAGAATTGTCCAACGTTCCATTACTGATGCTCGAAGGTTACAGCTGTGCTTAGAATTGTCCAACGTTACACAACTGATGCTCGTAGGTTACAGCTGTGTTCAGAATGTTCCAACATTACATTACTGATGCTCGTAAGTTACAGCTCTGCTCAGAATTGTCCAATGTTACAATACTGATGCTCGTAGATTACAGCTGTTTTCAGAATTTTCCAACGTTACATTATTGTTGCTCGTAGATTACAGCTGTGCTCAGAATTGTCCAACGTTACATTACTGATGCTCGTAAGTTACAGCTGTGCTCAGAATTGTCCAACTTTACATTACTTATGCTCGTAGATTACAGCTGTGCTCAGAATTGTCCAACGTTACATTACTGATGCTCGTAAGTTACAGCTGTGCTCAGAATTGTCCAACGTTACATTACTGATGCTCGTAGATTACAGCTGTGCTTAGAATTGTCCAACGTTACATTACTGATGCTCGTAGGTTCCAGCTGTGGTCAGAATTGTCCAACGTTACATTACTGATGCTCGTATAATACAGCTGTGTTCAGAATTGTCCAACGTTACATTACTGATGTTCGTAGATTACGGCTGTGCTCAGTATTGTCCAACGTTACATTACTGATGCTCGCAGATTACAGCTGTGCTCAGAATTGTCCAACGTTACATTACTGATGCTCGTAGGTTATAGCTGTGCTCGGAATTGTCCAACGTTACATTACTGATGCTCGTAGATTACAGCTGTGCGTGAAATTGTCCAACGTTACATTACTGATGCTCGTAGGTTACAACTGTGCTCAGAATTGTCCGTTATATTACTGATGCTCGTATGTTACAACTGTGTGCAGAATTTTCCAACGTTACATTACTGTTGCTCGTAAGTTACAGCTGTGTTCAGAATTGTCCAACGTTACATTACTGATGCTCGGAGGTTACATCTGTGCTTAGAATTGTCCAACGTTACATAACTGATGCTCGTAGGTTACAACTGTGTTCAGAATTGTCCAACGTTACATTAATGATGCTCGTAGATTACAGCTGTGATCAGAATTGTACAACGTTACACTACTGATGCTCGTAGATTACATCTGTGCTCTGAATTGTCCAACGTTACACTACTGATGCTCGTAGATTACGGCTGTGCTCAGAATTGTCCAACGTTACACTACTGATGCTAGTAGGTTACAGTTGTGCTTAGAATTGTCCAACGTTACATTACTGATGCTCGTAGATTACAGCTTTGCTCAGAATTGTCCAACGTTACATTACGGATACTCGTAGGTTACAGATCTGCTCAGAATTGTCCGTTACATTACTGATGCTCGTAGGTTACAGCTGTTTTCAGAATTGTCCAACGTTACATTACTGATGTTCGTAGATTACAGATGTGCTCAGAATTTTCCAACGTTACACAACTGATGCTCCTAGATTACAACTGTGCTCAGAATTGTCCAACGTTACATTATTGATGTTCGTAGATTACGGCTGTGCTCAGAATTGTCCAACGTTACATTACTGATGCTCGTAGATTACAGCTGTGCTCAGAATTGTCCAACGTTACATTACTGATGCTCGTAGATTACAGCTGTGCAGAGAATTGTCCAACGTTACATTACTGATGCTCGTAGATTACAGCTGTGCTCGGAAATGTCCAACGTTACATTATTGATGCTCGTAGGTTACAGCTGTGCTTAGAATTGTCCAACGTTACATTACTGATGCTCGTAGATTACAGCTGTGCTCGGAATTGTGCAATGTTACATTACTGATGCTCGTAGATTACAGCTGTGCTCAGAATTGTCCAACGTTACATTATTGATGCTCGTAGATTACAGCTGTGCTCAGAATTGTCCAACGTTACATTACTGATGCTCGTAGTTTACAGCTGTGCTCAGAATTGTCCAACTTTACATTACTGATGTTCGTAGATTACGGCTGTGCTCAGAATTGTCCAACGTTACATTACTGATGCTCGTAGATTACAGCTGTGCTCAGAATTGTCCAACGTTACATTACTGATGCTCGTAGGTTACAGATGTGCTCAGAATTGTCCAACTTTACAGTACTGATGCTAGTAGGTTACAGCTGTGCTCGGAATTGTCCAAAGTTTCATTACTGATGCTCTTAGAATATAGCTGTGCTCGGAATTGTCCAACGTTACATTACTGATGCTCGTAGATTACAGCTGTGGTCGGAATTGTCCAACGTTACATTACTGATGCTCGTAGATTACAGCTGTGCGTGAAATTGTCCAACGTTACATTACTGATGCTCATAGATTACAGCTGTGCGTGAAATTGTCCAACGTTACATTACTGATGCTCGTAGGTTACAGATGTGCTCAGAATTGTCCGTTACATTACTGATGCTCGTAGGTTACAACTGTGTGCAGAATTTTCCAACGTTACATTACTGTCGCTCGTAAGATACAGCTGTGTTCAGAATTGTCCAACGTTACATTATTGATGCTCGGAGGATACAGCTGTGCTTAGAATTTTCCAAAGTTACATTACTGATGCTCGTAGATTACAGCTGTGTTCAGAATTGTCCAACGTTACATTACGGATACTCGTAGGTTACAGATGTGCTCAACATTTTCCGTTACATTACAGATGCTCGTAAGTTACAGCTGTGTTCAGAATTGTCCAACGTTACAGTACTGATGCTCGTAGATTACAGCTGTGTTCAGAATTGTTCAACATTATATTACTGATGCTCGTGGATTCCAGCTGTGCTTAGAATTGTCCAACGTCACATTACTGATGCTCGTAGGTTACAGCTGTGCTCAGAATGTTCCAATGTTACATTACTGATGCTCGTAGATAACAGCTGTGCTTAGAATTGTCCAACGTTACATTACTGATGCTCGTATAATACAGCTGTGCTCAGAATTGTACAACGTTACATTACTGATGCTCGTATGTTACAGCTGTGCTCTGAATTGTCCAACGTTACACTACTGATGCTCGTAGATTACATCTGTGCTCTGAATTGTCCAACGTTACATTACTGATGCTCGTAAGTTACAGCTGTGCTCAGAATTGTCCAACGTTATATTACTGATGCTCGTAGATTACGGCTGTGCTCAGAATTGTCCAACGTTACACTACTGATGCTAGTAGGTTACAGCTGTGCTTAGAATTGTCCAACGTTACATTACTGATGCTCGTAGATTATAGCTGTTTTCGGAATTGTCCAACGTTACATTACTGATGTTCGTAGATTACGGATGTGCTCAGAATTGTCCAACGTAACACTACTGATACTCGTAGAATACAGCTGTGCTCAGAATTGTCCAACGTTACATTACTGATGTTAGTAGATTACGGATGTGCTCAGAATTGTCCAACGTTACACTACTGATACTCGTAGATTACAGCTGTGCTCAGAATTGTCCAACGTTACATTACTGATGTTCGTAGATTACGGCTGTGCTCAGAATTGTCCAACGTTACATTACTGATGCTCGTAGATTACAGCTGTGCTCAGAATTGTCCAACGTTACATTACTGATGCTCGTAGGTTACAGCTGTGCTCAGAATTGTCCAACGTTACATTACTGATGCTCGTAGATTACAGCTGTTCTCGGAATTGTGCAACGGTACATTACTGATGCTCGTAGATTACAGCTGTGCTCAGAATGGTCCAAAGTTACATTACTGATGCTCGTAGATTACAGCTGTGCTCAGAATTGTCCAACGATACAGTACTGATGCTAGTAGGTTACAGCTGTGCTCGGAATTGTCCAACGTTACATTACTGATGCTCGTAGATTACAGCTGTGCTCAGAATTGTCCAACATTACATTACTGATGCTCGTAGGTTACAGCTATGATCAGAATTGTCCAACGTTACATCCTGATGCTCGTAGATTACAGCTGTGCGTGAAATTGTCCAACGTTACATTACTGATGCTCGTAGATTACAGCTGTGCTTAGAATTGTCCAATGTTACATTACTGATGCTAGTAGGTTACAGATGTGCTCAGAATTGTACGTTACATTACTGATGCTCGTAAGGTACAACTGTGTGCAGAATTTTCCAACATTACATTACTGATGCACGGAGGTTATAGTTGTGCTTAGAATTGTCCAACGTTACATAACTGATGCTCGTAGGTTACAGCTGTGTTCAGAATTGTCCAACATTACATTACTGATGCTCGTAGATTACAGCTGTGCTTAGAATTGTCCAACTTTACATTACTGATGCTCGTAAGTTACAGCTGTGCTCAGAATAGTCCAATGTTACATTAATGATGCTCGTAGATTACAGCTGTGCTCAGAATTGTCCAACGTTACATTATTGACGCTCGTAGAGTACAGCTGTGCTCAGAATTGTCCAACGTTACATTACTGATGCTCGTAAGTTACAGCTGTGCTCGGAATTGTCCAACGTTACATTACTGATGCTCGTAGGTTACAGCTGTGCTTAGAATTGTCCAACGTTACATTACTGATGCTCGTAGATTACAGCTGTGCTCAGAATTGTCCAACGTTACATTACTGATGCTCGTAGATTACAGCTGTGCTCGGAATTGTCCAACGTTACATTACTGATGCTCGTAGGTTACAGCTGTGCTCAGAATTGTCCAACGTTACATTACTGATGCTCGTAGATTACAGCTGTGCTCGGAATTGTCCAACGTTACATTACTGATGCTCGTAGCTTACAGCTGTCCTTAGAATTGTGCAACGTTACATTACTGATGCTCGTAGATTACAGCTGTGTTCAGAATTATCCAACGTTACATTACTGATGCTCGTAGATTACAGCTGTGCTCAGAATTGTCCAACGTTACATTTCTGATGCTCGTAGATTACAGCTGTGCTCAGAATTGTCCAACGTTACAGTAATGATGCTAGTAGGTTACAGCTGTGCTCGGAATTGTCCAACGTTACATTACTGATGCTCTTAGAATACAGCTGTGCTCGGAATTTTCCAACGTTACATTACTGATGCTCGTAAGTTACAGCTCTGCTCAGAATTGTCCAACGTTACATTACTTATGCTCGTAGGTTACATCTGTGCTTAGAATTGTCCAACGTTACTTTACTGATGCTCGTAGATTACAGCTGTGCTCAGAATGTTCCAACGTTACATTACTGATGCTCGTAGATTACAGCTGTGCTTAGAATTGTCCAACGTTACATTACTGATGCTCGTTGGTTACAGTTGTGGTCAGAATTGTCCAACGTTACATTACTGATGCTCGTAGGTTACAGCTGTGTTCAGAATTGTCCAACGTTACATTACTGATGTTCATAGATTACGGCTGTGCTCAGAATTGTCCAACGTTACATTACTGATGCTCGTAGATTACAGCTGTGCTCAGAATTGTCCAAAGTTACATTACTGATCCTCGTAGGTTACAGCTGTGCTCGGAATTGTCCAACGTTACATTACTGATGCTCGTAGGTTACAGCTGTGCTCGGAATTGTCCAACGTTACACTACTGATGCTCGTAGATTACATCTGTGTTCTGAATTGTCCAACGTTACATTACTGTTGCTCGTAAGTTACAGCTGTGCTCAGAATTGTGCAACGTTACATTACTGATGCTCGTAGGTTACAGCTGTGCTCAGAATGTTCCAATGTTACATTACTGATGCTCGTAGATAACAGCTGTGCTTAGAATTGTCCAACGTTACATTACTGATGCTCGTATAATACAGCTGTGCTCAGAATTGTACAACGTTACATTACTGATGCTCGTATGTTACAGCTGTGCTCTGAATTGTCCAACGTTACACTACTGATGCTCGTAGATTACATCTGTGCTCTGAATTGTCCAACGTTACATTACTGATGCTCGTAAGTTACAGCTGTGCTCAGAATTGTCCAACGTTATATTACTGATGCTCGTAGATTACGGCTGTGCTCAGAATTGTCCAACGTTACACTACTGATGCTAGTAGGTTACAGCTGTGCTTAGAATTGTCCAACGTTACATTACTGATGCTCGTAGATTATAGCTGTTTTCGGAATTGTCCAACGTTACATTACTGATGTTCGTAGATTACGGATGTGCTCAGAATTGTCCAACGTTACACTACTGATACTCGTAGAATACAGCTGTGCTCAGAATTGTCCAACGTTACATTACTGATGTTCGTAGATTACGGATGTGCTCAGAATTGTCCAACGTTACACTACTGATACTCGTAGATTACAGCTGTGCTCAGAATTGTCCAACGTTACATTACTGATGTTCGTAGATTACGGCTGTGCTCAGAATTGTCCAACGTTACATTACTGATGCTCGTAGATTACAGCTGTGCTCAGAATTGTCCAACGTTACATTACTGATGCTCGTAGGTTACAGCTGTGCTCAGAATTGTCCAACGTTACATTACTGATGCTCGTAGATTACAGCTGTGCTCGGAATTGTGCAACGGTACATTACTGATGCTCGTAGATTACAGCTGTGCTCAGAATGGTCCAAAGTTACATTACTGATGCTCGTAGATTACAGCTGTGCTCAGAAATGTCCAACGTTACAGTACTGATGCTAGTAGGTTACAGCTGTGCTCGGAATTGTCCAACGTTACATTACTGATGCTCGTAGATTACAGCTGTGCTCAGAATTGTCCAACATTACATTACTGATGCTCGTAGGTTACAGCTATGATCAGAATTGTCCAACGTTACATTACTGATGCTCGTAGATTACAGCTGTGCGTGAAATTGTCCAACGTTACATTACTGATGCTCGTAGATTACAGATGTGCTTAGAATTGTCCAATGTTACATTACTGATGCTAGTAGGTTACAGATGTGCTCAGAATTGTACGTTACATTACTGATGCTCGTAAGGTACAACTGTGCGCAGAATTTTCCAACATTACATTACTGATGCTCGGAGGTTATAGCTGTGCTTAGAATTGTCCAACGTTACATAACTGATGCTCGTAGGTTACAGCTGTGTTCAGAATTGTCCAACATTACATTACTGATGCTCGTAGATTACAGCTGTGCTTAGAATTGTCCAACTTTACATTACTGATGCTCGTAAGTTACAGCTGTGCTCAGAATAGTCCAATGTTACATTAATGATGCTCGTAGATTACAGCTGTGCTCAGAATTGTCCAACGTTACATTATTGACGCTCGTAGAGTACAGCTGTGCTCAGAATTGTCCAACGTTACATTACTAATGCTCGTAAGTTACAGCTGTGCTCGGAATTGTCCAACGTTACATTACTGATGCTCGTAGGTTACAGCTGTGCTTAGAATTGTCCAACGTTACATTACTGATGCTCGTAGATTACAGCTGTGCTCAGAATTGTCCAACGTTACATTACTGATGCTCGTAGATTACAGCTGTGCTCGGAATTGTCCAACGTTACATTACTGATGCTCGTAGGTTACAGCTGTGCTCAGAATTGTCCAACGTTACATTACTGATGCTCGTAGATTACAGCTGAGCTCGGAATTGTCCAACGTTACATTACTGATGCTCGTAGCTTACAGCTGTGCTTAGAATTGTGCAACGTTACATTACTGATGCTCGTAGATTACAGCTGTGTTCAGAATTATCCAACGTTACATTACTGATGCTCGTAGATTACAGCTGTGCTCAGAATTGTCCAACGTTACATTTCTGATGCTCGTAGATTACAGCTGTGCTCAGAATTGTCCAACGTTACAGTAATGATGCTAGTAGGTTACAGCTGTGCTCGGAATTGTCCAACGTTACATTACTGATGCTCGTAGATTACAGCTGTGCTCAGAATTGTCCAACGTTACATTACTGATCCTCGTAGGTTACAGCTGTGCTCGGAATTGTCCAACGTTACATTACTGATGCTCGTAGGTTACAGCTGTGCTCGGAATTGTCCAACGTTACACTACTGATGCTCGTAGATTACATCTGTGTTCTGAATTGTCCAACGTTACATTACTGATGCTCGTAAGTTACAGCTGTGCTCAGAATTGTCCAACGTTACATTACTGATGTTCGTAAATTACGTCTGTGCTCAGAGTTGTCCAACGTTACATTACTGATGCTCGTAGATTACAGCTGTGCTCAGAATTGTCCAACGTTACATTACTAATGCTCGTAGGTTACAGCTGTGCTCAGAATTGTCCAACGTTACATTACTGATGCTCTTAGAATACAGCTGTGCTCGGAATTGTCCAACGTTACATTACTGATGCTCGTAGATTACAGCTGTGCTCAGAATTGTCCAACATTACATTACTGATGCTCGTAGGTTACAGCTATGGTCAGAATTGTCCAACGTTACATTACTGATGCTCGTAGATTACACCTGTGCATGAAATTGTCCAACGTTACATTACTGATGCTCGTAGATTACAGCTGTGCTTATAATTGTCCAATGTTACATTACTGATGCTCGCAGGTTACAGATGTGCTCAGAATTGTCCGTTACATTACTGATGCTCGTAAGTTACAACTGTGTGCAGAATTGTCCAACGTTACATTACTAATGCTCGGAGGTTACAGCTGTGCTTAGAATTGTCCAACGTTACATAAATGATGCTCGTAGGTTACAGCTGTGTTCAGAATTGTCCAACATTACATTACTGATGCTCGTAGTTTACAGCTGTGCTTAGAATTGTCCAACGTTATATTACTGATGCTCGTAGATTACAGCTGTGCTCAGAATTGTCCAACGTTACATTATTGATGCTCGTAGATTACAGCTGTGCTCAGAATTGTCCAACGGTACATTACTGATGCTCGTAAGTTACAGCTGTGCTCAGAATTGTGCAACGTTACACTACTGATGCTCGTAGGTCTCAGCTGTTCTCAGAATTGTCCAACGTTACAGTACTGATGCTCGTAGGTTACAGCTGTTCTCGGAATTGTCCAACGTTACACTACTGCTGCTAGTAGGTTACAGCTGTGCTCAGAATTGTCCAACGTTACATTACTGATGCTCGTAGATTACAGCTGTGCTCGGAATTATCCAACGTTACATTACTGATGCTCGTAAATTACAGCTGTGCTTAGAATTGTCCAACGATACATTACTGATGCTCGTAGATTACAGCTGTGCTCAGAATTGTTCAACGTTACATTATGGATACTCGTAGGTTACAGATCTGCTCAGAATTGTCCGTTACATTACTGATGCTCGTAAGTTACAGCTGTGTTCAGAATTGTCTACGTTACATTACTGATGTTCGTAGATTACGGATGTGCTCAGAATTGTCCAACGTTTCACTACTGATGCTCGTAGATTACAGCTGTGCTCAGAATTGTCCAACGTTACATTACTGATGTTCGTAGATTACGGCTGTGCTCAGAATTGTCCAACGTTACATTACTGATGCTCGTAGATTACAGCTGTGCTCTGAATTGTGCAACGTTACAGTACTGATGCTAGTAGGTTACAGCTGTGCTCGGAATTGTCCAACGTTACATTACTGATGCTCTTAGAATACAGCTGTGCTCGGAATTTTCCAACGTTACATTACTGATGCTCGTAAGTTACAGCTGTGCTCAGAATTGTCCAACGTTACATTACTGATGCTCGTAGGTTACAGATGTGCTGAGAATTGTCCGTTTCATTACTGATGCTCGTAAGTTACAACTGTGTTCAGAAATGTCCAACGTTACATTACTGATGCTCGTAAGTTACAGCTGTGTTCAGAATTGTCCAACGTTACTTTACTGATGCTAGTAGATTACAGCTGTGCTTAGAATTGTCCAACGTTACATTACTGATGCTCGTAGGTTACAGCTGTGGTCAGAATTGTCCAAAGTTACATCACTGATGCTCGTAGGTTACAGCTTTGTTCAGAATTGTCCAACGTCACATTACTGATGTTCGTAGATTACGGCTGTGCACAGAATTGTCCAACGTTACATTACTGATGCTCGTAGATTACAGCTGTATTCAGATTTGTCCAACGTTACATTACTGATGCTCGTAGGTTACAGCTGTGCTCGGAATTGTCCAACGTTACATTACTGATGCTCGTAGGTTACAGCTGTGCTTAGAATTGTCCAACGTTACATTACTGATGCTCGTAAGTTAGAGCTGTACTCAGAATTGTCCAACGTTACATTACTGATGCTCGTTAGTTAGGGCTGTGCTCAGAATTGTCCAACGTTACATTACTGATGCTCGTAGATTACAGCTGTGTTTAGAATTGTCCAACGTTACATTACTGATGCTCGTAGGTTACAGCTGTGGTCAGAATTGTCCAACGTTACATTACTGATGCTCGTAGGTTACAGATGTGCCCAGAATTGTCCGTTACATTACTGATGCTCGTAAGTTACAACTGTGTTCAGAAATGTCCAACGTTACATTACTGATGCTCGTAAGTTACAGCTGTGTTCAGAATTGTCCAACGTTACTTTACTGATCCTAGTAGATTACAGCTGTGATTAGAATTGTCCAACGTTACATTACTGATGCTCGTAGGTTACAGCTGTGGTCAGAATTGTCCAACGTTACATCACTGATGCTCGTAGGTTACAGCTGTGTTCAGAATTGTCCAACGTTACATTACTGATGCTCGTAGATTACAGCTGTGTTCAGAATTGTCCAACGTTACATTACTGATGCTCGTAGGTTACAGCTGTGCTCGGAATTGTCCAACGTTACATTACTGATGCTCGTAGGTTACAGCTGTGCTTAGAATTGTCCAACGTTACATTACTGATGCTCGTAAGTTACAGCTGTACTCAGAATTGTCCAACGTTACATTACTGATGCTCATCAGTTACAGCTGTGCTCAGAATTGTCCAACGTTACATTACTGATGCTCGTAGATTACAGCTGTGCTTAGAATTGTCCAACGTTACATTACTGATGCTCGTAGGTTACAGCTGTGGTCAGAATTGTCCAACGTTACATTACTGATACTCGTATAATACAGATGTGCTCAGAATATTCCAACGTTACATTACTGATGTTCGTAGATTACAGCTGTGCTCAGAATTGTCCAACGTTACATTACTGATGTTCGTAGATTACAGCTGTGCTCGGTATTGTCCAACGTTACATTACTGATGCTCGTAGGTTACAGCTGTGCTCGGAATTGTCCAACGTTACACTACTGATGCTCGTAGATTACATCTGTGCTCTGAATTGTCCAACGTTACATTACCGATACTCGTAGGTTACAGCTGTGCTCGGAATTGTCCAACGTTACACTACTGATGCTCGTAGATTACATCTGTGCTCGGAATTGTCCAACGTTACATTACTGATACTCGTAGGTTACAGCTGTGCTCAGAATTGTCCAACGTTACATTACTGATGCTAGGTTACAGCTGTGCTCTGAATTGTCCAACGTTACATTACTGATGCTCGTAGGTTACAGCTGTGCTCAGAATTGTCCAACGTTACATTACTGATGCTCGTAGATTACAGCTGTGCTCAGAATTGTCCAACGTTACATTACTGATGCTCGTAGGTTACAGCTGTGCTCGGAATTGTCCAACGTTACACTACTGATGCTAGTAGATTACATCTGTACTCTGAATTGTCCAACGTTACATTCTGATGCTCGTAAGTTACAGCTGTGCTCAGAATTGTCCAACGTTACATTACTGATGCTCGTAGATTACGGCTGTGCTCAGAATTGTCCAACGTTACACTACTGATGCTCGTAGGTTACAGCTGTGCTCGGAATTGTCCAACGTTACATTACTGATGCTTGTAGGTTACAGCTGTGCTTAGAATTGTCCAACGTTACATTACTGATGCTCGTAGATTACAGCTGTGCTCAGAATTGTCCAACGTTACATTACTGATGTTCGTAGATTACGGCTGTGCTCAGAATTGTCCAACGTTACATTACTGATGCTCGTAGGTTACAGCTGTGCTCGGAATTGTCCAACGTTACATAACTGATGCTCGTAGGTTACAGCTGTGCTCGGAATTGTCCAACGTTACACTACTGATGCTCGTAGATTACATCTGTGCTCTGAATTGTCCAACGTTACATTACTGATGTTAGTAGATTACGGCTGTGCTCAGAATTGTCCAACGTTACACTACTGATGCTCGTAGGTTACAGCTGTGCTCAGAATTGTCCAACGTTACATTACTGATGCTCGTAGATTACAGCTGTGCTCGGAATTGTCCAACTTACATTACTGATGCTCGTAGGTTACAGCTGTGCTTAGAATTGTCCAACGTTACATTACTGATGCTCGTAGATTACAGCTGTGCTCAGAATTGTCCAACGTTACATTACGGATACTCGTAGGTTACAGATCTGCTCAGAATTGTCCGTCGCATTACTGATGCTCGTAAGTTACAGCTGTGTTCAGAATTGTCCAACGTTACATTACTGATGTTCGTAGATTACGGATGTGCTCGGAATTGTCCAACGTTACACTACTGATGCTCGTAGATTACAGCTGTGCTCAGAATTGTCCAACGTTACATTACTGATGATCGTAAGTTACAGCTGTGCTCAGAATTGTCCGCTACATTACTGATGATCGTAAGTTACAGCTGTGCTCAGAATTGTCCGTTACATTACTGATGATCGTAGGTTACAGCTGTCCTTGGAATTGTCCAATGTTACAATACTGATGATCGTAGGTTACAGCTGTGCTTGGAATTGTCCAACGTGACATTACTGATGCTCGTAGATTTCCAAACATGTTATATTATTTGAATGCGTTTCAATGTGTTATCACCCCGTATTGGTAATGGGCTCGGCATTCCATAATCTCTTTTTAAATATATGCATCCTCGCTATATGAGCGACATATAGCGAAGCGCAGTTTACCTAGCAAAACATTTCCTGTGCAGGCTCCAGCGGTTAACCAGTACGTTGGCCTCCGTAAGAAACTGCCAACTGTTTCACACAACGAGACACGTTTACATATGTAAATATATATATATATTGGTTTATAGGTTACTAGTTCTCATGTGATTGCACTTGTGGCCCAACCGTTAGCTATTGAAGAGGCAATAAACTACATGTATGCTTAAACGAAATGTTTTCCCCAACAGTTTATAATATTCACTTCCTATATACAAATGAGAAACTGTGCAGCTTAACTCTTACTATAACATTATGTTTCTTCTTCCTATAACATATAGTCCAATCAATCTAACAGAAGTGCGCCTCCCAGACGTGTGACGTTATTAACGTGTGTAATAAGTCTATAACCCTGTTGTTTCAGGAACTATTCTTTGTTATGATTAGTAACGTTAAAACCTCAAAAATCATCTTTTGAAAGCAATGTTGAAGCACAATTGACATATTCATCAATAATCAAGTCTATTCTTGGCCGGGAAGTAATTTGTATTGAACTAATCACAGTATGATTTTGCTCAATAAATATTGTTCTGGTCTTTATATATCGAGCTGTTGGAACCAAACGTGTATTCCATAATAGTTCAAATATCGATTTAGCTTACTAGTTTCTACATTTACATTAGTCACATAGTGGTTTGGCGAACCGTGGTTGATATTTTCGAGTATTGTTTGCTTGCATAGCTGAACAAAACTAAAGCATGTGTTGGCATTTATTATGGGTCTGACACTTCCTAGCTGGTTTACAAGGTCGTTGAATTTCACGAACAACATCGTACTAGAAGGATTATAGTTGGCAAACAAATCTAGCTTAGGCGTTATGTCTTCACCAAATATTTGACTATGTCTGAATATAATAATGGGGCAAAATGGTGCAAAGGAAATGTTGAGAACAATTTCTGGCAATAACACCAATCAACATATAAAACATATCAGTAACTTTAAAATGACTGTAGTTGAAGTGTCTTATCACATATGTATAGAACATCACAACTATAAATGCGACGTGGAAACGAAAGTAGCATGTGTTTCCGTAGCAATTATTTTTGCAGTCTAAATTTTATGTAAGACACTTCCCTTCGTGAAGGAGTAGCTTCATAACGGTATATGTACTAGAAAAACATGTATATCACTTTGGATGAATGCAAATATTATTGTACTAAATGTTACAGCAAAATCATTAAGTTTCAAAGTTCTGTATCCAACTGTTTCTGTCTTCTAAATTGATGCTGTGATGTCATATATTTGAATCACACATGCTTTCAATCGTCTGACACATGTAGCCGACAATCTGATTTGATTGAATGGAAACTTATATGATAATTGCTTGAATGGAAGCTGCTTTGCTAATTGCTTGAATGGAAGCTGCTTTGCTAATTGATTGAATGGAAGCTGCTTTGTTAATTGATTGAATGGAAACTGCTTTGCTAATTGCTTGAATGGAAGCTGTTTTGCTAATTGCTTGAATGGAAGATGCTTTGCCAATTGCTTGAATGGCAACTGCTTTACTAATTGATTGAATGGAAACTTATTTGCTAATTGATTGAATGGAAGCTGCTTTGCTAATTGATTAAATGGAAACTTATTTGCTAATTGATTAGATGGAGGCTGCTTTGCTAATTGCTTGAATGGAAGCTGCTTTGCTAATTGATTGAATGGAAGCTGCTTTGCTAATTGATTGAATGGAAACGGCCTTGCTAATTGATTGAATGGAGGCTAGGGTAATTCTTAAGATCTGCCATTGAAAAACAAATACATAGAATGTGATTTGTTAGACCTCATCAGGTCATGAGTACAACATTGATAGTGATAATAGTTTCAAAGTTTATTACATCAAATCAGCAATATACATTATTTTGGTCAAATAACAATAAATTGTTTGTATATGGCAAATAAATGTCAATGTTACGCTATGTTATATAAACATGTAGTTAACTTACAATGTATACAGGCAAAACAACAAAACATGTCACAATTAGACAACCTATTTTAAATTACGGAACAGTTAGCATGGTAAGGGTTCACGTATTGCATTTGCTTCTTTAATATATTTGGCAAGATTAAGTAATATTTTTTTATTTGTTGTTAATATTATATAGAATTATTTACAAAAATAGGCCATGCATATTTGAAGGAATATCTTCTGCTCAAATGAAATATTGAAGACATCACAATAAGAAATGATACTCGTCCTCAACCGAGTTCATATTACAGAGTTTCACAAATGCGTTTGATTCTCTCAATACCGGCGTATTGACTAGTTTCGATGTCCATATGATGTATATTGGGTTTTCATATTTAAATGACAATTTAAATTTGCTATAGCAACATACTTTAAACACTGAATTCACAGAGTTATTCCAATCCTGTATGATTTGGTCTCGGATACGACACTTAAAAACAAGCAAATAATTCATGTTATCATTAAAATTATATTTATAAATATTAGTAAATTCAAGATGATCAATGATAGACAATACTCTAGTAGACTAGCACTTACCACGTTTGTAGTAGGTCCATTACTCTAACTAGACATTGTAGTAGGTCCATTACTCTAACTAGACATTGTAGTAGGTCCATTACTCTAACTAGACATTGTTAATAAGATCATTGTAACTTTTCATAAATTTATTTCAAAACTTGAATGATCATTCCTTTGCCATACTATAAACTGGAAATCTACGAAGCTCACATACTATATCATTGGTGGGTGTCTGTTTACGGAGTCCAAGACTCCGCTTACATATTTTAATGAGAAATGTATAAATGTCCGTTAAGTTAATTGCAGACATCCCAAACTTCGGCACCATACACTAACATTGAGATAATCATAATGTCCAACATAGACAACTTAGTTTTTATGTCAAAACTTACTTTATCGAAAATGGAAAAATGACTCTGGTACACCCTTTGTGCTTGCTCAGCTAACTCGTTTACAACACTTGACATATTGTCCGTATGGGAAAACTCTATACTCAACTTTTTCATTATTAATATATATCCACATTTAATTAATTAGTCCATTATTTTAGTAAATACATCAGAGAAGTTGCTGAATGTATCGTCATGAAAAGTCATTTACTCATCTATTTAAAATTTGGAAAAATAGTATTAATAATTAGAGGACATATTAAAAAAATATAAATACAACAGTAGTGTTTAAGAAGGTACAATGATTTATCAAATTTCCTGCTTCTATGCTTGATATATCTTAAGTGTCGGTAACACATGGACAGTTAGTTAAGTCTCAGTTCTACATGGACAGTTGGTTAAGTCTGAGTGCTACATGGACAGTTGGTTAAGTCTGAGTGCTACATGGACAGTTGGTTAAGTCTGAGTGCTACATGAACAGTTGGTTAAGTCTCAGTGCTACATGGACAGTTGATTAAGTCTCAGTGTTACATGGACAGTTGGTTAAGTATGAGTGATACATGGACAGTTGGTTAGGTCTCAGAGCTACATGGACAGTTGGTTAAGTCTGAGTGCTACATGGACAGTTGGTTAAGTCTCAGAGCTACATGGACAGTTCGTTAGGTCTCAGAGCTACATGGACAGATGGTTAAGTCTCAGTGCTACATGGACAGTTCGTTAGGTCTCAGAGTTACATGGACATATGGTTAAGTCTCAGTGCTACATGGACAGTTGGTTAGGTCTCAGAGCTACATGGACAGTTGGTTAAGTCTCAGAGCTACATGGACAGTTGGTTAAGTCTCAGTGCTACATGGACAGTTGGTTACGTATCAGTGCTACATGGACAGTTGGTTAAGTATGAGTGCTACATGGACAGTTGGTTAAGTATCAGTTCTATATGGACAGTTGGTTAAGTCTGAGTGCCACATGAACAGTTGTTTAAGTCTCAGTTCTACATGGACTGTTGGTTAAGTCTCAGTGCTACATGGACAGTTGGTTAAGTATCAGTTCTACATGGACAGTTGGTTAAGTCTCAGTGCTACATGGACAGTTGGTTAAGTCTAAGTGCTACATGGACAGTTGGTTAAGTCTCAGTGCTACATGGACAGTTGGTTAAGTTTCAGTTCTACATGGACAGTTGGTTAAGTCTCAGTGCTACATGGACAGGTGGTTAAGTCTCAGTTCTACATGGACAGTTGGTTAAGTCTCAGTGCTACATGGACAGTTGGTTAAGTCTGAGTGATACATGGACAGTTGGTTAGGTCTGAGTGCGACATGGACAGTTGGTTAAGTCTCAGTGCTACATGGACAGTTGGTTAAGTCTCAGTGCTACATGGACAGTTGGTTAAGTCTCAGTGCTACATGGACAGTTGGTTACGTATCAGTGCTACATGGACAGTTGGTTAAGTATGAGTGCTACATGGACAGTTGGTTAAGTATCAGTTCTACATGGACAGTTGGTTAAGTCTCAGTGCTACATGGACAGTTGGTTAAGTCTGAGTGATACATGGACAGTTGGTTAGGTCTGAGTGTGCTACATGGACAGTTGGATAAGTCTGAGTGCTACATGGACAGTTGGTTAAGTCTGAGTGCTACATGGACAGTTGGTTAAGTCTCAGTGCTACATGCACATTTGGTTAAGTCTCAGTGCTACATGGACAGTTGGTTAAGTCTCAGTGCTACATCGACAGTTGGTTAAGTCTTAGTGCTACATGGACAGTTGGTTACGTATCAGTGCTACATGGACAGTTGGTTAAGTCTGAGTGCCACATGGACAGTTGTTTATGTCTCAGTTCTACATAGACAGTTGGTTAAGTCTCAGTGCTACATGGACAGTTGGTAACGTCTCAGTGCTACATGGACAGTTGGTTAAGTCTCAGTGCTATATGGACAGTTGGTTAAGTATCAGTGCGACATGGACAGTTGGTTAAGTCCCAGATCTACATGGACAGTTGGTTAAGTCTCAGTGCTACATGGACAGTTGGTTAAGTCTCAGTGCTACATGGACAGTTTGTTAAGTCTGAGTGCTATATGGACAGTTTGTTAAGTCTGAGTGCTACATGGACAGTTGGTTAAGTCTCAGTGCTACATGGACAGTTGGTTAAGTCTCAGTGCTACATGGACAGTTGGTTAAGTCTCAGTGCTACATGGACAGTTGGTTAAGTCTGAATGCTACATGGACAGTTGGTTAAGTACGAGTGCTACATGGACAGTTGGTTAAGTCTCATTTGCTACATGGACAGTTGGTTAAGTCTCAGTGCTACATGGACAGTTGGTTAAGTCTACGTGCTACATAGACAGTTGTTTAAGTATGAGTGCTACATGGACAGTTGGTGAAGTCTGAGTGCTACATGGACAGTTGGTTAAGTCTGAATGCTACATGGACAGTTGGTTAAGTCTGAGTGCTACATGGACAGTTGGTTAAGTATCAGTGCTACATGGACAGTTGGTTAAGTCTCAGTGCTACATGGACAGTTGGTTAAGTACGAGTGCTACATGGACAGTTGGTTAAGTCTCATTTGCTACATGGACAGTTGGTTAAGTCTCAGTTCTACATGGACAGTTGGTTAAGTCTGAGTACTACATGGACAGTTGATTAAGTATGAGTGCTACATGGACAGTTGTTTAAGTCTCATTTGCTACATGGAGAGTTGGTTAAATCTGAATGCTACATGGACAGTTGGTTAAGTCTCAGTTCTACATGGACAGTTGGTTAAGTCTGAGTGCTACATGGACAGTTGATTAAGTATGAGTGCTACATGGACAGTTGATTACGTATAAGTGCTACATGGACAGTTGATTATGTATGAATGCTACATGGACAGTTGGTTAAGTCTCAGTGCTACATGGATAGTTGGTTAAGTGTCAGTGCTACATGGACAGTTGTTTAAGTATAAGTGATACATGAACAGTTGGTTAAGTCTGAGTGCTACATCGACAGTTGGTTAAGTATCAGTGCTACATGGACAGTTGGTTAAGTCTCAGTGCTACATGGACAGTTGGTTAAGTCTCAGTGCTACATGGACAGTTGGTTAAGTCTCAGTGCTACATGGACAGTTGGTTATGTCTCAGTGCTACATGGACAGTTGGTTAAGTCTGAATGCTACATGGATAGTTGACTAAGTCTCAGTGTTACATGGCCAGTTGGTTACGTATCAGTGCAACATGGACAGTTGGTTAAGTCTCAGCGCTACATGGACAGTTGATTAAGTCTCAGTTCTACATGGACAGTTGGTTAAGTCTCAGTGTTACATGGACAGTTGGATACGTATCAGTGCTACATGGACAGTTGGTTAAGAATCAGTTCTACATGGACAGTTGGTTAAGTCTCAGTACTACATGGAGAGTTGGTTAAGTCTGAGTGCTACATGGACAGTTGGTTAAGTCTGAGTGCTACATGGACAGTTGGTTAAGTCTCAGTACTACATGGACAGTTGGTTAAGTCTGAGAGCTACATGGACAGTTGAATAAGTATCAGTGTTACATGGACAGTTGATTAATTCTCAGTGCTACATGGACAGTTGGCTAAGTCTCAGTGCTACATGGACAGTTGGTTAAATATCAGTGCTACATGGACAGTTGGTTAAATATCAGTGCTACATGTACAGTTGGTTAAGTCTCAGTGCTACATGGACAGTTGGTTAAGTATCAGTGCTACATGGACAGTTGGTTAAGTCTCAGTGCTACATGGACAGTTGGTTAAGTATCAGGGAGAGTTGTTTAAGTATCAATGCTACATGGACAGTTGATTAAGTCTCAGTACTACATGGCCAGTTGGTTATGTATCAGTGCTACCTGGACAGTTGGTTAAGTCTCAGTGCTACATGGACAGTTGGTTATGTCTCAGTTCTACATGGACAGTTGGTTAAGTCTCAGTGTTACATGGACAGTTGGTTAAGTCTCAGTGCTACATGGACTGTTGGTTAAGTCTGAGTGCTACATGGACAGTTGGTTAGGTCTGAGTGCTACATGGACAGTTGGTTAAGTATGAGTGCTACATGGACAGTTGGTTAGGTCTGCGTTCTACATGGACAGTTGATTAAGTCTCAGTGCCACATGGACAGTTGATTAAGTCTCAGTGCCACATGGACAGTTGGTTAAGTATCAGTGCTACATGGACAATTGGTTAAGTATCAGTTCTACATTGACAGTTGGTTAAGTCTCAGTGCTACATGGACAGTTGGTTAAGTCTGAGTGCTAAATGGACAGTTGGTTAAGTCTCAGTGCTACATGGACAGTTGGTTAAGTCAGAGTGCTACATGGACAGTTGTTTAAGTCTCAGTACTACATGGACAGTTGGTTAAGTCTGAGTGCTACATGGACAGTTGATTAAGTATCAGTGCTACATGGACAGTTGATTAATTCTCAGTGCTACATGGACAGTTGGTTACGTCTTAGTTCTACATGGACAGTTGATTAAGTATCAGTGCTACATGGACAATTGATTAAGTCTCAGTGCTACATGGACAGTTGTTTAAGTCTCAGTTCTACATGGCCAGTTGGTTACGTATCAGTGCTACATGGACAGTTGGTTAAGTCTCAGTGCTACATGGACAGTTGGTTAAGTATCAGTGCTACATGGACAGTTGGTTAAGTCTGAGTGTTACATGGACAGTTGGTTAAGCATCAGTTCTACATGGACAGTTGGTTAAGTCTCAGTGCTACATCGACAGTTGGTTACGTATCGGAGCTACATGGACAGTTGGTTAGGTCTGAGTGCTAGATGGACAGTTGGTTAAGTCTCAGTGCTACATGGACAGTTGGTTAAGTCAGAGTGCTACATGGACAGTTGTTTAAGTCTCAGTACTACATGGACAGTTGGTTAAGTCTGAGTGCTACATGGACAGTTGATTAAGTATCAGTGCTACATGGACAGTTGATTAATTCTCAGTGCTACATGGACAGTTGGTTACGTCTTAGTTCTACATGGACAGTTGATTAAGTATCAGTGCTACATGGACACTTGATTAAGTCTCAGTGCTACATGGACAGTTGTTTAAGTCTCAGTTCTACATGGCCAGTTGGTTACGTATCAGTGCTACATGGACAGTTGGTTAAGTCTCAGTGCTACATGGACAGTTGGTTAAGTATCAGTGCTACATGGACAGTTGGTTAAGTCTGAGTGTTACATGGACAGTTGGTTAAGCATCAGTTCTACATGGACAGTTGGTTAAGTCTCAGTGCTACATCGACAGTTGGTTACGTATCGGAGCTACATGGACAGTTGGTTAGGTCTGAGTGCTAGATGGACAGTTGGTTACGTATCAGTGCTACATGGACAGTTGGTTAGGTCTGAGTGCTACATGGACATTTGGTTAGGTCTGAGTGCTAGATGGACAGTTGATTAAGTCTCAGTGTTACATGTACGTTTGTTTAAGTATGAGTGCTACATGGACAGTTGGTTAAGTCTCAGTGCTACATGGACAGTTGCTTAAGTATCAGTGCTACATGGACAGTTGGTTAAGTCTGAGTGTTACATGGACAGTTGGTTAAGTCTGAGTGCTACATGGACAGTTGGTTACGTCTCAGTACTACATGGACAGTTGGATAAGTCTCCGTTCTACATGGACAGTTAATTAATTCTCAGTGCTACATGGACAGTTGGTTAAGTCTGAGTTCTACATGGACAGTTTATTAAGTATCAGTGCTACATGGACAGTTGATTAATTCTCAGTGCTACATGGACAGTTGGTTAAGTCTGAGTTCTACATGGACAGTTGGTTAAGTCTCAGGTCTACATGGACAGTTGGTTAAGTCTCAGTGTTACATGGACAGTTGGTTAAGTCTCAGTGCTACATGGACTGTTGGTTAAGTCTGAGTGCTACATGGACAGTTGGTTAGGTCTGAGTGCTACATGGACAGTTGGTTAAGTATGAGTTCTACATGGACAGTTGGTTACGTCTGCGTGCTACATGGACAGTTGGTTAGGTCTGAGTGCTACATGGACAGTTGGTTAAGTATGAGTTCTACATGGACAGTTGGTTATGTCTGCGTGCTACATGGACAGTTGATTAAGTCTCAGTGCCACATGCACAGTTGATTAAGTCTCAGTGCCACATGGACAGTTGGTTAAGTATCAGTGCTACATGGACAATTGGTTAAGTATCAGTTCTACATGGACAGTTGGTTAAGTCTCAGTGCTACATGGACAGTTGGTTAAGTCTCATTGCTACATGGACAGTTGGTTAAATCTGAGTGCTAAATGGACAGTTGGTTCAGTCTCAGTACTACATGGACAGTTGGTTAAGTCTGAGTGCTACATGGACAGTCAGTTGATTAAGTATCAGTGCTACATGGACAGTTGATTAATTCTCAGTGCTACATTGACAGTTGGTTACGTCTGAGTTCTACATGGACAGTTGATTAAGTATCAGTGCTACATGGACAATTGATTAAGTCTCAGTGCTACATGGACAGTTGATTAAGTCTCAGTACTACATGGACAGTTGATTAAATCTCAGTGTTACATGGACAGTTGGTTAAATCTGAGTTCTACATGGACAGTTGATTAAGTATCAGTGCTACATGGACAATGGATTACGTCTCAGTGCTACATGGACAGTTGTTTAAGTCTCAGTGCTACATGGACAGTTGGTTAAGTATCAGTGCTACATTGACAGTTGATTAAGTCTCAGTGTTACATGGACAGTTGGTTAAGTCTCAGTGCTACATGGACAGTTGGTTAAGTCTCAGTGCTACATGGACAGTTGGTTACGTATCAGTGCTACATGGACAGTGGGTTAGGTCTGAGTGCTAGATGGACAGTTGGTTAGGTCTGCGTGCTACATGGACAGTTGGTTACATATCAGTGCTACATGGACAGTTGATTAGGTCTGAGTGCTACATGGACATTTGGTTAGGTCTGAGTGCTACATGGACAGTTGATTAAGTCTCAGTGTTACATGTACCTTTGGTTAAGTATCAGTGCTACATGGACAGTTGGTTAAGTCTCAGTGCTACATGGACAGTTGCTTAAGTATCAGTGCTACATGGACAGTTGATTAAGTCTCAGTGCCACATGGACAGTTGGTTAAGTATCAGTTCTACATGGACAGTTGGTTAAGTCTCAGTGCTACATGGACAGTTTGTTAAGTCTCAGTGCTACATGGACAGTTTGTTAAGTCTCAGTGCTACATGGATAATTGGTTAAGTCTCAACACTACATGGACAGTTGGTTAAGTTTCAGTTCTACATGGACAGTTGGTTAAGTCTGAGTGCTACATGGACAGTTGGTTACGTCTCAGTACTACATGGACAGTTGGTTAAGTCTCCGTTCTACATGGACAGTTAATTAATTCTCAGTGCTACATGGACAGTTGGTTAAGTCTGAGTTCTACATGGACAGTTTATTAAGTATCAGTGCTACATGGACAGTTGATTAATTCTCAGTGCTACATGGACAGTTGGTTAAGTCTGAGTTCTACATGGACAGTTGGTTAAGTCTCAGGTCTACATGGACAGTTGGTTAAGTCTCAGTGTTACATGGACAGTTGGTTAAGTCTCAGTGCTACATGGACTGTTGGTTAAGTCTGAGTGCTACATGGACAGTTGGTTAGGTCTGAGTGCTACATGGACAGTTGGTTAAGTATGAGTTCTACATGGACAGTTGGTTACGTCTGCGTGCTACATGGACAGTTGATTAAGTATCAGTGCTACATGGACAATTGATTAAGTCTCAGTGCTACATGGACAGTTGATTAAGTCTCAGTACTACATGGACAGTTGATTAAATCTCAGTGTTACATGGACAGTTGGTTAAATCTGAGTTCTACATGGACAGTTGATTAAGTATCAGTGCTACATGGACAATGGATTACGTCTCAGTGCTACATGGACAGTTGTTTATGTCTCAGTGCTACATGGACAGTTGGTTAAGTATCAGTGCTACATTGACAGTTGATTAAGTCTCAGTGTTACATGGACAGTTGGTTAAGTCTCAGTGCTACATGGACAGTTGGTTAAGTCTCAGTGCTACATGGACAGTTGGTTACGTATCAGTGCTACATGGACAGTGGGTTAGGTCTGAGTGCTAGATGGACAGTTGGTTAGGTCTGCGTGCTACATGGACAGTTGGTTACATATCAGTGCTACATGGACAGTTGATTAGGTCTGAGTGCTACATGGACATTTGGTTAGGTCTGAGTGCTACATGGACAGTTGATTAAGTCTCAGTGTTACATGTACCTTTGGTTAAGTATCAGTGCTACATGGACAGTTGGTTAAGTCTCAGTGCTACATGGACAGTTGCTTAAGTATCAGTGCTACATGGACAGTTGATTAAGTCTCAGTGCCACATGGACAGTTGGTTAAGTATTAGTTCTACATGGACAGTTGGTTAAGTCTCAGTGCTACATGGACAGTTTGTTAAGTCTCAGTGCTACATGGACAGTTTGTTAAGTCTCAGTGCTACATGGATAATTGGTTAAGTCTTCTCAACACTACATGGACAGTTGGTTAAGTTTCAGTTCTACATGGACAGTTGGTTAAGTCTGAGTGCTACATGGACAGTTGGTTACGTCTCAGTACTACATGGACAGTTGGTTAAGTCTCCGTTCTACATGGACAGTTAATTAATTCTCAGTGCTACATGGACAGTTGGTTAAGTCTGAGTTCTACATGGACAGTTTATTAAGTATCAGTGCTACATGGACAGTTGATTAATTCTCAGTGCTACATGGACAGTTGGTTAAGTCTGAGTTCTACATGGACAGTTGGTTAAGTCTCAGGTCTACATGGACAGTTGGTTAAGTCTCAGTGTTACATGGACAGTTGGTTAAGTCTCAGTGCTAAATGGACTGTTGGTTAAGTCTGAGTGCTACATGGACAGTTGGTTAGGTCTGAGTGCTACATGGACAGTTGGTTAAGTATGAGTTCTACATGGACAGTTGGTTACGTCTGCGTGCTACATGGACAGTTGGTTAGGTCTGAGTGCTACATGGACAGTTGGTTAAGTATGAGTTCTACATGGACAGTTGGTTATGTCTGCGTGCTACATGGACAGTTGATTAAGTCTCAGTGCCACATGCACAGTTGATTAAGTCTCAGTGCCACATGGACAGTTGGTTAAGTATCAGTGCTACATGGACAATTGGTTAAGTATCAGTTCTACATGGACAGTTGGTTAAGTCTCAGTGCTACATGGACAGTTGGTTAAGTCTCATTGCTACATGGACAGTTGGTTAAATCTGAGTGCTAAATGGACAGTTGGTTCAGTCTCAGTACTACATGGACAGTTGGTTAAGTCTGAGTGCTACATGGACAGTTGATTAAGTATCAGTGCTACATGGACAGTTGATTAATTCTCAGTGCTACATTGACAGTTGGTTACGTCTGAGTTCTACATGGACAGTTGATTAAGTATCAGTGCTACATGGACAATTGATTAAGTCTCAGTGCTACATGGACAGTTGATTAAGTCTCAGTACTACATGGACAGTTGATTAAATCTCAGTGTTACATGGACAGTTGGTTAAATCTGAGTTCTACATTGACAGTTGATTAAGTATCAGTGCTACATGGACAATGGATTACGTCTCAGTGCTACATGAACAGTTGTTTAAGTCTCAGTGCTACATGGACAGTTGGTTAAGTATCAGTGCTACATTGACAGTTGATTAAGTCTCAGTGTTACATGGACAGTTGGTTAAGTCTCAGTGCTACATGGACAGTTGGTTAAGTCTCAGTGCTACATGGACAGTTGGTTACGTATCAGTGCTACATGGACAGTGGGTTAGGTCTGAGTGCTAGATGGACAGTTGGTTAGGTCTGCGTGCTACATGGACAGTTGGTTACATATCAGTGCTACATGGACAGTTGATTAGGTCTGAGTGCTACATGGACATTTGGTTAGGTCTGAGTGCTACATGGACAGTTGATTAAGTCTCAGTGTTACATGTACCTTTGGTTAAGTATCAGTGCTACATGGACAGTTGGTTAAGTCTCAGTGCTACATGGACAGTTGCTTAAGTATCAGTGCTACATGGACAGTTGATTAAGTCTCAGTGCCACATGGACAGTTGGTTAAGTATCAGTTCTACATGGACAGTTGGTTAAGTCTCAGTGCTACATGGACAGTTTGTTAAGTCTCAGTGCTACATGGACAGTTTGTTAAGTCTCAGTGCTACATGGATAATTGGTTAAGTCTCAACACTACATGGACAGTTGGTTAAGTTTCAGTTCTACATGGACAGTTGGTTAAGTCTGAGTGCTACATGGACATTTGATTAAGTATCAGTGCTTCATGGACAGTTGATTAATTCTCAGTGCTACATGGACAGTTGGTTAAGTCTGAGTGCTACATGGACAGTTGATTAAGTATCAGTGCTACATGGACAGTTGGTTAAGTCTGAGTTCTACATGGACAGTTGATTAAGTATCAGTGCTACATGGACAGTTTGTTAAGTCTCAGTGCGACATGGACAGTTGGTTAAGTCTGAGTGCTACATGGACAGTTGGTTAAGTCTGAGTGCTACATGGATAGTTGGTTAAGTCTCAGTACTACATGGACAGTTGGTTAAGTCTCAGTTCTACATGGACAGTTGGTTAAGTCTGAGTGATACATGGACAGTTGATTAAGTATCAGTGCTTCATGGACAGTTTATTAATTCTCAGTGCTACATGGACAGTTGGTTAAGTCTGAGTGCTACATGGACAGTTGATTAAGTATCAGTGCTTCATGGACAGTTGATTAATTCTCAGTGCTACATGGACAGTTGGTTAAGTCTGAGTTATACATGGACAGATGGTTAAGTCTCAGTTCTACATGGACAGTTGATTAAGTATCAGTGCTACATGGACAGTTGGTTAAGTCTGAGTTCTACATGGACAGTTGATTAAGTATCAGTGCTACATGGACAGTTGGTTAAGTCTGAGTTCTACATGGACAGTTGATTAAGTATCAGTGCTACATGGACAGTTTGTTAAGTCTCAGTGCTACATGGACAGTTGGTTAAGTCTCAGTGCTACATGGACAGTTGGTTAAGTCTGAGTGCTACATGGACAGTTGGTTAAGTCTCAGTACTACATGGACAGTTGGTTAAGTCTCAGTTCTACATGGACAGTTGGTTAAGTCTGAGTGCTACATGGACAGTTGATTAAGTATCAGTGCTTCTTGGACAGTTGATTAATTCTCAGTGCTACATGGACAGTTGGTTAAGTCTGAGTTCTACATGGACAGTTGATTAAATCTCAGTGCTACATGGACAATTGATTAAGTCTCAGTGCTACATGGACAGTTGTTTAAGTCTCAGTGCTACATGGACAATTGGTTAAGTCTGAGTTCTACATGGACAGTTGATTAAGTATCAATGCTACATGGACAATTGATTAAGTCTCAGTGCTACATGGACAGTTGGTTAAGTCTCAGTTCTACATGGACAGTTGGTTAAATCTGAGTTCTACATGGACAGTTGGTTAAGTCTGAGTTCTACATGGACAATTGATTAAGTCTCAGTGCTACATGGACAGTTGATTAAGTATCAGTTCTACATGGACAGTTGGTTAAGTCTCATTTCTACATGGACAGTTGGTTAAGTCTCAGTTCTACATGGACAGTTGATTAAGTCTCATTGCTACATGGACAGCTGTTTAAGTCTCAGTTCTACATGGACAGTTGGTTAAGTCTCAGTTCTACATGGACAGTTGGTTAAGTCTCATTGCTACATGGACAGTTGGTTAAGTCTCAGTTCTACATGGACAGTTGGTTAAGTCTCAGTGCTACATGGACAGTTGGTTAAGTCTCAGTGCTACATGGACAGTTGGTTAAGTCTCAGTGCTACATGGACAGTCGGTTAAGTTAGTGCTACATGGACAGTTGGTTAAGTCTGAGTTCTACATGGACAGTTGGTTAAGTATGAGTGCTACATGGACAGTTGGTTAAGTCTGAGTCAGTGCTACATGGACAGTTGGTTAAGTTGAGTTCTACATGGACAGTTGGTTAAGTCTCAGTGCTACATGGACAGTCGGTTATGTCTCAGTGCTACATGGACAGTTGGTTAAGTCTCAGTTCTACATGGACAGTTGGTTAAGTATGAGTGCTACATGGACAGTTGGTTAAGTATCAGTGCTACATGGACAGTTGGTTAAGTCTGAGTTCTACATGGACAGTTGGTTAAGTCTCAGTGCTACATGGACAGTCGGTTATGTCTCAGTGCTACATGGACAGTTGGTTAAGTCTCAGTTCTACATGGACAGTTGGTTAAGTATGAGTGCTACATGGACAGTTGGTTAAGTATCAGTGCTACATGGACAGTTGGTTAAGTCTGAGTTCTACATGGACAGTTGGTTAAGTCTCAGTGCTACATGGACAGTCGGTTATGTCTCAGTGCTACATGGACAGTTGGTTAAGTCTCAGTTCTACATGGACAGTTGGTTAAGTATGAGTGCTACATGGACAGTTGGTTAAGTCTCAGTTCTACATGGACAGTTGGTTAAGTCTGAGTTCTACATGGACAGTTGTTTAAGTTTCACTTCTACATGGACGTCGGTTAAGTCTCAGTGCTACATGAACAGTTGATTAAGTCTCAGTTCTACATGGACAGTTGGTTAAGTCTCAATTCTACATGGACAGTTGATTAAGTCTCAGTGCTACATGGACAGTTGGTTAAGTATGAGTGCTACATGGACAGTTGGTTAAGTCTGAGTTCTACATGGACAGTCTGTTAAGTCTCAGTGCTACATGGACAGTTGATTAAGTCTCAGTTCTACATGGACAGTCTGTTAAGTCTCAGTGCTACATGGACAGTTGATTAAGTCTAAGTTCTACAGGGACAGTTGATTAAGTATGAGTGCTACATGGACAGTTGGTTAAGTCTGAGTTCTACATGGACAGTTGGTTAAGTATCAGTTCTACATGGACAGTCTGTTAAGTATGAGTGCTACATGGACAGTTGATTAAGTCTCAGTTCTACATGGACAGTTGGTTAAGTCTCAGTTCTACATGGACAGTTGATTAAGTCTGAGTGCTACATGGAAAGTTGGTTAAGTCTCAGCTCTACATGGACACTTGGTTAAGTATGAATGCTACATGGATAGTTGATTAAGTCTCAGTTCTACATGGACAGTTGATTTAAGTCTCAGTGCTACATGGACAGTTGGTTATGTTACATGTATGAGGACATGCGCTATTTTAAACATATATCGTTATTGAGACATGTTGTTTGCTATCCTCCACCAAACCACTTTGGAAACGTTTACTTTATTTGAGAATAATTCACTTTCTATGCAAGGGTAACTATGCATGCAGAACTGAATATTTTAATACTCAATATAAGCGCCCCACCCATATAGTATTACAATCGTATGCACGTGTACTCTACGTCTGCTCTACTTCTAATCACAGTAAGTTATTACGTGATTAAAATCGCTTAACCTCCATTGATGCATGTTCGTATCCCAAGGGTAGACTGGTAGTTTGCATAATTAATATTAAAAGAAATATGGCGCTTACGTAGATATGCCTTAGCGTAGTTTTGTTCTCGAAAATTATGTGCAGGCATACGCAGGACAGTGCAGTGTATGAACACCATGTTTTGTAATGACAGATTATTCACAAACTATTGACAATTTATCATTTCTGATTGAAGGTAGAATGAACCTCTTACCATTTTTGTCTTGAATTTCGTTTCGAAATTTAGAATATATATATGTCCATTGACATCTTGATTGAGGTCATGAAAACAAGTTCTGTCTATTCTCTAGCTGCAAATCTTCAAACAAGACTATTATTTCAAATGTTTCGATAACCTGCACTTTTAGCTACGGTTTCTATGGACATATTTATTTAAAGTGTCTAATTTTTTAATATTTTGAAGAAGAAAGTAATATTCCAACGTTTCTTTCCTTTCAATTGATTACTGTATGATTAGTGTGTTAGTTTCCTCGATTCTTTCCTTAAGCCTATATAATTTACATAACGTTATTTCTCTTTTTAAATAGCTATCTTAGTTTCTGTTCATTTCTCGCATTTACTTCATGATATGAAATTTCAAAGACAATAACAAATGTAAATTTCCAATATATAAACACATGTGTGAAGTGTGAACTACAAAATCGACATTTGGCTTCGCGAAAATCAATCAATCAATCAATCAATTTATTTCACATAAAACATTATTACAATACAAATTTTCAGAGAAGACATGTTATTATATAGATACCATTTTCTGAAGGTCATATACACATTTATAATTTAAAATAACATTTATATGTATCGATGAGTCAAGAAATAAATATAGTTTCCAAAATACATTTCTATGCGAAAACACTCGATGTCTTTTTGATGACTTTAAATACCGTTTTATAATATATCAGTAAAACCAACTTAAATACCTTACTTAATATAATAGTGTCGTTCGATCTTCCTATTGTATATATATGCATTATTAATGCGTGCATTGTAAATGCATGTGTGTGTTGCCTAATCAATTACATATCCAATAAAATAATAATAGCATATTCAAAGGCATTATTTAGATGCAATTCCATGTGAAATACAGAACGGGCTCATTCACTAACTCGATGGCGTTTTGTATTAATTTAATTGTCGTGAACCGACGTGCAAAATGATAGTTTACCAGAGAAGTACTCTAGGAGGAGCAAAACTGTACAAGGAAACTATCGGTGGATCTAATATAAGCTGAAATAGTATTAGAATTTAAAAGCTAAATTTAGATTAACCCAACGGGAAATGAATACGTATTGTACAATTAATAGGAATAATTGAATAATATATACAACAATTATGTTTATGCGAATAAAATCAATATTCCGACTTACCCGAAAGCATGCTTATTCCCAGAATTGCATGTAGTACATCAGAATAAGCCATTCTATGCATGCTTCACAAATTATGTCTTGAAATCTGAATCACAAATTGTGTCCAAAAAATCCGTGTAAATCGGATATAGTTCGTCTTTGGAACGCTTGAACATATATTATCTATTTTATATATTTTGACATAGCTCTGCGTTGCACGTCATGCCAACACTGTCGTTTTATGTTGTGTCAATTTCTAACGAAATAAATGCTACAGAAAATGATATATTTATGGCAGTTTTATACTCCACTTGTGGTACCACTGTTCGTTTTTATCTTGTTTCTATGAATTTAAATTGCCAATAGTCCCTACTCAATAAACTTCTAAGGAAATATTTCCTAGAACTATGCATGCGTAATTCCAACAAAAAAACATCAAAAGAGTTGAGTTGGTGACATTTTTATGCTACGATATTCATGCGCGTATTATTGGCTTAAGTTGATTATCAGTCAATTAGTGACATGTATACATTCTAAGGTGGTGTAATGCAGTCTACTTCAGATATAAAAAAAGAATTATATGTCTGTCACAAGTCTGCTCACAAAAATGTCTTCATTAGACATATTCAAGTGGAAACCCAATGCTGGCGGTGCTCAATGTATGAATTATTATTATAAACAGCAAACTAATCCACATCACAAATGAAATATAATCTCATAACAAATAAACACCCAGTTGCAGTGAAACCCTTTATCCCGATGGGAAGCAAAGAAGATTCAGTATCACAGTAAATTTGCTGATAATTTCATTAGTATCCTGAAATCTTAACCAATTGACAATTTACAGGGAATGGTAACATTATATAGTGCGTGTATGGAAGGTCGTATTAGCGTTTCAATCTAAGGTTTATGTCAATCGTAGTTTCTCCTCCACCAGATAAGATGTACACGCTTTCACATGTCAGTATATCCTTTGCGATGTTCGTCCATTATGCATTTGAATGCCACTCCTTCGCATTATATTTACTGTCAACTGTATCCGAAATCATATATGGCATTTATTTGATAGGCATGTTGCACCCAACATAGAAATATAACTAACACCATACTACCATCCCATACATGTCCACAGTAACAATATATGATATACACAATGCGCGCATCAGTTGGTATTGAATAAACAAAATGTCTTTAAGAAAGCCGCTAGGCTTGCCAATAGTTCTGATTGTATAACATAAATATTGTTAGATGTATTGAAGATGCATCTACTTCAATTGGTGAATCTACCCGATACAATAGCGTGTGCTTCACGGCCAACAACTCGGCGAGTAATTGCAGTAATTGGAAGTAATATAACACAAACATGCGAGCAATCACTGGACATGTACTTCGACTTCTTTCTAAATTAAGAAATAGTAGCTTCCTTACTTCCGTGAATATGCATACGCCATGTAGATACAATGTACAATAAAACCACCTCCACTATGTCAATTGTGACCGCAATAAATACGCATGGCTGACTGCCGCACTATGGCTTATTGTTGTCTCATAATGCTACTCATATGTATAGCACGTGGAATGTAATGTATATATCACAATAGTTTAGTGGTAAGCTCGTAACTTGTTGCAAAAATGACGGTGGTACAAACGAAAAGAAACAGGAATATGCAGTGCATGAGAAAATAGTGTGTGAGAAGAGCGACTATAACATGTTACTATGTTTCTATAACAAGTAGATACATATATGTTATCGATTTAGAATGGTGACTTAGATCATTAATTATGCTTATTTGAATAATTTATTTAACATATAAGATTAAGATATGTTTCTCATGGAGTACTGGATGCCTATACCACGTGGTAGGAATCATGCTATTGTTTTATATTATTTTTATTGCATTAAACAATATACATGTTTATAGCAAACAAATATTATACAACACAAATAGATGGATTTTCTTAACAGAAGAGCTATGTAATACTGTGGATTAATTAATAATTATATTTTCGTTTCAATTTCTCAACACATGTGCGTGATATATAAATTTACTAAGACCATTTATAACAACAACTGATGTTTCTGATAAAAGATTAATAAATTTTTGCTTAGTCGGCCAAGTGTAATAATAGTGTTTCTGCACTAAGTAATAAATAATTACAAAGAGTGTTGGACATCATTTAAGCTGTAAATAAATCTGGTTTACTTGGAATGTTGCTAAGTGTTATTAACTTAAAATATAAATGTTAAATGGTTTCAGCACGAATATGCTGACCTTGTTCATAATATATAAATGTTAATTGGTTTCAGCACGAAGATGCTGACCTTGTTCATAATATATAAATGTTAATTGGTTTCAGCACGAAGATGCTGACCTTGTTCATAATATATAAATGTTAAATGGTTTCAGCACGAAGATGCTGACCTTGTTCATAATATATAAATGTTAATTGGTTTCAGCACGAAGATGCTGACCTTGTTCATAATATATAAATGTTAATTGGTTTCAGCACGAAGATGCTGACCTTGTTCATAATATATAAATATTAATTGGTTTCAGCACGAAGATGCTGCCCTTGTTCATAATATATAAATCTTAATTGGTTTCAACACGAAGACGCTGCCATTGTTCTCCTGTAAGGTTACTAAGGGTGACATGTGGAAGGTTCTCCTGTAAGGTTACTAAGGTTGACATGTGTAAGGTTCTCCTGTAAGGTTACTAAGGGTGACATGTGTAAGGTTCTCCTGTAAGGTCACTAAGGGTGGCATATGTAAGATTCTCCTGTAAGGTTTCTATGGGTGACATGTGTACGGTTCTCCTGTAAGGTTACTAAGGGTGACATGTGTAAGGTTCTCCTGTAAGGTCACTAAGGGTGACATGTGTAAGATTCCCCATTTAAGGTTTCTATATTTGACATGTGTACGGTTCTCCTGTAAGGTTACTAAGGGTGACATGAGCAAGGTTCTAATGTAAGGTAACTAAGGGTGACATGTGTAAGGTTCTCCTGTAAGGTTACTAAGGGTGACATGTGGTTCTCCTGTAAGGTTACTAAGGGTGACATGTGTAAGGTTCTCCTGTAAGGTTACTAAGTGTGACATGTGTAAGGTTGTCCTGTAAGGTCACTAAGGGTGACATGTGTAAGGTTCTCCTGTAATGTTACTAAAGGTGACATGTGTAAGGTTCTCCTGTAAAGTTACTAAGGGTGACATGGTAAGGTTGTCCTGTAAGGTTACTAAGGGTGACATGTGTAAGGTTGTCCTGTAATGTAACTAAGGGTGACATGTGTAAGGTTCTCCTGTAAGGTTACTAAAGGTGACATGTGTAAGGTACTCCTGTAAATTTACTAAGGGTGACACGTGTAAGGTTGTCCTGTAAGGTTTCTAAGGGTGACATGTGTAAGGTACTCCTGTAAGGTTACTAAGGGTGACATGAGAAAGGTACTCCTTTAAGGTTACTAAGGGTGACATGTGTAAGGTTCTCCTGTAAGGATACTAAGGGTGACATGTGTAAGGTTCTACTGTAAGGTTACTAAGGGTGTCATGTGTATTGTTCTCCTGTAAGGTTATTAAGGGTGACATGTGTATGGTTCTCCTGTAAGGTTACTAAGGGTGAAATGTGTAAGGTACTCCTGTAAGGTAACTAAGGGTGACATGTGTAAAGTTCTCCTGTAAGGTTACTAAGGGTGTCATGTGTAAGGTTCTCCTGTAAGGTTACTAAGTGTGGAATGTGTAAGGTACTCATGTAAGGCTGTAAGGTTACTAAGGGTGACATGTGTAAGGTACTCCTGTAAGGTTACTATGGGTGACATGAGTAAGGTACTCCTGTAAGGTTACTAAGGGTGACATTAGTAAGGTACTCCTGCAATGTTACTATGGGTGACATGTGTAAGGTACTCCTGTAAGGCTGTAAGGTTACTAAGGGTGACATGTGTAAGGTACTCATGTAAAACTGTAAGGTTACTAAGGGTGACATGTGTAAGGTACTCCTGTAAGGCTGTAAGGTTACTATCGGTGACATGTGTAAGCTACTCCAGCAAGGTTACTATGGGTGACATGTGTAAAGTACTCCTGTAAGGCTGTAAGGTTGCTAAGGGTGACATTTGTAAGGTACTCCTGTAAGGTTACTAAGGGTGACATGTGTAAGGTACTCCTGAAAGTTCACTAAGGGTGACATGTGGACGGTTCTCCTGTAAGGTTACTAAGGGTGACCTGTGTAAGGTACTCCTGTAGGGTAACTAAGGGTGACATGTGTAAGGGTCTCCTGTAAGGTAACTAATGGCGACATGTGTAAAGTTCTCCTGTAAGGTTGCTGAGGGTGACATGTGTAAGGTTTTTCTCTAAGGTTACTAAGAGTGACATGTGTAAGGTTCTCCTGTAAGGTAACTACGGGTGACATGTGTAAGGTTCTCCTGTAAGGTTACTAAGGGTGACATGTGTAAGGTTCTCCTGTAAGGTTACTAAGAGTGACATGTGTAAGGTTCTCCTGTAAGGTAGCTAAAGGTGACATGTGTAAGGTACTCCTGTAAATTTACTAAGGGTGACACGTGTAAGGTTGTCCTGTAAGGTTACTAAGGGGGACATGTGTAATGTTCTCCTGTAAGGTTACTAAGGGTGACATGTGTAAGGTTCACCTGTAAGATTACTAAGGGTGACATATGTAAGGTTCTCCTGTAAGGTTACTAAGGGTGACATGTGTAAGGTTCGCCTGTAAGGTTACTAAGGGTGACATGTGTAAGGTACTCCTGTAAGGTTACTAAGGGTGACATGAGTAAGGTACTCCTTTAAGGTTACTAAGGGTGACATGTGTAAGGTTCTCCTGTAAGGTTACTAAGGGTGACATGTGTAAGGTTCTCCTGTAAGGTTACTAAGGTTGTCATGTGTAAGGTTCTCCTGTAAGGTTACTAAGTGTGGAATGTGTAAGGTTCTCCTGTAAGGTTATTAAGGGTGACATGTGTAAGGTTCTCCTGTAAGGTTACTAAGGGTGAAATGTGTAAGGTACTCCTGTAAGGTAACTAAGGGTGACATGTGTAAGGTACTCCTGTAAGGTTACTAAGGGTGACATGTGTAAGGTTCTCCTGTAAGGTTACTAAAGGTGTCATGTGTAAGGTTCTCCTGTAAGGTTATTAAGTGTGACATGTGTAAGGGTCTCCTGTTAGGTAATTACGGGCGACATGTGTAAAGTTCTCCTGTAAGGTTGCTAAGGGTGACATGTGTAAGGTTTTTTTCTAAGGTTACTAAGAGTGACATGTGTTAGGTTCTCCTGTAAGGTAACTACGGATGACATGTGTAAGGGTCTCCTGTAAGGTTACTAAGGGTGACATGTGTAAGGTTCTCCTGTAAGGTTACTAAGAGTGACATGTGTAAGGTTCTCCTGTAAGGTAACTAAGGGTGATATGTGTATGGTTCTCCTGTAAGGTTACTAAGGGTGACATGTGTAAGGTTGTCCTGTAAGGTTACTAAGGGTGACATGTGTAAGGTTCTGCTGTAAAGTTACTAACGGTGACATTTGTAAGGTTCTCCTGTAAGATAACTAAGGGTGACATGTGTAAGGTTCTCCTGTAAAATTACTAAGTGTGACATGTGTAAGGTTCTCCTGTAAAGTTACTAAGGGTGACATGTGTAAGGTTCTTCTGTAAGGTTACTAAGAGTGACATGAGTAAGGTTCTCCTGTAAGATAACTAAGGGTGACATGTGTAAGGTTCTCCTGTAAAGTTACTAAGGGTGACATGTGTAATGTTCTCCTGTACGATAACTACGGGTGACATGTGTAAGGTTCTCCTGTAAGGTTACTAAAGGTGACATGTGTAACGTACTCCTGTAAGGTATCTAATGGTGAAATTGTGTACGGTTCTCCTGTAAGGTTACTAAGGTTGACATGTGTAAGGTTCTCATGTAAGGTTACTAGGGGTGACATGTGTAAGGTTCTCCTGTAAGGTCACTAAGGGTGACATGTGTAAGATTCTCCTGTAAGGTTTCAATGGGTGACATGTGTACGGTTCTCCTGTAAGGTTACTAAGTGTGACATGTGTATGGTCCTACTGTAAGGTTACTAAGGGTGACATGTGTAAGGTTCTCCTATAAGGTTACTAAGTGTGACATGTGTATGGTCCTACTGTAAGGTTTCTAAGGGTGACATGTGTAAGGTTCTCCTGTAAGGTCACTAAGGGTGACATGTGTAAGGTTCTCCTGTAAAGTTACTAAGAGTGACATGTGTAAGGTTGTCCTGTAAGGTCACTAAGGGTGACCTGTGTAAGGTTCTCCTGTAAATTTACTAAGGGTGACATGTGTAAGGTTGTCCTGTAATGTTACTAATGGAGACATGTGTAAGGGTCGCATGTAAGGTTACTAAGGGTGACATGTGTATGGTTCACCTGTTAGGTTACTAAGGGTGACATGTGTAAGGTTCTTCTGTAAGGTTACTAAAGGTGACATGTGTAAGGTTCTCCTGTAAGGTTACTATGGGTGACATGTGTAAGGTTCTCCTGCAAGGTTACTAAGGGTGACAGGTGTAAGGTTCTCCTGTAAGGTTACTAAGGGTGACATGTATAAGGTTGTCCTGTAAGGTTACTAAGGGTGACATGTGTAAGGTACTCATGCAAGGTTACTAAGGGTGACATGTGTAAGGTTCTCCTGTAAGGTTACTAAGGGTGACATGTGTAAGGTACTCATGCAAGGTTACTAGGAGTGACATGTGCAAGGTTCTCCTGTAAGGTTACTAAGGGTGACATATGTAAGGTTCTCCTGTAAGGTTATTAAGTGTGACATGTGTATGGTCCTACTGTAAGGTTTCTAAGGGTGACATGTGTAAGGTTCTCCTGTAAGGTCACTAAGGGTGAAATGTGTAAGGATCTCCTGTAAAGTTACTAAGGGTGACATGTATAAGGTTGTCCTGTAAGGTCACTAAGGGTGACATGTGTAAGGTTCTCCTGTAATGTTACTAAAGGTGACATGTGTAAGGTTCTCCTGTAAAGTTACTAAGGGTGACATGTGTAAGGTTGTCCTGTAAGGTTACTAAGGGTGACATGTGTTAGGTTGTCCTGTAAAGTAACTAAGGGTGACATGTGTAAGGTTCTCCTGTAAGGCTACTAAAGGTGACATGTGTAATGTACTCCTGTAAATTTACTAAGGGTGACAAGTGTAAGGTTGTCCTGTAAGGTTACTAAGGGGGACATGTGTAAGGTTCTCCTGTAAGGTTACTAAGGGTGACATGTGTAAGGTTCTCCTGTAAGGTTACTAAGGGTGACATATGTAATGTTCTCCTGTAAGGTTACTAAGGGTGACATGTGCAAGGTTCGCCTGTAAGTTTTCTAAGGGTGACATGTGTAAGGTACTCCTGTAAGGTGAATAAGGATGACATATGTAAGGTTCTCCTGTAAGGATACTAAGGGTGACATGTGTAAGGTTCTCCTGTAAGGTTACTAAATGTGTCATGTGTAAGGTTCTCCTGTAAGGTTACTAAGTGTGGAATGTGTAAGGTTCTCCTGTAAGGTTATTAAGGGTGACATGTGTACGGTTCTCCTGTAAGGTTACTAAGGGTGAAATGTGTAAGGTACTCCTGTAAGGTAACTAAGGGTGACATGTGTAAGGTACTCCTGTAAGGTTACTAAGGGTGTCATGTGTAAAGTTCTCCTGTAAGGTTACTAAGGGTGTCATGTGTAAGTTTCTCCTGTAAAGTTACTAAGTGTGGAATGTGTAAGGTTCTCCTGTAAGGTTACTAAGTGTGGAATGTGTAATGTACTCCTGTAAGGCTGTAAGGTTACTAAGGGTGACATGTGTAAGGTACTCCTTTAAGGTTACTATGGGTGACATGAGTAAGGTACTCCTGTAAGGTTACTAAGGGTGAAATTAGTAAGGTACTCCTGCAAGGTTACTATGGGTGACATGTGTAAGGTACGCCTGTAAGGCTGTAAGGTTACTAAGGGTGACATGTGTAAGGTACTCATGTAAGGCTGTAAGGTTACTAAGGGTGACATGTTTAAGGTACTCCTGTAAGGCTGCAAGGTTACTATGGGTGACATGTGTAAAGTACTCCTGTAAGGCTGTAAGGTTGCTAAGGGTGACATTTGTAAGGTACTCCTGTAAGGTTACTAAGGGTGACATGTGTAAGGTACTCCTGAATGTTCACTAAGGGTGACATGTGGACGGTTCTCCTGTAAGGTTACTAAGGGTGACATGTGTAAGGGTTTCCTGTAAGGTATCTAAGGGCGACATGTGTAAAGTTCTCCTGTAAGGTTGCTAAGGGTGACATGTGTAAGGTTTTTCTCTAAGATTACTAAGAGTGACATGTGTAAGGTTCTCCTGTAAGGTTACTAAGGTTGTCATGTGTAAGGTTCTCCTGTAAGGTTACTAAGTGTGGAATGTGTAAGGTTCTCCTGTAAGGTTATTAAGGGTGACATGTGTAAGGTTCTCCTGTAAGGTTACTAAGGGTGAAATGTGTAAGGTACTCCTGTAAGGTAACTAAGGGTGACATGTGTAAGGTACTCCTGTAAGGTTACTAAGGGTGACATGTGTAAGGTTCTCCTGTAAGGTTACTAAAGGTGTCATGTGTAAGGTTCTCCTGTAAGGTTATTAAGTGTGACATGTGTAAGGGTCTCCTGTTAGGTAATTACGGGCGACATGTGTAAAGTTCTCCTGTAAGGTTGCTAAGGGTGACATGTGTAAGGTTTTTTCTAAGGTTACAAAGAGTGACATGTGTAAGGTTCTCCTGTAAGGTAACTACGGATGACATGTGTAAGGTTCTCCTGTAAGGTTACTAAGGGTGACATGTGTAAGGTTCTCCTGTAAGGTTACTAAGAGTGACATGTGTAAGGTTCTCCTGTAAGGTAACTAAGGGTGATATGTGTATGGTTCTCCTGTAAGGTTACTAAGGGTGACATGTGTAAGGTTGTCCTGTAAGGTTACTAAGGGTGACATGTGTAAGGTTCTGCTGTAAAGTTACTAACGGTGACATTTGTAAGGTTCTCCTGTAAAGTTACTATGGGTGACATGTGTAAGGTTCTCCTGTAAAATTACTAAGTGTGACATGTGTAAGGTTCTCCTGTAAAGTTACTAAGGGTGACATGTGTAAGGTTCTTCTGTAAGGTTACTAAGAGTGACATGAGTAAGGTTCTCCTGTAAGATAACTAAGGGTGACATGTGTAAGGTTCTCCTGTAAAGTTACTAAGGGTGACATGTGTAAGGTTGTCCTGTAAAGTTACTAAGGGTGACATGTATATGGTTCTCCTGTAATGTTACTAAAGGTGACATGTGTAAGGTTCTCCTGTAAAGTTACTAAGGGTGACATGTGTAAGGTTGTCCTTTAACGTTACTAAGGGTGACATGTGTAAAGTTGTTCTGTAAGGTAACTAAGGGTGACATGTGTAATGTTCTCCTGTAAAGTTACTAAAGGTGATATGTGTAAGGTACTCCTTCAAAGTTACTACGGGTGACATGTCTAAGGTTCTCCTGTAAGGTTACTAAGGGTGACATGAGTAAGGTTCTACTGTAAGGTTACTAAGGGTGACATGTGTAAGGTTCTCCTGAAAGGTTACTAAGGGTGACATGTGTAAGGTTGTCCTGTAAGTTTACTAAGGGTGACATGTGTATGGTTCTCCTGTTAGGTTACTAAGGGTGACATGTGTAAGGTTCTTCTGTAAGGTTACTAAAGGTGACATGTGTAAGGTTCTCCTGTAAGGTTACTAAGGGTGAGATGTATAAGGTTCTCCTGTAAGGTTACTAAGGGTGATATGTGTAAGGTTGTGCTGTATGGTTACTAAGGGTGACATGTGTAAGGTTGTCTTGTAAGGTTACTAAGGGTGACCTGTGTAAGGTACTCATGCAAGGTTACTAAGGGTGACATTTGTAAGGGTCTACTGTAAGGTTACTAAGGGTGACATGTGTAAGGTTCTCCTGTAAGGTTACTAAGTGTGACATGTGTATGGTCCTACTGTAAGGTTACTAAGGGTGACATGTGTAAGGTTCTCCTGTAAGGTCACTAAGGGTGACATGTGTAAGGTTCTCCTGTAAAGTTACTAAGGGTGACATTTGTAAGGTTGTCCTGTTAGGTCACTAAGCGTGACATGTGTAAGGTTCTCCTGTAATGTTACTAAAGGTGACATGTGTAAAGTTCTCCTGTAAAGTTACTAAGGGTGCCATGTGTAAGGTTGTCCTGTAAGGTTACTAAGGGTGACATGTGTAAGGTTATCCTTTAAGGTATCTAAGGGTGACATGTGTAAGGTTCTCCTGTAAGGTTATTAAAGGTGACATGCGTAATGTACTCCTGTAAATTTACTAAGGGTGACACGTGTAAGGTTGTCCTGTAAGGTTACTAAGGGTGACATGTGTAAGGTTCTCCTGTAAGTTTACTAAGTGTGACATGTGTAAGGTTCTCCTGTAAGGTTACTAAGGGTGACACATGTAAGGTTCTCCTGTAAGGTTACTAAGTGTGACTTGTGTAAGGTTCGCCTGTAAGGTTACTAAGGGTGACATGTGTAATGTACTCCTGTAAGGTTACTAAGGGTGACATGAGTAAGGTACTCCTTTAAGGTTACTAAGGGTGACATGTGTAAGGTTTTCCTGTAAGGTAAACTAAGGGTGACATGTGTAAGGTTCTCCTGTATGGTTACTAAGGGTATAATGTGTAAGGTTCTCCTGTAAGGTTACTAATTGTGGAATGTGTAAGGTTCTCCTGTAAGGTTACTAAGGGTAACATGTGTAAGGTTTTCCTGTAAGGTTACTAAGGGTGAAATGTGTAAGGTACTCCTGTAAGGTAACTAAGGGTGACATGTGTAAGGTACTCCTGTAAGGTTACTAAGGGTGTCATGTGTAAGGTTCACCTGTAAGTTTACTAAATGTGGAATGTGTAAGGTTCTCCTGTAAGGTTACTAAATGTGGAATGTGTAAGGTACTCCTGTAAGGCTGTAAGATTACTAAGGGTGACATGTGTAAGGTACTCCTGTAAGGTTACTAGAGGTAACATGAGTAAGGTACTCCTGTAAGGTTACTAAGGGTGACATTAGTAAGGTACTCCTGCAAAGTTACTATGGGTGACATGTGTAAGGTACTCCTGTAAGGCTGTAAGGTTACTAAGGGTGACATGTGTAAGGTACTCATGTAATGCTGTAAGGTTACTAAGGGTGACATGTGTAAGGTACTCCTCCTGTAAGGCTGTACGGTTACTATCGGTGACATGTGTAAGGTACTCCTGCAAGGTTACTATGGGTGACATGTGTAAAGTACTCCTGTAAGGTTGTAAGGTTGCTAAGGTTCACATTTGTAAGGTACTCATGTAAGGTTACTAAGGGTGACATGTGTAAGGTACTCCTGTAAATTCACTAAGGGTGACATGTGTACGGTTCTCCTGTAAGGTTACTAAGGGTGACATGTGTAAGGTACTCCTGTAGGGTAACTAAGGGTGACATGTGTAAGATTCTGCTGTAAGGTAACTAAGGGTGACATGTGTAAGGTTGTCCTGTAAGGTAACTAAGGGTGATATGTGTAAGGTTCTCTGTAAGGTTACTAAGTGTGGCATGTGTATGGTCCTACTGTAAGGTTACTAAGGGTGACATGTGTAAGGTTCTCCTATAAGGTTACTAAGTGTGACATGTGTATGGTCCTACTGTATGGTCACTAAGGATGACATGTGTAAGGTTCTCCTGTAAAGTTACTAAGGGTGACATGTGTAAGGTTGTCCTGTAAGGTCACTAAGGGTGACCTGTGTAAGGTTCTCCTGTAAATTTGCTAAGGGTGACATGTGTACGGTTCTCATGTGAGGTCAGTAAGGGTGACATGTGTACGATTCTCCTGTAAGGTTTCAATGGGTGACATGTGTACGGTGCTCCTGTAAGGTTACTAAGTGTGGAATGTGTAATGTACTCCTGTAAGGCTGTAAGGTTACTAAGGGTGACATGTGTAAGGTACTCCTTTAAGGTTACTATGGGTGACATGAGTAAGGTACTCCTGTAAGGTTACTAAGGGTGACATTAGTAAGGTACTCCTGCAAGGTTACTATGGGTGACATGTGTAAGGTACTCCTGTAAGGCTGTAAGGTTACTAAGGGTGACATGTGTAAGGTACTCATGTAAGGCTGTAAGGTTACTAAGGGTGACATGTGTAAGGTACTCCTGTAAGGCTGCAAGGTTACTATGGGTGACATGTGTAAAGTACTCCTGTAAGGCTGTAAGGTTGCTAAGGGTGACATTTGTAAGGTACTCCTGTAAGGTTACTAAGGGTGACATGTGTAAGGTACTCCTGAAAGTTCACTAAGGGTGACATGTGGACGGTTCTCCTGTAAGGTTACTAAGGGTGACATGTGTAAGGGTTTCCTGTAAGTTATCTAAGGGTGACATGTGTAAGGTTCTCCTGTAAGGTTACTAAGAGTGACATGGGTAAGGTTCTCCTGTAAGTTAACTAAAGGTGACATGTGTAAGGTACTCCTGTAAATTTACTAAGGGTGACACGTGTAAGGTTGTCCTGTAAGGTTACTAAGGGGGACATGTGTAAGGTTCTCCTGTAAGGTTGCTAAGGGTGACATGTGTAAGGTTCTCCTGTAAGGTTACTAAGGGTGACATATGTAAGGTTCTCCTGTAAGGTTACTAATGGTGACATGTGTAAGGTTCGCCTGTATGGTTACTAAGGGTGACATGTGTAAGGTACTCCTGTAAGGTTACTAAGGGTGACATGAGTAAGGTACTCCTTTAAGGTTACTAAGGGTGACATGTGTAAGGTTCTCCTGTAAGGTTACTAAGGGTGACATGTGTAAGGTTCTACTGTAAGGTTACTAAGGGTGTCATGTGTAAGGTACTCCTGTAAAGTAACTAAGGGTGACATGTGTAAACTTCTCCTGTAAGGTTACTAAGGGTGTCATGTGTAAGGTTCTCCGGTAAGGTTACTCAGTGTGGAATGTGTAAGGTTCTCCTGTAAGGTTACTAAGTTTGGAATGTGCAATGTACTCCTGTAAGGCTGTAAGGTTACTAAGGGTGACATGTGTAAGGTACTCCTGTAAGTTTACTATGGGTGACATGAGTAAGGTACTCCTGTAAGGTTACTAAGGGTGACATTAGTAAGGTACGCCTGCAAGGTTACTATGGGTGACATGTGTAAGGTACTCCTGTAAGGCTGTAAGGTTACTAAGGGTGACATGTGTAAGGTACTCATGTAAGGCTGTAAGGTTACTAAGGGTGACATGTGTAAGGTACTCCTGTAAGGCTTTAATGTTACTATCGGTGACATGTGTAAGCTACTCCTGCTAGGTTACTATGGGTGACATGTGTAAAGTACTCCTGTAAGGCTGTAAGGTTGCTAAGGGTGACATTTGTAAGGTACTCCTGTAAGGTTACTAAGGGTGACATGTGTAAGGTACTCCTGAAAGTTCACTAAGGGTGACATGTGTACGGTTCTCCTGTAATATTACTAAGGGTGACATGTGTAAGGTAATCATGTAGGGTAACTAAGGGTGACATGTGTAAGGTTCTGCTGTAAGGTAACTAAGGGTGACATTTGTAAGGGTCTCCTGTAAGGTAACTAAGGGCGACATGTGTAAAGTTCTCCTGTAAGGTTACTAAGGGTGACATGTTTAAGGTTCTCCTGTAAGGTCACTAAGGGTGACATGTGTAAGATTCTCCTGTAAGGTTTCAATGGGTAACATGTGTACGGTTCTCCTGTAAGGTTACTAAGTGTGACATGTGTATGGTCCTACTGTAAGGTTACTAAGGGTGACATGTGTAAGGTTCTCCTATAAGGTTACTAAGTGTGACATGTGTATGGTCCTACTGTATGGTCACTAAGGATGACATGTGTTAGGTTCTCCTGTAAAGTTACTAAGGGTGACATGTGTAAGGTTGTCCTGTAAGGTCACTAAGTGTGACCTGTGTAAGGTTCTCCTGTAAATTTACTAAGGGTGACATGTGTACGGTTCTCATGTGAGGTCAGTAAGGGTGACAGGTGTACGATTCTCCTGTAAGGTTTCAATGGGTGACATGTGTACGGTGCTCCTGTAAGGTTACTAAGGGTGACATGTGTACGGTTCTCCTGTAAGCATTCTAAGGGTGACATGTGTAAGGTACTCCTGTAAGGTTACTAAGGGTGACATGTGTAAGGTTGGCCTGTAAAGTTACTAAGGGTGACATGTGTAAGGTTCTCCTGTAATATTGCTAAAGGTGACATGTGTACGGTTCTCCTGTAAAGTTACTAAGGGTGACATGTCTAAGGTTCTCCTGTAAGGTTACTAAGGGTGACATGTGTAAGGTTCTACTGTAAGGTTACTAAGGGTGACATGTGTAAGGTTCTCATGTAAGGTTACTAAGGGTGACATGTGTAAGGTTGTCCTGTAAGGTTACTAAGGGTGACATGTGTATGGTTCTCCTGTTAGGTTACTAAGGGTGACATGTGTAAGGTTCTTCTGTAAGGTTACTAAAGGTGATATGTGTAAGGTTCTCCTGTAAGGTTACTAAGGGTGACATGTGTAAGGTTCTCCTGTAAGGTTACTAAGGGTGACATGTGTAAGGTTCTCCTGTAAGGTTACTAAGGGTGACATGTATAAGGTTCTCCTGTAAGGTTACTAAGGGTGACATGTGTAAGGTTCTCCTGTAAGGTTACTAAGGGAGACATGTGTAAGGTTCTCCTGTACGGTTACTAAGGGTGACATGTGTAAGGTACTCATGCAAGGTTACTAAGGGTGACATGTGTAAGGTTCTCCTGTAAAGTTACTACGGCTGACATGTGTAAGGTTGTCCTGTATGGTTACTAAGGGTGACATGTGTAAGGTTGTCCTGTAAGGTTACTAAGGGTGACCTGTGTAAGGTACTCATGCAAGGTTACTAAGGGTGACATGTGTAAGGTTCTACTGTAAGGTTACTAAGGGTGACATGTGTAAGGTACTCATGCAAGGTTACTAGGGGTGACATGTAAAATGTTCTCCTGAAAGGTTACTAAGGGTGACATGTGTAAGGTTCTCCTGTAAGGTTACTAAGTGTGACATGTGTATGGTCCTACTGTAAGGTTTCTAAGGGTGACATGTGTACGGTTGTCCTGTATGGTCACTAAGGGTGACCTGTGTAAGGTTCTCCTGTAAATTTACTAAGGGTGACATGTGTAAGGTTGTCCTGTAAGGTTACTAATGGAGACATATGTAAGGGTCTCATGTAAGGTTACTAAGGGTGACATGTGTACGGTTCTCATGTGAGGTCAGTAAGGGTGACATGTGTACGATTCTCCTGTAAGGTTTCAATGGGAGACATGTGAACGGTGCTCCTGTAAGGTTACTAAGGGTGACATGTGTAAGGTTTTCCTGTAAGGTTTCTAAGGGTGACATGTGTAAGGTACTCCTGTAAGGTTACTAAGGGTGACATGTGTAAGGTTCTCCTGTAAAGTTACTATGGGTGACATGTGTAAGGTTGTCCTGTAAAGTTACTAAGGGTGACATGTGTAAGGTTCTCCTGTAATGTTACTAAAGGTGACATGTGTAAGGTTTTCCTGTAAAGTTACTAAGGGTGACATGTGTAAGGTTGTCCTTTAACGTTACTAAGGGTGACATGTGTAAAGTTGTTCTGTAAGGTAACTAAGGGTGACATGTGTAAGGTTCTCCTGTAAAGTTACTAAAGGTGATATGTGTAAGGTACTCCTTCAAAGGTACTACGGGTGACATGTCTAAGGTTCTCCTGTAAGGTTACTAAGGGTGACATGTGTAAGGTTATACTGTAAGGTTACTAAGGGTGACATGTGTAAGGTTCTCCTGTAAGGTTACTAAGGGTGACATGTGTAAGGTTGTCCTGTAAGTTTACTAAGGGTGACATGTGTATGGTTCTCCTGTTAGGTTACTAAGGGTGACATGTGTAAGGTTCTTCTGTAAGGTTACTAAAGGTGACAGGTGTAAGGTTCTCCTGTAAGGTTACTAAGGGTGACATGTGTAAGGTTCTCCTGTAAGGTTACTAAGGGTGACATGTGTAAGGTTCTCCTGTAAGGTTACTAAGGGTGAGATGTATAAGGTTCTCCTGTAAGGTTACTAAGGGTGACATGTGTAAGGTTGTGCTGTATGGTTACTAAGGGTGACATGTGTAAGGTTGTCTTGTAAGGTTACTAAGGGTGACCTGTGTAAGGTACTCATGCAAGGTTACTAAGGGTGACATTTGTAAGGTTCTACTGTAAGGTTACTAAGGGTGACATGTGTAAGGTTCTCCTGTAAGGTTACTAAGTGTGACATGTGTATGGTCCTACTGTAAGGTTACTAAGGGTGACATATGTAAGGTTCTCCTGTAAGGTCACTAAGGGTGACATGTGTAAGGTTCTCCTGTAAAGTTACTAAGGGTGACATGTGTAAGGTTGTCCTGTTAGGTCACTAAGCGTGACATGTGTAAGGTTCTCCTGTAATGTTACTAAAGGTGACATGTGTAAAGTTCTCCTGTAAAGTTACTAAGGGTGACATGTGTAAGGTTGTCCTGTAAGGTTACTAAGGGTGACATGTGTAAGGTTATCCTGTAGGGTAACTAAGGGTGACATGTGTAAGGTTCTCCTGTAAGGTTATTAAAGGTGACATGTGTAAGGTACTCCTGTAAATTTACTAAGGGTGACACGTGTAAGGTTGTCCTGTAAGGTTACTAAGGGTGACATGTGTAAGGTTCTCCTGTAAGGTTACTAAGGGTGACATGTGTAAGGTTCTCCTGTAAGGTTACTAAGGGTGACACATGTAAGGTTCTCCTGTAAGGTTACTAAGGGTGACATGTGTAAGGTACTCATGCAAGGTTACTAAGGGTGACATGTGTAAGGTTCTCCTGTAAAGTTACTACGGCTGACATGTGTAAGGTTGTCCTGTATGGTTACTAAGGGTTACATGTGTAAGGTTGTCCTGTAAGGTTACTAAGGGTGACATGTGTAAGGTTCTCCTGTAAGGTTACTAAGGGTGACATATGTAAGGTTCTCCTGTATGGTTACTAAGGGTGACTTGTGTAAGGTTCGCCTGTAAGGTTACTAAGGGTGACATGAGTAAGGTACTCCTTTAAGGTTACTAAGGGTGACATGTGTAAGGTTCTCCTGTAAGGTAAACTAAGGGTGACATGTGTAAGGTTCTCCTGTATGGTTACTAAGGGTATAATGTGTAAGGTTCTCCTGTAAGGTTACTAATTGTGGAATGTGTAAGGTTCTCCTGTAAGGTTACTAAGGGTAACATGTGTAAGGTTCTCCTGTAAGGTTACTAAGGGTGAAATGTGTAAGGTACTCCTGTACGGTAACTAAGGGTGACATGTGTAAGGTACTCCTGTAAGGTTACTAAGGGTGTCATGTGTAAGGTTCACCTGTAAGGTTACTAAATGTGGAATGTGTAAGGTTCTCCTGTAAGGTTACTAAATGTGGAATGTGTAAGGTACTCCTGTAAGGCTGTAAGATTACTAAGGGTGACATGTGTAAGGTACTCCTGTAAGGTTACTAGAGGTGACATGAGTAAAGTACTCCTGTAAGGTTACTAAGGGTGACATTAGTAAGGTACTCCTGCAAAGTTACTATGGGTGACATGTGTAAGGTACTCCTGTAAGGCTGTAAGGTTACTAAGGGTGACATGTGTAAGGTACTCATGTAATGCTGTAATGTTACTAAGGGTGACATGTGTAAGGTACTCCTCCTGTAAGGCTGTAAGGTTACTATCGGTGACATGTGTAAGGTACTCCTGCAAGGTTACTATGGGTGACATGTGTAAAGTACTCCTGTAAGGCTGTAAGGTTGCTAAGGTTCACATTTGTAAGGTACTCCTGTAAGGTTACTAAGGGTGACATGTGTAAGGTACTCCTGTAAGTTCACTAAGGGTGACATGTGTACGGTTCTCCTGTAAGGTTACTAAGGGTGACATGTGTAAGATACTCCTGTAGGGTAACTAAGGGTGACATGTGTAAGGTTCTGCTGTAAGGTAACTAAGGGTGACATGTGTAAGGTTCTCCTGTAAGGTAACTAAGGGCGACTTGTGTAAAGTTCTCCTGTAAGGTTGCTAAGGGTGACATGTGTAAGGTTTTTCTCTAAGGTTACTAAGAGTGACATGTGTAAGGTTGTCCTGTAAGGTAACTAAGGGTGATATGTGTAAGGTTCTCCTGTAAGGGTACTAAGGGTGACATGTGTAAGGTTCTCCTGTAAGGTTACTAAGGGTGACATGTGTAAGGTACTCATGCAAGGTTACTAAGGGTGACATGTGTAAGGTTCTCCTGTAAAGTTACTACGGCTGACATGTGTAAGGTTGTCCTGTATGGTTATTAAGGGTGACATGTGTAAGGTTGTCCTGTAAGGTTACTAAGGGTGACCTGTGTAAGGTACTCATGCAAGGTTACTAAGGGTGACATGTGTAAGGTTCTACTGTAAGGTTACTAAGGGTGACATTTGTAAGGTACTCATGCAAGGTTACTAGGGGTGACATGTGTAAGGTTCTCATGTAAGGTTACGAAGGGTGACATGTGTAAGGTTCTACTGTAAGGTTACTAAGTTTGACATGTGTATGGTCCTACTGTAAGGTTTCTAAGGGTGACATGTGTAATGTTCTCCTGTAAGGTCACTAAGGGTGACATGTGTAAGGTTCTCCTGTAAAGTTACTAAGGGTGACATGTGGAAGGTTGTCCTGTAAGGTCACTAAGCGTGACATGTGTAAGGTTCTCCTGTAATGTTACTAAAGGTGACATGTGTAAAGTTCTCCTGTAAAGTTACTAAGGGTGACATGTGTAAGGTTCTCCTGTAAGGTTACTAAAGGTGACATGTGTAAGGTTCTCCTGTAAATTTACTAAGGGTGAAACGTGTAAGGTTGTCCTGTAAGGTTACTAAGGGTGACATGTGTAAGGTTCTCCTGTAAGGTTACTAAGGGTGACATGTGTAAGGTTCTCCTGTAAGGTTACTAAGGGTGACATATGTAAGGTTCTCCTGTAAGGTTACTAAGGGTGACATGTGTAAGGTTCGCCTGTATGGTTACTAAGGGTGACATGTGTAATGTACTCCTGTAAGGTTACTAAGGGTGACATGAGTAAGGTACTCCTTTAAGGTTACTAAGGGTGACATGTGTAAGGTTCTCCTGTAATGTAAACTAAGGGTGACATGTGTAAGGTTCTCCTTTATGGTTACTAAGGGTGTAATGTGTAAGGTTCTCCTGTAAGGTTACTAATTGTGGAATGTGTAAGGTTCTCCTGTAAGGTTACTAAGGGTGACATGTGTAAGGTTCTCCTGTAAGGTTACTAAGGGTGAAATGTGTAAGGTACTCCTGTAAGGTAACTAAGGGTGACATGTGTAAGGTACTCCTGTAAGGTTACTAAGGGTGACATGTGTAAGGTTCTCCTGTAAGGTAACTAAGTGTGGAATGTGTAAGGTTCTCCTGTAAGGTTACTTAATGTGGAATGTGTAAGGTACTCCTGTAAGGCTGTAAGGTTACTAAGGGTGACATGTGTAAGGTACTCCTGTAAGGTTACTATGTGTGACATGAGTAAGGTACTCCTGCAAGGTTACTATGGATGACATGTGTAAGGTACTCCTGTAAGGCTGTAAGGTTACTAAGGGTGACATGTGTAAGGTACTCATGTAAGGCTGTAAGGTTACTAAGGGTGACATGTGTAAGGTACTCCTCCTGTAAGGCTGTAAGATTACTATCGGTGACATGTGTAAGGTACTCCTGCAAGGTTACTATGGGTGACATGTGTAAAGTACTCCTGTAAGGCTGTAAAGTTGCTAAGGGTGACATTTGTAAGGTACTCCTGTAACGTTACTAAGGATGACATGTGTAAGGTACTCCTGTAAGTTCACTAAGGGTGACATGTGTACGGTTCTCCTGTAAGGTTACTAAGGGTGACATGTGTAAGGTACTCCTGTAGGGTAACTAAGGGTGACATGTGTAAGGTTCTGCTGTAAGGTAACTAAGGGTGACATGTGTAAGGTTCTCCTGTAAGGTATCTAAGGGCGACTTGTGTAAAGTTCTCCTGTAAGGTTGCTAAGGGTGACAGGTGTAAGGTTCTCCTGAAAGTTAACTAAGGGTGACATGGGTAAGGTTCTCCTGTAAGGTATCTATGGGAGATATGTGTAAGGTTCTCCTGTAAGGTTACTAAGGGTGACATGATGTATAAGGTACTCCTGTAAAGTTACTAAGGGTGACATGTGTAAGGTTCTCCTGTAAGATTACTAAGGATGACATGTGTAAGTTACTCCTGTAAGGTAACTAAGGGTGACATGTGTAAGGTTCTCCTGTAAGGTTACTAAGGGTGACATGTGTAAGGTTCTCCTGTATGGTATCTAAGGGTGACATGTGTAAGGTTCCCCTGTAAGGTATCTAAGGGTGACATGTGTAAGTTACTCCTGTAGGGTAACTAAGGGTGACATGTGTTGGGTTCTCATGTAAGATTACTAAGGATGACATGTGTAAGGTTCTCCTGTAAGGTAGCTAAGGGTTACATGTGTAAGGTACTCCTGTAAGATAACTAAGGGTGACATGTGTAAGGTTCTCCTGTAAGGTTACTAAGGGTGACATGTGTAAGGTTCTCCTATATGGTATCTAAGGGTGACATGTGTAAGGTTCCCCTGTAATGTTACTAAGGGGACATGTCTAAGGTTCTCCTGTAAAGTTACTAAGGGTGACATGTGTAAGGTTCTTCTGTAAGATAACTATGGCTGACATGTGTAATGTTCTCCTGTAAGGTTACTAAGGGGACATGTGTAAGGTTCTCCTGTAGGGTAACTAAGGGTGACATGTGTAAGGTTCTCCTGTAAGGTTACTAAGGGGACATGTGTAAGGTACTCCTGTAAGGTAACTAAGTGTGACATGTGTAAGATTCTCCTGTAAGATAACTAAGAGTGACATGTGTAAGGTTCTCCTGTAAGGTTACTAAGTGTGAAATATGCATATTTCACCTGTGAGACTATTAAAGGTAAATAGTTCTCCTTTAATGTTTATAATATGGAAATCTCTAAGGTTCTCCTGTAATGTTTCTAATGTGGACCTCTGTAATGTTCTCCTGTAATGTTTTTAATGTAGACCTCTGTAATGTTCTTCTGTAATCTTCTAATATGGACCCCTGTAATGTTCGCCTGTAATATCTCTAATGTAGATCTCTGTACGGTTTTCCTGTAATGTTTCTAATGTGGACCAATGTAATGTTCTCCTGTAATATTTCTAATGTAGACCTCTGTAATGTTCTCCTGTAATGTTTCTAATATGGAAACCTGTATTGTTCTCCTGTAATATCGCTAATGTAGACCTCTGTACGGTTTTCCTGAAATGTTTCTAATGTAGACCTCTGTATTGTTCTCCTGTAATGTTTCTAATGTAGAACTCTGTAAGGTTCTCCTGTAATGTTTCTAATGTAGACCTCTGTAATGTTCTCCTGTAATGTTACTAAGGGGGACATGTGTAAGGTTCTCCTGTAAGGTTACTATGGGTGACATGTGTAAGGTACTCCTGTAAGGTAACTAAGGATGACATGTGTAAGGTTCTCATGTAAGGTTGCAAAGTGTGACATGTGTAAGGTACTCCTGTAAGGTAACTAAGGGTGACATGTGTAAGGTTCTCCTGAAAGTTAACTAAGGGTGACATGGGTAATGTTCTCCTGTAAGGTATCTATAGGAGATATGTGTAAGGTTCTCCTGTAAGGATACTGTGGGTGACATGATGTATAAGGTACTCCTGTAAAGTTACTAAGGGTGACATGTGTAAGGTTCACCTGTAAGATTACTAATGACGATATGTGTAAGTTACTCCTGTAAGGTAATTAAGGGTGACATGTGTAAGGTTCTCCTGTAAGATTACTAAGGGTGACATGTGTAAGGTTCTCCTGTATGGTATCTAAGGGTGACATGTGTAAGGTTCCCCTGTAAGGTAACTAAGGGTGACATGTGTAAGTTACTCCTGTAAGGTAACTAAGGGTGACATGTGTAAGGTTCTCCTGTAAGGTTACTAAGGGTGACATGTGTACGGTTCTTCTGTATGGTATCTAAGGGTGACATGTGTAAGGTTCCTCTGTAAGGTTACTAAGGGGACATGTTTAAGGTTCTCCTGTACGGTTACTAAGGGTGACATGTGTAAGGTTCTACTGTAAAGTTACTAAGGATGACATGTGTAAGGTTCTTCCGTAAGGTTACTAAGAGTGACATGTGTAAGGTACTCCTGTAAGGTAACTAAGGATGACATGTGTAAGGTTCTCATGTAAGTTTGCAAAGTGTGACATGTGTAAGGTACTCCTGTAAGATAACTAAGGGTGACATGTGTAAGGTTCTCCTGAAAGTTAACTAAGGGTGACATGTGTAAGGTTCTCCTGTAAGGTTACTAAGGGGACATGTGTAAGGTACTCCTGTAAGGTAACTAAGTGTGACATGTGTAAGATTCTCCTGTAAGATAACTAAGAGTGACATGTGTAAGGTTCTCCTGTAAGGTTACTAAGTGTGAAATATGCATATTTCACCTGTGAGACTATTAAAGGTAAATAGTTCTCCTTTAATGTTTATAATATGGAAATCTCTAAGGTTCTCCTGTAATGTTTCTAATGTGGACCTCTGTAATGTTTTCCTGTAATGTTTTTAATGTAGACCTCTGTAATGTTCTCCTGTAATCTTCTAATATGGACCCCTGTAATGTTCGCCTGTAATATCTCTAATGTAGATCTCTGTACGGTTTTCCTGTAATGTTTCTAATGTGGACCACTGTAATGTTCTCCTGTAATATTTCTAATGTAGACCTCTGTAATGTTCTCCTGTAATGTTTCTAATATGGACCCCTGTATTGTTCTCCTGTAATATCGCTAATGTAGACCTCTGTACGGTTTTCCTGAAATGTTTCTAATGTAGACCTCTGTATTGTTCTCCTGTAATGTTTCTAATGTAGAACTCTGTAAGGTTCTCCTGTAATGTTTCTAATGTAGACATCTGTAATATTCTCCTGTAATTTTTCTAATGTAGACCTCTGTAATGTTCTCCTGTAATGTTACTAAGGGGGACATGTGTAAGGTTCTCCTGTAAGGTTACTATGGGTGACATGTGTAAGGTACTCCTGTAAGGTAACTAAGGATGACATGTGTAAGGTTCTCATGTAAGGTTGCAAAGTGTGACATGTGTAAGGTACTCCTGTAAGTTAACTAAGGGTGACATGGGAAATGTTCTCCTGTAAGGTATCTATAGGAGATATGTGTAAGGTTCTCCTGTAAGGTTACTGTTGGTGACATGATGTATAAGGTACTCCTGTAAAGTTACTAAGGGTGACATGTGTAAGGTTCTCCTGTAAGATTACTAAGGACGATATGTGTAAGTTACTCCTGTAAGGTAATTAAGGGTGACATGTGTAAGGTTCTCCTGTAAGGTTACTAAGGGTGACATGTGTAAGGTTCTCCTGTATGGTATCTAAGGGTGACATGTGTAAGGTTCCCCTGTAAGGTAACTAAGGGTGACATGTGTAAGTTACTCCTGTAAGGTAACTAAGGGTGACATGTGTAAGGTTCTCCTGTAAGGTTACTAAAGGTGACATGTGTAAGGTTCTTCTGTATGGTATCTAAGGGTGACATGTGTAAGGTTCCCCTGTAAGGTTACTAAGGGGACATGTTTAAGGTTCTCCTGTACGGTTACTAAGGGTGACATGTGTAAGGTTCTCCTGTAAAGTTACTAAGGATGACATGTGTAAGGTTCTTCCGTAAGGTTACTAAGAGTGACATGTGTAAGGTACTCCTGTAAGGTAACTAAGGATGACATGTGTAAGGTTCTCATGTAAGTTTGCAAAGTGTGACATGTGTAAGGTACTCCTGTAAGATATCTAAGGGTGACATGTGTAAGGTTCTCCTGAAAGTTAACTAAGGGTGACATGGGTAGGGTTCTCCTGTAAGGTTACTATGGGAGATATGTGTAAGGTTCTCCTGTAAGGTTACTAAGGGTGGCATGATGTGTAAGGTACTCCTGTAAAGTTACTAAGGGTGACATGTGTAAGGTTCTCCTGTAAGATTACTAAAGATGACATGTATAACGTTCTCCTGTAAAGGTAACTAAGGGTGACATGTGTAAGGTACTCCTGTAAGGTAACTAAGGGTGACATGTGTAAGGTTCCCCTGTAAGGTTACTAAGGGGACATGTGTAAGGTACTCCTGTAAGGTATCTAAGGGTGACATGTGTAAGGTTCTCCTGTAAGGTTACTAAGTGTGACATGTGTAAGGTTCTCCTGTAAGGTTACTATGCGTGACATGTGTAAGGTTCCCCTGTAAGGTTACTAAGGGGACATGTTTAAGGTTCTCCTGTACGGTTACTAAGGGTGACATGTGTAAGGTTCTCCTGTAAAGTTACTAAGGGTGACATGTGTAAGGTTCTTCTGTAAGGTTACTAAGAGTGACATGTGTAAGGTTCTCCTGTAAGGTATCTAAGGGTGAAATTTGTACGGTTATCCTGTTAGGTTACTAAGGGTGACATGTGTAAGGTTCTTATGTAAGGTTACTAGGGGTGACATGTGTAAAGTTATCCAGTAAGATAACTACGGGTGACATGTGTAAGGTTCTCCTGTAAGGTTTCTAAGGGTGACATGTGTAAGGTACTCCTGTAAGGTCACTAAGGGTGACATGTGTACGGTTCTCCTGTATGGTTACTAAGGGTGACATGTGTAAGGTACTCCTGTAAGGTTACTAAGGGTGACATGTGGAAAGTTCTCATGTAAGGTTACTAAGGGTGACATGTGTAAGGTACTCCTGTAAGGTAACTAAGTGTGACATGTGTAAGGTTCTCCTGTAAGGTTACTAGGGCTGACATGTGTACGGTTCCACTGTATGGTCACTATCGGTGACATGTGTAAGGTTCTCCTGTATGGTAACTAAGGGTGACATGTGTAAGGTTTTCCTGTAAGGTTACTAAGTTTGACATATGCATATTTCACCTGTGAGACTATTAAAGGTAAATAGTTCTCCTTTAATGTTTATAATATGGACCTCTGTAATGTTCTCCTGTAATGTTTCTAATTTGGACATCTGTAATGTTCTCCTGTAATTTTTCTAATGTAAACCTCTGTAATGTTCTCATGTAATGTTTCTAATATGGACCCCTGTAATGTTCTCCTGTAATGTTTCTAATGTAGACCTCTGTACGGTTTTCCTGTAATGTTTCTAATGTGGACCTCTGTAATATTCTTAAGTAATGTTTCTAATGTAGACCTCTGTAAGGTTCTCCTGTAATCTTTCTAATGTGGACCTCTGTAATGTTCTCCAGTAATGTTCTCCTGTAATGTTTCTAATATGGACCACTGTATTGTACTCCTGTAATGTTTCTAATGTAGAACTCTGTAATGTTCTTCTGTAATGTTTCTAATGTAGATCTCTGTAAGGTTCTCCTGTAATATTTCTAATGTAGACCTCTGTAATATTCTCCTGTAATGTTTCTAATATAGACCTCTGTAATGTTCTCATGTAATGTTTCAAATGTAGAACTCTGTAAGGTTCTCCTGTAATGTTTCTGATGTAGACCTCTGTAATGTTCTCCTGTAATGTTTCTAATGTAGACCTCTGTAAGGTTCTCCTGTAATGTTTCTAATGTAGACCTCTGTAATATTCTCCTGTAATGTTTCTAATGTAGACCTATGTACGGTTCGCATGTAATGTTTCTAATGTAGACTTCTGTAAGGTACTCCTGTAATGTTTCTAATGTAGACCTCTGTAATGTTTTCCTGTAATGTTTCTAATGTGGACCTCTGTAAGGTTCTCATGTAATGTATGTAATGTTTCTAATGTAGACCTATGTAATGTTCTCCTGTAATGTTTCTAATGTAGACCTCTGTAATGTTCTCCTGTAATGTTTCTAATATGGACACCTGTAATGTTCTCCTGTAATATCTCTAATGTACACCTCTGTACGGGTTTCCTGTAATGTTTCTAATATACACCTCTGTAATGTTCTCTTGTAAGTAATGTTTCTAATGTAGACCTATGCAAGGTTCTCCTGTAATGTTTCTAATGTAGACCTCTGTACGGTTCGCATGTAATGTTTCTAATGTAGAACTCTGTACGTTTCTCCTGTAATGTTTCTAATGTGGACCTCAGTAATGTTCTCATGTAATGTTTCTAATGTAGACCTCTGTAATGTTCTCCTGTAATGTCTCTAATATGGACCCCTGTATTGTTCTCCTGTAATATCTCTAATGTAGACCTCTGTACGGATTTCTGTAATGTTTCTAATGTAGACCTCTGTAATGTTCTCCTGTAATGTTTCTAATGTCGAACTCTGTAATGTTCTCCTGTAATGTTTCTAATGTAGACCTCTGTAAGGTTCTCCTGTAACGTTTCTAATGTAGACCTCTGTAATATTCTCCTATAATGTTTCTAATGTAGACCTCTGTAATGTTCTCCTGTAATGTTTCTAATGTAGACCTCTGTATGGTTCTCCTGTAATGTTTCTAATGTAGACCTCTGTAATATTCTCCTGTATTGTTTCTAATGTAGACTACTGTAAGGTTCTCCTGTAATGTTTCTAATGTAGAGCTCTGTACGGTTCTCCTGTAATTTTTCTAATGTGGACATCTTTAATGTTCTCCTGTAATGTTTCTAATGTGGACATATGTAATGTTCTCCTGTAATGTTTCTAATGTAGACCTCTGTAATGTTCTCATTTAATGTTTCTAATGTGGACCTCTGTAATGTTCTCCACTAATGTTTCTAATGTAATGTTTCTGCTGTAGACTTCTGTAATGTTCTGCTGTAATGTTTGTAATATGGACCCCTGTAATGTTCTCATGTAATGTTTCTGCTGTAGACTTCTGTAATGTTCTCCTGTAATGTTTCTAATATGGACCCCTGTAATGTTCTCCTGTAATGTTTCTTATGTAGACTTCTGTAAGGTTCTCCTGTAATGTTTCTAATGTAGAGCTCTGTACGGTTCTCCTGTAATTTTTCTAATGTGGACATCTTTAATGTTCTCCTGTAATGTTTCTAATGTGGACCTCTGTAATGTTCTCCTGTAATATTTCTAATGTAGACCTCTGTAATGTTCTCATTTAATGTTTCTAATGTGGACATCTGTAATGTTCTCCTGTAATATTTCTAATGTAATATTTCTGCTGTAGACTTCTGTAATGTTCTCCTGTAATGTTTGTAATATGGACCCCTGTAATTTTCTCATGTAATGTTTCTGCTGTAGACTTCTGTAATGTTCTCCTGTAATGTTTCTAATATGGACCCCTGTAATGTTCTCCTGTAATGTTTCTAATGTAGACCTCTGTAATGTTCTCCTGTAATGTTTCTAATGTAGACATCTGTACGGTTCTCCTGTAATGTTTCTAATGTAGACCTCTGTACGGTTCTCCTGTAATGTTTCTAATGTAGACCTCTGTACGGTTCCCCTGTAATGTTTCTAATGTAGACCTCTGTACGGTTCGCATTTAATGTTTCTAATGTAGACCTCTGTACGGTTCTCCTGTAATGTTTCTAATGTAGACCTCTGTAATATTCTCATGCAATATTTCTAATGTAGACCTCTGTACGGTTCGCATGTAATGTTTCTAATGTAGACCTCTGTAATGTTCTCATGTAATGTTACTAATGTAGATCTCTGTAATGTTCTCATGTAATGTTTCTAATGTAGACCTCTGTAATGTTCTCCTGTAATGTTTCTAATATAGATATATGCACAGTTCTCCTATAATGTTTCTAATGTAGACCTCTGTACGGTTCCCCTGTAATGTTTCTAATGTAGACCTCTGTAATGTTCTCCTGTAATGTTTCTAATGTAGACCTCTGAATGGGTCTCTTGTAATGTTTCTAATGTGGACCTCTGTAATGTTCTCCTGTAATGTTTCTAATGTGGACCTCTGTACGGTTCTCCTGTAATGTTTCTAATGTGGCCCCCTGTATGATTCTCCTGTAATGTTTCTAATGTAGACCTCTGTAATGTGCTCCTGTAATGTTTCTAATGTAGACCTCTGTAATGTGCTCCTGTAATGTATCTAATATGGACCCCTGTACGGGTCTCCTGTAGAGTTTCTAATGTGGACCCCTGTACGGTTCTCCTGTAATGTTACTACGGGTGACATATCTAAGGTTCCCCAGTACGGTTACTATGGGTGGCATGTGTAAGGTTCTCCTGTAAGTTTACTAATAGTGAGTTATGTATGTTTCTCCCGTAATGTTACTAAGGGTGACATGTGACAGATACGATTATGACTTGGATTATGAAGATGTTCCGAAGGTATATGTGCACCCATGCTGAACATGTAGGTCGTCCATTTCCTGCATAAGTTAGCATTGTCAACATCATTTATATATGTTAAGATTGATCTACCGACACCATGTCAATTTAGCATACAGTTTGGCCGTTTGTTCTTCCTCAGTATGTGTATGCTTAGATGTCATAAACGTTAAGCAAATTAAGCTGTTAAAGGAACACTGTAGCTGCAATTGTTTTGATGTGTTGGCACATTGCATAAAGTAATAATTAATGATGACAAATGATGACAATTAACATATTTTCACTGTTCCAGTACAGTTTGTTCCAGTGCAATATGTTCCAGTACAGTATGTTCCAGTGCAGTATGTATGTTCCAGTACAGTATGTTCCAGTGCAGCATGTATGTTCCAGTACAGTATGTTCCAGTACAGTATGTTGCAGTGCAGCATGTATATTCCAGTGCAGCATGTTCCATTGCAGCATGTATGATCCAGTACAGTATGTTCCAGTGCAGTATGTTCCAGTGCAGGATGTTCCAGTCCAGTATGTTCCAGTGCAGTATGTTCCAATGCAGGATGTTCCATTGCAGTATGTTCCAGTGCAGTATGTATGTTCCAGTAAAGTACGTATGTTCCAGTGCAATATGTTCCAGTGCAGTATGTATGTTCCAGTGCAGTATGTACGTTCCAGTGCAGTATGTATGTTCCAGTGCAGTATGTACGTTCCAGTACAGTATATTCTAGTGCAATATGTATGTTCCAGTGGAGTATGTATGTTCCAGTGCAGAATGTTCCAGTGTAGTATGTTCCAGTGTAGTATGTATGTTCCAGTGTAGTATGTATGTTCCAGTGTAGTATGTTCCAGTGCAGTATGTATGTTCCAGTGTAGTATGTATATTCCAGTGCAGTATGTATGTTCCAATGTAGTATGTATGTTCCAGTGCAGTATGTATGTTCCAGTGTAGTATGTATGTTCCACTGTAGTATGTATGTTCCAGTGCAGTATGTTCCAGTGCAGTATGTATGTTCCAGTGTAGTATGTATGTTCCAGTGCAGTATGTATGTTCCAATGTAGTATGTATGTTCCAGTGCAGTATGTATGTTCCAGTGTAGTATGTATGTTCCAGTGTAGTATGTATGTTCCAGTGCAGTATGTTCCAGTGCAGTATGTATGTTCCAGTGTAGTATGTATGTTCCAGTGCAGTATGTTCCGGTGCAGTATGTTCCAGTGCAGTATGTATGTTCCAGTGCTGTATGTATGTTCCAGTGCAGTATGTATGTTCCAGTGCAGTATGTTTCAGTGCAGTATGTATGTTCCAGTGTAGTATGTGTGTTCCAGTGCAGTATGTTCCAGTGCAGTATGTTCCAGTGCAGTATGTTCCAGTGCAGTATGTTCCAGTGCAGTATGTTCCAGTGCAGTATATTCCAGTGCAGTATGTTCCAGTGCAGTACGTTCCAGTACAGTACGTTCCAGTGCAGTATGTTCTAGTACAGTATGTTCCATTGCAGTATGTTCCATTGCAGTATGTTTCAGTGCAATATGTACGTTCCAGAACAATATGTTCCAGTGCAGTATGTATGTTCCAGTGCGGTTTGTGTGTTCCAGTGCAGTATGTATGTTCCAGTGTAGTATGTATGTTCCAGTGTAGTATGTATGTTCCAGTGCAGTATGTTCAAGTGCAGTATGTATGTTCCAGTGTAGTATGTTCGAGTGCAGTATGTTCCATTGCAGTATGTTCCAGTGCAGTATGTATGTTCCAGTGCAGTATGTTCCAGTACAGTATGATTCAGTGCAATATGTACGTTCCAGTGCAGTATGTATGTTCCAGTGCAGTATGTATGTGCCAGTGCAGTATGTACGTTCCAGTGCAGTATGTATGTTCCAGTGCAGTATATGTTCTAGTGCAATACGTACGTTCCAGTGCAGTATGTTCCAGTGCAGTATGTACGTTCCAGTGCAAGTATGTATGTTCCAGTGCAGTATGTATGTTCCAGTGCAGTATGTATGTTCCAGTGTTGTATGTATGTTCCAGTGCAGTATGTTCCAGTGTAGTATGTATGTTCCAGTGCAGTATGTATGTTCCAGTGCAGTATGTTCCAGTGCAGTATGTATGTTCCAGTCTAGTATGTATGTTCCAGTGCAGTATGTTCCAATGCAGTATGTTCCAGTGCAGCATGTATGTTCCAGTGTAGTATGTATGTTCCAGTGCAGTATGTATGTTCCAGTGTAGTATGTATGATCCAGTGTAGTATGTATGTTCCAGTGCAGTATGTTCCAGTGCAGTATGTATGTTCCAGTGCAGTTTGTATGTTCCAGTGCAGTATGTATGTTCCAGTGCAGTATGTATGTTCCAGTGTAGTATGTATGTTCCAGTGCAGTATGTTCCAGTGCAGTATGTATGTTCCAGTGTAGTATGTATGTTCCAGTGCAGTATGTATGTTCCAGTGTAGTATGTATGTTCTAGTGCAGTATGTCACAGTGCAGTATGTTCCAGTGCAGTATGCTTCAGTGCAATATGTACGTTCCAGAGCAATATGTTCCAGTGCAGTATGTATGTTCCAGTGCAGTTTGTATGTTCCAGTGCAGTATGTATGTTACAGTGTAGTATGTATGTTCCAGTGTAGTATGTATGTTCCAGTGCAGTATGTTCCAGTGCAGTATGTATGTTCCAGTGTAGTATGTATGTTCCAGTGCAGTATGTATGTTCCAGTGTAGTATGTATGTTCTACTGCAGTATGTTCCAATGCAGTACGTTCCAGTACAGTATGTTCCAGTGCAGTATGTATGTTCCAGAGCAGTATGTATGTTCCAGTGCAGTATGTTCCATTGCAGTATGTATGTTACAGTGTAATATGTATGTTCCTGTGCAGTATGTTCCAGTGCAGTATGTATGTTCCAGTGCAGTATGTTCAGTGCAGTATGTTCCAGTGTAGTATGTATGTTCCAGTGTAGTATGTATGTTTCAGTGCAGTATGTATGTTCCAGTGCAGTATATTTGTTCCAGTGCAGTATGTTCCAGTGCATTATGTATGTTCCACTGTAGTATGTATGTTCCAGTGCAGTATGTACTTTCCAATGCAGTATGTTCCAGTGCAGTATGTACGTTCCAGTGCAGTATGTATGTTCCAGTGCAGTATGTTCGAGTGCAGTATGTTCCAGTGCAGTATGTATGGTCCAGTGCAGTATTTATGTTCCAGTGCAGTATGTACGTTCCAGTGCAGTATGTTCCATTGCAGTATGTTCCAGTGCAGTATGTATTTTCCAGTGCAGTATGTTCCAGTGCAGTATGTTTCAGTGCAATATGTACGTTCCAGTGCAATATGCTCCAGTGCAGTATGTATGTTCCAGTGTAGTATGTATGTTCCAGTGCAGTATGTTTCAGTGCAGTATGTATGTTCCAGTGCAGTATGTATATTCCAGTGTAGTATGTATGTTCTAGTGCAGTATGTTCCAATGCAGTATGTATGTTCCAGTGCAGTATGTATGTTCCAGTGCAGTATGTATGTTCCATTGCAGCATGTTCCATTGCAGTATGTATGTTACAGTGTAGTATGTATGTTCCAGTGCAGTATGTTCCAGTGTAGTATGTATGTTCCAGTGCAGTATGTTCCAGTGCAGTATGTTCCAGTGTAGTATGTATGCTCCAGTGTAGTATGTATGTTCCAGTGCAGTATGTTCCAGTGCAGTATGTATGTTCCAGTGCAGTATGTTCCAGTGCAGTATGTTCCAGTGTAGTATGTATGCTCCAGTGTAGTATGTATGTTCCAGTGCAGTATGTTCCAGTGCAGTATGTATGTTCCAGTGCAGTATGTATGTTCCAGTGCAGTTTGTATGTTCCAGTGCAGTTTGTATGTTACAGTGTAGTATGTATGTTCCAGTGTAGTATGTATGTTCCAGTGCAGTATGTTCCAGTGCAGTATGTATGTTCCAGTGTAGTATGTATGTTCCAGTGCAGTATGTATGTTCCAGTGTAGTATGTATGTTCTACTGCAGTATGTTCCAATGCAGTACGTTCCAGTACAGTATGTTCCAGTGCAGTATGTATGTTCCAGAGCAGTATGTATGTTCCAGTGCAGTATGTTCCATTGCAATATGTATGTTACAGTGTAATATTTATGTTCCAGTGCAGTATGTTCCAGTGCAGTATGTATGTTCCAGTGCAGTATGTTCAGTGCAGTATGTTCCAGTGTAGTATGTATGTTCCAGTGTAGTATGTATGTTTCAGTGCAGTATGTATGTTCCAGTGCAGTATATTTGTTCCAGTGCAGTATGTTCCAGTGCATTATGTATGTTCCACTGTAGTATGTATGTTCCAGTGCAGTATGTACTTTCCAATGCAGTATGTTCCAGTGCAGTATGTACGTTCCAGTGCAGTATGTATGTTCCAGTGCAGTATGTTCGAGTGCAGTATGTTCCAGTGCAGTATGTATGGTCCAGTGCATTATTTATGTTCCAGTGCAGTATGTACGTTCCAGTGCAGTATGTTCCATTGCAGTATGTTCCAGTGCAGTATGTATGTTCCAGTGCAGTATGTTCCAGTGCAGTATGTTTCAGTGCAATATGTACGTTCCAGTGCAATATGCTCCAGTGCAGTATGTATGTTCCAGTGTAGTATGTATGTTCCAGTGCAGTATGTTTCAGTGCAGTATGTATGTTCCAGTGCAGTATGTATGTTCCAGTGTAGTGTGTATGTTCTAGTGCAGTATGTTCCAATGCAGTACGTTCCATTACAGCATGTTCCAGTGCAGTATGTATGTTCCAGTGCAGTATGTATGTTCCAGTGCAGTATGTTCCATTGCAGTATGTATGTTACAGTGTAGTATGTATGTTCCAGTGCAGTATGTTCCAGTGTAGTATGTATGTTCCAGTGCGGTATGTTCCAGTGCAGTATGTTCCAGTGTAGTATGTATGCTCCAGTGTAGTATGTATGTTCCAGTGCAGTATGTTCCAGTGCAGTATGTATGTTCCAGGGTAGTATGTATGTTCCAGTGCAGTATGTATGTTTCAGTGTAGTATGTATGTTCCAGTGCAGTATGTATGTTCCAGTGTAGTATGTATGTTCCAGTGTAGTATGTATGTTTCAGTGCAGTATGTTCCAGTGTAGTATGTATGTTCCAGTGCAGTATGTATGTTCCAGTGTAGTATGTATGCTCCAGTGTAGTATGTATGTTCCAGTGCAGTATGTTCCAGTGCAGTATGTATGTTCCAGGGTAGTATGTATGTTCCAGTGCAGTATGTATGTTTCAGTGTAGTATGTATGTTCCAGTGCAGTATGTATGTTCCAGTGTAGTATGTATGTTCCAGTGTAGTATGTATGTTCCAGTGCAGTATGTTCCAGTGTAGTATGTATGTTCCAGTGCAGTATGTATGTTCCAGTGTAGTATGTATGTTCTAGTGCAGTATGTTCCAATGCAGTACGTTCCAGTACAGTATGTTCCAGTGCAGTATGTATGTTCCAGTGCAGTATGTATGTTCCAGTGCAGTATGTTCCAGTGCAGTATGTATGTTACAGTGTAGTATGTATGTTACAGTGCAGTATGTTCCAGTGTAGTATGTATGTTCCAGTGCAGTATATTCAGTGCAGTATGTTCCAGTGTAGTATGTATGTTCCAGTGCAGTATGTTCCAGTGCAGTATGTATGTTCCAGGGTAGTATGTATGTTCCAGTGCAGTATGTATGTTTCAGTGTAGTATGTATGTTCCAGTGCAGTATGTATGTTCCAGTGTAGTATGTATGTTCCAGTGTAGTATGTATGTTCCAGTGCAGTATGTTCCAGTGTAGTATGTATGTTCCAGTGCAGTATGTATGTTCCAGTGTAGTATGTATGTTCTAGTGCAGTATGTTCCAATGCAGTACGTTCCAGTACAGTATTTCCAGTGCAGTATGTATGTTCCAGTGCAGTATGTATGTTCCAGTGCAGTATGTTCCAGTGCAGTATGTATGTTACAGTGTAGTATGTATGTTACAGTGCAGTATGTTCCAGTGTAGTATGTATGTTCCAGTGCAGTATATTCAGTGCAGTATGTTCCAGTGTAGTATGTATGTTCCAGTGCAGTATGTTTGTTCCAGTGCAGTATGTTCCAGTGCAGTATGTATGTTCCACTGTAGTATGTATGTTCCAGTGCAGTATGTACTTTCCAATGCAGTATGTTCCAGTGCAGCATGTACATTCCAGTGCAGTATGTATGTTCCAGTGCAGTATGTTCGAGTGCAGTATGTTCCAGTGCAGTATGTATGGTCCAGTGCAGTATGTATGTTCCAGTGCAGTATGTACTTTCCAGTGCAGTATGTTCCATTGCAGTATGTTCCAGTGCAGTATGTATGTTCCAGTGCAGTATATTCCAGTGCAGTATGGTTCAGTGCAATATGTACGTTCCAGTGCAGTATGTATGCTCCAGTGCAGTATGTATGTTCCAGTGCAGTAGATATGTTCCTGTGCAGTATGTATTTTCCAGTGTAGTATGTATGTTCCAGTGTAGTATGTATGTTCCAGTGCATTATGTATGTTCCACTGTAGTATGTATGTTCCAGTACAGTATGTACTTTCCAATGCAGTATGTTCCAGTGCAGTATGTACGTTCCAGTGCAGTATGTATGTTCCAGTGCAGTATGTTCGAGTGCAGTATGTTCCAGTGCAGTATGTATGGTCCAGTGTAGTATGTATGTTCCAGTGCAGTATGTTCCAGTGCAGTATGTATGTTCCAGGGTAGTATGTATGTTCCAGTGCAGTATGTATGTTTCAGTGTAGTATGTATGTTCCAGTGCAGTATGTATGTTCCAGTGTAGTATGTATGTTCCAGTGTAGTATGTATGTTTCAGTGCAGTATGTTCCAGTGTAGTATGTATGTTCCAGTGCAGTATGTATGTTCCAGTGTAGTATGTATGCTCCAGTGTAGTATGTATGTTCCAGTGCAGTATGTTCCAGTGCAGTATGTATGTTCCAGGGTAGTATGTATGTTCCAGTGCAGTATGTATGTTTCAGTGTAGTATGTATGTTCCAGTGCAGTATGTATGTTCCAGTGTAGTATGTATGTTCCAGTGTAGTATGTATGTTTCAGTGCAGTATGTTCCAGTGTAGTATGTATGTTCCAGTGCAGTATGTATGTTCCAGTGTAGTATGTATGTTCCAGTGTAGTATGTATGGTTCCAGTGCAGTATGTTCCAGTGCAGTATGTATGTTCCAGTGCAGTATGTATGTTCCAGTGCAGTATGTTCCAGTGCAGTATGTATGTTACAGTGTAGTATGTATGTTACAGTGCAGTATGTTCCAGTGTAGTATGTATGTTCCAGTGCAGTATATTCAGTGCAGTATGTTCCAGTGTAGTATGTATGTTCCAGTGCAGTATGTTCCAGTGCAGTATGTATGTTCCAGGGTAGTATGTATGTTCCAGTGCAGTATGTATGTTTCAGTGTAGTATGTATGTTCCAGTGCAGTATGTATGTTCCAGTGTAGTATGTATGTTCCAGTGTAGTATGTATGTTCCAGTGCAGTATGTTCCAGTGTAGTATGTATGTTCCAGTGCAGTATGTATGTTCCAGTGTAGTATGTATGTTCTAGTGCAGTATGTTCCAATGCAGTACGTTCCAGTACAGTATTTCCAGTGCAGTATGTATGTTCCAGTGCAGTATGTATGTTCCAGTGTAGTATGTATGTTCCAGTGTAGTATGTATGTTCCAGTGCAGTATGTTCCAGTGTAGTATGTATGTTCCAGTGCAGTATGTATGTTCCAGTGTAGTATGTATGTTCTAGTGCAGTATGTTCCAATGCAGTACGTTCCAGTACAGTATTTCCAGTGCAGTATGTATGTTCCAGTGCAGTATGTATGTTCCAGTGCAGTATGTTCCAGTGCAGTATGTATGTTACAGTGTAGTATGTATGTTACAGTGCAGTATGTTCCAGTGTAGTATGTATGTTCCAGTGCAGTATATTCAGTGCAGTATGTTCCAGTGTAGTATGTATGTTCCAGTGTAGTATGTATTTTCCAGTGAAGTATGTATGTTCCAGTGCAGTATGTTTGTTCCAGTGCAGTATGTTCCAGTGCAGTATGTATGTTCCACTGTAGTATGTATGTTCCAGTGCAGTATGTACTTTCCAATGCAGTATGTTCCAGTGCAGCATGTACATTCCAGTGCAGTATGTATGTTCCAGTGCAGTATGTTCGAGTGCAGTATGTTCCAGTGCAGTATGTATGGTCCAGTGCAGTATGTATGTTCCAGTGCAGTATGTACTTTCCAGTGCAGTATGTTCCATTGCAGTATGTTCCAGTGCAGTATGTATGTTCCAGTGTAGTATGTATGTTCTACTGCAGTATGTTCCAATGCAGTACGTTCCACTACAGTATGTTCCAGTGCAGTATGTATGTTCCAGTGCAGTATGTTCCATTGCAGTATGTATGTTACAGTGTAGTATGTATGTTCCAGTGCAGTATGTTCCAGTGCAGTATGTATGTTCCAGTGCAGTATGTTCAGTGCAGTATGTTCCAGTGTAGTATGTATGTTCCAGTGTAGTATGTATTTTCCAGTGCAGTATGTATGTTCCAGTGCAGTATATTTGTTCCAGTGCAGTATGTTCCAGTGCAGTATGTATGTTCCACTGTAGTATGTATGTTCCAGTGCAGTATGTACTTTCCAATGCAGTATGTTCCAGTGCAGTATGTACGTTCCAGTGCAGTATGTATGTTCCAGTGCAGTATGTTCGAGTGCAGTATGTTCCAGTGCAGTATGTATGGTCCAGTGCAGTATTTATGTTCCAGTGCAGTATGTACGTTGCAGTGCAGTATGTTCCATTGCAGTATGTTCCAGTGCAGAATGTATGTTCCAGTGCAGTATGTTCCAGTGCAGTATGTTTCAGTGCAGTATGTATGTTCCAGTGTAGTATGTATGTTCCAGTGCAGTATGTTTCAGTGCAGTATGTATGTTCCAGTGCAGTATGTATGTTCCAGTGTAGTATGTATGTTCTAATGCAGTATGTTCCAATGCATTACGTTCCATTACAGCATGTTCCAGTGCAGTATGTATGTTCTAGTGCAGTATGTATGTTCCAGTGCAGTATGTTCCATTGCAGTATGTATGTTCCAGGGTAGTATGTATGTTCCAGTGCAGTATGTATGTTCCAGTGTAGTATATATGTTCCAGTGCAGTATGTATGTTCCAGTGTAGTATGTATGTTCCAGTGTAGTATGTATGTTCCAGTGCAGTATGTTCCAGTGTAGTATGTATGTTCCAATGCAGTATGTTCCAGTACAGTATGTTCCAGTGCAGTATGTTCCATTGCAGTATGTTCCAGTGCAGTATGTATGTTCCAGTGCAGTATGTTCCAGTGCAGTATGTTTCAGTGCAATATGTACGTTCCAGAGCAATATGTTCCAGTGCAGTATGTGTTCCAGTGTAGTATGTATGTTCCAGTGCAGTATGTATGTTCCAGTGTAGTATGTTCCATTGCAGTATGTATGTTCGAGTGCAGTATGTATGTTCCAGTGCAGTATGTTCCAGTGCAGTATGTTTCAGTGCAATATGTACGTTTCAGTGCAATATGCTCCAGTGCAGTATGTATGTTCCAGTGTAGTATGTATGTTCCAGTGCAGTATGTTTCAGTGCAGTATGTATGTTCCAGTGCAGTATGTATGTTCCAGTGTAGTATGTATGTTCTAGTGCAGTATGTTCCAATGCAGTACGTTCCATTACAGCATGTTCCAGTGCAGTATGTATGTTCCAGTGCAGTATGTATGTTCCAGTGCAGTATGTTCCATTGCAGTATGTATGTTACAGTGTAGTATGTATGTTCCAGTGCAGTATGTTCCTGTGTAGTATGTATGTACCAGTGCAGTATGTTCCATTGCAGTATGTTCCAGTGTAGTAGGTATGCTCCAGTGTAGTATGTATGTTCCAGTGCAGTATGTTCCAGTGCAGTATGTATGTTCCAGGGTAGTATGTATGTTCCAGTGCAGTATGTTTGTTCCAGTGTAGTATGTATGTTCCAGTGCAGTATGTTCCAGTGTAGTATGTATGTTCCAGTGCAGTATGTTCCAGTACAGTATGTTCCAGTGCAGTATGTTCCATTGCAGTATGTTCCAGTGCAGTATGTATGTTCCAGTGCAGTATGTTCCAGTGCAGTATGTTTCAGTGCAATATGTACGTTCCAGTGCAGTATTATGTTCCAGTGCAGTATGTCTGTTCCAGTGCAGTATGTATGTTCCAGTGCAGTTTGTACGTTCCAGTGCAGTATGTATGCTCCAGTGCAGTATGTATGTTCCAGTGCAGTAGATATGTTCCTGTGCAGTATGTATGTTCCAGTGTAGTATGTATGTTCCAGTGTAGTATGTATGTTACAGTGCAGTATGTTCCAGTGCAGTATGTATGCTCCAGTGTAGTATGTATGTTCCAGTGCAGTATGTATGTTCCAGTGTAGTATGTATGTTCTAGTGCAGTATGTTCCAATGAAGTACGTTCCATTACAGTATGTTCCAGTGCAGTATGTATGTTCCAGTGCAGTATGTATGTTCCAGTGCAGTATGTATGTTCCAGTGCAGTATGTTCCATTGCAGTATGTATGTTACAGTGTAGTATGTATGTTCCAGTGCAGTATGTTCCAGTGTAGTATGTATGTTCCAGTGCAGTATGTTCCAGTGCAGTATGTTCCAGTGTAGTATGTATGTTCCAGTGCAGTATGTTCCAGTGCAGTATGTATGTTCCAGTGTAGTATGTATGTTCCAGAGCAGTATGTATGTTCCAGTGTAATATGTATGTTCCAGTGCAGTATGTATGTTCCAGTGTAGTATGTATGTTCCAGTGCAGTATGTTCCAGTGTAGTTTGTATGTTCCAGTGCAGTATGTTGCAGTGCAGTATGTTCCAGTGCAGTATGCTTCAGTGCAATATGTACGTTCCAGAGCAATATGTTCCAGTGCAGTATGTATGTTCCAGTGCAGTTTGTATGTTCCAGTGCAGTATGTATGTTACAGTGTAGTATGTATGTTCCAGTGTAGTATGTATGTTCCAGTGCAGTATGTTCCAGTGCAGTATGTATGTTCCAGTGTAGTATTATGTTCCAGTGCAGTATGTATGTTCCAGTGTAGTATGTTCTACTGCAGTATGTTCCAATGCAGTACGTTCCAGTACAGTATGTTCCAGTGCAGTATGTATGTTCCAGAGCAGTATGTATGTTCCAGTGCAGTATGTTCCATTGCAGTATGTATGTTACAGTGTAGTATGTATGTTCCAGTGCAGTATGTTCCAGTGCAGTATGTATGTTCCAGTGCAGTATGTTCAGTGCAGTATGTTCCAGTGTAGTATGTATGTTCCAGTGTAGTATGTATTTTCCAGTGCAGTATGTATGTTCCAGTGCAGTATATTTGTTCCAGTGCAGTATGTTCCAGTGCAGTATGTATGTTCCACTGTAGTATGTATGTTCCAGTGCAGTATGTACTTTCCAATGCAGTATGTTCCAGTGCAGTATGTACGTTCCAGTGCAGTATGTATGTTCCAGTGCAGTATGTTCGAGTGCAGTATGTTCCAGTGCAGTATGTATGGTCCAGTGCAGTATGTATGTTCCAGTGCAGTATGTACGTTGCAGTGCAGTATGTTCCATTGCAGTGTGTTCCAGTGCAGAATGTATGTTCCAGTGCAGTATGTTCCAGTGCAGTATGTTTCAGTGCAGTATGTATGTTCCAGTGTAGTATGTATGTTCCAGTGCAGTATGTTTCAGTGCAGTATGTATGTTCCAGTGCAGTATGTATGTTCCAGTGTAGTATGTATGTTCTAATGCAGTATGTTCCAATGCATTACGTTCCATTACAGCATGTTCCAGTGCAGTATGTATGTTCCAGTGCAGTATGTATGTTCCAGTGCAGTATGTTCCATTGCAGTATGTATGTTACAGTGTAGTATGTATGTTCCAGTGTAGTATGTATGTTCCAGTGCAGTATGTTCCAGTGCAGTATGTTCCAGTGTAGTATATATGCTCCAGTGTAGTATGTATGTTCCAGTGCAGTATGTTCCAGTGCAGTATGTATGTTCCAGGGTAGTATGTATGTTCCAGTGCAGTATGTATGTTCCAGTGTAGTATGTATGTTCCAGTGCAGTATGTATGTTCCAGTGTAGTATGTATGTTCCAGTGTAGTATGTATGTTCCAGTGCAGTATGTTCCAGTGTAGTATGTATGTTCCAGTGCAGTATGTTCCAGTACAGTATGTTCCAGTGCAGTATGTTCCATTGCAGTATGTTCCAGTGCAGTATGTATGTTCCAGTGCAGTATGTTCCAGTGCAGTATGTTTCAGTGCAATATGTACGTTCCAGAGCAATATGTTCCAGTGCAGTATGTGTTCAAGTGTAGTATGTATGTTCCAGTGCAGTATGTATGTTCCAGTGTAGTATGTTCCATTGCAGTATGTATGTTACAGTGTAGTATGTATGTTCCAGTGCAGTATGTTCCAGTGTAGTATGTATGTTCCAGTGCATTATGTTCAGTGCAGTATGTTCCAGTGTAGTATGTATGTTCTAGTGCAGTATGTTCCAATGCAGTACATTCCAGTACAGTATGTTCCAGTGCAGTATGTATGTTCCAGTGCAGTATGTATGTTCCAGTGTAGTATGTTCCATTGCAGTATGTATGTTACAGTGTAGTATGTATGTTCCAGTGTAGTATGTTCCAGTGTAGTATGTATGTTCCAGTGCAGTATGTTCAGTGCAGTATGTTCCACTGTAGTATGTATGTTCCAGTGCAGTATGTTTGTTCCAGTGCAGTATGTTCCAGTGCAGTATGTATGTTCCACTGTAGTATGTACTTTCCAATGCAGTATGTTCCAGTGCAGTATGTACGTTCCAGTGCAGTATGTATGTTCCAGGGCAGTATGTTCGAGTGCAGTATGTTCTAGTGCAGTATGTATGGTCCAGTGCAGTATGTATGTTCCAGTGCAGTATGTAAGTTCCAGTGCAGTATGTTCCATTGCAGTATGTTCCAGTGCAGTATGTATGTTCCAGTGCAGTATGTTCCAGTGCAGTATGTATGTTCCAGTGCAGTATGTTCCAGTGCAGTATGTTTCAGTGCAATATGTACGTTCCAGTGCGTATTATGTTCCAGTGCAGTATGTCTGTTCCAGTGCAGTATGTATGTTCCAGTGCAGTATGTACGTTCCAGTGCAGTATGTATGTTCCAGTGCAGTATGTTCCAGTGCAGTATATTTTCTAGTGCAGTATGTTCCGCTGCAGTATGTTTCAGTGCAGTATGTTCCGCTGCAGTATGTTCCAGTGCAGTATGTATGTTCCAGTGCTGTATGTATGTTCCAGTGCAGTATGTACCTTCCAGTGCAATATGTATGTTCCAGTGCAGAATGTTCCAGTGTAGTATATATGTTCCAGTGCAGTATGTTCCAGTGCAGTATGTTCCAGTGTAGTATGTATGTTCCAGTGTAGTATGTATGTTCCAGTGCAGTATGTTCCAGTGCAGTATGTATGTTCCAGTGTAGTATGTATGTTCCAGTGCAGTATGTATGTTCCAATGTAGTATGTATGTTCCAGTGCAGTATGTATGTTCCAGTGTAGTATGTATGTTCCAGTGTAGTATGTATGTTCCAGTGCAGTATGTTCCGGTGCAGTATGTTCCAGTGCAGTATGTATGTTCCAGTGCTGTATGTATGTTCCAGTGCAGTATGTATGTTCCAGTGCGTATTGGAGTTGTTGTTCCAGTGCAGTATGTTCTGCGTATGTTCCAGTGCAGTATGTTTTCCAGTGCAGTATGTTCCAGTGTAGTATGTATGTTCCAGTGTAGTATGTATGTTCCAGTGCAGTATGTTCCAGTGCAGTATGTATGTTCCAGTGTAGTATGTATGTTCCAGTGCAGTATGTATGTTCCAGTGTAGTATGTATGTTCTAGTGCAGTATGTTCCAATGCAGTACGTTCCAGTACAGTATGTTCCAGTGCAGTATGTATGTTCCAGTGCAGTATGTATGTTCCAGTGCAGTATGTTCCATTGCAGTATGTATGTTACAGTGTAGTATGTATGTTCCAGTGCAGTATGTTCCAGTGCAGTATGTATGTTCCAGTGCAGTATGTTCAGTGCAGTATGTTCCAGTGTAGTATGTATGTTCCAGTGTAGTATGTATTTCCAGTGCAGTATGTTTCCAGTGCATATGTATGTTCCAGTGCAGATGTTCAGTGTAGTATTATGTTCCAGTGCAGTATGTTAGTGCAGTATGTTCCAGTGTAGTATGTATGTTCCAGTGTAGTATGTATGTTCCAGTGCAGTATGTTCCAGTGCAGTATGTATGTTCCAGTGTAGTATGTATGTTCCAGTGCAGTATGTATGTTCCAATGTAGTATGTATGTTCCAGTGCAGTATGTATGTTCTAGTGTAGTATGTATGTTCCAGTGTAGTATGTATGTTCCAGTGCAGTATGTTCCGGTGCAGTATGTTCCAGTGCAGTATGTATGTTCCAGTGCTGTATGTATGTTCCAGTGCAGTATGTATGTTCCAGTGCAGTATGTTCTAGTGCAGTATGTATGTTCCAGTGTAGTATGTGTGTTCCAGTGCAGTATGTTCCATTGCAGTATGTTCCAGTGCAGTATGTATGTTCCAGTGCAGTATGTTCCAGTGCAGTATGTTTCAGTGCAATATGTACGTTCCAGAGCAATATGTTCCAGTGCAGTATGTATGTTCCAGTGCAGTTTGTATGTTCCAGTGCAGTATGTATGTTCCAGTGTAGTATGTATGTTCCAGTGTAGTATGTATGTTCCACTTCAGTATGTTCCAGTGCAGTATGTATGTTCCAGTGTAGTATGTATGTTCCAGTGCGGTATGTATGTTCCAGTGTAGTATGTTTGTTCTAGTGCAGTATGTTACAATGCAGTACGTTCCAGTACAGTATGTTTCAGTGCAGTATGTATGTTCCAGTGCAGTATGTATGTTCCAGTGCAGTATGTTCCATTGCAGTATGTATGTTACAGTGTAGTATGTATGTTCCAGTGCAGTATGTTCCAGTGTAGTATGTATGTTCCAGTGCAGTATGTTCAGTGCAGTATGTTCCAGTGTAGTATGTATGTTCCAGTGCAGTATCTTTGTTCCAGTGCAGTATGTTCCAGTGCTGTATGTATGTTCCACTGTAGTATGTATGTTTCAGTGTAGTATGTTCCAGTGCAATATGTTCCAGTGCAGTATGTATGTTCCAGTGCAGTATGTATGTTCCAGTGCAGTATGTACTTTCCAATGCAGTATGTTCCAGTGCAGTATGTACGTTCCAGTGCAGTATGTATGTTCCAGTGCAGTATGTTCGAGTGCAGTATGTTCTAGTGCAGTATGTATGTCCAGTGCAGTATGTATGTTCCAGTGCAGTATGTTTCCAGTGCAGTATGTTCCATTGCAGTATGTTCCAGTGCAGTATGTATGTTCCAGTGCATTATGTTCCAGTGCAGTATGTTTCAGTGCAGTATGTACGTTCCAGTGCAGTATGTATGTTCCAGTGCAGTATGTATGTTCCAGTGCAGTATGTATGTTCCAGTGCAGTATGTACGTTCCAGTGCAGTATGTATGTTCCAGTGTAGTATGTATGTTCCAGTGTAGTATGTTCCAGTGCAGTATGTTCCAGTGCAGTATGTATGTTCCAGTGTAGTATGTATGTTCCAGTGCAGTATGTTCCAGTGCAGTATGTTCCAGTGCAGTATGTATGTTCCAGTGCAGTATGTATGTTCCAGTGCAGTATGTTCCAGTGCAGTATGTACGTTCCAGTGCAGTACGTATGTTCCAGTGCAGTATGATCTAGTGCAGTATGTTCTAATGCAGTATGTATGGTCCAGTGCAGTATGTATGTTCCAGTGCAGTATGTATGATCCAGTGCAGTATGTTCCATTGCAGTATGTTCCAGTGCAGTATGTATGTTCCAGTGCAGTATGTTCCAGTGCAGTATATTTCAGTGCAATATGTACGTTCCAGTGCAGTATGTATGTTCCAGTGCAGTATGTCTGTTACAGTGCAGTATGTATTTTCCAGTGCAGTATTTACGTTCCAGTGCAGTATGTATTTTCCAGTGCAGTATGTTCCAGTGCAGTATATGTTCTAGTGCAGTATGTACGTTCCAGTGCAGTATGTTCCAGTGCAGTATGTACGTTCCAGTGCAGTAGGTTCCAGTGTAGTATGTATGTTCCAGTGTAGTATGTATGTTCCAGTGCAGTATGTTCCAGTGCAGTATGTATGTTCCAGTGTAGTATGTATATTCCAGTGCAGTATGTATGTTCCAATGTAGTATGTATGTTCCAGTGCAGTATGTATGTTCCAGTGTAGTATGTATGTTCCAGTGTAGTATGTTTGTTCCAGTGCAGTATGTGCCAGTGCAGTATGTATGTCTCAGTGTAGTATGTATGTTCCAGTGCAGTATGTTCCGGTGCAGTATGTTCCAGTGCAGTATGTATGTTTTAGTGCTGTATGTATGTTCCAGTGCAGTATGTATGTTCCAGTGCAGTATGTATGTTCCAGTGTAGTATGTGTGTTCCAGTGCAGTATGTTCCAGTACAGTATGTTCCAGTGCAGTATGTTCCAGTGCAGTATGTTCCAGTGCAGTATGTTCCAGTGCAGTACGTTCCAGTGCAGTACGTTCCAGTACAGTACGTTCCAGTGCAGTATGTTCCAGTACAGTATGTTCCAGTGCAGTATGTTCCAGTGCAGTATGTATGTTCCAGTGCAGTATGTTCCAGTGCAGTATGTTCCAGTGCAATATGTTCCAGTGCAGTACGTTCCAGTACAGTACGTTCCAGTGCAGTATGTTCCAGTACAGTATGTTCCAGTGCAGTATGTTCCATTGCAGTATGTTCCAGTGCAGTATGTATGTTCCAGTGTAGTATGTATGTTCCAGTGCAGTATGTTACAGTGCAGTATGTATGTTCCAGTGTAGTATGTATGTTCCAGTGCAGTATGTTCCGGTGCAGTATGTTCCAGTGCAGTATGTATGTTCCAGTGCTCTATGTATGTTACAGTGCAGTATGTATGTTCCAGTTCAGTATGTTCCAGTGCAGTATGTATATTCCAATGTAGTATGTGTGTTCCAGTGCAGTATGTTCCAGTGCAGTATGTTCCAGTGCAGTATGTTCCAGTGCAGTATGTTCCAGTGCAGTATGTTCCAGTGCAGTATGTTCCAGTGCAGTATGTTCCAGTGCAGTATGTTGCAGTGCAGTATGTTCCAGTGCAGTACGTTCCAGTACAGTACGTTCCAGTACAGTTTGTTCCAGTACAGTATGTTCCAGTGCAGTATGTTCCATTGCAGTATGTTCCAGTGCAGTATGTATGTTCCAGTGCAGTATGTTCCAGTGCAGTATGTTTCAGTGCAATATGTATGTTCCAGATCAATATGTTCCAGTGCAGTATGTATGTTCCAGTGTAGTATGTATGTTCCAGTGCAGTATGTACTTTCCAATGCAGTATGTTCCAGTGCAGTATATACGTTCCAGTGCAGTATGTATGTTCCAGTGCAGTATGTTCGAGTGCAGTATGTTCCAGTGCAGTATGTATGGTCCAGTGCAATATGTGTGTTCCAGTGCAGTATGTATGTTCAGTGCAGTATTTTCCATTGCAGTATGTTCCAGTGCAGTATGTATGTTCCAGTGCAGTATGTTCCAGTGCAGTATGTTTCAGTGCAATATGTACGTTCCAGTGCAGTATGTATGTTCCAGTGCAGTATGTATGTTACAGTGCATTATGTATGTTCCAGTGCAGTAGGTACGTTCCAGTGCAGTATGTATGTTCCAGTGCAGTATGTACGTTCCAGTGCAGTATGTATGTTCCAGTGCAGTATGTTCCAGTGCAATATATGTTCTAGTGCAGTATGTATGGTCCAGTGCAGTATGTACGTTCCAGTACAGTATGTTCCAGTGCAATATGTATGTTCCAGTGCAGTATGTTACAGTGCAGTATGTATGTTCCAGTGTAGTATGTATGTTCCAGTGCAGTATGTTCCGGTGCAGTATGTTCCAGTGCAGTATGTATGTTCCAGTGCTCTATGTATGTTCCAGTGCAGTATGTATGTTCCAGTTCAGTATGTTCCAGTGCAGTATGTATGTTCCAGTGTAGTATGTGTGTTCCAGTGCAGTATGTTCCAGTGCAGTATGTTCCAGTGCAGTATGTTCCAGTGCAGTATGTATGTTCCAGTGCAGTATGTTCCAGTGCAGTATGTTTCAGTGCAATATGTACGTTCCAGAGCAATATGTTCCAGTGCAGTATGTATGTTCCAGTGCAGTTTGTATGTTCCAGTGCAGTATGTATGTTCCAGTGTAGTATGTATGTTCCAGTGTAGTATGTATGTTCTATTGCAGTATGTTCCAATGCAGTACGTTCCAGTACAGTATGTTCCAGTGCAGTTCCAGTACAGTATGTTCCAGTGCATTATGTATGTTCCAGTTCAGTATGTATGTTCCAGTGCAGTATGTTCCATTGCAGTATGTATGTTACAGTGTAGTATGTATGGTCCAGTGCAGTATGTTCCAGTGTAGTATGTATGTTCCAGTGCAGTATGTTAATTGCAGTATGTTCCAGTGTAGTATGTATGTTCCAGTGCAGTATGTTTGTTCCAGTGCAGTATGTTCCAGTGCAGTATGTATGTTCCAGTGTAGTATGTATGTTCCAGTGCAGTATGTATGTTCCAGTGTAGTATGTATGTTCCAGTGTAGTATGTATGTTCCGGTGCAGTATGTTCCAGTGCAGTATGTATGTTCCAGTGCAGTATGTTCCAGTGCAGTATGTTCTAGTGCAGTACGTTCCAGTACAGTATGTTCCAGTGCAGTATGTTCCAGTGCAGTATGTTCCAGTGCAGTATGTATGTTCCAGTGCAGTATGTTCCAGTGCAGTATGTTTCAGTGCAATATGTACGTTCCAGAGCAATATGTTCGAGTGCAGTATGTATGTTCCAGTGCAGTTTGTATGTTCCAGTGCAGTATGTATGTTCCAGTGTAGTGTGTATGTTCCAGTGTAGTATGTATGTTCCAGTGCAGTATGTTCCAGTGCCGTATGTATGTTCCAGTGTAGTATGTATGTTCCAGTGCAGTATGTATGTTCCAGTGTAGTATGTATGTTCTAGTGCAGTATGTTCCAATGCAGTACGTTCCAGTACAGTATGTTCCAGTGCAGTATGTATGTTCCAGTGCAGTATGTATGTTCCAGTGTAATATGTTCCATTGCAGTATGTATGTTACAGTGTAGTATGTATGTTCCAGTGCAGTATGTTCCAGTGTAGTATGTACGTTCCAGTGCAGTATGTTCAGTGCAGTATGTTTCAGTGTAGTATGTATGTTCCAGTGCAGTATGTTTGTTCCAGTGCAGTATGTTCCAGTGCAGTATGTATGTTCAACTGTAGTATGTATGTTCCAGTGTAGTATGTTCCAGTGCAGTATGTTCCAGTGCACTATGTATGTTCCAGTGCAGTATGTATGTTCCAGTGCAGTATTTACTTTCCAATGCAGTATTTTCCAGTGCAGTATGTACGTTCCAGTGCAGTATGTATGTTCCAGTGCAGTATGTTCGAGTGCAGTATGTTCTAGTGCAGTATGTATGTTCCAGTGCAGTATGTATGTTCCAGTGCAGTATGTTCCATTGCAGTATGTTCCAGTGCAGTATGTATGTTCCAGTGCAGTATGTCTGTTCAAGTGCAGTATGTATGTTCCAGTGCAGTATGTACGTTCCAGTGCAGTATGTATGTTCCAGTGCAGTATGTTCCAGTGCAGTATGTACGTTCCAGTACAGTATGTTCCAGTGCAATATGTATGTTCCAGGGCAGTATGTATGTTCCAGTGCAGAATGTTCCAGTGTAGTATGTATGTTCCAGTGCAGTATGTTCCAGTGCAGTATGTTCCAGTGTAGTATGTATGATCCAGTGTAGTATGTATGTTCCAGTGCAGTATGTTCCAGTGCAGTATGTATGTTCCAGTGTAGTATGTATGTTCCAGTGCAGTATGTTCCGCTGCAGTATGTTCCAGTGCAGTATGTATGTTCCAGTGCTGTATGTATGTTCCAGTGCAGTATGTATGTTCCAGTGCAGTATGTTCCAGTGCAGTATGTATGTTCCAGTGTAGTATGTGTGTTCCAGTGCAGTATGTTCCAGTAGAGTATGTTCCAGTGCAGTATGTTCCAGTGCAGTATGTTCCAGTGCAGTATGTTCCAGTGCAGTATGTTCCAGTGTAGTATTTATGTTCCAGTGTAGTATGTATGTTCCAGTGCATTATGTTCCAGTGCAGTATGTATGTTCCAGTGTAGTATGTATGTTCCAGTGCAGTATGTATGTTCCAGTGTAGAATGTATGTTCTAGTGCAGTATGTTCCAATGCAGTACGTTCCATTACAGTATGTTCCAGTGCAGTATGTATGTTCCAGTGCAGTATGTATGTTCCAGTACAGTATGTTCCATTGCAGTATGTATGTTATAGTGTAGTATGTATGTTCCAGTGCAGTATGTTCCAGTGTAGTATGTATGTTCCAGTGCAGTATGTTCCAGTGTAGTATGTATGTTCCAGTGTAGTATGTATGTTCCAGTGCAGTATGTTCCAGTGCAGTATGTATGTTCCAGTGTAGTATGTATGTTCCAGTGCAGTATGTATGTTCCAGTGTAGTATGTATGTTCCAGTGCAGTATTTATGTTCCAGTGTAGTATGTATGTTCCAATGTAGTATGTATGTTCCAGTGCAGTATGTATGTTCCAGTGTAGTATGTATGTTCCAGTGCAGTATGATCCAGTGCAGTATATTTCAGTGCAATATGTACGTTCCAGTGCAATATGCACCAGTGCAGTATGTATGTTCCAGTGCAGTTGATATGTTCCAGTGCAGTATGTATGTTCCAGTGTAGTATGTATGTTCCAGTGCAGTATGTATGTTCCAGTGTAGTATGTATGTTCCAGTGCAGTATTTATGTTCCAGTGTAGTATGTATGTTCCAATGTAGTATGTATGTTCCAGTGCAGTATGTATGTTCCAGTGTAGTATGTATGTTCCAGTGCAGTATGATCCAGTGCAGTATGTTTCAGTGCAATATGTACGTTCCAGTGCAATATGCTCCAGTGCAGTATGTATGTTCCAGTGCAGTTGTATGTTCAGTGCAGTTATGTTCCAGTGAGTATGTCCAGTGCAGTATGTGTTCCAGTGCATATGTCCAGTGCAGTATGTATGTTCCAGTGCAGTTGATATGTTCCAGTGCAGTTTGTATGTTCCAGTGTAGTATGTATGTTACAGTGTAGTATGTATGTTCCAGTGCAGTATGTTCCAGTGCAGTATGTATGTTCCAGTGTAGTATGTATGTTCCAGTGCAGTATGTATGTTCCAGTGTATTATGTATGTTCTAGTGCAGTATGTTCCAATGCAGTACGTTCCATTACAGTATGTTCCAGTGCAGTATGTATGTTCCAGTGCAGTATGTATGTTCCAGTGCAGTATGTATGTTCCAGTGCAGTATGTTCCATTGCAGTATGTATGTTACACTGTAGTATGTATGTTCCAGTGCAGTATGTTCCAGTGCAGTATGTTCCAGTGTAGTATGTATGTTCCAGTGTAGTATGTATGTTCCAGTGCAGTATGTTCCAGTGCAGTATGTATGTTCCAGAGTAGTATGTATGTTCCAGTGCAGTATGTATGTTCCAGTGTAGTATGTATGTTCCAGTGCAGTATGTATGTTCCAGTGTAGTATGTATGTTCCAGTGTAGTATGTATGTTCCAGTGCAGTATCTTCCAGTGCAGTATGTATGTTCCAGTGCAGTATGTTCTAGTGCAGTACGTTCCAGTACAGTACATTCCAGTGCAGTATGTTCCAGTACAGTATGTTCCAGTGCAGTATTTTCCATTGCAGTATGTTCCAGTGCAGTATGTATGTTCCAGTGCAGTATGTTCCAGTGCAGTATGTTTCAGTGCAATATGTACGTTCCAGAGCAATATGTTCCAGTGCAGTATGTATGTTCCAGTGCAATTTGTATGTTCCAGAGCAGTATGTATGTTCCAGTGTAGTATGTATTTTCCAGTGCAGTATGTTCCAGTGCAGTATGTATGTTTCAGTGTAGTATGTATGTTCCAGTGCAGTATGTATGTTCCAGTGTAGTATGTATGTTCTAGTGCAGTATGTTCCAATGCAGTACGTTCCAGTACAGTATGTTCCAGTGCAGTATGTATGTTCCAGTGCAGTATGTTCCAGTGTAGTATGTTCCAGTGCAGTATGTTCCAGTGCATTATGTATGTTCCAGTGCAGTATGTATGTTCCAGTGCAGTATGTACTTTCCAATGCAGTATGTTCCAGTGCAGTATGTACGTTCCAGTGCAGTATGTATGTTCCAGTGCAGTATGTTCGAGTGCAGTATGTTCTAGTGCAGTATGTATGTTCCAGTGCAGTATGTATGTTCCAGTGCAGTATGTATGTTCCAGTGCAGTATGTTCCATTGCAGTATGTTCCAGTGCAGTATGTATGTTCCAGTGCAGTATGTCTGTTCCACTGCAGTATGTCTGTTCAAGTGCAGTATGTATGTTCCAGTGCAGTATGTACGTTCCAGTGCAGTATGTATGATCCAGAGCAGTATGTTCCAGTGCAGTATATGTTCCAGTGCAGTATGTACGTTCCAGTACAGTATGTTTCAGTGCAATATGTATGTTCCAGTGTAGTATGTATGTTCCAGTGCAGAATGTTCCAGTGTAGTATGTATGTTCCAGTGCAGTATGTTCCAGTGCAGTATGTTCCAGTGTAGTACGTATGTTCCAGTGTAGTATGTATGTTCCAGTGCAGTATGTTCCAGTGCAGTATGTATGTTCCAGTGTAGTATGTATGTTCCAGTGCAGTATGTATATTCCAATGTAGTATGTATGTTCCAGTGCAGTATGTATGTTCCAGTGTAGTATGTATGTTCCAGTGTAGTATGTATGTTCCAGGGCAGTATGTTCCAGTGCAGTATGTATGTTTCGGTGTAGTATGTATGTTCCAGTGCAGTATGTTCCGGTGCAGTATGTTCCAGTGCAGTATGTATGTTCCAGTGCTGTATGTATGTTCCAGTGCAGTATGTATGTTCCAGTGCAGTATGTATGTTCCAGTGTAGTATGTGTGTTCCAGTGCAGTATGTTCCAGTGCAGTATGTTCCGGTGCAGTATGTTCCAGTGCAGTATGTTCCAGTGCAGTATGTTCCAGTGCAGTATGTTCCAGTACAGTACGTTCTAGTGCAGTATGTTCCAGTACAGTATGTTCCAGTGCAGTATGTTCCATTGCAGTATGTTCCAGTGCAGTATGTATGTTCCAGTGCAGTATGTTCCAGTGTAGTATGTATGTTCCAGTGCAGTATGTTCCAGTGCAGTATGTATGTTCCAGTGTAGTATGTGTGTTCCAGTGCAGTATGTTCCAGTGCAGTATGTTCCGGTGCAGTATGTTCCAGTGCAGTATGTTCCAGTGCAGTATGTTCCAGTGCAGTATGTTCCAGTACAGTACGTTCTAGTGCAGTATGTTCCAGTACAGTATGTTCCAGTGCAGTATGTTCCATTGCAGTATGTTCCAGTGCAGTATGTATGTTCCAGTGCAGTATGTTCCAGTGCAGTATGTTCCAGTGTAGTATGTATGTTCCAGTGCAGTATGTTCCAGTGCAGTATGTATGTTCCAGTGTAGTATGTATGTTCCAGTGCAGTATGTATGTTCCAGTGTAGTATGTATGTTCTAGTGCAGTATGTTCCAATGCAGTACGTTCCAGTACAGTATGTTCCAGTGCAATATGTATGTTCCAGTGCAGTATGTATGTTCCAGTGCAGTATGTTCCATTGCAGTATGTATGTTACAGTGTAGAATGTATGTTCCAGTGCAGTATGTTCCAGTGTAGTATGTATGTTCCAGTGCAGTATATTCAGTGCAGTATGTTCCAGTGTAGTATGTACGTTCCAGTGTAGTATGTTTGTTCCAGTGCAGTATGTTCCAGTGCAGTATGTATGTTCCACTGTAGTATGTATGTTCCGGTGTAGTGTGTTCCCGTGCAGTATGTTCCAGTGCAGTATGTATGTTCCAGTGTAGTATGTATGTTCCAGTGCAGGATGTACTTTCCAATGCAGTATGTTCCAGTGCAGTATGTACGTTCCAGTGCAGTATGTATGTTCCAGTGCAGTATGTTCTAGTGCAGTATGTTCCAGTGCAGTATGTATGGTCCAGTGCAGTATGTATGTTCCAGTGCAGTATGTATGTTCCAGTGCAGTATGTATGTTCCAGTGCAGTATGTTCCAGTGCAGTATGTATGTTCCAGTGCAGTATGTTCCAGTGCAGTATGTTCAGTGCAATATGTAAGTTCCAGTGCAGTATGTATGTTCCAGTGCAGTATGTATGTTCCAGTGCAGTATGTATGTTCCAGTGCAGTATGTACGTTCCAGGGCAGTATGTATGTTCCAGTGCAGTATGTTCCAGTGCAGTATATGTTCTAGTGCAGTATGTACGTTCCAGTGCAGTATGTTCCAGTGCAGTATGTACGTTCCAATACAGTATGTTCCAGTGCAATATGTATGTTCCAGTGCAGTATGTATGTTCCAGTGCAGTATGTATGTTCCAGTGCAGTATGTACGTTCCAGTGCAGTATGTATGTTCCAGTGCAGTATGATCCAGTGCAGTATATGTTCTAGTGCAGTATGTACGTTCCAGTGTAGTATGTTCCAGTGCAGTATGTTCCAGTGCAATATGTATGTTCCAGTGCAGTATGTATGTTCCATTGCAGAATGTTCCAGTGTAGTATGTATGTTCCAGTGCAGTATGTTCCAGTGCAGTATGTTCCAGTGTAGTATGTATGTTCCAGTGTAGTATGTATGTTCCAGTGCAGTATGTTCCAGTGCAGTATGTATGTTCATGTAGTATGTATGTTCCAGTGCAGTATGTTCCAGTGTAGTATGTATGTTCCAGTGCAGTATGTGTATGTTCCAGTGTAGTATGTATGTTCCAGTGTAGTATGTTTTCCAGTGCAGTATGTTCCAGTGCAGTGTATGTTCCAGGTAGTATGTATGTTCCAGTGCAGTATGTTTTCCAGTGTAGTATGTTCCAGTGCAGTATGTATGTTCCAGTGTAGTATGTTGTTCCAGTGAGTATGTTCCAGTGCAGTATTTCCAGTGCAGTATGTTCGTTGTTCCAGTGAGTATGTTCCAGTCAGTATGTTCCAGTGCAGTATGTATGTTCCGTGCATATGTTCCAGTGCGTATGTTAGTGCATGTGTGTGGTATGTATGTTCCAGTGCAGTATGTTCCAGGCAGTATGTATGTTCCAGTGTAGTATGTATTGTTGTGGTTGTTGTATGTTCCAGTGCAGTATGTTCCAGTGCAGTATGTTTTCCAGTGCAGTATGTAGTTCCAGTGCAGTATGTTCCAGTGCAGTATGTGTTCCAGTGCAGTATGTATTCCAGTGAGTATGTTCATCAGTATGTTCCAGTGCAGTATGTGTCCAGTGCAGTATGTTGTTCCAGTGCAGTATGTTCCATGCAGTATGTTTCCAGTGCAGTATGTTTCCATGAGTATGTATGTTTGTTCCAGTGAGTATGTTTCCAGTGGTGTCAGTATTCCGTGCAGTATGTTCCAGTGCAGTATGTATGTTCCAGTGAGTATGTATGTCCAGTGCAGTATGTATGTTCCAGTGAGTATGTTGTTCCAGTGAGTATGTTCCAGTGCAGTATGTTCCAGTGAGTATGTTGTTGTGGTTGTTGTGAGTATGTTCAGTGAGTATGTTGTGTTTTGTTCCATGCAGTATGTTCCAGTGCAGTATGTATGTTCCAGTGCAGTATGTATGTTCCAGTGTAGTATGTTTCCAGTGCAGTATGTTCCAGTGCAGTATGTATGTCCAGTGAGTATGTTGTTCCAGTGCAGTATGTTCCAGTGCAGTATGTTCCGTGCAGTATGTTCCATGAGTATGTATTGTGGTATGTTCAGTGCAGTAATGTTCCAGTGCAGTATGTTCCATGCAGTATGTTCCAGTGCAGTATGTATGTTCCAGTGCAGTATGTTCCAGTGCAGTATGTTCCAGTGTAGTATGTATGTTCCAGTGCAGTATGTTCCAGTGCAGTATGTATGTTCCAGTGTAGTATGTATGTTCCAGTGCAGTATGTATGTTCCAGTGTAGTATGTATGTTCTAGTGCAGTATGTTCCAATGCAGTACGTTCCAGTACAGTATGTTCCAGTGCAATATGTATGTTCCAGTGCAGTATGTTCCAGTGCAGTATGTATGTTCCAGTGCAGTATGTTCCAGTGCAGTATGTTTCAGTGCAATATGTAAGTTCCAGTGCAGTATGTATGTTCCAGTGCAGTATGTATGTTCCAGTGCAGTATGTATGTTCCAGTGCAGTATGTACGTTCCAGGGCAGTATGTATGTTCCAGTGCAGTATGTTCCAGTGCAGTATATGTTCTAGTGCAGTATGTACGTTCCAGTGCAGTATGTTCCAGTGCAGTAGGTACGTTCCAATACAGTATGTTCCAGTGCAATATGTATGTTCCAGTGCAGTATGTATGTTCCAGTGCAGTATGTATGTTCCAGTGCAGTATGTACGTTCCAGTGCAGTATGTATGTTCCAGTGCAGTATGATCCAGTGCAGTATATGTGCTAGTGCAGTATGTACGTTCCAGTGCAGTATGTTCCAGTGCAGTATGTTCCAGTGCAATATGTATGTTCCAGTGCAGTATGTATGTTCCATTGCAGAATGTTCCAGTGTAGTATGTATGTTCCAGTGCAGTATGTTCCAGTGCAGTATGTTCCAGTGTAGTATGTATGTTCCAGTGTAGTATGTATTTTCCAGTGCAGTATGTTCCAGTGCAGTATGTATGTTCCAGTGTAGTAAGTATGTTCCAGTGCAGTATGTATGTTCCAATGTAGTATGTATGTTCCAGTGCAGTATGTATGTTTCAGTGTAGTATGTATGTTCCAGTGTAGTATGTATGTTCCAGTGCAGTATGTTACTGTGCATTATGTATGTTCCAGTGTAGTATGTATGATCCAGTGCAGTATGTTCCGGTACAGTATGTTCCAGTGCAGTATGTATGTTCCAGTGCTGTATGTATGTTCCAGTGCAGTATGTATGTTCCAGTGCAGTATGTTCCAGTGCAGTATGTATGTTCCAGTGTAGTATGTTCCAGTGCAGTATGTATGTTCCAGTGCAGTATGTTCCAGTGCAGTATGTGTGTTCCAGTGCAGTATGTTCCAGTGCAGTATGTTCCTTGCAGTATGTTCCAGTGCAGTATATTCCAGTGCAGTATGTTTCAGTGCAATATGTACGTTCCAGTGCAATATGCTCCAGTGCAGTATGTATGTTCCAGTGCATTATATATGTTCCAGTGCAATAAGTATGTTCCAGTGTAGTATGTATGTTCCAGTGTAGTATGTATGTTCCAGTGCAGTATGTTCTAGTGCAGTATGTATATTCCAGTGTAGTATGTATGTTCCAATGCAGTATGTATGTTCCAGTGTAGTATGTATGTTCTAGTGCCGTATTACCCAATGCAGTACGTTCCATTACAGTATGTTCCAGTGCAGTATGTATGTTTCAGTGCAGTATGTATGTTCCAGTGCAGTATGTTCCATTGCAGTTTGTATGTTCCAGTGCAGTATGTATGTTCCATGTAGTATGTATGTTATAGTGTAGTATGTATGTTCCATTGCAGTATGTTTCAGTGTAGTATGTATGTTCCAGTGCAGTATGTTCCAGTGCAGTATGTTCCAGTGTAGTATGTATGTTCCAGTGTAGTATGTATGTTCAGTGCAGTATTTTCCAGTGCAGTATGTATGTTCCAGTGTAGTGTGTATGTTCCAATGTAGTATGTATTTTCCAGTGCAGTATGTTCCAGTGCAGTATGTATGTTCCAGTGTAGTATGTATGTTCCAATGTAGTATGTATGTTCCAGTGCAGTATGTATGTTCCAGTGTAGTATGTATGTTCCAGTGCAGTATGTATGTTCCAGTGTAGTATGTATGTTCAAGTGTAGTATGTATGTTCCAGTGCAGTATGTTACTGTGCATTATGTATGTTCCAGTGTAGTATGTATGATCCAGTGCAGTATGTTCCGGTACAGTATGTTCCAGTGCAGTATGTATGTTCCAGTGCTGTATGTATGTTCCAGTGCAGTATGTATGTTCCAGTGCAATATGTTCCAGTGCAGTATGTATGTTCCAGTGTAGTATGTTCCAGTGCAGTATGTATGTTCCAGTGCAGTATGTTCCAGTGCAGTATGTGTGTTCCAGTGCAGTATGTTCCAGTGCAGTATGTTCCTGTGCAGTATGTTCCAGTGCAGTATGTTCCAGTGCAGTATGTTTCAGTGCAATATGTACGTTCCAGTGCAATATGCTCCAGTGCAGTATGTATGTTCCAGTGCATTAGATATGTTCCAGTGCAATAAGTATGTTCCAGTGTAGTATGTATGTTCCAGTGTAGTATATATGTTCCAGTGCAGTATGTTCCAGTGCAGTATGTATATTCCAGTGTAGTATGTATGTTCCAATGCAGTATGTATGTTCCAGTGTAGTATGTATGTTCTAGTGCCGTATTACCCAATGCAGTACGTTCCATTACAGTATGTTCCAGTGCAGTATGTATGTTCCAGTGCAGTATGTATGTTCCAGTGCAGTATGTTCCATTGAAGTTTGTATGTTCCAGTGCAGTATGTATGTTCCAGTGTAGTATGTATGTTATAGTGTAGTATGTATGTTCCATTGCAGTATGTTTCAGTGTAGTATGTATGTTCCAGTGCAGTATGTTCCAGTGCAGTATGTTCCAGTGTAGTATGTATGTTCCAGTGTAGTATGTATGTTCCAGTGCAGTATTTTCCAGTGCAGTATGTATGTTCTAGTGTAGTATGTATGTTCCAGTTTATTATGTATGTTCCAGTGCAGTATGTTCCAGTGCAGTATGTATGTTCCAGTGCAGTATGTATGTTCCAGTGCAGTATGTATGTTCCAGTGTAGTATGTATGTTCCAGTGCAGTATGTATGTTTCCGGTGCAGTATGTATGTTCCAGTGCAGTATGTATGTTCCAGTGCAGTATGTTCCAGTGTAATATGTGTGTTCCAGTGCAGTATGTTCCAGTGCAGTATGTTCCAGTGCAGTATGTTCCAGTGCAGTATGTTCCAGTGCAGTATGTTCCAGTGCAGTATGTATGTTCCAGTGTAGTATGTATGTTCCAGCACAGTATGTTCCAATGCATTATGTTCCAGTGCAGGATGTTCCAGTACAGTATGTTCCAGTGCAGTACGTTCCAGTGCAGTACGTTCCAGTACAGTACCTTCCAGTACAGTAAGTTCCAGTGCGGTATGTATGTTCCAGTACAGTATGTTACAGTGCAGTATGTTCCAGTGCAGTATGTTCCAGTGCAGTACGTTCCAGTACAGTACGTTCCAGTGCAGTATGTTCCAGTGCAGTATGTTTCAGTGCAGTACGTTCCAGTGCAATTTGTTCCAGCGCAGTATGTTCCAATGCAGTACGATCCAGTACAGTACGTTCCAGTGCAGTATGTTCCAGTGCAGTATGTATGATCCAGTGCAGTACGTTCCAGTACAGTACGTTCCAGTACAGTATGTTCCAGTGCAGTACGTTCCAATGCAGTACGTTCCAGTACAGTATGTTCCAGTACCGTACGTTTCAGTGCAGTACGTTCCAGTACAGTATGTTCCAGTGCAGAACGTTCCAGTGCAGTATGTTCCAGTACAGTATGTTCCTGTGCAGTACATTCCAGTGCAATACGTTCCAGTACAGTATCTTACAGTGCAGTACGTTCCAGTGCAGTATGTTCCAGTGCAGTACGCTCCAGTGCAGCATGTTCCAGTGAAGTATGTTCCAGTGAAGTATGTTCCAGTGCAGTATGTTCCAGTGCAGTATATTCCAGTGCAATATGTTTCAGTGCAGTATGTTCCAGTGCAGTATGTTTCAATGCAGCATATAAGTTCCAGTTCAGTATATTCCAGTACATTATGTATTTTCCAGTACAGTATGTACGTTCCGGTGCAGTATGTTCCAGTACATTATGTATGTTCCAGTGCAGAATGTTCCAGTGTAGTATGTATGTTCCAGTGCAGTATGTTCCAGTGCAGTATGTTCCAGTGTAGTATGTATGTTCCAGTGTAGTATGTATGTTCCAGTGCTCTATGTATGTTACAGTGCAGTATGTATGTTCCAGTGTAGTATGTGTGTTCCAGTGCAGTATGTATGTTCCAGTGAGTATGTACAGTGATATGTTCCAGTTCAGTATGTTCCAGCGCAGTATGTTCCCGTGCAGTACGTTCCAATACAGAACGTTCCAGTGCAGTATGTTCCAGTACAGTATGTTCCAGTGCAGTATGTTTCATTGCAGTATGTTCCAGTGCAGTATGTATGTTCCAGTGCTGTATGTTCCAGTGCAGTTTGTTTGTTCCAGTGCAGTATGTATGTTCCAGTGTAGTATGTATGTTCCAGTGTAGTATGTATGTTCCAGTGCAGTATGTATGTTCCAGTGTAGTATGTATGTTCCAGTGCAGTATGTATGTTCCAGTGTAGTATGTATGTTCTAGTGCAGTATGTTCCAATGCAGTACGTTCCATTACAGTATGTTCCAGTGCAGTATGTATGTTCCAGTGCAGTATGTATGTTCCAGTGCAGTATGTTCCATTGCAGTATGTATGTTACAGTGTAGTATGTATGTTCCAGTGCAGTATGTTCCAGTGTAGTATGTATGTTCCAGTGCAGTATGTATGTTCCAGTGCAGTATGTTACTGTGCATTATGTATGTTCCAGTGTAGTATGTATGATCCAGTGCAGTATGTTCCGGTACAGTATGTTCCAGTGCAGTATGTATGTTCCAGTGCTGTATGTATGTTCCAGTGCAGTATGTATGTTCCAGTGCAATATGTTCCAGTGCAGTATGTATGTTCCAGTGTAGTATGTTCCAGTGCAGTATGTATGTTCCAGTGCAGTATGTTCCAGTGCAGTATGTGTGTTCCAGTGCAGTATGTTCCAGTGCAGTATGTTCCTGTGCAGTATGTTCCAGTGCAGTATGTTCCAGTGCAGTATGTTTCAGTGCAATATGTACGTTCCAGTGCAATATGCTCCAGTGCAGTATGTATGTTCCAGTGCATTAGATATGTTCCAGTGCAATAAGTATGTTCCAGTGTAGTATGTATGTTCCAGTGTAGTATGTATGTTCCAGTGCAGTATGTTCCAGTGCAGTATGTATATTCCAGTGTAGTATGTATGTTCCAATGCAGTATGTATGTTCCAGTGTAGTATGTATGTTCTAGTGCCGTATTACCCAATGCAGTACGTTCCATTACAGTATGTTCCAGTGCAGTATGTATGTTCCAGTGCAGTATGTATGTTCCAGTGTAGTATGTATGTTATAGTGTAGTATGTATGTTCCATTGCAGTATGTTTCAGTGTAGTATGTATGTTCCAGTGCAGCATGTTCCAGTGCAGTATGTTCCAGTGTAGTATGTATGTTCCAGTGTAGTATGTATGTTCCAGTGCAGTATTTTCCAGTGCAGTATGTATGTTCTAGTGTAGTATGTATGTTCCAGTGTATTATGTATGTTCCAGTGCAGTATGTTCCAGTGCAGTATGTATGTTCCAGTGCAGTATGTATGTTCCAGTGCAGTATGTATGTTCCAGTGTAGTATGTATGTTCCAGTGCAGTATGTATGTTTCCAGTGCAGTATGTATGTTCCAGTGCAGTATGTATGTTCCAGTGCAGTATGTTCCAGTGTAATATGTGTGTTCCAGTGCAGTATGTTCCAGTGCAGTATGTTCCAGTGCAGTATGTTCCAGTGCAGTATGTTCCAGTGCAGTATGTTCCAGTGCAGTATGTTCCAGTGCAGTATGTATGTTCCAGTGCAGTATGTATGTTCCAGTGCAGTATGTATGTTCTAGTGCAGTATGTATGTTCCAGTGCAGTATGTTCCAGTGCAGTATGTATGTTCCAGCACAGTATGTTCCAATGCATTATGTTCCAGTGCAGGATGTTCCAGTACAGTATGTTCCAGTGCAGTACGTTCCAGTGAAGTACGTTCCAGTACAGTACCTTCCAGTACAGTAAGTTCCAGTGCGGTATGTATGTTCCAGTACAGTATGTTACAGTGCAGTATGTTCCAGTGCAGTATGTTCCAGTGCAGTACGTTCCAGTACAGTACGTTCCAGTGCAGTATGTTCCAGTGCAGTATGTTTCAGTGCAATACGTTCCAGTGCAATTTGTTCCAGTGCAGTATGTTCCAATGCAGTACGTTCCAGTACAGTACGTTCCAGTGCAGTATGTTCCAGTGCAGTATGTATGATCCAGTGCAGTACGTTCCAGTACAGTACGTTCCAGTACAGTATGTTCCAGTGCAGTACGTTCCAATGCAGTACGTTCCAGTACAGTATGTTCCAGTACCGTACGTTCCAGTGCAGTACGTTCCAGTGCAGTATGTTCCAGTGCAGTATGTTTCAGTGCAATACGTTCCAGTGCAATTTGTTCCAGTGCAGTATGTTCCAATGCAGTACGTTCCAGTACAGTACGTTCCAGTGCAGTATGTTCCAGTGCAGTATGTATGATCCAGTGCAGTACGTTCCAGTACAGTACGTTCCAGTACAGTATGTTCAGTGCAGTACGTTCCAATGCAGTACGTTCCAGTACAGTATGTTCCAGTACAGTATGCTCCAGTGCAGTACGTTCCAGTGCAGTATGTTCCAGTACAGTATGTTCCTGTGCAGTACATTCCAGTGCAATACGTTCCAGTACAGTATCTTACAGTGCAGTACGTTCCAGTGCAGTATATTCCAGTGCAGTACGTTCCAGTGCAGCATGTTCCAGTGAAGTATGTTCCAGTGAAGTATGTTCCAGTGCAGTATGTTCCAGTGCAGTATGTTCCAGTGCAATATGTTTCAGTGCAGTATGTTCCAGTGCAGTATGTTTCGATGCAGCATATAAGTTCCAGTTCAGTATATTCCAGTACATTATGTATTTTCCAGTACAGTATGTACGTTCCGGTGCAGTATGTTCCAGTACAGTATGTATGTTCCAGTGCAGAATGTTCCAGTGTAGTATGTATGTTCCAGTGCAGTATGTTCCAGTGCAGTATGTTCCAGTGTAGTATGTATGTTCCAGTGTAGTATGTATGTTCCAGTGCAGTATATTCCAGTGCAGTATGTATGTTCCAGTGTAGTATGTATGTTCCAGTGCAGTATGTATGTTCCAATGTAGTATGTATGTTCCAGTGCAGTATGGATGTTCCAGTGTAGTATGTATGTTCCAGTGTAGTATGTATGTTCCAGTGCAGTATGTCAAAGTGCAGTATGTATTTTCCAGTGTAGTATGTATGTTCCAGTGCAGTATGTTCCGGTACAATATGTTCCTGTGCAGTATGTATATTCCAGTGCTCTATGTATGTTACAGTGCAGTATGTATGTTCCAGTGTAGTATGTGTGTTCCAGTGCAGTATGTTCCATGGCGGTATGTTCCAGTGCAGTATGTACCAGTGCAGTATGTTCCAGTTCAGTATGTTCCAGCGCAGTATGTTCCCGTGCAGTACGTTCCAATACAGAACGTTCCAGTGCAGTATGTTCCAGTACAGTATGTTCCAGTGCAGTATGTTTCATTGCAGTATGTTCCAGTGCAGTATGTATGTTCCAGTGCTGTATGTTCCAGTGCAGTTTGTTTGTTCCAGTGCAGTATGTATGTTCCAGTGTAGTATGTATGTTCCAGTGTAGTATGTATGTTCCAGTGCAGTATGTATGTTCCAGTGTAGTATGTATGTTCCAGTGCAGTATGTATGTTCCAGTGCAGTATGTATGTTCCAGTGCAGTATGTTCCATTGCAGTATGTATGTTACAGTGTAGTATGTATGTTCCAGTGCAGTATGTTCCAGTGTAGTATGTATGTTCCAGTGCAGTATGTTCCAGTGTAATATGTATGTTCCAGTGTAGTATGTATGTTCCAGTGCAGTATGTTCCAGTGCAGTATGTATGTTCCAGTGTAGTATGTATGTTCCAGTGCATTATGTATGTTCCAGTGTAGAATTTATGTTCCAGTGCAGTATTTATGTTCCAGTGTAGTATGTATGTTCCAGTGTAGTATGTATGTTCCAGTGCAGTATGTTCCAGCGCAGTATGTTCCAGTGCAGTATGTTCCAGTGCAGTATGTTTCAGTGCAATATGTACGTTCCAGTGCAATATGCTCCAGTGCAGTATGTATGTTCCAGTGCAGTTTGTATGTTCCAGTGCAGTATGTTCCAGTGCAGTATGTATGGTCCAGTGCAGTATGTATGTTCCAGTGCAGTATGTACGTTCCAGTGCAGTATGTTCCATTGCAGTATGTTCCAGTGCAGTATGTATGTTCCAGTGCAGTATGTTCCAGTGCAGTATGTTGCAGTGCATTATGTACGTTCCAGTGCAGTAGATATGTTCCAGTGCAGTTTGTATGTTCCAGTGTAGTATGTATGTTCCAGTGTAGTATGTATGTTCCAGTGCAGTATGTTCCAGTGCAGTATGTATGTTCCAGTGTAGTATGTATGTTCCAGTGCAGTATGTATGTTCCAGTGTAGTATGTATGTTCTAGTGCAGTATGTTCCAATGCAGTACGTTCCATTACAGTATGTTCCAGTGCAGTATGTATGTTCCAGTGCAGTATGTATGTTCCAGTGCAGTATGTTCCATTGCAGTATGTATGTTACACTGTAGTATGTATGTTCCAGTGCAGTATGTTCCAGTGCAGTATGTTCCAGTGTAGTATGTATATTCCAGTGCAGTATGTTCCAGTTCAGTATGTTCCAGTGTAGTATGTATGTTCCAGTGTAGTATGCATGTTCCAGTGCAGTATGTTCTAGTGCAGTATGTATGTTCCAGTGTAGTATGTATGTTCCAGTGCAGTATGTATGTTCCAGTGTAGTATGTATGTTACAGTGCAGTATGTATGTTCCAGTGTAGTATGTATGTTCCAGTGTAGTATGTATGTTCCAGTGCAGTATGTTCCAGTGCAGTATGTTCTAGTGCAGTACGTTCCAGTATAGTACATTACAGTGCAGTATGTTCCAGTGTAGTATGTTCCAGTGCAGTATGTTCCAGTGCAGTATGTTCCATTGCAGTATGTTCCAGTGCAGTATGTATGTTCCAGTGCAGTATGTTCCAGTGCAGTATGTTTCAGTGCAATATGTACGTTCCAGAGCAATATGTTCCAGTGCAGTATGTATGTTCCAGTGCAGTTTGTATGTTCCAGAGCAGTATGTATGTTCCAGTGTAGTATGTATGTTCCAGTGTAGTATGTATGTTTCAGTGCAGTATGTTCCAGTGCAGTATGTATGTTCCAGTGTAGTATATATGTTCCAGTGCATTATTTATGTTCCAGTGAAGTATGTATGTTCTAGTGCAGTATGTTCCAATGCAGTACGTTCCAGTACAGTATGTTCCAGTGCAGTATGTATGTTCCAGTGCAGTATGTATGTTCCAGTGTAATATGTTCCATTGCAGTATGTATGTTACAGTGTAGTATGTATGTTCCAGTGCAGTATGTTCCAGTGTAGTATGTATGTTCCAGTGCGGTATGTTCAGTGCAGTATGTTCCAGTGTAGTATGTATGTTCCAGTGCAGTATGTTTGTTCCAGTGCAGTATGTTCCAGTGCAGTATGTATGTTCCACTGTATTATGTATGTTCCAGTGTAGTATGTTCCAGTGCAGTATGTTCCAGTGCAGTATGTATGTTCCAGTGCAGTATGTATGTTCCAGTGCAGTATGTACTTTACAATGCAGTATGTTCCATGGCGGTATGTTCCAGTGCAGTATGTACCAGTGCAGTATGTTCCAGTTCAGTATGTTCCAGCGCAGTATGTTCCCGTGCAGTACGTTCCAATACAGAACGTTCCAGTGCAGTATGTTCCAGTACAGTATGTTCCAGTGCAGTATGTTTCATTGCAGTATGTTCCAGTGCAGTATGTATGTTCCAGTGCTGTATGTTCCAGTGCAGTTTGTTTGTTCCAGTGCAGTATGTATGTTCCAGTGTAGTATGTATGTTCCAGTGTAGTATGTATGTTCCAGTGCAGTATGTATGTTCCAGTGTAGTATGTATGTTCCAGTGCAGTATGTATGTTCCAGTGTAGTATGTATGTCCAGTGCAGTATGTTCCAATGCAGTTGTATGTTCCAGTGTAGTATGTATGTTCCAGTGCAGTATGTTCCAGTGTAGTATGTATGTTCCAGTGCAGTATGTTCCAGTGTAGTATGTATGTTCCAGTGTAGTATGTATGTTCCAGTAGTATGTATGTTCCAGTGCAGTATGTTCCAGTGCAGTATGTTCCAGTGCAGTATGTATCCAGTATGTATGTTCCAGTGCAGTATGTTCCAGTGCAGTATGTATGTTCCAGTGTAGTATGTATGTTCCAGTGCAGTATGTTCCAGTGCAGTATGTTCCAGTGCAGTATGTATGTTCCAGTGCAGTATGTTCCAGTGCAGTATGTTTCAGTGCAATATGTACGTTCCAGAGCAATATGTTCCAGTGCAGTATGTATGTTCCAGTGCAGTTTGTATGTTCCAGTGCAGTATGTATGTTCCAGTGTAGTATGTATGTTCCAGTGTAGTATGTATGTTCCAGTGCAGTATGTTCCAGTGCAGTATGTATGTTCCAGTGTAGTATGTATGTTCCAGTGCAGTATGTATGTTCCAGTGTAGTATGTATGTTCTAGTGCAGTATGTTCCAATGCAGTACGTTCCAGTACAGTATGTTCCAGTGCAGTATGTATGTTCCAGTGCAGTATGTATGTTCCAGTGCAGTATGTTCCATTGCAGTATGTATGTTACAGTGTAGTATGTATGTTCCAGTGCAGTATGTTCCAGTGTAGTATGTATGTTCCAGTGCAGTATGTTCAGTGCAGTATGTTCCAGTGTAGTATGTATGTTCCAGTGCAGTATGTATGTTCCAGTGCAGTATGTATGTTCCAGTGTAGTATGTATGTTCCAGTGTAGTATGTTTCCAGTGCAGTATGTTCCAGTGCAGTATGTATGTTCCAGTGCAGTATGTTCCAGTGCAGTATGTTCTAGTGCAGTATTTTCCAGTGCAGTATGTTCCAGTGCAGTATGTATGTTCCAGTGCAGTATGTTCCAGTGCAGTATGTTCCAGTGCAGTATGTTTCCAGTGCAGTATGTATGTTCCAGTGCATATGTTCCATGCAGTATGTTCCAGTGCAGTAATGTTCCAGTGCAGTATGTTTCATGCAGTATGTCCAGTGCAGTATGTACGTTCCAGTGCTGTATGTTCCAGTGCAGTATGTTCCAGTGCAGTATGTATGTTCCAGTGTATTATGTATGTTCCAGTGCAGTATGTATGTTCCAGTGCAGTATGTATGTTCCAGTGCAGTATGTATGTTCCAGTGCAGTATGTATGTTCCAGTGTAGTATGTATGTTCCAGTGCAGTATGTTCCAGTGCAGTATGTATGTTCCAGTGTAGTATGTATGTTCCAGTGCAGTATGTTCCAGTGCAGTATGTATGTTCCAGTGCAGTATGTTCCAGTGCAGTATGTATGTTCCAGTGTAGTATGTATGTTCCAGTGTAGTATGTATGTTCCAGTGCAGTATGTTCCAGTAGAGTATGTTCCAGTGCAGTATGTTCCAGTGCAGTATGTTCCAGTGCAGTATGTTCCAGTGCAGTATGTTCCAGTGCAGTATGTATGATCCAGTGCAGTATGTTCCATTGCAGTATGTTCCAGTGCAGTATGTATGTTCCAGTGCAGTATGTTCCAGTGCAGTATATTTCAGTGCAATATGTACGTTCCAGTGCAGTATGTATGTTCCAGTGCAGTATGTCTGTTACAGTGCAGTATGTATTTTCCAGTGCAGTATTTACGTTCCAGTGCAGTATGTATTTTCCAGTGCAGTATGTTCCAGTGCAGTATATGTTCTAGTGCAGTATGTACGTTCCAGTGCAGTATGTTCCAGTGCAGTATGTACGTTCCAGTGCAGTAGGTTCCAGTGTAGTATGTATGTTCCAGTGTAGTATGTATGTTCCAGTGCAGTATGTTCCAGTGCAGTATGTATGTTCCAGTGTAGTATGTATATTCCAGTGCAGTATGTATGTTCCAATGTAGTATGTATGTTCCAGTGCAGTATGTATGTTCCAGTGTAGTATGTATGTACCAGTGTAGTATGTTTGTTCCAGTGCAGTATGTGCCAGTGCAGTATGTATGTCTCAGTGTAGTATGTATGTTCCAGTGCAGTATGTTCCGGTGCAGTATGTTCCAGTGCAGTATGTATGTTTTAGTGCTGTATGTATGTTCCAGTGCAGTATGTATGTTCCAGTGCAGTATGTATGTTCCAGTGTAGTATGTGTGTTCCAGTGCAGTATGTTCCAGTACAGTATGTTCCAGTGCAGTATGTTCCAGTGCAGTATGTTCCAGTGCAGTATGTTCCAGTGCAGTACGTTCCAGTGCAGTACGTTCCAGTACAGTACGTTCCAGTGCAGTATGTTCCAGTACAGTATGTTCCAGTGCAGTATGTTCCAGTGCAGTATGTATGTTCCAGTGCAGTATGTTCCAGTGCAGTATGTTCCAGTGCAATATGTTCCAGTGCAGTACGTTCCAGTACAGTACGTTCCAGTGCAGTATGTTCCAGTACAGTATGTTCCAGTGCAGTATGTTCCATTGCAGTATGTTCCAGTGCAGTATGTATGTTCCAGTGTAGTATGTATGTTCCAGTGCAGTATGTTACAGTGCAGTATGTATGTTCCAGTGTAGTATGTATGTTCCAGTGCAGTATGTTCCGGTGCAGTATGTTCCAGTGCAGTATGTATGTTCCAGTGCTCTATGTATGTTACAGTGCAGTATGTATGTTCCAGTTCAGAATGTTCCAGTGCAGTATGTATATTCCAATGTAGTATGTGTGTTCCAGTGCAGTATGTTCCAGTGCAGTATGTTCCAGTGCAGTATGTTCCAATGCAGTATGTTCCAGTGCAGTATGTTCCAGTGCAGTATGTTCCAGTGCAGTATGTTGCAGTGCAGTATGTTCCAGTGCAGTACGTTCTAGTACAGTACGTTCCAGTACAGTTTGTTCCAGTACAGTATGTTCCAGTGCAGTATGTTCCATTGCAGTATGTTCCAGTGCAGTATGTATGTTCCAGTGCAGTATGTATGTTCCAGTGCAGTATGTTCCAGTGCAGTATGTTTCAATGCAATATGTATGTTCCAGATCAATATGTTCCAGTGCAGTATGTATGTTCAAGTGTAGTATGTATGTTCCAGTGCAGTATGTACTTTCCAATGCAGTATGTTCCAGTGCAGTATATACGTTCCAGTGCAGTATGTATGTTCCAGTGCAGTATGTTCGAGTGCAGTATGTTCCAGTGCAGTATGTATGGTCCAGTGCAATATGTGTGTTCCAGTGCAGTATGTATGTTCAGTGCAGTATTTTCCATTGCAGTATGTTCCAGTGCAGTATGTATGTTCCAGTGCAGTATGTTCCAGTGCAGTATGTTTCAGTGCAATATGTACGTTCCAGTGCAGTATGTATGTTCCAGTGCAGTATGTATGTTACAGTGCATTATGTATGTTCCAGTGCAGTAGGTACGTTCCAGTGCAGTATGTATGTTCCAGTGCAGTATGTACGTTCCAGTGCAGTATGTATGTTCCAGTGCAGTATGTTCCAGTGCAATATATGTTCTAGTGCAGTATGTATGGTCCAGTGCAGTATGTACGTTCCAGTACAGTATGTTCCAGTGCAATATGTATGTTCCAGTGCAGTATGTTACAGTGCAGTATGTATGTTCCAGTGTAGTATGTATGTTCCAGTGCAGTATGTTCCGGTGCAGTATGTTCCAGTGCAGTATGTATGTTCCAGTGCTCTATGTATGTTCCAGTGCAGTATGTATGTTCCAGTTCAGTATGTTCCAGTGCAGTATGTATGTTCCAGTGTAGTATGTGTGTTCCAGTGCAGTATGTTCCAGTGCAGTATGTATGTTCCAGTGCAGTATGTTCCAGTGCAGTATGTTTCAGTGCAATATGTACGTTCCAGAGCAATATGTTCCAGTGCAGTATGTATGTTCCAGTGCAGTTTGTATGTTCCAGTGCAGTATGTATGTTCCAGTGTAGTATGTATGTTCCAGTGTAGTATGTATGTTCTATTGCAGTATGTTCCAATGCAGTACGTTCCAGTACAGTATGTTCCAGTGCAGTATGTATGTTCCAATGTAGTATGTATGTTCCAGTGCAGTATGTATGTTCCAGTGTAGTATGTATGTTCTAGTGCAGTATGTTCCAATGCAGTACGTTCCAGTACAGTATGTTCCAGTGCATTATGTATGTTCCAGTTCAGTATGTATGTTCCAGTGCAGTATGTTCCATTGCAGTATGTATGTTACAGTGTAGTATGTATGGTCCAGTGCAGTATGTTCCAGTGTAGTATGTATGTTCCAGTGCAGTATGTTAATTGCAGTATGTTCCAGTGTAGTATGTATGTTCCAGTGCAGTATGTTTGTTCCAGTGCAGTATGTTCCAGTGCAGTATGTATGTTCCAGTGTAGTATGTATGTTCCAGTGCAGTATGTATGTTCCAGTGTAGTATGTATGTTCCAGTGTAGTATGTATGTTCCGGTGCAGTATGTTCCAGTGCAGTATGTATGTTCCAGTGCAGTATGTTCCAGTGCAGTATGTTCTAGTGCAGTACGTTCCAGTACAGTATGTTCCAGTGCAGTATGTTCCAGTGCAGTATGTTCCAGTGCAGTATGTATGTTCCAGTGCAGTATGTTCCAGTGCAGTATGTTTCAGTGCAATATGTACGTTCCAGAGCAATATGTTCGAGTGCAGTATGTATGTTCCAGTGCAGTTTGTATGTTCCAGTGCAGTATGTATGTTCCAGTGTAGTGTGTATGTTCCAGTGTAGTATGTATGTTCCAGTGCAGTATGTTCCAGTGCCGTATGTATGTTCCAGTGTAGTATGTATGTTCCAGTGCAGTATGTATGTTCCAGTGTAGTATGTATGTTCTAGTGCAGTATGTTCCAATGCAGTACGTTCCAGTACAGTATGTTCCAGTGCAGTATGTATGTTCCAGTGCAGTATGTATGTTCCAGTGTAATATGTTCCATTGCAGTATGTATGTTACAGTGTAGTATGTATGTTCCAGTGCAGTATGTTCCAGTGTAGTATGTACGTTCCAGTGCAGTATGTTCAGTGCAGTATGTTTCAGTGTAGTATGTATGTTCCAGTGCAGTATGTTTGTTCCAGTGCAGTATGTTCCAGTGCAGTATGTATGTTCAACTGTAGTATGTATGTTCCAGTGTAGTATGTTCCAGTGCAGTATGTTCCAGTGCACTATGTATGTTCCAGTGCAGTATGTATGTTCCAGTGCAGTATTTACTTTCCAATGCAGTATTTTCCAGTGCAGTATGTACGTTCCAGTGCAGTATGTATGTTCCAGTGCAGTATGTTCGAGTGCAGTATGTTCTAGTGCAGTATGTATGTTCCAGTGCAGTATGTATGTTCCAGTGCAGTATGTTCCATTGCAGTATGTTCCAGTGCAGTATGTATGTTCCAGTGCAGTATGTCTGTTCAAGTGCAGTATGTATGTTCCAGTGCAGTATGTACGTTCCAGTGCAGTATGTATGTTCCAGTGCAGTATGTTCCAGTGCAGTATGTACGTTCCAGTACAGTATGTTCCAGTGCAATATGTATGTTCCAGGGCAGTATGTATGTTCCAGTGCAGAATGTTCCAGTGTAGTATGTATGTTCCAGTGCAGTATGTTCCAGTGCAGTATGTTCCAGTGTAGTATGTATGATCCAGTGTAGTATGTATGTTCCAGTGCAGTATGTTCCAGTGCAGTATGTATGTTCCAGTGTAGTATGTATGTTCCAGTGCAGTATGTTCCGCTGCAGTATGTTCCAGTGCAGTATGTATGTTCCAGTGCTGTATGTATGTTCCAGTGCAGTATGTATGTTCCAGTGCAGTATGTTCCAGTGCAGTATGTATGTTCCAGTGTAGTATGTGTGTTCCAGTGCAGTATGTTCCAGTAGAGTATGTTCCAGTGCAGTATGTTCCAGTGCAGTATGTTCCAGTGCAGTATGTTCCAGTGCAGTATGTTCCAGTGTAGTATTTATGTTCCAGTGTAGTATGTATGTTCCAGTGCATTATGTTCCAGTGCAGTATGTATGTTCCAGTGTAGTATGTATGTTCCAGTGCAGTATGTATGTTCCAGTGTAGAATGTATGTTCTAGTGCAGTATGTTCCAATGCAGTACGTTCCATTACAGTATGTTCCAGTGCAGTATGTATGTTCCAGTGCAGTATGTATGTTCCAGTACAGTATGTTCCATTGCAGTATGTATGTTATAGTGTAGTATGTATGTTCCAGTGCAGTATGTTCCAGTGTAGTATGTATGTTCCAGTGCAGTATGTTCCAGTGTAGTATGTATGTTCCAGTGTAGTATGTATGTTCCAGTGCAGTATGTTCCAGTGCAGTATGTATGTTCCAGTGTAGTATGTATGTTCCAGTGCAGTATGTATGTTCCAGTGTAGTATGTATGTTCCAGTGCAGTATTTATGTTCCAGTGTAGTATGTATGTTCCAATGTAGTATGTATGTTCCAGTGCAGTATGTATGTTCCAGTGTAGTATGTATGTTCCAGTGCAGTATGATCCAGTGCAGTATATTTCAGTGCAATATGTACGTTCCAGTGCAATATGCACCAGTGCAGTATGTATGTTCCAGTGCAGTTGATATGTTCCAGTGCAGTATGTATGTTCCAGTGTAGTATGTATGTTCCAGTGCAGTATGTATGTTCCAGTGTAGTATGTATGTTCCAGTGCAGTATTTATGTTCCAGTGTAGTATGTATGTTCCAATGTAGTATGTATGTTCCAGTGCAGTATGTATGTTCCAGTGTAGTATGTATGTTCCAGTGCAGTATGATCCAGTGCAGTATGTTTCAGTGCAATATGTACGTTCCAGTGCAATATGCTCCAGTGCAGTATGTATGTTCCAGTGCAGTTGATATGTTCTAGTGCAGTTTGTATGTTCCAGTGTAGATGTATGTTCCAGTGCAGTATGTTTCAGTGCAATATGTACGTTCCAGTGCAATATGCTCCAGTGCAGTATGTATGTTCCAGTGCAGTTGATATGTTCCAGTGCAGTTTGTATGTTCCAGTGTAGTATGTATGTTACAGTGTAGTATGTATGTTCCAGTGCAGTATGTTCCAGTGCAGTATGTATGTTCCAGTGTAGTATGTATGTTCCAGTGCAGTATGTATGTTCCAGTGTATTATGTATGTTCTAGTGCAGTATGTTCCAATGCAGTACGTTCCATTACAGTATGTTCCAGTGCAGTATGTATGTTCCAGTGCAGTATGTATGTTCCAGTGCAGTATGTATGTTCCAGTGCAGTATGTTCCATTGCAGTATGTATGTTACACTGTAGTATGTATGTTCCAGTGCAGTATGTTCCAGTGCAGTATGTTCCAGTGTAGTATGTATGTTCCAGTGTAGTATGTATGTTCCAGTGCAGTATGTTCCAGTGCAGTATGTATGTTCCAGAGTAGTATGTATGTTCCAGTGCAGTATGTATGTTCCAGTGTAGTATGTATGTTCCAGTGCAGTATGTATGTTCCAGTGTAGTATGTATGTTCCAGTGTAGTATGTATGTTCCAGTGCAGTATCTTCCAGTGCAGTATGTATGTTCCAGTGCAGTATGTTCTAGTGCAGTACGTTCCAGTACAGTACATTCCAGTGCAGTATGTTCCAGTACAGTATGTTCCAGTGCAGTATTTTCCATTGCAGTATGTTCCAGTGCAGTATGTATGTTCCAGTGCAGTATGTTCCAGTGCAGTATGTTTCAGTGCAATATGTACGTTCCAGAGCAATATGTTCCAGTGCAGTATGTATGTTCCAGTGCAATTTGTATGTTCCAGAGCAGTATGTATGTTCCAGTGTAGTATGTATTTTCCAGTGCAGTATGTTCCAGTGCAGTATGTATGTTTCAGTGTAGTATGTATGTTCCAGTGCAGTATGTATGTTCCAGTGTAGTATGTATGTTCTAGTGCAGTATGTTCCAATGCAGTACGTTCCAGTACAGTATGTTCCAGTGCAGTATGTATGTTCCAGTGCAGTATGTTCCAGTGTAGTATGTTCCAGTGCAGTATGTTCCAGTGCATTATGTATGTTCCAGTGCAGTATGTATGTTCCAGTGCAGTATGTACTTTCCAATGCAGTATGTTCCAGTGCAGTATGTACGTTCCAGTGCAGTATGTATGTTCCAGTGCAGTATGTTCGAGTGCAGTATGTTCTAGTGCAGTATGTATGTTCCAGTGCAGTATGTATGTTCCAGTGCAGTATGTATGTTCCAGTGCAGTATGTTCCATTGCAGTATGTTCCAGTGCAGTATGTATGTTCCAGTGCAGTATGTCTGTTCCACTGCAGTATGTCTGTTCAAGTGCAGTATGTATGTTCCAGTGCAGTATGTACGTTCCAGTGCAGTATGTATGATCCAGAGCAGTATGTTCCAGTGCAGTATATGTTCCAGTGCAGTATGTACGTTCCAGTACAGTATGTTTCAGTGCAATATGTATGTTCCAGTGTAGTATGTATGTTCCAGTGCAGAATGTTCCAGTGTAGTATGTATGTTCCAGTGCAGTATGTTCCAGTGCAGTATGTTCCAGTGTAGTACGTATGTTCCAGTGTAGTATGTATGTTCCAGTGCAGTATGTTCCAGTGCAGTATGTATGTTCCAGTGTAGTATGTATGTTCCAGTGCAGTATGTATATTCCAATGTAGTATGTATGTTCCAGTGCAGTATGTATGTTCCAGTGTAGTATGTATGTTCCAGTGTAGTATGTATGTTCCAGGGCAGTATGTTCCAGTGCAGTATGTATGTTTCGGTGTAGTATGTATGTTCCAGTGCAGTATGTTCCGGTGCAGTATGTTCCAGTGCAGTATGTATGTTCCACTGCAGTATGTATGTTCCAGTGGAGTAGGTTCCAGTGCAATATATGTTCTAGTGCAGTATGTATGGTCCAGTGCAGTATGTACGTTCCAGTACAGTATGTTCCAGTGCAATATGTATGTTCCAGTGCAGTATGTTACAGTGCAGTATGTATGTTCCAGTGTAGTATGTATGTTCCAGTTCAGTATGTTCCGGTGCAGTATGTTCCAGTGCAGTATGTATGTTCCAGTGCTCTATGTATGTTCCAGTGCAGTATGTATGTTCCAGTTCAGTATGTTCCAGTGCAGTATGTATGTTCCAGTGTAGTATGTGTGTTCCAGTGCAGTATGTTCCAGTGCAGTATGTTCCAGTGCAGTATGTTCCAGTGCAGTATGTATGTTCCAGTGCAGTATGTTCCAGTGCAGTATGTTTCAGTGCAATATGTACGTTCCAGAGCAATATGTTCCAGTGCAGTATGTATGTTCCAGTGCAGTTTGTATGTTCCAGTGCAGTATGTATGTTCCAGTGTAGTATGTATGTTCCAGTGTAGTATGTATGTTCTATTGCAGTATGTTCCAATGAAGTACGTTCCAGTACAGTATGTTCCAGTGCAGTATGTATGTTCCAATGTAGTATGTATGTTCCAGTGCAGTATGTATGTTCCAGTGTAGTATGCATGTTCTAGTGCAGTATGTTCCAATGCAGTACGTTCCAGTACAGTATGTTCCAGTGCATTATGTATGTTCCAGTTCAGTATGTATGTTCCAGTGCAGTATGTTCCATTGCAGTATGTATGTTACAGTGTAGTATGTATGGTCCAGTGCAGTATGTTCCAGTGTAGTATGTATGTTCCAGTGCAGTATGTTAATTGCAGTATGTTCCAGTGTAGTATGTATGTTCCAGTGCAGTATGTTTGTTCCAGTGCAGTATGTTCCAGTGCAGTATGTATGTTCCAGTGTAGTATGTATGTTCCGTATGTTCCAGTGCAGTATGTATGTTCCAGTGTAGTATGTATGTTCCAGTGCAGTATGTATTCCATGCAGTATGTTCCAGTGCAGTATGTATGTTCCAGTGCAGTATGTATGTTCCAGTGCAGTATGTTCAGTGCAGTATGTTCCAGTGCAGTATGTTCCAGTGCAGTATGTATGTTCCAGTGCAGTATGTATGTTCCAGTGCAGTATGTATGTTCCAGTGCAGTATGTTCCAGTGCAGTATGTATGTTCCAGTGCAGTATGTTCCAGTGCAGTATGTTTCAGTGCATATGTAGTTCCAGTGCAGTATGTATGTTCCAGTGCAGTATGTATGTTCCAGTGCAGTATGTATGTTCCAGTGCAGTATGTAGTTCCAGTGCAGTATGTATGTTCCAGTGCAGTATGTTCCAGTGCAGTATTTCAGTGCAGTATGTGTTCCAGTGCAGTATGTTCCAGTGCAGTAGTTACAGTATGTTCCAGTGCATGTATGTTCCAGTGCAGTATGTATGTTCCAGTGCAGTATGTATGTTCCAGTGCAGTTGTAGTTCCAGTGCAGTATGTATGTTCCAGTGCAGTATGTCCAGTGCGTATGTGTATGTTCCAGTGAGTATGTTGATGTTCCAGTGCATATGTATGTTCCAGTGCAGTATGTTCTCCAGTGCAGTATGTTCCAGTCAGTATGTTCCAGTGCAGTATGTATGTTCCAGTGCAGTATGTATGTTCCAGTGCAGTATGTTCCAGTGCAGTATGTATGTTCAGTGTAGTATGTATGTTCCAGTGCAGTATGTTCCAGTGTAGTATGTATGTTCCAGTGCAGTATGTTATGCAGTATGTTCCAGTGTAGTATGTATGTTCCAGTGTAGTATGTATGTTCCAGTGCAGTATGTTCCAGTGCAGTATGTATGTTCCAGTGTAGTATGTATGTTCCAGTGCAGTATGTATGTTCCAGTGTAGTATGTATGTTCCAGTGCAGTATGTATGTTCCAGTGCAGTATGTATGTTCCAGTGCAGTATGTATGTTCCAGTGCAGTATGTTCCAGTGCAGTATGTTCAGTGATAGTGCAGTACGTTCCAGTCAGTATGTTCCAGTGCAGTATGTTCCAGTCAGTATGTTCCAGTGCAGTATGTATGTTCCAGTGCAGTATGTTCCAGTGCAGTATGTTCAGTGCAGTATGTTCAGTGCATATGTGTAGGCAATATGTTCCAGTGCAGTATGTATGTTCCAGTGCAGTTGTATGTTCCAGTGCAGTATGTATGTTCCAGTGTAGTATGTATGTTCCAGTGCAGTATGTTCCAGTGCAGTATGTTGTTCAGTGTAGTATGTATGTTCCAGTGCAGTATGTTCAGTGCAGTATGTTCCAGTGTAGTATGTATGTTCCAGTGCAGTATGTTTGTTCCAGTGCAGTATGTTCCAGTGCAGTATGTATGTTCCAGTGTAGTATGTTCCAGTGTAGTATGTTCCAGTGCAGTATGTTCCAGTGCAGTATGTATGTTCCAGTGCAGTATGTATGTTCCAGTGCAGTATGTACTTTCATGCAGTATTTTGTTCCAGTGCAGTATGTTGTTGTATGTTCAGTGCAGTATGTTCCAGTGCAGTATGTATGTTCCAGTGCAGTATGTATGTTCCAGTGCAGTATGTTCCATTGCAGTATGTTCCAGTGCAGTATGTATGTTCCAGTGCAGTATGTTGTTCAGTGCAGTATGTGTTCCAGTGCAGTATGTATGTTCCAGTGCAGTATGTAGTTCCAGTGAGTATGTTTTCCAGTCAGTATGTTCAGTGCAGTATGTATGTTCCAGTGCAGTATGTTCCAGTGCAGTATGTTCCAGTGCAGTATGTATGTTCCAGTGTAGTATGTATGTTCCAGTGCAGTATGTTCCAGTGCAGTATGTTCCAGTGTAGTATGTATGTTCCAGTGCAGTATGTATGTTCCAGTGCAGTATGTTCCAGTGCAGTATGTATGTTCCAGTGCAGTATGTATGTTCCAGTGCAGTATGTATGTTCCAGTGCAGTATGTATGTTCCAGTGCAGTATGTATGTTCCAGTGCAGTATGTTCCAGTGCAGTATGTTCCAGTGCAGTATGTTCCGTGCAGTATGTTCCAGTGCAGTATGTTCCAGTGCAGTATGTATGTTCCAGTGCAGTATGTTCCAGTGCAGTATGTATGTTCCAGTGCAGTATGTATATGTGTGTTCTGAGTAGTTGTGTGTTTGGTTTTGTATGTATGTTCAGTGGTTTTGTATGTTCCAGTGAGTATGTTCCAGTGCAGTATGTTCCAGTGCAGTATGTATGTTCCAGTGCAGTATGTATGTTCCAGTGTAGTATGTATGTTCCAGTGCAGTATGTTCCAGTGCAGTATGTATGTTCCAGTGTAGTATGTATGTTCCAGTGCAGTATGTTCCAGTGCAGTATGTTCCAGTGCAGTATGTTCCAGTGCAGTATGTTCCAGTGCAGTATTTCCAGTGCAGTATGTTCAGAGTATGTTCAGTGAGTAGGGTTGTTCCAGTCAGTATGTTCCAGTGCAGTATGTTGGTATGTTCCAGTGCAGTATGTATGTTCCAGTGCAGTATGTTCCAGTGCAGTATGTTCCAGTGTAGTATGTATGTTCCAGTGCAGTATGTTCCAGTGCAGTATGTATGTTCCAGTGTAGTATGTATGTTCCAGTGCAGTATGTATGTTCCAGTGTAGTATGTATGTTCTAGTGCAGTATGTTCCAATGCAGTACGTTCCAGTACAGTATGTTCCAGTGCAGTATGTATGTTCCAGTGCAGTATGTTCCAGTGCAGTATGTATGTTCCAGTGCAGTATGTTCCAGTGCAGTATGTTTCAGTGCAATATGTAAGTTCCAGTGCAGTATGTATGTTCCAGTGCAGTATGTATGTTCCAGTGCAGTATGTATGTTACAGTGCAGTATGTACGTTCCAGGGCAGTATGTATGTTCCAGTGCAGTATGTTCCAGTGCAGTATATGTTCTAGTGCAGTATGTACGTTCCAGTGCAGTATGTTCCAGTGCAGTATGTACGTTCCAATACAGTATGTTCCAGTGCAATATGTATGTTCCAGTGCAGTATGTATGTTCCAGTGCAGTATGTATGTTCCAGTGCAGTATGTACGTTCCAGTGCAGTATGTATGTTCCAGTGCAGTATGATCCAGTGCAGTATATGTTCTAGTGCAGTATGTACGTTCCAGTGTAGTATGTTCCAGTGCAGTATGTTCCAGTGCAATATGTATGTTCCAGTGCAGTATGTATGTTCCATTGCAGAATGTTCCAGTGTAGTATGTATGTTCCAGTGCAGTATGTTCCAGTGCAGTATGTTCCAGTGTAGTATGTATGTTCCAGTGTAGTATGTATTTTCCAGTGCAGTATGTTCCAGTGCAGTATGTATGTTCCAGTGTAGTAAGTATGTTCCAGTGCAGTATGTATGTTCCAATGTAGTATGTATGTTCCAGTGCAGTATGTATGTTCCAGTGTAGTATGTATGTTCCAGTGTAGTATGTATGTTCCAGTGCAGTATGTTACTGTGCATTATGTATGTTCCAGTGTAGTATGTATGATCCAGTGCAGTATGTTCCGGTACAGTATGTTCCAGTGCAGTATGTATGTTCCAGTGCTGTATGTATGTTCCAGTGCAGTATGTATGTTCCAGTGCAGTATGTTCCAGTGCAGTATGTATGTTCCAGTGTAGTATGTTCCAGTGCAGTATGTATGTTCCAGTGCAGTATGTTCCAGTGCAGTATGTGTGTTCCAGTGCAGTATGTTCCAGTGCAGTATGTTCCTATGCAGTATGTTCCAGTGCAGTATATTCCAGTGCAGTATGTTTCAGTGCAATATGTACGTTCCAGTGCAATATGCTCCAGTGCAGTATGTATGTTCCAGTGCATTATATATGTTCCAGTGCAATAAGTATGTTCCAGTGTAGTATGTATGTTCCAGTGTAGTATGTATGTTCCAGTGCAGTATGTTCTAGTGCAGTATGTATATTCCAGTGTAGTATGTATGTTCCAATGCAGTATGTATGTTCCAGTGTAGTATGTATGTTCTAGTGCCGTATTACCCAATGCAGTACGTTCCATTACAGTATGTTCCAGTGCAGTATGTATGTTTCAGTGCAGTATGTATGTTCCAGTGCAGTATGTTCCATTGCAGTTTGTATGTTCCAGTGCAGTATGTATGTTCCATGTAGTATGTATGTTATAGTGTAGTATGTATGTTCCATTGCAGTATGTTTCAGTGTAGTATGTATGTTCCAGTGCAGTATGTTCCAGTGCAGTATGTTCCAGTGTAGTATGTATGTTCCAGTGTAGTATGTATGTTCAGTGCAGTATTTTCCAGTGCAGTATGTATGTTCCAGTGTAGTATGTATGTTCCAATGTAGTATGTATTTTCCAGTGCAGTATGTTCCAGTGCAGTATGTATGTTCCAGTGTAGTATGTATGTTCCAATGTAGTATGTATGTTCCAGTGCAGTATGTATGTTCCAGTGTAGTATGTATGTTCCAGTGCAGTATGTATGTTCCAGTGTAGTATGTATGTTCAAGTGTAGTATGTATGTTCCAGTGCAGTATGTTACTGTGCATTATGTATGTTCCAGTGTAGTATGTATGATCCAGTGCAGTATGTTCCGGTACAGTATGTTCCAGTGCAGTATGTATGTTCCAGTGCTGTATGTATGTTCCAGTGCAATATGTATGTTCCAGTGCAATATGTTCCAGTGCAGTATGTATGTTCCAGTGTAGTATGTTCCAGTGCAGTATGTATGTTCCAGTGCAGTATGTTCCAGTGCAGTATGTGTGTTCCAGTGCAGTATGTTCCAGTGCAGTATGTTCCTGTGCAGTATGTTCCAGTGCAGTATGTTCCAGTGCAGTATGTTTCAGTGCAATATGTACGTTCCAGTGCAATATGCTCCAGTGCAGTATGTATGTTCCAGTGCATTAGATATGTTCCAGTGCAATAAGTATGTTCCAGTGTAGTATGTATGTTCCAGTGTAGTATATATGTTCCAGTGCAGTATGTTCCAGTGCAGTATGTATATTCCAGTGTAGTATGTATGTTCCAATGCAGTATGTATGTTCCAGTGTAGTATGTATGTTCTAGTGCCGTATTACCCAATGCAGTACGTTCCATTACAGTATGTTCCAGTGCAGTATGTATGTTCCAGTGCAGTATGTATGTTCCAGTGCAGTATGTTCCATTGAAGTTTGTATGTTCCAGTGCAGTATGTATGTTCCAGTGTAGTATGTATGTTATAGTGTAGTATGTATGTTCCATTGCAGTATGTTTCAGTGTAGTATGTATGTTCCAGTGCAGTATGTTCCAGTGCAGTATGTTCCAGTGTAGTATGTATGTTCCAGTGTAGTATGTATGTTCCAGTGCAGTATTTTCCAGTGCAGTATGTATGTTCTAGTGTAGTATGTATGTTCCAGTGTATTATGTATGTTCCAGTGCAGTATGTTCCAGTGCAGTATGTATGTTCCAGTGCAGTATGTATGTTCCAGTGCAGTATGTATGTTCCAGTGTAGTATGTATGTTCCAGTGCAGTATGTATGTTTCCGGTGCAGTATGTATGTTCCAGTGCAGTATGTATGTTCCAGTGCAGTATGTTCCAGTGTAATATGTGTGTTCCAGTGCAGTATGTTCCAGTGCAGTATGTTCCAGTGCAGTATGTTCCAGTGCAGTATGTTCCAGTGCAGTATGTTCCAGTGCAGTATGTATGTTCCAGTGTAGTATGTATGTTCCAGCACAGTATGTTCCAATGCATTATGTTCCAGTGCAGGATGTTCCAGTACAGTATGTTCCAGTGCAGTACGTTCCAGTGCAGTACGTTCCAGTACAGTACCTTCCAGTACAGTAAGTTCCAGTGCGGTATGTATGTTCCAGTACAGTATGTTACAGTGCAGTATGTTCCAGTGCAGTATGTTCCAGTGCAGTACGTTCCAGTACAGTACGTTCCAGTGCAGTATGTTCCAGTGCAGTATGTTTCAGTGCAGTACGTTCCAGTGCAATTTGTTCCAGTGCAGTATGTTCCAATGCAGTACGATCCAGTACAGTACGTTCCAGTGCAGTATGTTCCAGTGCAGTATGTATGATCCAGTGCAGTACGTTCCAGTACAGTACGTTCCAGTACAGTATGTTCCAGTGCAGTACGTTCCAATGCAGTACGTTCCAGTACAGTATGTTCCAGTACCGTACGTTTCAGTGCAGTACGTTCCAGTACAGTATGTTCCAGTGCAGTACGTTCCAGTGCAGTATGTTCCAGTACAGTATGTTCCTGTGCAGTACATTCCAGTGCAATACGTTCCAGTACAGTATCTTACAGTGCAGTACGTTCCAGTGCAGTATGTTCCAGTGCAGTACGTTCCAGTGCAGCATGTTCCAGTGAAGTATGTTCCAGTGAAGTATGTTCCAGTGCAGTATGTTCCAGTGCAGTATGTTCCAGTGCAATATGTTTCAGTGCAGTATGTTCCAGTGCAGTATGTTTCAATGCAGCATATAAGTTCCAGTTCAGTATATTCCAGTACATTATGTATTTTCCAGTACAGTATGTACGTTCCGGTGCAGTATGTTCCAGTACATTATGTATGTTCCAGTGCAGAATGTTCCAGTGTAGTA
>CM026391.1:31702388-31731354 GCA_014843695.1 Archivesica marissinica | reverse complement strand
TGTAGTGAGTAGCAGTTGTAGTGAGTAGCAGTTGTAGTGAGTAGCAGCTGTAGTGAGTAGCAGTGCAGTTGTAGTGAGTAGCAGTTGTAGTGAGTAGCAGCTGTAGTGAGTAGCAGTTGTAGTGAGTAGCAGTTGTAGTGAGTAGCAGCTGTAGTGAGTAGCGGTTGTAGTGAGTAGCAGTTGTAGTGAGTAGCGGTTGTAGTGAGTAGCAGTTGTAGTGAGTAGCAGTTGCAGTTGTAGTGAGTAGCAGTTGTAGTGAGTAGCAGTTGTAGTGAGTAGCGGTTGTAGTGAGTAGCAGTTGTAGTGAGTAGCAGTTGTAGTGAGTAGCAGTTGTAGTGAGTAGCAGTTGTAGTGAGTAGTGGTTGTAGTGAGTAGCAGTTGTAGTGAGTAGCAGTTGCAGTTGTAGTGAGTAGCAGTTGTAGTGAGTAGCAGCTGTAGTGAGTAGCAGTTGTAGTGAGTAGCAGCTGTAGTGAGTAGCAGTTGTAGTGAGTAGCAGTTGTAGTGAGTAGCAGTGTAGTGAGTAGCAGTTGTAGTGAGTAGCAATGGTTTTTATTGTAGTGAGTAGCAGTTGTAGTGAGTAGCAGTTGTAGTGAGTAGCAGCTGTAGTGAGTACGTTGTAGTGAGTAGCAGCTGTAGTGAGTTGTAGTGAGTAGCAGTTGTAGTGAGTAGCAGTTGCAGTGAGTAGCGGTTGTAGTGAGTAGCAGTTGTAGTGAGTAGCGGTTGTAGTGAGTAGCAGCTGTAGTGAGTAGCGGTTGTAGTGAGTAGCAGTTGTAGTGAGTAGCAGCTGTAGTGAGTAGCAGTTGTAGTGAGTAGCAGTTGTAGTGAGTAGCGGTTGTAGTGAGTAGCAGTTGTAGTGAGTAGCAGCTGTAGTGAGTAGCAGTTGTAGTGAGTAGCAGTTGTAGTGAGTAGCAGTTGTAGTGAGTAGCAGCTGTAGTGAGTAGCAGCTGTAGTGAGTAGCAGTTGTAGTGAGTAGCAGTTGTAGTGAGTAGCAGTTGTAGTGAGTAGCAGTTGTAGTGAGTAGCGGTTGTAGTGAGTAGCGGTTGTAGTGAGTAGCAGTTGTAGTGAGTAGCAGTTGTAGTGAGTAGCAGCTGTAGTGAGTAGCGGTTGTAGTGAGTAGCGGTTGTAGTGAGTAGCAGTTGTAGTGAGTAGCGGTTGTAGTGAGTAGCGGTTGTAGTGAGTAGCAGCTGTAGTGAGTAGCAATGGTTTTTATTGCAGTGAGTAGCAGTTGTACTGAGTAGCAGCTGTAGTGAGTAGCGGTTGTAGTGCGTAGCAGTTGTAGTGAGTAGCAGTTGTAGTGAGTAGCATTGGTTTTTATTGTAGTGAGTAGCAGTGAGTAGCAATGGTTTTTATTGTAGTGAGTAGCAGTTGTAGTGAGTAGCTGTTGTAGTGAGTAGCAGTTGTAGTGAGTAGCACTTGTAGTGAGTAACAGTTGTAGTGAGTAACAGTTGTAGTGAGTAGCGGTTGTAGTGAGTAGCAGTTGTAGTGAGTGTGAGTAGCAGTTGTAGTGAGTAGCAGCTGTAGTGAGTAGCAGTTGTAGTGAGTAGCGGTTGTAGTGAGTAGCAGTTGTAGTGAGTAGCGGTTGTAGTGAGTAGCAGTTGTAGTGAGTAGCTTTTAGTGAGGTGAGTAGCAGTTGTAGTGAGTAGCAGCTGTAGTGAGTAGCAGCTGTAGTGAGTAGCAGTTGTAGTGAGTAGCGGTTGTAGTGAGTAGCAGTTGTAGTGAGTAGCAGTTGTAGTGAGTAGCAGCTGTAGTGAGTAGTGGCTGTAGTGAGTAGCAGATGTAGTGAGTAGTGGTTGTAGTGAGTAGCAGTTGTAGTGAGTAGCAATGGTTTTTATTGTAGTGAGTAGCAGTTGTAGTGAGTAGCGGTTGTAGTGAGTAGCAGTTGTAGTGAGTGTGAGTAGCAGTTGTAGTGAGTAGCAGCTGTAGTGAGTAGCGGTTGTAGTGAGTAGCGGTTGTAGTGAGTAGCAGTTGTAGTGAGTAGCGGTTGTAGTGAGTAGCGGTTGTAGTGAGTAGCGGTTGTAGTGAGTAGCGGTTGTAGTGAGTAGCAGCTGTAGTGAGTAGCAATGGTTTTTATTGCAGTGAGTAGCAGTTGTACTGAGTAGCAGCTGTAGTGAGTAGCGGTTGTAGTGCGTAGCAGTTGTAGTGAGTAGCAGTTGTAGTGAGTAGCATTGGTTTTTATTGTAGTGAGTAGCAGTTGTAGTGAGTAGCAATGGTTTTTATTGTAGTGAGTAGCAGTTGTAGTGAGTAGCTGTTGTAGTGAGTAGCAGTTGTAGTGAGTAGCACTTGTAGTGAGTAACAGTTGTAGTGAGTAGCAGTTGTAGTGAGTAGCTGTTGTAGTGAGTAGCAGTTGTAGTGAGTAGCACTTGTAGTGAGTAACAGTTGTAGTGAGTAACAGTTGTAGTGAGTAGCGGTTGTAGTGAGTAGCAGTTGTAGTGAGTGTGAGTAGCAATCGTAGTGAGTAGCAGCTGTAGTGAGTAGCAGTTGTAGTGAGTAGCGGTTGTAGTGAGTAGCAGTTGTAGTGAGTAGCGGTTGTAGTGAGTAGCAGTTGTAGTGAGTAGCAGTTTTAGTGAGTGTGAGTAGCAGTTGTAGTGAGTAGCAGCTGTAGTGAGTAGCAGCTGTAGTGAGTAGCAGTTGTAGTGAGTAGCGGTTGTAGTGAGTAGCAGTTGTAGTGAGTAGCAGTTGTAGTGAGTAGCAGCTGTAGTGAGAAGCGGTTGCAGTGAGTAACATTTGTAGTGAGTAGCAGTTGTAGTGAGTAGCAGCTGTAGTGAGTAGCAGTTGTAGTGAGTAGCAGCTGTAGTGAGTAGCAGTTGTAGTGAGTAGCAGTTGTAGCAGTTGTAGTGAGTAGCAATGGTTTTTATTGTAGTGAGTAGCAGTTGTAGTGAGTAGCAATGGTTTTATTGTAGTGAGTAGCAGTTGTAGTGAGTAGCAGCTGTAGTGAGTAGCAATGTTTTTATTGTAGTGAGTAGCAGTTGTAGTGAGTAGCAGCTGTAGTGGGTAGCAGCTGTAGTGAGTAGCAGTTGTAGTGAGTAGCAGCTGTAGTGAGTAGCGGTTGTAGTGAGTAGCAATGGTTTTTATTGTAGTGAGTAGCAGTTGTAGTGAGTAGCAATGGTTTTATTGTAGTGAGTAGCAGCTGTAGTGAGTAGCAGCTGTAGTGAGTAGCAATGTTTTTATTGTAGTGAGTAACAGTTGTAGTGAGTAGCAGTTGTAGTGAGTAGCGGTTGTAGTGAGTAGCAGTTGTAGTGAGTAGCGGCTGTAGTGAGTAGCGGCTGTAGTGAGTAGCGGTTGTAGTGAGTAGCGGTTGTAGTGAGTAGCGGTTGTAGTGAGTAGCGGCTGTAGTGAGTAGCGGCTGTAGTGAGTAGCGGTTGTAGTGAGTAGCAGCTGTAGTGAGTAGCAATGGTTTTTATTGCAGTGAGTAGCAGCTGTAGTGAGTAGCAATGGTTTTTGATTGCAGTGAGTAGCAATGGTTTTTGATTGCAGTCAGTTGCAGTGAGTAGCAATGGTTTTTATTGCAGTCAGTTGCAGCTGTAGTGAATAATAATGTTTTTATTGCAGTCAGTTGCAGCTGTAGTGAGTAGCAGTTGTAGTGAGTAGCAATGTTTTTATTGTAGTGAGTAGCAGCTGTAGTGGGTAGCAGCTGTAGTGAGTATCAGTTGTAGTGAGTAGCAATGGTTTTTATTGTAGTGAGTAGCAGCTGTAGTTAGTAACAGCTGTAGTGAGTAGCAGTTGTAGTGAGTAGCAGCTGTAGTGAGTAGCAGTTTTAGTGAGTAACAGTTGTAGTGAGTAGCAGCTGTAGTGAGTAGCAATGTTTTTATTGTAGTGAGTAGCAGTTGTAGTGAGTAGCAGTTGTAGTGAGTAGCGGTTGTAGTGAGTAGCAGTTGTAGTGAGTAGCAGTTGTAGTGAGTAGCAGTTGTAGTGAGTAGCAGTTGTAGTGAGTAGCAGTTGTAGTGAGTAGCGGTTGTAGTGAGTAGCGGTTGTAGTGAGTAGCAGTTGTAGTGAGTTGTAGTGAGTAGCAGTTGTAGTGAGTAGCAGTTACAGTTGTAGTGAGTAGCAGTTGTAGTGAGTAGCAGCTGTAGTGAGTAGCAGTTGTAGTGAGTAGTGGTTGTAGTGAGTAGCAGCTGTAGTGAGTAGCAATGGTTTTTATTGCAGTGAGTAGCAGTTGTAATGAGTAGCAGCTGTAGTGAGTAGCGGTTGTAGTGCGTAGCGGTTGTAGTGAGTAGCAGTTGTAGTGAGTAGCAGCTGTAGTGAGTAGTGGTTGTAGTGAGTAGCAGTTGTAGTGAGTAGCAGTTGTAGTGAGTAGTGGTTGTAGTGAGTAGCAGTTGTAGTGAGTAGCAATGGTTTTTATTGTAGTGAGTAGCAGTTGTAGTGAGTAGCGGTTGTAGTGAGTAGCAGTTGAAGTGAGTAGCAGTTGTAGTGAGTAGCAGCTGTAGTGAGTATCAGTTGTAGTGAGTAGCATTGGTTTTTATTGTAGTGAGTAGCAGTTGTAGTGAGTAGCAATGGTTTTTATTGTATTGAGTAGCAGTTGTAGTGAGTAGCTGTTGTAGTGAGTAGCAGTTGTAGTGAGTAGCACTTGTAGTGAGTAACAGTTGTAGTGAGTAATAGTTGTAGTGAGTAGCGGTTGTAGTGAGTAGCAGTTGTAGTGAGTGTGAATAGCAATCGTAGTGAGTAGCAGCTGAAGTGAGTAGCAGTTGTAGTGAGTAGCAGTTGTAGTGAGTAGCAGTTGTAGTGAGTAGTGGTTGTAGTGAGTAGCAGTTGTAGTGAGTAGCAGTTTTAGTGAGTGTGAGTAGCAGTTGTAGTGAGTAGCAGCTGTAGTGAGTAGCAGCTGTAGTGAGTAGCAGTTGTAGTGAGTAGCGGTTGTAGTGAGTAGCAGTTGTAGTGAGTAGCAGTTGTAGTGAGTAGCAGCTGTAGTGAGAAGCGGTTGCAGTGAGTAGCAGTTGTAGTGAGTAGCGGCTATAGTGAGTAGTGGCTGTAGTGAGTAGCAGATGTAGTGAGTAGCAGCTGTAGTGAGTAGCAGTTGTAGTGAGTAGTGGTTGTAGTGAGTAGCAGTTGTAGTGAGTAGCAGCTGTAGTGAGTAGCAATGGTTTTTATTGCAGTGAGTAGCAGTTGTAATGAGTAGCAGCTGTAGTGAGTAGCGGTTGTAGTGCGTAGCAGTTGTAGTGAGTAGCAGCTGTAGTGAGTAGCAGTTGTAGTGAGTAGCATTGGTTTTTATTGTAGTGAGTAGCAGTTGTAGTGAGTAGCAGTTGTAGTGAGTAGCAATGGTTTTTATTGTAATGAGTAGCAGTTGTAGTGAGTAGCGGTTGTAGTGAGTAGCAGTTGTAGTGAGTAGCAGTTGTAGTGAGTAACAGTTGTAATGAGTAGCGGTTGTAGTGAGTAGCAGTTGTAGTGAGTGTGAGTAGCAGTTGTAGTGAGTAGCAGCTGTAGTGAGTAGCGGTTGTAGTGAGTAGCGGTTGTAGTGAGTAGCAGTTGTAGTGAGTAGCAGCTGTAGTGAGTAGCAGCTGTAGTGAGTAGCAGTTGTAGTGAGTAGCAGTTGTAATGAGTAGCAGTTGTAGTGAGTATCGGTTGTAGTGAGTAGCAATGGTTTTTATTGCAGTGAGTAGCAGTTGTAGTGAGTAGCAGCTGTAGTGAGTAGCAGCTGTAGTGAGTAGCAGCTGTAGTGAGTAGCAACTGTAGTGAGTAACGTTTGTAGTGAGTAGCAGTTGTAGTGAGTAGCGGTTGTAGTGAGTAGCAGTTGTAGTGAGTAGCAGTTGTAGTGAGTGTGAGTAGCAGTTGTAGTGAGTAGCAGCTGTAGTGAGTAGCAGTTGTAGTGAGTAGTGGTTGTAGTGAGTAGCAGTTGTAGTGAGTAGCAGCTGTAGTGAGTAGCAGTTGTAGTGAGTAGCAGTTGTAATGAGTAGCAGTTGTAGTGAGTATCGGTTGTAGTGAGTAGCAATGGTTTTTATTGCAGTGAGTAGCAGTTGTAGTGAGTAGCAGCTGTAGTGAGTAGCAGCTGTAGTGAGTAGCAGCTGTAGTGAGTAGCAACTGTAGTGAGTAACGTTTGTAGTGAGTAGCAGTTGTAGTGAGTAGCGGTTGTAGTGAGTAGCAGTTGTAGTGAGTAGCAGCTGTAGTGAGTAGCAACTGTAGTGAGTGACGTTTGTAGTGAGTAGCAGTTGTAGTGAGTAGCAGTTGTAGTGAGTAGCATTGGTTTTTATTGTAGTGAGTAGCAGTTGTAGTGAGTAACAGTTGTAGTGAGTAGCAATGGTTTTTATTGTAGTGAGTAGCAGTTGTAGTGAGTAGCAGCTGTAATGAGTAACATTTGTAGTGAGTAGCAGCTGTAGTGAGTAGCAGTTGTAGTGAGTCGCAGCTGTAGTGAGTAGCAGTTGTAGTGAGTAGCAGTTGTAGTGAGTAGCAGTTGTAGTGAGTAGCAGTTGTAGTGAGTAGCAGCTGTAGTGAGTAGCGGTTGTAGTGAGTAACGGTTGTAGTGAGTAGCAGTTGTAGTGAGTAGCGGTTGTAGTGAGTAGCGGTTGTAGTGAGTAGCAGCTGTAGTGAGTAGCAATGGTTTTTATTGCAGTGAGTAGCAGTTGTACTGAGTAGCAGCTGTAGTGAGTAGCGGTTGTAGTGCGTAGCAGTTGTAGTGAGTAGCAGTTGTAGTGAGTAGCATTGGTTTTTATTGTAGTGAGTAGCAGTGAGTAGCAATGGTTTTTATTGTAGTGAGTAGCAGTTGTAGTGTGTAGCTGTTGTAGTGAGTAGCAGTTGTAGTGAGTAGCACTTGTAGTGAGTAACAGTTGTAGTGAGTAACAGTTGTAGTGAGTAGCGGTTGTAGTGAGTAGCAGTTGTAGTGAGTGTGAGTAGCAATTGTAGTGAGTAGCAGCTGTAGTGAGTAGCAGTTGTAGTGAGTAGCGGTTGTAGTGAGTAGCAGTTGTAGTGAGTAGCGGTTGTAGTGAGTAGCAGTTGTAGTGAGTAGCAGTTTTAGTGAGTGTGAGTAGCAGTTGTAGTGAGTAGCAGCTGTAGTGAGTAGCAGCTGTAGTGAGTAGCAGTTGTAGTGAGTAGTGGTTGTAGTGAGTAGCAGTTGTAGTGAGTAGCAGTTGTAGTGAGTAGCAGCTGTAGTGAGAAGCGGTTGCAGTGAGTTGTAGTGGGTAGCGGCTATAGTGAGTAGTGGCTGTAGTGAGTAGCAGATGTAGTGAGTAGTGGTTGTAGTGAGTAGCAGTTGTAGTGAGTAGCAATGGTTTTTATTGTAGTGAGTAGCAGTTGTAGTGAGTAGCGGTTGTAGTGAGTAGCAGTTGAAGTGAGTAGCAGTTGTAGTGAGTAGCAGCTGTAGTGAGTAGCAGCTGTAGTGAGTAGCGGTTGTAGTGAGTAGCAATTGTAGTGAGTAGCGGTTGTAGTGAGTAGCAGCTGTAGTGAGTAGCAATGGTTTTTATTGCAGTGAGTAGCAGTTGTAATGAGTAGCAGCTGTAGTGAGTAGCGGTTGTAGTGAGTAGCAGCTGTAGTGAGTAGCAGTTGTAGTGAGTAGCGGTTGTAGTGAGTAGCAGTTGTAGTGAGTAGCAGTTGTAGTGAGTAGCGGTGGTAGTGAGTAGCAGTTGTAGTGAGTGTGAGTAGCAGTTGTAGTGAGTAGCAGCTGTAGTGAGTAGCAGCTGTAGTGAGTAGCAGTTGTAGTGAGTAGCAGTTGTAGTGAGTAGCAGCTGTAGTGAGTAGCAGTTGCAGTTGTAGTGAGTAGCAGTTGTAGTGAGTAGCAGCTGTAGTGAGTAGCAGTTGTAGTGAGTAGCGGTTGTAGTGAGTAGCAGCTGTAGTGAGTAGCGGTTGTAGTGAGTAGCAGTTGTAGTGAGTAGCGGTTGTAGTGAGTAGCAGTTGTAGTGAGTAGCAGTTGCAGTTGTAGTGAGTAGCAGTTGTAGTGAGTAGCAGTTGTAGTGAGTAGCGGTTGTAGTGAGTAGCAGTTGTAGTGAGTAGCAGTTGTAGTGAGTAGCAGTTGTAGTGAGTAGCAGTTGTAGTGAGTAGGGTTGTAGTGAGTAGCAGTTGTAGTGAGTAGCAGCAGTTGTAGTGAGTAGCAGTTGTAGTGAGTAGCAGTTGTAGTGAGTAGCAGCTGTAGTGAGTAGCAGTTGTAGTGAGTAGCAGCTGTAGTGAGTAGCAGTTGTAGTGAGTAGCAGTTGTAGTGAGTAGCAGTTGTAGTGAGTAGCGGTTGTAGTGAGTAGCAGTTGTAGTGAGTAGCAATGGTTTTTATTGTAGTGAGTAGCAGTTGTAGTGAGTAGCAGTTGAAGTGAGTAGCAGTTGTAGTGAGTTGTAGTGAGTAGCAGATGTAGTGAGTAGCAGTTGTAGTGAGTAGCAGTTGTAGTGAGTAGCAGCTGCAGTGAGTAGCGGTTGTAGTGAGTAGCAGTTGTAGTGAGTAGCAGCTGTAGTGAGTAGCAATGGTTTTTATTGCAGTGAGTAGCAGTTGTAATGAGTAGCAGTTGTAGTGAGTAGCAGTTGTAGTGAGTAACAGTTGTAGTGAGTAGCGGTGGTAGTGAGTAGCAGTTGTAGTGAGTAGCGGTTGTAGTGAGTAGCAGTTGTAGTGAGTAACAGTTGTAGTGAGTAGCAGTTGTAGTGAGTGTGAGTAGCAGTTGTAGTGAGTAGCAGCTGTAGTGAGTAGCAGCTGTAGTGAGTAGCAGTTGTAGTGAGTAGCAGCTGTAGTGAGTAGCAGTTGTAGTGAGTAGCAGTTGTAGTGAGTAGCGGTTGTAGTGAGTAGCGGTTGTAGTGAGTAGCAGTTGTAGTGAGTAGCAGTTGTAGTGAGTAGCAGCTGTAGTGAGTAGCGGTTGTAGTGAGTAACGGTTGTAGTGAGTAGCAGTTGTAGTGAGTAGCGGTTGTAGTGAGTAGCGGTTGTAGTGAGTAGCAGCTGTAGTGAGTAGCAATGGTTTTTATTGCAGTGAGTAGCAGTTGTACTGAGTAGCAGCTGTAGTGAGTAGCGGTTGTAGTGCGTAGCAGTTGTAGTGAGTAGCAGTTGTAGTGAGTAGCATTGGTTTTTATTGTAGTGAGTAGCAGTGAGTAGCAATGGTTTTTATTGTAGTGAGTAGCAGTTGTAGTGAGTAGCTGTTGTAGTGAGTAGCAGTTGTAGTGAGTAGCACTTGTAGTGAGTAACAGTTGTAGTGAGTAACAGTTGTAGTGAGTAGCGGTTGTAGTGAGTAGCAGTTGTAGTGAGTAGCGTGTAGTGATAGCATGTAGTGAGTAGCAATTGTAGTGAGTAGCAGCTGTAGTGAGTAGCAGTTGTAGTGAGTAGCGGTTGTAGTGAGTAGCAGTTGTAGTGAGTAGCGGTTGTAGTGAGTAGCAGTTGTAGTGAGTAGCAGTTTTAGTGAGTGTGAGTAGCAGTTGTAGTGAGTAGCAGCTGTAGTGAGTAGCAGCTGTAGTGAGTAGCAGTTGTAGTGAGTAGCGGTTGTAGTGAGTAGCAGTTGTAGTGAGTAGCAGTTGTAGTGAGTAGCAGCTGTAGTGAGAAGCGGTTGCAGTGAGTTGTAGTGGGTAGCGGCTATAGTGAGTAGTGGCTGTAGTGAGTAGCAGATGTAGTGAGTAGTGGTTGTAGTGAGTAGCAGTTGTAGTGAGTAGCAATGGTTTTTATTGTAGTGAGTAGCAGTTGTAGTGAGTAGCGGTTGTAGTGAGTAGCAGTTGTAGTGAGTGTGAGTAGCAGTTGTAGTGAGTAGCAGCTGTAGTGAGTAGCGGTTGTAGTGAGTAGCGGTTGTAGTGAGTAGCAGTTGTAGTGAGTAGCGGTTGTAGTGAGTAGCGGTTGTAGTGAGTAGCGGTTGTAGTGAGTAGCGGTTGTAGTGAGTATCAGCTGTAGTGAGTAGCAATGGTTTTTATTGCAGTGAGTAGCAGTTGTACTGAGTAGCAGCTGTAGTGAGTAGCGGTTGTAGTGCGTAGCAGTTGTAGTGAGTAGCAGTTGTAGTGAGTAGCATTGGTTTTTATTGTAGTGAGTAGCAGTTGTAGTGAGTAGCAATGGTTTTTATTGTAGTGAGTAGCAGTTGTAGTGAGTAGCTGTTGTAGTGAGTAGCAGTTGTAGTGAGTAGCACTTGTAGTGAGTAACAGTTGTAGTGAGTAACAGTTGTAGTGAGTAGCGGTTGTAGTGAGTAGCAGTTGTAGTGAGTAGCAGTTGTAGTGAGTAGCAGTTGTAATGAGTAGCGGTTGTAGTGAGTAGCAGTTGTAGTGAGTAGCAGTTGTAGTGAGTAGCAGTTGTAGTGAGTGTGAGTAGCAGTTGTAGTGAGTAGCAGCTGTAGTGAGTAGCAGTTGTAGTGAGTAGCAGTTGTAGTGAGTAGCAGTTGTAGTGAGTAGCAGCTGTAGTGAGTAGCAGTTGTAATGAGTAGCGGTTGTAGTGAGTAGCAGTTGTAGTGAGTAGCAGTTGTAGTGAGTAGCAGTTGTAGTGAGTGTGAGTAGCAGTTGTAGTGAGTAGCAGCTGTAGTGAGTAGCAGTTGTAGTGAGTAGCAGTTGTAGTGAGTAGCAGTTGTAGTGAGTAGCAGCTGTAGTGAGTAGCAGTTGTAATGAGTAGCGGTTGTAGTGAGTAGCAGTTGTAGTGAGTAGCAGTTGTAGTGAGTAGCAGTTGTAGTGAGTGTGAGTAGCAGTTGTAGTGAGTAGCAGCTGTAGTGAGTAGCAGTTGTAGTGAGTAGCAGTTGTAGTGAGTAGCAGTTGTAGTGAGTAGCAGCTGTAGTGAGTAGCAGCTGTAGTGAGTAGCAGTTGTAGTGAGTAGCGATTGTAGTGAGTAGCAGTTGTAGTGAGTAGCAGTTGTAGTGAGTAGCAGCTGTAGTGAGAAGCGGTTGCAGTGAGTTGTATTGGGTAGCGGCTATAGTGAGTAGTGGCTGTAGTGAGTAGCAGATGTAGTGAGTAGTGGTTGTAGTGAGTAGCAGCTGTAGTGAGTAGCAATGGTTTTTATTGCAGTGAGTAGCAGTTGTAATGAGTAGCAGTTGTAGTGAGTAGCAGTTGTAGTGAGTAACAGTTGTAGTGAGTAGCGGTGGTAGTGAGTAGCAGTTGTAGTGAGTAGCGGTTGTAGTGAGTAGCAGTTGTAGTGAGTAACAGTTGTAGTGAGTAGCAGTTGTAGTGAGTGTGAGTAGCAGTTGTAGTGAGTAGCAGCTGTAGTGAGTAGCAGCTGTAGTGAGTAGCAGTTGTAGTGAGTAGCAGCTGTAGTGAGTAGCAGTTGTAGTGAGTAGCAGTTGTAGTGAGTAGCGGTTGTAGTGAGTAGCGGTTGTAGTGAGTAGCAGTTGTAGTGAGTAGCAGTTGTAGTGAGTAGCAGCTGTAGTGAGTAGCGGTTGTAGTGAGTAACGGTTGTAGTGAGTAGCAGTTGTAGTGAGTAGCGGTTGTAGTGAGTAGCGGTTGTAGTGAGTAGCAGCTGTAGTGAGTAGCAATGGTTTTTATTGCAGTGAGTAGCAGTTGTACTGAGTAGCAGCTGTAGTGAGTAGCGGTTGTAGTGCGTAGCAGTTGTAGTGAGTAGCAGTTGTAGTGAGTAGCATTGGTTTTTATTGTAGTGAGTAGCAGTGAGTAGCAATGGTTTTTATTGTAGTGAGTAGCAGTTGTAGTGAGTAGCTGTTGTAGTGAGTAGCAGTTGTAGTGAGTAGCACTTGTAGTGAGTAACAGTTGTAGTGAGTAACAGTTGTAGTGAGTAGCGGTTGTAGTGAGTAGCAGTTGTAGTGAGTGTGAGTAGCAATTGTAGTGAGTAGCAGCTGTAGTGAGTAGCAGTTGTAGTGAGTAGCGGTTGTAGTGAGTAGCAGTTGTAGTGAGTAGCGGTTGTAGTGAGTAGCAGTTGTAGTGAGTAGCAGTTTTAGTGAGTGTGAGTAGCAGTTGTAGTGAGTAGCAGCTGTAGTGAGTAGCAGCTGTAGTGAGTAGCAGTTGTAGTGAGTAGCGGTTGTAGTGAGTAGCAGTTGTAGTGAGTAGCAGTTGTAGTGAGTAGCAGTTGTAGTGAGTAGCATTGGTTTTTATTGTAGTGAGTAGCAGTTGTAGTGAGTAGCAATGGTTTTTATTGTAGTGAGTAGCAGTTGTAGTGAGTAGCTGTTGTAGTGAGTAGCAGTTGTAGTGAGTAGCACTTGTAGTGAGTAACAGTTGTAGTGAGTAACAGTTGTAGTGAGTAGCGGTTGTAGTGAGTAGCAGTTGTAGTGAGTGTGAGTAGCAGTTGTAGTGAGTAGCAGTTGTAGTGAGTAGCAGCTGTAGTGAGTAGCAGTTGTAGTGAGTAGCATTGGTTTTTATTGTAGTGAGTAGCAGTTGTAGTGAGTAGCAGTTGTAGTGAGTAGCAATGGTTTTTATTGTAATGAGTAGCAGTTGTAGTGAGTAGCGGTTGTAGTGAGTAGCAGTTGTAGTGAGTAGCAGTTGTAGTGAGTAACAGTTGTAATGAGTAGCGGTTGTAGTGAGTAGCGGTTGTAGTGAGTAGCGGTTGTAGTGAGTAGCAGTTGTAGTGAGTGTGAGTAGCAGTTGTAGTGAGTAGCAGCTGTAGTGAGTAGCAGTTGTAGTGAGTAGCAGTTGTAGTGAGTAGCAGTTGTAGTGAGTAGCAGCTGTAGTGAGTAGCAGTTGTAATGAGTAGCGGTTGTAGTGAGTAGCAGTTGTAGTGAGTAGCAGTTGTAGTGAGTAGCAGTTGTAGTGAGTGTGAGTAGCAGTTGTAGTGAGTAGCAGCTGTAGTGAGTAGCAGTTGTAGTGAGTAGCAGTTGTAGTGAGTAGCAGTTGTAGTGAGTAGCAGCTGTAGTGAGTAGCAGCTGTAGTGAGTAGCAGTTGTAGTGAGTAGCGGTTGTAGTGAGTAGCAGTTGTAGTGAGTAGCAGTTGTAGTGAGTAGCAGCTGTAGTGAGAAGCGGTTGCAGTGAGTTGTATTGGGTAGCGGCTATAGTGAGTAGTGGCTGTAGTGAGTAGCAGATGTAGTGAGTAGTGGTTGTAGTGAGTAGCAGTTGTAGTGAGTAGCAATGGTTTTTATTGTAGTGAGTAGCAGTTGTAGTGAGTAGCGGTTGTAGTGAGTAGCAGTTGAAGTGAGTAGCAGTTGTAGTGAGTAGCAGCTGTAGTGAGTAGCAGCTGTAGTGAGTAGTGGTTGTAGTGAGTAGCAGTTGTAGTGAGTAGCGGTTGTAGTGAGTAGCAGCTGTAGTGAGTAGCAATGGTTTTTATTGCAGTGAGTAGCAGTTGTAATGAGTAGCAGCTGTAGTGAGTAGCGGTTGTAGTGAGTAGCAGCTGTAGTGAGTAGCAGTTGTAGTGAGTAGCGGTTGTAGTGAGTAGCAGTTGTAGTGAGTAGCAGTTGTAGTGAGTAGCAGTTGTAGTGAGTAGCGGTGGTAGTGAGTAGCAGTTGTAGTGAGTGTGAGTAGCAGTTGTAGTGAGTAGCAGCTGTAGTGAGTAGCAGCTGTAGTGAGTAGCAGCTGTAGTGAGTAGCAGTTGTAGTGAGTAGCAGTTGTAGTGAGTAGCAGCTGTAGTGAGTAGCAGTTGTAGTGAGTAGCAGTTGTAGTGAGTAGCAGCTGTAGTGAGTAGCAGTTGTAGTGAGTAGCAGTTGTAGTGAGTAGCAGTTGTAGTGAGTAGCGGTTGTAGTGAGTAGCGGTTGTAGTGAGTAGCGGTTGTAGTGAGTATCAGCTGTAGTGAGTAGCAATGGTTTTTATTGCAGTGAGTAGCAGTTGTACTGAGTAGCAGCTGTAGTGAGTAGCGATTGTAGTGCGTAGCAGTTGTAGTGAGTAGCAGTTGTAGTGAGTAGCATTGGTTTTTATTGTAGTGAGTAGCAGTTGTAGTGAGTAGCAATGTTTTTTATTGTAGTGAGTAGCAGTTGTAGTGAGTAGCTGTTGTAGTGAGTAGCACTTGTAGTGAGTAACAGTTGTAGTGAGTAACAGTTGTAGTGAGTAGCGGTTGTAGTGAGTAGCAGTTGTAGTGAGTGTGAGTAGCAGTTGTAGTGAGTAGCAGCTGTAGTGAGTAGCGGTTGTAGTGAGTAGCGGTTGTAGTGAGTAGCGGTTGTAGTGAGTAGCAGTTGTAGTGAGTAGCAGTTGTAGTGAGTAGCAGTTGTAGTGAGTATCAGTTGTAGTGAGTAGCAGTTGTAGTGAGTAGCGGTTGTAGTGAGTAGCAGTTGTAGTGAGTAGCAGTTGTAGTGAGTAGCAGTTGTAGTGAGTAGCAGCTGTAGTGAGTAGCAGTTGCAGTTGTAGTGAGTAGCAGTTGTAGTGAGTAGCAGCTGTAGTGAGTAGCAGTTGTAGTGAGTAGCGGTTGTAGTGAGTAGCGGTTGTAGTGAGTAGCAGCTGTAGTGAGTAGCAATGGTTTTTATTGCAGTCAGTAGCAGTTGTAATGAGTAGCAGCTGTAGTGAGTAGCGGTTGTAGTGAGTAGCAGTTGTAGTAGCAGCTGTAGTGAGTAGCGGTTGTAGTGAGTAGCAGCTGTAGTGAGTAGCGGTTGTAGTGAGTAGCAGTTGTAGTGATTATCAGTTGTAGTGAGTAGCAGTTGTAGTGAGTAGCGGTTGTAGTGAGTAGCAGTTGTAGTGAGTAGCAGTTGTAGTGAGTAGCGGTTGTAGTGAGTAGCAGTTGTAGTGAGTTGCAGTTGTAGTGAGTAGCAGTTGTAGTGAGTAGCAGTTGTAGTGAGTAGCGGTTGTAGTGAGTAGCAGTTGTAGTGAGTTGCAGTTGTAGTGAGTAGCAGTTGTAGTGAGTAGCAGCTGTAGTGAGTAGCAGTTGTAGTGAGTAGCAGCTGTAGTGAGTAGCAGTTGTAGTGAGTAGCAGTTGTAGTGAGTAGCAGTTGTAGTGAGTAGCTGTTGTAGTGAGTAGCAGTTGTAGTGAGTAGCAATGGTTTTTATTGTAGTGAGTAGCAGTTGTAGTGAGTAGCGGTTGTAGTGAGTAGCAGTTGAAGTGAGTAGCAGTTGTAGTGAGTTGTAGTGAGTAGCAGCTGTAGTGAGTAGCAGTTGTAGTGAGTAGCAGTTGTAGTGAGTAGCAGCTGCAGTGAGTAGCGGTTGTAGTGAGTAGCAGTTGTAGTGAGTAGCAGCTGTAGTGAGTAGCAATGGTTTTTATTGCAGTGAGTAGCAGTTGTAATGAGTAGCAGTTGTAGTGAGTAGCAGTTGTAGTGAGTAGCAGTTGTAGTGAGTAACAGTTGTAGTGAGTAGCGGTGGTAGTGAGTAGCAGTTGTAGTGAGTAGCGGTTGTAGTGAGTAGCAGTTGTAGTGAGTAGCAGTTGTAGTGAGTAACAGTTGTAGTGAGTAGCGGTGGTAGTGAGTATCAGTTGTAGTGAGTGTGAGTAGCAGTTGTAGTGAGTAGCAGCTGTAGTGAGTAGCAGCTGTAGTGAGTAGCAGTTGTAGTGAGTTGTAGTGAGTAGCATTTGTAGTGAGTAGCAGTTGTAGTGAGTAGCGGTTGTAGTGAGTAGCAGTTGTAGTGAGTAGCAGTTGTAGTGAGTAGCAGTTGTAGTGAGTAGCAGCTGTAGTGAGTAGCGGTTGTAGTGAGTAGCGGTTGTAGTGAGTAGCGGTTGTAGTGAGTAGCAGCTGTAGTGAGTAGCAATGGTTTTTATTGCAGTGAGTAGCAGTTGTACTGAGTAGCAGCTGTAGTGAGTAGCGGTTGTAGTGCGTAGCAGTTGTAGTGAGTAGCAGTTGTAGTGAGTAGCATTGGTTTTTATTGTAGTGAGTAGCAGTGAGTAGCAATGGTTTTTATTGTAGTGAGTAGCAGTTGTAGTGAGTAGCTGTTGTAGTGAGTAGCAGTTGTAGTGAGTAGCACTTGTAGTGAGTAACAGTTGTAGTGAGTAACAGTTGTAGTGAGTAGCGGTTGTAGTGAGTAGCAGTTGTAGTGAGTGTGAGTAGCAATTGTAGTGAGTAGCAGCTGTAGTGAGTAGCAGTTGTAGTGAGTAGCGGTTGTAGTGAGTAGCAGTTGTAGTGAGTAGCGGTTGTAGTGAGTAGCAGTTTTAGTGAGTAGCAGTTTTAGTGAGTGTGAGTAGCAGTTGTAGTGAGTAGCAGCTGTAGTGAGTAGCAGCTGTAGTGAGTAGCCGTTGTAGTGAGTAGCGGTTGTAGTGAGTAGCAGTTGTAGTGAGTAGCAGTTGTAGTGAGTAGCAGCTGTAGTGAGAAGCGGTTGCAGTGAGTTGTAGTGGGTAGCGGCTATAGTGAGTAGTGGCTGTAGTGAGTAGCAGATGTAGTGAGTAGCAGTTGTAGTGAGTAGCAGCTGTAGTGAGTAGCAATGGTTTTTATTGCAGTGAGTAGCAGTTGTAATGAGTAGCAGCTGTAGTGAGTAGCGGTTGTAGTGAGTAGCAGCTGTAGTGAGTAGCAGTTGTAGTGAGTAGCGGTTGTAGTGAGTAGCAGTTGTAGTGAGTAGCAGTTGTAGTGAGTGTGAGTAGCAGTTGTAGTGAGTAGCAGCTGTAGTGAGTAGCAGCTGTAGTGAGTAGCAGTTGTAGTGAGTAGCAGTTGTAGTGAGTAGCAGCTGTAGTGAGTAGCAGTTGCAGTTGTAGTGAGTAGCAGTTGTAGTGAGTAGCAGCTGTAGTGAGTAGCAGTTGTAGTGAGTAGCGGTTGTAGTGAGTAGCAGCTGTAGTGAGTAGCAATGGTTTTTATTGCTGTGAGTAGCAGTTGTAATGAGTAGCAGCTGTAGTGAGTAGCGGTTGTAGTGAGTAGCAGTTGTAGTAGCAGCTGTAGTGAGTAGCGGTTGTAGTGAGTATCAGTTGTAGTGAGTAGCAGTTGTAGTGAGTAGCGGTTGTAGTGAGTAGCAGTTGTAGTGAGTAGCGGTTGTAGTGAGTAGCAGTTGTAGTGAGTAGCAGTTGCAGTTGTAGTGAGTAGCAGTTGTAGTGAGTAGCAGTTGTAGTGAGTAGCGGTTGTAGTGAGTAGCAGTTGTAGTGAGTAGCAGTTGTAGTGAGTAGCAGTTGTAGTGAGTAGCAGTTGTAGTGAGTAGCAGTTGTAGTGAGTAGTGGTTGTAGTGAGTAGCAGTTGTAGTGAGTTGCAGTTGTAGTGAGTAGCAGTTGTAGTGAGTAGCAGCTGTAGTGAGTAGCAGTTGTAGTGAGTAGCAGCTGTAGTGAGTAGCAGTTGTAGTGAGTAGCAGTTGTAGTGAGTAGCAGTTGTAGTGAGTAGCAGTTGTAGTGAGTAGCAGTTGTAGTGAGTAGCAATGGTTTTTATTGTAGTGAGTAGCAGTTGTAGTGAGTAGCAGTTGAAGTGAGTAGCAGTTGTAGTGAGTTGTAGTGAGTAGCAGATGTAGTGAGTAGCAGTTGTAGTGAGTAGCAGTTGTAGTGAGTAGCAGCTGCAGTGAGTAGCGGTTGTAGTGAGTAGCAGTTGTAGTGAGTAGCAGCTGTAGTGAGTAGCAATGGTTTTTATTGCAGTGAGTAGCAGTTGTAATGAGTAGCAGTTGTAGTGAGTAGCAGTTGTAGTGAGTAACAGTTGTAGTGAGTAGCGGTGGTAGTGAGTAGCAGTTGTAGTGAGTAGCGGTTGTAGTGAGTAGCAGTTGTAGTGAGTAACAGTTGTAGTGAGTAGCAGTTGTAGTGAGTGTGAGTAGCAGTTGTAGTGAGTAGCAGCTGTAGTGAGTAGCAGCTGTAGTGAGTAGCAGTTGTAGTGAGTAGCAGCTGTAGTGAGTAGCAGTTGTAGTGAGTAGCAGTTGTAGTGAGTAGCGGTTGTAGTGAGTAGCGGTTGTAGTGAGTAGCAGTTGTAGTGAGTAGCAGTTGTAGTGAGTAGCAGCTGTAGTGAGTAGCGGTTGTAGTGAGTAACGGTTGTAGTGAGTAGCAGTTGTAGTGAGTAGCGGTTGTAGTGAGTAGCGGTTGTAGTGAGTAGCAGCTGTAGTGAGTAGCAATGGTTTTTATTGCAGTGAGTAGCAGTTGTACTGAGTAGCAGCTGTAGTGAGTAGCGGTTGTAGTGCGTAGCAGTTGTAGTGAGTAGCAGTTGTAGTGAGTAGCATTGGTTTTTATTGTAGTGAGTAGCAGTGAGTAGCAATGGTTTTTATTGTAGTGAGTAGCAGTTGTAGTGAGTAGCTGTTGTAGTGAGTAGCAGTTGTAGTGAGTAGCACTTGTAGTGAGTAACAGTTGTAGTGAGTAACAGTTGTAGTGAGTAGCGGTTGTAGTGAGTAGCAGTTGTAGTGAGTGTGAGTAGCAATTGTAGTGAGTAGCAGCTGTAGTGAGTAGCAGTTGTAGTGAGTAGCGGTTGTAGTGAGTAGCAGTTGTAGTGAGTAGCGGTTGTAGTGAGTAGCAGTTGTAGTGAGTAGCAGTTTTAGTGAGTGTGAGTAGCAGTTGTAGTGAGTAGCAGCTGTAGTGAGTAGCAGCTGTAGTGAGTAGCAGTTGTAGTGAGTAGCGGTTGTAGTGAGTAGCAGTTGTAGTGAGTAGCAGTTGTAGTGAGTAGCAGCTGTAGTGAGTAGTGGCTGTAGTGAGTAGCAGATGTAGTGAGTAGTGGTTGTAGTGAGTAGCAGTTGTAGTGAGTAGCAATGGTTTTTATTGTAGTGAGTAGCAGTTGTAGTGAGTAGCGGTTGTAGTGAGTAGCAGTTGTAGTGAGTGTGAGTAGCAGTTGTAGTGAGTAGCAGCTGTAGTGAGTAGCGGTTGTAGTGAGTAGCGGTTGTAGTGAGTAGCAGTTGTAGTGAGTAGCGGTTGTAGTGAGTAGCGGTTGTAGTGAGTAGCGGTTGTAGTGAGTAGCGGTTGTAGTGAGTATCAGCTGTAGTGAGTAGCAATGGTTTTTATTGCAGTGAGTAGCAGTTGTACTGAGTAGCAGCTGTAGTGAGTAGCGGTTGTAGTGCGTAGCAGTTGTAGTGAGTAGCAGTTGTAGTGAGTAGCATTGGTTTTTATTGTAGTGAGTAGCAGTTGTAGTGAGTAGCAATGGTTTTTATTGTAGTGAGTAGCAGTTGTAGTGAGTAGCTGTTGTAGTGAGTAGCAGTTGTAGTGAGTAGCACTTGTAGTGAGTAACAGTTGTAGTGAGTAACAGTTGTAGTGAGTAGCGGTTGTAGTGAGTAGCAGTTGTAGTGAGTGTGAGTAGCAGTTGTAGTGAGTAGCAGTTGTAGTGAGTAGCAGCTGTAGTGAGTAGCAGTTGTAGTGAGTAGCATTGGTTTTTATTGTAGTGAGTAGCAGTTGTAGTGAGTAGCAGTTGTAGTGAGTAGCAATGGTTTTTATTGTAATGAGTAGCAGTTGTAGTGAGTAGCGGTTGTAGTGAGTAGCAGTTGTAGTGAGTAGCAGTTGTAGTGAGTAACAGTTGTAATGAGTAGCGGTTGTAGTGAGTAGCGGTTGTAGTGAGTAGCGGTTGTAGTGAGTAGCAGTTGTAGTGAGTGTGAGTAGCAGTTGTAGTGAGTAGCAGCTGTAGTGAGTAGCAGTTGTAGTGAGTAGCAGTTGTAGTGAGTAGCAGTTGTAGTGAGTAGCAGCTGTAGTGAGTAGCAGTTGTAATGAGTAGCGGTTGTAGTGAGTAGCAGTTGTAGTGAGTAGCAGTTGTAGTGAGTAGCAGTTGTAGTGAGTGTGAGTAGCAGTTGTAGTGAGTAGCAGCTGTAGTGAGTAGCAGTTGTAGTGAGTAGCAGTTGTAGTGAGTAGCAGTTGTAGTGAGTAGCAGCTGTAGTGAGTAGCAGCTGTAGTGAGTAGCAGTTGTAGTGAGTAGCGGTTGTAGTGAGTAGCAGTTGTAGTGAGTAGCAGTTGTAGTGAGTAGCAGCTGTAGTGAGAAGCGGTTGCAGTGAGTTGTATTGGGTAGCGGCTATAGTGAGTAGTGGCTGTAGTGAGTAGCAGATGTAGTGAGTAGTGGTTGTAGTGAGTAGCAGCTGTAGTGAGTAGCAATGGTTTTTATTGCAGTGAGTAGCAGTTGTAATGAGTAGCAGTTGTAGTGAGTAGCAGTTGTAGTGAGTAACAGTTGTAGTGAGTAGCGGTGGTAGTGAGTAGCAGTTGTAGTGAGTAGCGGTTGTAGTGAGTAGCAGTTGTAGTGAGTAACAGTTGTAGTGAGTAGCAGTTGTAGTGAGTGTGAGTAGCAGTTGTAGTGAGTAGCAGCTGTAGTGAGTAGCAGCTGTAGTGAGTAGCAGTTGTAGTGAGTAGCAGCTGTAGTGAGTAGCAGTTGTAGTGAGTAGCAGTTGTAGTGAGTAGCGGTTGTAGTGAGTAGCGGTTGTAGTGAGTAGCAGTTGTAGTGAGTAGCAGTTGTAGTGAGTAGCAGCTGTAGTGAGTAGCGGTTGTAGTGAGTAACGTTGTAGTGAGTAGCAGTTGTAGTGAGTAGCGGTTGTAGTGAGTAGCGGTTGTAGTGAGTAGCAGCTGTAGTGAGTAGCAATGGTTTTTATTGCAGTGAGTAGCAGTTGTACTGAGTAGCAGCTGTAGTGAGTAGCGGTTGTAGTGAGTAGCAGTTGTAGTGAGTAGCAGTTGTAGTGAGTAGCATGGTTTTATTGTAGTGAGTAGCAGTGAGTAGCAAGGTTTTATTGTTGAGTAGCAGTTGTAGTGAGTAGCTGTTGTAGTGAGTAGCAGTTGTAGTGAGTAGCACTTGTAGTGAGTAACAGTTGTAGTGAGTAACAGTTGTAGTGAGTAGCGGTTGTAGTGAGTAGCAGTTGTAGTGAGTGTGAGTAGCAATTGTAGTGAGTAGCAGCTGTAGTGAGTAGCAGTTGTAGTGAGTAGCGGTTGTAGTGAGTAGCAGTTGTAGTGAGTAGCGGTTGTAGTGAGTAGCAGTTGTAGTGAGTAGCAGTTTTAGTGAGTGTGAGTAGCAGTTGTAGTGAGTAGCAGCTGTAGTGAGTAGCAGCTGTAGTGAGTAGCAGTTGTAGTGAGTAGCAGTTGTAGTGAGTAGCAGTTGTAGTGAGTAGCAGTTGTAGTGAGTAGCAGTTGTAGTGAGTAGCATTGGTTTTTATTGTAGTGAGTAGCAGTTGTAGTGAGTAGCAATGGTTTTTATTGTAGTGAGTAGCAGTTGTAGTGAGTAGCTGTTGTAGTGAGTAGCAGTTGTAGTGAGTAGCACTTGTAGTGAGTAACAGTTGTAGTGAGTAACAGTTGTAGTGAGTAGCGGTTGTAGTGAGTAGCAGTTGTAGTGAGTGTGAGTAGCAGTTGTAGTGAGTAGCAGTTGTAGTGAGTAGCAGCTGTAGTGAGTAGCAGTTGTAGTGAGTAGCATTGGTTTTATTGTAGTGAGTAGCAGTTGTAGTGAGTAGCAGTTGTAGTGAGTAGCAGTTGTAGTGAGTAGCAGTTGTAGTGAGTAGCAGTTGTAGTGAGTAGCAGTTGTAGTGAGTAGCAGTTGTAGTGAGTAGCAGTTGTAATGAGTAGCGGTTGTAGTGAGTAGCAGTTGTAGTGAGTAGCAGTTGTAGTGAGTAGCAGTTGTAGTGAGTGTGAGTAGCAGTTGTAGTGAGTAGCAGCTGTAGTGAGTAGCAGTTGTAGTGAGTAGCAGTTGTAGTGAGTAGCAGTTGTAGTGAGTAGCAGCTGTAGTGAGTAGCAGTTGTAATGAGTAGCGGTTGTAGTGAGTAGCAGTTGTAGTGAGTAGCAGTTGTAGTGAGTAGCAGTTGTAGTGAGTGTGAGTAGCAGTTGTAGTGAGTAGCAGCTGTAGTGAGTAGCAGTTGTAATGAGTAGCAGTTGTAGTGAGTAGCAGTTGTAGTGAGTAGCAGCTGTAGTGAGTAGCAGCTGTAGTGAGTAGCAGTTGTAGTGAGTAGCGGTTGTAGTGAGTAGCAGTTGTAGTGAGTAGCAGCTGTAGTGAGAAGCGGTTGCAGTGAGTTGTATTGGGTAGCGGCTATAGTGAGTAGTGGCTGTAGTGAGTAGCAGATGTAGTGAGTAGTGGTTGTAGTGAGTAGCAGTTGTAGTGAGTAGCAATGGTTTTTATTGTAGTGAGTAGCAGTTGTAGTGAGTAGCGGTTGTAGTGAGTAGCAGTTGAAGTGAGTAGCAGTTGTAGTGAGTAGCAGCTGTAGTGAGTAGCAGCTGTAGTGAGTAGTGGTTGTAGTGAGTAGCAGTTGTAGTGAGTAGCGGTTGTAGTGAGTAGCAGCTGTAGTGAGTAGCAATGGTTTTTATTGCAGTGAGTAGCAGTTGTAATGAGTAGCAGCTGTAGTGAGTAGCGGTTGTAGTGAGTAGCAGCTGTAGTGAGTAGCAGTTGTAGTGAGTAGCGGTTGTAGTGAGTAGCAGTTGTAGTGAGTAGCAGTTGTAGTGAGTAGCAGTTGTAGTGAGTAGCGGTGGTAGTGAGTAGCAGTTGTAGTGAGTGTGAGTAGCAGTTGTAGTGAGTAGCAGCTGTAGTGAGTAGCAGCTGTAGTGAGTAGCAGCTGTAGTGAGTAGCAGTTGTAGTGAGTAGCAGTTGTAGTGAGTAGCAGCTGTAGTGAGTAGCAGTTGTAGTGAGTAGCAGTTGTAGTGAGTAGCAGCTGTAGTGAGTAGCAGTTGTAGTGAGTAGCAGTTGTAGTGAGTAGCAGTTGTAGTGAGTAGCGGTTGTAGTGAGTAGCGGTTGTAGTGAGTAGCGGTTGTAGTGAGTATCAGCTGTAGTGAGTAGCAATGGTTTTTATTGCAGTGAGTAGCAGTTGTACTGAGTAGCAGCTGTAGTGAGTAGCGATTGTAGTGCGTAGCAGTTGTAGTGAGTAGCAGTTGTAGTGAGTAGCATTGGTTTTTATTGTAGTGAGTAGCAGTTGTAGTGAGTAGCAATGGTTTTTATTGTAGTGAGTAGCAGTTGTAGTGAGTAGCTGTTGTAGTGAGTAGCACTTGTAGTGAGTAACAGTTGTAGTGAGTAACAGTTGTAGTGAGTAGCGGTTGTAGTGAGTAGCAGTTGTAGTGAGTGTGAGTAGCAGTTGTAGTGAGTAGCAGCTGTAGTGAGTAGCGGTTGTAGTGAGTAGCGGTTGTAGTGAGTAGCGGTTGTAGTGAGTAGCAGTTGTAGTGAGTAGCAGTTGTAGTGAGTAGCAGTTGTAGTGAGTATCAGTTGTAGTGAGTAGCAGTTGTAGTGAGTAGCGGTTGTAGTGAGTAGCAGTTGTAGTGAGTAGCAGTTGTAGTGAGTAGCAGTTGTAGTGAGTAGCAGCTGTAGTGAGTAGCAGTTGCAGTTGTAGTGAGTAGCAGTTGTAGTGAGTAGCAGCTGTAGTGAGTAGCAGTTGTAGTGAGTAGCGGTTGTAGTGAGTAGCGGTTGTAGTGAGTAGCAGCTGTAGTGAGTAGCAATGGTTTTTATTGCAGTCAGTAGCAGTTGTAATGAGTAGCAGCTGTAGTGAGTAGCGGTTGTAGTGAGTAGCAGTTGTAGTAGCAGCTGTAGTGAGTAGCGGTTGTAGTGAGTAGCAGCTGTAGTGAGTAGCGGTTGTAGTGAGTAGCAGTTGTAGTGATTACATCAGTTGTAGTGAGTAGCAGTTGTAGTGAGTAGCAGTTGTAGTGAGTAGCAGTTGTAGTGAGTAGCAGTTGTAGTGAGTAGCAGTTGTAGTGAGTAGCAGTTGTAGTGAGTAGCAGTTGTAGTGAGTAGCAGTTGTAGTGAGTAGCAGTTGTAGTGAGTAGCAGTTGCAGTTGTAGTGAGTTGCAGTTGTAGTGAGTAGCAGTTGTAGTGAGTAGCAGCTGTAGTGAGTAGCAGTTGTAGTGAGTAGCAGCTGTAGTGAGTAGCAGTTGTAGTGAGTAGCAGTTGTAGTGAGTAGCAGTTGTAGTGAGTAGCTGTTGTAGTGAGTAGCAGTTGTAGTGAGTAGCAATGGTTTTTATTGTAGTGAGTAGCAGTTGTAGTGAGTAGCGGTTGTAGTGAGTAGCAGTTGAAGTGAGTAGCAGTTGTAGTGAGTTGTAGTGAGTAGCAGCTGTAGTGAGTAGCAGTTGTAGTGAGTAGCAGTTGTAGTGAGTAGCAGCTGCAGTGAGTAGCGGTTGTAGTGAGTAGCAGTTGTAGTGAGTAGCAGCTGTAGTGAGTAGCAATGGTTTTTATTGCAGTGAGTAGCAGTTGTAATGAGTAGCAGTTGTAGTGAGTAGCAGTTGTAGTGAGTAGCAGTTGTAGTGAGTAACAGTTGTAGTGAGTAGCAGTTGTAGTGAGTAGCAGTTGTAGTGAGTAGCAGTTGTAGTGAGTAGCAGTTGTAGTGAGTAGCAGTTGTAAGTGAGTAACAGTTGTAGTGAGTAGCAGCTGTAGTGAGTATCAGCTGTGTGAGTAGCAGTTGTAGTGAGTAGCAGCTGTAGTGAGTAGCAGCTGTAGTGAGTAGCAGTTGTAGTGAGTAGCGGTTGTAGTGAGTAGCAGTTGTAGTGAGTAGCGGTTGTAGTGAGTAGCAGTTGTAGTGAGTAGCAGTGTAGTGAGTAGCAGTTGTAGTGAGTAGCAGCTGTAGTGAGTAGCAGTTGTAGTGAGTAGCGGTTGTAGTGAGTAGCGGTTGTAGTGAGTAGCAGCTGTAGTGAGTAGCAATGGTTTTTATTGCAGTGAGTAGCAGTTGTACTGAGTAGCAGCTGTAGTGAGTAGCGGTTGTAGTGCGTAGCAGTTGTAGTGAGTAGCAGTTGTAGTGAGTAGCATTGGTTTTTATTGTAGTGAGTAGCAGTGAGTAGCAATGGTTTTTATTGTAGTGAGTAGCAGTTGTAGTGAGTAGCTGTTGTAGTGAGTAGCAGTTGTAGTGAGTAGCACTTGTAGTGAGTAACAGTTGTAGTGAGTAACAGTTGTAGTGAGTAGCGGTTGTAGTGAGTAGCAGTTGTAGTGAGTGTGAGTAGCAATTGTAGTGAGTAGCAGCTGTAGTGAGTAGCAGTTGTAGTGAGTAGCGGTTGTAGTGAGTAGCAGTTGTAGTGAGTAGCGGTTGTAGTGAGTAGCAGTTGTAGTGAGTAGCAGTTTTAGTGAGTGTGAGTAGCAGTTGTAGTGAGTAGCAGCTGTAGTGAGTAGCAGCTGTAGTGAGTAGCAGTTGTAGTGAGTAGCGGTTGTAGTGAGTAGCAGTTGTAGTGAGTAGCAGTTGTAGTGAGTAGCAGCTGTAGTGAGAAGCGGTTGCAGTGAGTTGTAGTGGGTAGCGGCTATAGTGAGTAGTGGCTGTAGTGAGTAGCAGATGTAGTGAGTAGCAGTTGTAGTGAGTAGCAGCTGTAGTGAGTAGCAATGGTTTTTATTGCAGTGAGTAGCAGTTGTAGTGAGTAGCGTGTAGTGAGTAGCAGTTAGTGAGTACAGTTGTAGTGAGTAGCAGCTGTAGTGAGTAGCGGTTGTAGTGAGTAGCAGCTGTAGTGAGTAGCAGTTGTAGTGAGTAGCGGTTGTAGTGAGTAGCAGTTGTAGTGAGTAGCAGTTGTAGTGAGTAGCGGTTGTAGTGAGTAGCAGCTGTAGTGAGTACAAACAGTGAGTAGCAGTTGTAGTGAGTAGCAGCTGTAGTGAGTAGCGGTTGTAGTGAGTAGCAGTTGTAGTGAGTAGCAGTTGTAGTGAGTAGCAGATTGTAGTGAGTAGCAGTTGTAGTGAGTAGCAGTTGTAGTGAGTAGCAGTTGTAGTGAGTAGCAGTTGTAGTGAGTAGCAGTTGTAGTGAGTAGCAGTTGTAGTGAGTAGCAGTTGTAGTGAGTAGCAGTTGTAGTGAGTAGCGGTTGTAGTGAGTAGCAGCTGTAGTGAGTAGCAGTTGTAGTGAGTAGCAGTTGTAATGAGTAGCAGTTGTAGTGAGTAGCAGTTGTAGTGAGTAGCAGTTGTAGTGAGTAGCAGTTGTAGTGAGTAGCAGTTGTAGTGAGTAGCAGCTGTAGTGAGTAGCAGTTGTAGTGAGTAGCGGTTGTAGTGAGTAGCAGTTGTAGTGAGTAGCAGTTGTAGTGAGTAGCAGTTGTAGTGAGTAGCGGTTGTAGTGAGTAGCAGTTGTAGTGAGTAGCAGTTGTAGTGAGTAGCAGTTGTAAGTGAGTAGCAGTTGTAGTGAGTAGCAGCTGTAGTGAGTAGCAGTTGTAGTGAGTAGCAGTTGTAGTGAGTAGCAGTTGTAGTGAGTAGCAGTTGTAGTGAGTAGCAGTTGTAGTGAGTAGCGGTTGTAGTGAGTAGCAGTTGTAGTGAGTAGCAGTTGTAGTGAGTAGCAGTTGTAGTGAGTGTGAGTAGCAGTTGTAGTGAGTAGCAGCTGTAGTGAGTAGCAGTTGTAGTGAGTAGCAGTTGTAGTGAGTAGCAGTTGTAGTGAGTAGCAGCTGTAGTGAGTAGCAGCTGTAGTGAGTAGCAGTTGTAGTGAGTAGCGATTGTAGTGAGTAGCAGTTGTAGTGAGTAGCAGTTGTAGTGAGTAGCAGCTGTAGTGAGAAGCGGTTGCAGTGAGTTGTATTGGGTAGCGGCTATAGTGAGTAGTGGCTGTAGTGAGTAGCAGATGTAGTGAGTAGTGGTTGTAGTGAGTAGCAGCTGTAGTGAGTAGCAATGGTTTTTATTGCAGTGAGTAGCAGTTGTAATGAGTAGCAGTTGTAGTGAGTAGCAGTTGTAGTGAGTAACAGTTGTAGTGAGTAGCGGTGGTAGTGAGTAGCAGTTGTAGTGAGTAGCGGTTGTAGTGAGTAGCAGTTGTAGTGAGTAACAGTTGTAGTGAGTAGCAGTTGTAGTGAGTGTGAGTAGCAGTTGTAGTGAGTAGCAGCTGTAGTGAGTAGCAGCTGTAGTGAGTAGCAGTTGTAGTGAGTAGCAGCTGTAGTGAGTAGCAGTTGTAGTGAGTAGCAGTTGTAGTGAGTAGCGGTTGTAGTGAGTAGCGGTTGTAGTGAGTAGCAGTTGTAGTGAGTAGCAGTTGTAGTGAGTAGCAGCTGTAGTGAGTAGCGGTTGTAGTGAGTAACGGTTGTAGTGAGTAGCAGTTGTAGTGAGTAGCGGTTGTAGTGAGTAGCGGTTGTAGTGAGTAGCAGCTGTAGTGAGTAGCAATGGTTTTTATTGCAGTGAGTAGCAGTTGTACTGAGTAGCAGCTGTAGTGAGTAGCGGTTGTAGTGCGTAGCAGTTGTAGTGAGTAGCAGTTGTAGTGAGTAGCATTGGTTTTTATTGTAGTGAGTAGCAGTGAGTAGCAATGGTTTTTATTGTAGTGAGTAGCAGTTGTAGTGAGTAGCTGTTGTAGTGAGTAGCAGTTGTAGTGAGTAGCACTTGTAGTGAGTAACAGTTGTAGTGAGTAACAGTTGTAGTGAGTAGCGGTTGTAGTGAGTAGCAGTTGTAGTGAGTGTGAGTAGCAATTGTAGTGAGTAGCAGCTGTAGTGAGTAGCAGTTGTAGTGAGTAGCGGTTGTAGTGAGTAGCAGTTGTAGTGAGTAGCGGTTGTAGTGAGTAGCAGTTGTAGTGAGTAGCAGTTTTAGTGAGTGTGAGTAGCAGTTGTAGTGAGTAGCAGCTGTAGTGAGTAGCAGCTGTAGTGAGTAGCAGTTGTAGTGAGTAGCGGTTGTAGTGAGTAGCAGTTGTAGTGAGTAGCAGTTGTAGTGAGTAGCAGTTGTAGTGAGTAGCATTGGTTTTTATTGTAGTGAGTAGCAGTTGTAGTGAGTAGCAATGGTTTTTATTGTAGTGAGTAGCAGTTGTAGTGAGTAGCTGTTGTAGTGAGTAGCAGTTGTAGTGAGTAGCACTTGTAGTGAGTAACAGTTGTAGTGAGTAACAGTTGTAGTGAGTAGCGGTTGTAGTGAGTAGCAGTTGTAGTGAGTGTGAGTAGCAGTTGTAGTGAGTAGCAGTTGTAGTGAGTAGCAGCTGTAGTGAGTAGCAGTTGTAGTGAGTAGCATTGGTTTTTATTGTAGTGAGTAGCAGTTGTAGTGAGTAGCAGTTGTAGTGAGTAGCAATGGTTTTTATTGTAATGAGTAGCAGTTGTAGTGAGTAGCGGTTGTAGTGAGTAGCAGTTGTAGTGAGTAGCAGTTGTAGTGAGTAACAGTTGTAATGAGTAGCGGTTGTAGTGAGTAGCGGTTGTAGTGAGTAGCGGTTGTAGTGAGTAGCAGTTGTAGTGAGTGTGAGTAGCAGTTGTAGTGAGTAGCAGCTGTAGTGAGTAGCAGTTGTAGTGAGTAGCAGTTGTAGTGAGTAGCAGTTGTAGTGAGTAGCAGCTGTAGTGAGTAGCAGTTGTAATGAGTAGCGGTTGTAGTGAGTAGCAGTTGTAGTGAGTAGCAGTTGTAGTGAGTAGCAGTTGTAGTGAGTGTGAGTAGCAGTTGTAGTGAGTAGCAGCTGTAGTGAGTAGCAGTTGTAGTGAGTAGCAGTTGTAGTGAGTAGCAGTTGTAGTGAGTAGCAGCTGTAGTGAGTAGCAGCTGTAGTGAGTAGCAGTTGTAGTGAGTAGCGGTTGTAGTGAGTAGCAGTTGTAGTGAGTAGCAGTTGTAGTGAGTAGCAGCTGTAGTGAGAAGCGGTTGCAGTGAGTTGTATTGGGTAGCGGCTATAGTGAGTAGTGGCTGTAGTGAGTAGCAGATGTAGTGAGTAGTGGTTGTAGTGAGTAGCAGTTGTAGTGAGTAGCAATGGTTTTTATTGTAGTGAGTAGCAGTTGTAGTGAGTAGCGGTTGTAGTGAGTAGCAGTTGAAGTGAGTAGCAGTTGTAGTGAGTAGCAGCTGTAGTGAGTAGCAGCTGTAGTGAGTAGTGGTTGTAGTGAGTAGCAGTTGTAGTGAGTAGCGGTTGTAGTGAGTAGCAGCTGTAGTGAGTAGCAATGGTTTTTATTGCAGTGAGTAGCAGTTGTAATGAGTAGCAGCTGTAGTGAGTAGCGGTTGTAGTGAGTAGCAGCTGTAGTGAGTAGCAGTTGTAGTGAGTAGCGGTTGTAGTGAGTAGCAGTTGTAGTGAGTAGCAGTTGTAGTGAGTAGCAGTTGTAGTGAGTAGCGGTGGTAGTGAGTAGCAGTTGTAGTGAGTGTGAGTAGCAGTTGTAGTGAGTAGCAGCTGTAGTGAGTAGCAGCTGTAGTGAGTAGCAGCTGTAGTGAGTAGCAGTTGTAGTGAGTAGCAGTTGTAGTGAGTAGCAGCTGTAGTGAGTAGCAGTTGTAGTGAGTAGCAGTTGTAGTGAGTAGCAGCTGTAGTGAGTAGCAGTTGTAGTGAGTAGCAGTTGTAGTGAGTAGCAGTTGTAGTGAGTAGCGGTTGTAGTGAGTAGCGGTTGTAGTGAGTAGCGGTTGTAGTGAGTATCAGCTGTAGTGAGTAGCAATGGTTTTTATTGCAGTGAGTAGCAGTTGTACTGAGTAGCAGCTGTAGTGAGTAGCGATTGTAGTGCGTAGCAGTTGTAGTGAGTAGCAGTTGTAGTGAGTAGCATTGGTTTTTATTGTAGTGAGTAGCAGTTGTAGTGAGTAGCAATGGTTTTTATTGTAGTGAGTAGCAGTTGTAGTGAGTAGCTGTTGTAGTGAGTAGCACTTGTAGTGAGTAACAGTTGTAGTGAGTAACAGTTGTAGTGAGTAGCGGTTGTAGTGAGTAGCAGTTGTAGTGAGTGTGAGTAGCAGTTGTAGTGAGTAGCA
>CM026391.1:31528898-31701388 GCA_014843695.1 Archivesica marissinica | reverse complement strand
CACACACACACACACACACACATCACATACACACACATCACATACACACACATCACACACACCACACACACCACACATACACCACACACACACACCACACACACACCACATACGCACATACCACACGCAAATACCACACGCACATACCACACGCACACAGCACACGCACACATCACACGCACATACACCACACCCAAACACCACACATCACACAAACACCACAAACAAACACACCACACACACCACACACACCACACACACCACACACACAACAAACACATACCACACACACATACCACACACACCACACATACACGCACCACACACACACACCACACACACAACACACACCACACACGCACATACCACACGCACATACCACACACACACACACACCACACACCACACGCACATACACACCATACACCACACCACACACACACACACACACCACATACACACACACACCCACACACACACAACACACACACACACACACACACACCACACACCACCCCCACACACACACACACACACACACACACACACACACACACCACACACACACACACACACACACACACACACACCACACACACACACACACCACACACACACACACACACACACACCACACACACACACACACACACCACACACACACACACACACACCACACACACACACACACAACACACACAACACACACACACACTTCTCGTTTCAACTTCAACTGGCAACTTCATTATTATTATTTCTTCTTCAACTTCAACACACCTGGCAATAAATAATGACCAGTCCCTTATTTGTAGTCTACATTCATTTTAACCTCTCGAATGTGCACATTGGTTGGCCACTACCACGGTTCACTACCACACATTCCAACATGTTTCTACATGTTTCTGCGCATGTGCATGGTTTGTGTAATAAAGATCACGTGTTATACTAGCTACGCTCCCGTGAAGAAGCCCACGCCACAAATTGCCGTTTACGGGAGAAACCGGAATGTTACGGAAAGGGATAGCATAACTAAAATTCAGAATCGATGTTTATTTCCAGTAGATTTATAGTTACAACGAGCCAATTCTATGATTAAGATGCAACCGAAAGAAAGAGGTTTGTATAATGTTTTCTTCAAACTACTTGGTGGTATTATTTCTTCTTCAAACTATGTTGTGTAATTTTTTAAATGCTAAAAACAGGGCCGCAACATATGAAAAGTAGGTCATAACGGATACTTACACAACTACGTTCGTAAAGAAATATTATGAGCAACGGTTGTATGAGAGGTATATGTTTAATTAATCATATTTTCCAATGTAGTGTAAAACTAGTCCCTCTTCAGCAACAGATTAATTAAATCAATTTTTTTCAGAGGCTGATATATTTACTCTGTTGTGTTAGCAATTAATCTATTCATTCTCAAACATTTTCGTACACATGCTGATTATTATGTATGTATGTTCAATTAATGTCGATCACTTGCGGGGACATATACATGTAAGCAAGCTTGGACCTGCTCTATTATTAGATGACGTAAATTAAAACCAACCAACAATACACATGTATTAATTTTAACCATGAGTAAACGTATACGTCATAGCCAACGTGGAATTTAAAAGCCTTCTTTGATAATGGCTAACAGTCAATAACTGAGCTATTATGGCCATGCGTGGGGGTTAGAAAGCTGAGCTACCAGGTCTCCTCAGCTACTATAATTCCACCACGCTGGTAGTGTGATAAAAAAAGGTGCAAAAACATAACGCCTTAAAAGCCCTTAAGCCTACAATATGTACATATACTAGAAGTGTGCAAAGAGAGGTTAGTTGTTGTTAAGAACAAGATAAAAACAAATGTGTTCTGTTATGGCTTCATCATCGATGCAGCCAGGGCTGACTTAAATCCTGCGATAGTCAGCGCTGACTACATGAGATGGCAGTATGTTCCAATAACAACTGTTCTCGGAAAGTATGAGCACTTGAAATAGTCAACTGTTGTGAATAGAATGTGATATGCCAAATGGTGGTAATGTCGTGACTGTCTGCTGTAAGGTGTGAGATATTGTGATGGATTGACAGCCACATGATTATTTACCATTTTATAGAACGGAGTAAGCCGGTTTGTTTTTCGTCTACTTTCTAAGGAGTTCCATTTCAGATCATTCATTATGTTTGTGACTGTGCCCGATTCAAACAATGGATCACAAACTTGTAAATTGATTCAAACAATCAATCAAGATTGTTGAGCAAATTTACAATGGTTGTGTGTTATTAACACCTAATTAAGTATCGCCCCACCGGACAATAGTAATACTATATTATTCATATATGGTACGCTTGATCTGTAAATGGTACGCTTGGGTAGTGGTACGTTAGTGTAGTGGTACACTTGGGTAGTGGTACGCTTCGTCTGTTACCGGAACGCGCTATCGTGACCTCCACAATTGACTTTTAACAACTTAGTTCGCTCATCTATCTATCTTCCTCTAATGTCGAACCCCTCGCAGGGATCTAGACACCCCATTGCTCATTATTTGCTTTTCGTTATTTAGCATCCATTTTGCTCTGCATCATACTTTTTTTTATAAATAAAGTTTATCAAGTTGTTGAGATCGCCTCTGTGCTTCGGTCAAATTATCTGCCTGTGGAAATTTCAGACACGCGTGTTAATAATTAGTATTGCCAGTGGAACTAAATTTCAGTTTGAAACGAAACTAAATCATATACCCGTGTCTTATCAAGAACTGACAAACTTCTTATGCCCCGTGTTTGTCTTAAGTCAAACTAAATGTTATAGTGTTGTAGTTATAGAACACAAACAAAATTTGGTCCAAAAAATCTATTTATCTTAACCATCAACCCTAATGTCAAAACACTTGCAGGGATGTAGAAATGTTGTCAAACAGCCAAAGAAGTTGAGCATAAATATAAGAAAGTAATGAACATTACATTTTGAGTTTAAAAGCAGCTAGGCAGAACAACTAGGGCTGGCATGCTCAATACAGCAAGCTTGCTCTATGGTAGGGAGATGAGCAGAGCAATGTCCCGGGGGGAAACTAGGTAATTTTCAATGGGGATAGCAACCAGATCATGATTAATTTTATGCATAAAGGATAACCTATTGTCAATATGTCGGAGATCTAGTCTTTAGGCTCTCACTAGTGTCTGATAAGCCATGGACTTCTGGTTTGGTTCGGATTTGACCTGGCTGTTTCTACGTTTGGTTAGCTTTCTTTGTTGACCTACATGTATTTATGTGAGCGTCCTACGACAGGTTATTTGAGATGTCCATGCCACGGTGTTTAACTGAGGTGACCGATTCCAGTAGGCCTCCATGGAGTTTATATTAACTGGTTTATAATGAATTTTTATTGAAAATGTTACAGTACCGGTAAGCCGGGTATTAACGTTAGTGTTCTTTATATTGTTTTGCTAAACAAATCTGTTTACTTTTTACCATTCCGGATTGTTACTGGTAGCGAGGTGCCGCCATGTTATAGACTTTTCTCAGTAACTAAACAATCAATTTTATTCGAGATTTTTATGAATGAAAGGTAAAATATTGTTTATTCATGAACTTAAAATTGTTGCAGTATAATATTATGAACATTCCAAATCTATAGGAGTCAGATATGTACTGCATCACCAGAAACCGGTAACAGTCTTCACGAAAGACTTTTTGAGCCGCTTGCCCTTCGGGCATATGGACTTAAATTTTACTTTCCTGAATGAACTTCTAGGTGCCCCATATATTTGAAGAATTGTACTACCTTATTTGTGATTAAGTGCATAGTAGATGTAGTATATGCAACATAAAGTGGCATATCGTGTATTTCTTAGTAATACTTCTGATATGGCAGTAAACAATGTATACAGACACGTTACTAAGTATTGTATTCTGTAATTCACAGTTACATCAATGATCATTCATGAAAACGTTTCTTCTCTGTGAAATCCTTCAATATACAATGTCTCAGAAGGATTTGACCACTTTACAAACGCTGAATCTAAGTCGGTACTAAAATCGGTACAGGTCATACAAAGCATTTTCTCGCCGTCTTATTTCAACCATAACCATTGCGGCTGGAAACTACATTTCTTTTAGCTTCATACTTTGATGACACCTGTCGTTCAGGTGGCCTTTTCTTCCCCGGCTTTGCGCCCTCTATGTATTGCAGGAAACTCGACATGTTTACATGCAGTTGTTTGTTTTCTTCATATGTTACAGAAAATGACCTAAGCGATTTCGGATCGTTTTACCCTAATTCCCGTTCGCATCGGGTTTTTTCTGCCATAAACAGATATCGGGTAGAATATGCGAAAATGGTCAGGATGTAGATCTTTTCATCCAGAATTATAGATTTCGTACTGAGCGCCAGGACACGTGATTTTTTAAAAGAAATTTGATGATATAATACATGCATAGGATGAAAACTTTCCGGTATTCTCAGGTCGAAAACGTGAATTACACCGGTCTGCTTCTAGACGACTCAATTCCGGTGTAAACAATTTGTAATGTTTAAATTCTTCAGGCCTTGTCTCATTTATATGAAAAAGTTGGCAGTTTCTTACGGAGGTTGGTGCACCCAAGTACTGGTTAACCGCTGGAGCCTGCCCAGGAAAGGTGTTGTTAGGTAAACTGCCCGCCGGCGATGTAGCCCAAAATGGTGCTGATGCAGGCGTAAAACCCGAAATATAACATAACTTCAGAAAAACATTTCTACATTCATGGTAGTAGTGGTCGATCCAATGAAATTGTGATCAACATATTCAACGTAAAAATAGCTGGTAGTGACTTGTTACAGAAATCAATATACCGTGAGTGTCAATTTGTGATGCAATAAACAGTCTATTCATGTACTGTTGAAACCTGCTATCTACAATCAATTTTTAGTGAGTGTATAATGCTAACACGTTTTGATAAAGGGATTACATTATGTACCTAATCAATAACGGGTCAGCTAAACAATAATGCTAACCATATTGTGCTAAATTTTGCCCTGCTTTTTATTTTTGGCCACATGAAATTTTTATACTTTATTTATTTTTAACAACTTATATTAATCACTCTCGTTGGCTCGAATGAAAGCGTATAAGTGGTCAGTCATGTGGGGGGGAAACCGGAGTACCCGGAGAAAACCCACCGGTCCGATCTGGCGACCATTGTACCATCTCACATACTTCCCTGTCCGAGGATCGAACCTGGGTCGCATTGGTGAGAAGCGTGCGCGCTAACCATTGCGCTAATCGGACAGCCGCTAGTGGCCACATGATAAATTAATCGCTATACATTTTCGTTGATTTTAGCAAAAAGTCGCCATATTGTGACCAGGTCAATTGACTACTTTGCAGGCTTAGCTGAGTTGGCCCATGCCGAGTACCAGGCAGGTGATTATGAGTCGGCAGAACAACACTGTATGCAGTTATGGAGACAGGAACCAGATAACACTGGCGTCCTTTTACTGCTCAGCTCTATACACTTCCAGCAGAGAAAACTTGATAGGTAACTTTGAAAATAATGAAAGCTGACTCAAAAATTTGAATACTGGCCATGCCGTAATTGAAGAGCTCTAGAACTAAATTCCTGACCTTGCACAATTATTAAATTCCGCCTCACTTCATGTGTGTATAGAATATAGGGTTACTCCTGGTTTGAAATTTTCTTGAGCCAATCTTTGCTCAGTTTAACCATATTTTACTGCCTATACATACACATGCATATAGTTATACAATAATAATACAACATATATGCAAATGTCCGCCTCCGTGGTCGAGTGGTTACGGTCGCTGACTTGTATACCACTGTAACCTATCATCACTGATGGTCACGGGTTCAAGTCCCGCTCAGGCCGTGTCTCATTTATATGAAAAAGTTGGCAGTTTCTTATGGAGGTTGGTGCACCCAAGTACTGGTTAACCGCTGGAGCCTGCCCAAGAAAGGTGTTGTTAGGTAAGCGGCCCGCCGGCGTTAGAGCCCAAAATGGTGCTGATGCAGGCGTAAAACCCGAAATATAACATATAATCATATGCAAATGGGTTGGGCAACAAGCCCCAAGTTTAATATTGCTAAACACAGAGTCGCAGCTTATTACAACACCTATCCCGCACCACGTTAGTGAAATATGACTGCACAAGACTTGTACTTAATTTGTACTTCCAGATTTAAAGGCATATCTGTTGTAGCATGAAGTTATACGCAGGTTCGATCCTCCATCTGACCTTAATAAAATTAAGTCTTTCAGATGGGACGTTAAACTAAGGTCTTGTGTCGGTGCTGTACACCATGCACGTAAAATAACCAGAGGAGACTCTGGAATGGGTCTCTGACTCTCTGTCTCTGTCTGTATCATTGTACTATCCTCAAAAATCTAAAATGACTAATATCAGGAGGCGTCGCTCATATGGGCAACCGGTAGCGACGATAAATAGACGTAAAATACAATACCACATTAAATATTATGTAATATAAATTGATACTTTTTAGAGAATGTGTATGATACATTGACAGTTAGGTTACACGTGTATGATACATTGACAGTTAGGTTACACGTGTATGATACATTGACAGTTAGGTTACACGTGTATGATACATTGACAGTTAGGTTACACGTGTATGATACATTGACAGTTAGGTTACATAATATTTAATGTGGTACTGCTCGTTATTAACTTTAATTCCAAAGTGCAAAACTTTTGTCCTTAAGTATATATGCAAATGGGTAAAGCATGTACCCAGGGTTACTTCTGTCTGAATGTTTGTCTGCGCCACTTGTCGCCAATTGAAAAACGCTGGAGACAATTTAAAAAACTTGGAGCCATATAGTTCACAAATAAATATTTGAAGCTATGAATTTGACAAAACATGTGCCCAAAAAAAAAATCGTGCCAAATATTTTCGCCAATATTTGATTATTGGCGACCAACAGTGGGAACCCTGTGTACCAAAATATAATATTTGTATTCAAGTATTTATTTCCAAAACATTATAGCACAATACGAAATTAAGAATGATTATAACATCATTATTATTTCATGGCATTGTGTTTCATGTAATGTATATTAGTTTATTTTATACAAATTTATTTTAGCTCAATTGCGAAACAAGTTCTTACAACTTATATTAATCACTCTCGAGACCTCATTCATGATGGAATCCATCGCCACGAGGGAGAGAGAAGAGGCAATGTGGAATTTAAATGCCTTGCCTAAGGGGACAATTGTAACGGCTCCAGCGGTGCTCAAACTCCGGACTTTTCGCACCTGAAGCATATATTATACCCACATGTATATTACACAAGCATTTTTTGGAATATACAGAAATAGTAGCAAGTTATCAATAATTTTTGTGAAATTTGATATTAAATTTATTTCTGTAAATAACTAACTAGGAAATAGTGGTTTATTGCTACCAAGTTCTTTTTGTAAGTTTTATATTCAATAAACTACGTCTCACTTTGGGAGTAGATTTAAGAGATTGCACCAGCATGATTCGGCTATCATCACAGTCAGGCAATAATAAATACCATATGTTTAATGTGCTGTTACTCTAAATAAGTGGTTATGGTCGTTGACTTCAAATTACTTGCCCCTCACCGCTGTTAGTTCGAATCCTACGGTGGGTGTCATATTATTTCATGTGCAGAAGCTATATCCAGTTGGCTTGCGGAAGGTTGGTGGTTCTCCACCAATAATAGTTGGAAAGTCGCGATATGACCTTAGCTGTTGGTGCGACATTAAACCCCCAAAACAAAAACTTCTATATAAACTTCCAAAGTTGAGTAGTGAGTCACTGATGACATACGACTGCTCGCAGCAGTTGTTTGATGACATACGACTCTGCTCGCAGCAGTTGTTTGATGACATGCGACTCTGCTCGCAGCAGTTGTTTGATGATGTACGACTGTGCTCGCAGCAGTTGTTTGATGATATACGACTGCTCGCAGCAGTTGTTTGATGATATACGACTCTGCTCGCAGCAGTTGTTTGATGATATACGACTGTGCTCGCAGCAGTTGTTTGATGACGTACGACTGTGCTCGCAGCAGTTGTTTGATGACGTACGACTGTGCTCGCAGCAGTTGTTTGATGACATACGAGTGTGCTCGCAGCAGTTGTTTGATGACGTGCGACTGCTCGCAGCAGTTGTTTGATGACATACGTGTGTGCTTGCAGCAGTTGTTTGATGACGTACGAGTGTGCTCGCAGCAGTTGTTTGATGACGTGCGACTGTGCTCGCAGCAGTTGTTTGATGACATACGACTCTGCTCGCAGCAGTTGTTTGATGCGACTGTGCTCGCAGCAGTTGTTTGATGATATACGACTGCTCGCAGCAGTTGTTTGATGATATACGACTCTGCTCGCAGCAGTTGTTTGATGATATACGACTGTGCTCGCAGCAGTTGTTTGATGACGTACGACTGTGCTCGCAGCAGTTGTTTGATGACGTACGACTGTGCTCGCAGCAGTTGTTTGATGACATACGAGTGTGCTCGCAGCAGTTGTTTGATGACGTGCGACTGCTCGCAGCAGTTGTTTGATGACATACGTGTGTGCTTGCAGCAGTTGTTTGATGACGTACGAGTGTGCTCGCAGCAGTTGTTTGATAACGTGCGACTGTGCTCGCAGCAGTTGTTTGATGACGTACGACTGCTCTCAGCAGTTGTTTGATGACATACGACTGTGCTCGCAGCAGTTGTTTGATGACATACGACTGTGCTCGCAGCAGTTGTTTGATGACATACGACTGTGCTCGCAGCAGTTGTTTGATGACATACGACTGTGCTCGCAGCAGTTGTTTGATGACATACGACTGTGCTCGCAGCAGTTGTTTGATGACATACGACTGTGCTCGCAGCAGTTGTTTGATGACATACGACTGTGCTCGCAGCAGTTGTTTGATGACATACGACTGTGCTCGCAGCAGTTGTTTGATGACATACGACTGTGCTCGCAGCAGTTGTTTGATGACATACGACTGTGCTCGCAGCAGTTGTTTGATGACATACGACTGTGCTCGCAGCAGTTGTTTGATGACATACGACTGTGCTCGCAGCAGTTGTTTGATGACATACGACTGTGCTCGCAGCAGTTGTTTGATGACGTACGACTGTACTCGCAGCAGTTGTTTGATGACATACGACTGTGCTCGCAGCAGTTGTTTGATGACATACGATTGTTTGATGATTTACATGTATACATTTATTCTTGATTAGGCAATAGGGCTGATATGAGATTTATTCTTATTATTCTTCGTTATTTTCAGGTCTGCATATTTCAGCCAGCTTGCTATTAAGCAGAGTCCTTCGTTAGCAGAGGCATATTCCAATTTAGGAAATGTTTATAAAGAAAGAGGGCAGTTACAGGAGGCTTTAGAGCATTACAGACATGCTGTACGGTTAAAGCCAGACTTTATAGATGGCTATATCAATCTGGCGGCGGCGTTGGTTGCCGCGGGAGACATGGAACAGGCGGTACAAGCCTATGTGACAGCACTGCAGTATAATCCTGTAAGTTTTGATAATGTTAAAGTGGTGTAAAAACAAGAGCTAGTTTTAACGAGAACGTGAATTTGTTTTGTTTTTGTATGCTACAAAAAATCTTGTATCTCTTAGTCTCGGACCCCCAACCACCGCCATATATATATTATATAAATACTACAGGAATGCAACACATCGATTGGCACCCCACCCACTACTGAAATACATGGAAATGTTAACCAACACTGACAGTGAAGCCTCTGTGTCGGTTTGCTGAAGGAAACGGTTGTACCACATGTAGTTTTTCACCTGTCCTTCGGCTACATGCCGGTTATAATCAATCGTTTCCAAGACAACTTTGTACACCGGCCGGTTAGTTTTAATATGTTGATACACAAATGTTCATCAACGACCACTCTACTTCAGTATATAACGTCCTAGAAGAGAATTCGGTGTTGTGTGAAAGAAAGCTGCTATACACAAATTGAGTTACATGTACCTATAATTGACATTTCTGTGAAAACTTTGTTGCGAGTACGTTACTTTTTTATATCTCTTTGCTCAACTCTGCTGGATGGAATCCCACTTGCGGTGTTGAATTCATTTGTGTGAGGAATCTATCCAGCTGGCTTGCGGAAGATATGTGGTTCTACCCTGGTGTCTGCCCACGTCGGCAATACTGCTTGAAGGGCCACCCGCGGTCTTCCTCCACCAATAATAGCCATATGACCCGAGCTGTTGGTGCGTCGTTAAACCCCAAATAAATATATCTTTTTCAGGACCTATATTGTGTACGTAGTGACCTTGGAAATCTATTGAAAGCTCTCGGACGATTGGATGAGGCCAAGGTACGAGTGGTTGCTAGGGAAAGCAATTCCATCAAATGTTTCGTAAACTTGTTAATTTTGTAATCTATTATTTTAACAGTAAATTTTGTAATATGTGGCAAGCAGATATTGCGTGCACATTCTGAAAGTTTGTACCGGAATATTTGAACAAGTAAATTTAATGAGTTGTGGATTAAAGTTTTTCACTTATTCTTAAAGAGACCTAGCTTTAGACATGAAGATTTGTAGGTGTATATTTAAGCTAACGGTTGTATTCAGTATTAAGTTTTATTTGTGTGGAGTTTAAGGCGTTTATTTTACAGAGAGCAAAGCCAAATTTTATTTCATATGGATTCTTAAAGATGAAATTTCCTGCATTTTCCAGTTTCACTTGGATTTTCAAACATTTGGATTTTATAGTTTGGATTTTATACTTTCTATAACTAAATTGTATTATTGTTTCAGAAAAGTCAGTGCTCTGCACCTTATGCAAAAAAAATATATAAAAAAACATTGAGGAAAATTTCATGTGTGGGATTTCATGTGGTTTAACAGTTAAATAATGCTGTGACAAATACACTTTCCTTCAATTTCAGAGAAAAGAGAAATCTGCAATAAATTTGAGATATTTTCACTGCCCTATATTTGTAGTTGATAAGTGCACAGTTTCAAACGTTTTACTCTGCTAGACACTAGTTCACCCTGTTAATACTATTTTTGACATTGAATGCTTCAATTTCTAGTGTGTGTCCCATCCCACTCGTGTACCTCATCATTGACTTGAACACACAATTTGCTAAGCATTAATTGTAAAATAAATACTTAATGTGCTGATCTACAACAACAGAACAGCCTCACAATGTTCAAGGATTTTTTGATGCATTGTTTTTGTCATGAACACCAACTTCATATACAGGCCTGTAACGTTTTCAACTGTTCAGCTGTCGTCTTGGTCTGGAGTGCTGCCCCAAATTTCACATGACTGTATTCGTTCTACACACTTGTATTTGGCCAGGTCAGTTGTACTAATCCTGAATTGGTTGCTTACATACTCCTGACATAATTTTTATTAGTATTGAATTTATTACGAAAAGATAAGACATCAAACTATGCACATGGCAATAACGGGAAGAATGAACAATTTTGAATTACGTTGGCAAGTCATCCAATCAAATAATTTCCCTGGAGATATTGATTTTTTGACCTTATTTCGCTCTAACTTAGTTTGACTAAATGAAAAGGTAACTATAGTATAGGTGGGACATACTTAGAATCTGATGACTCCAGTTTGATTTGTAGCACAAGCATCCTTGGTGGACATGAAACAATTACGTGTTATCTTCTATATAGAGACTTTAAAACTGTGTATAAATCATACTGACAGTAATACACACCATTTCATGCATAATACATAAAGTATCTGTGGGAAAGTGCACTTTCAACACATATACGGCAGTATGTACTTGTATTTAGTGTGATTTTTATCCCGTGTAATTACGAGTTATTCACAATACAATGTTGCCTCTTGTAAGATGGCGTAGTGTTAGCCTGGGAACAGGCGTTGGTAAATTTTGGCTGGTCAGTCATATAAATATTTTTAACACCCGAGACCATTAATTGGGCTGTATTGAGTTTCTGATAATATCAATGCCTGGGGAAACTGTTGGGGGGGCGCATTCCATGTAATCTTATATGCTGAAACAAATGAACCCTCTTTATACATACGGAGAGAGAAACTCTCGTTACAATATACAACCAAACTAGCTGCAAATCCCAAAAATCCTGCATTCAATTGCGTTTTCGAGCCTAAAAACAAAATAGTTTACGGAAACTCTCCATCCGCCATAAAACCACTAGGTCTCCGTATTAAACCATTATTAGTAGAAGCAAAAATAGATACAACAATTATACAAGAAAACAAGTTGTTAAATAAAGAACCGTGGACTTTGACTACCCCAAACATTATTTTAGATCTTCATTTGTATGAGAATAAGAAAAGTGAAACTAGTCCAGATATTTTTAAAACAAAATTTTTAGAAATAAAATCTAAATATAAAGATTATATATCCATCTACACAGATGGCTCAAAAAGACTTGAAAAGGTTGCATGTGCAGCAGTTACCCATACTAAATCAAGTACTGTAAGATTACCTGATGACAGTTCAATTTTCTCTGCAGAAACACAAGCTATCGACCTAGCTCTTTCCCTTATAACTGTTAACGAAAACGACAAATTTATTATATTTTCCGACTCTTTGTCGGTTTTAACATCTCTCAAACAACCAAACCATTCCAACCCCCTAATTCAACAAATTTTTAGAAGATACATATCTATTAGCTCCTCAAAAACTGTTGTTTTTTGTTGGATTCCCAGTCATATAAACATACGAGGAAATGATGAAGCTGATTTTCTAGCAAAGTCTGCTTTAGACTTGCCAATAACAAACTCTAAAATACCGCATACGGATTTAAAATCCAATATTAGGAAATATGTCGATAGTAAATGTCAAATAAATTGGGACAAACAAGTTGGAAATAAATTACATGAAATTAAACCCATATTTTCAAGTACATATCGTACAAAACTAAACCGAAAAGAACAAGTTCGTTTGACTCGGTGTCGTATTGGACACACTTGGATTACACATTCTTATATTTTAAATGCAGAAGAACAACCCATATGTATTCCTTGTGATGAGATATTCACAGTGAAGCACTTTTTGCTCCACTGTGCCGACCTCATCTTTACAAGGAATGCATACTTTAATACAAATAGTATACAAGAATTATTCGATTCAGTACTGCCAAGTACAATATTAGGTTTTTTAAAAGAAACTCACCTTATAAATAGATTATAATGCAACTTATTGTGATTATCGAGTATATATATTATTTAAAATGTAACCTTTTAACATAGATCACGTTTTTAAACAATTTTTATTTTTACAAATGTTTTCGACGCCACATGACCTTATTAGGTTGAGGCGTCGGTAAATAAGATATCGTCAAGATATCCATTAAATAAAATAAATAAATAAATTCCATGTAATTATTGATTATCATTAATCCTATTAGCACGTGACTTAATTAATGACGTACTTTACTTGAAAGCGAGGCACTGCAATGTTGATAAAACTATAATTGGCGGCCAATATTTACGGGTCAACTGCATATTTTCTCAAGATTTAAGTTGTCCTTACTTCAATTGCGCCAAATCGATCTTCTACCACATAAATGATCTAATAGTTAAAATCCGCCATCGCATCGATATAGCGCAGGAATGTGAAGTTATATGTTGACACAATTATGCAATGTAAATGAGGCTACGGAAATGATCGTGTATAACCGTGCCTGTTCGGTGATTTCCGGAAAACAAATCAGTTTCTATTTTTAGCAATCGTATCTTGCAGATAAGAGTTGTCGTTCTTCAATCAACACCCTAGAAAACACGGGTGTAATGTAGGTGGCGCTATGTTCGGAAATAAAGTTTCCCCAGGCTGTCATTTTGCCAGAAGTAAATTAGTGAAAAATTGACAGACTGGAACCCAGGCTAGCATAGTGTGTATACAAGAAACAAAAACAATAAAAGCAATACATATCGATACTGTAACCTGTATCTGTAATCAATTACAATCATAGAATCGTAAATAGAAATAGATACATGAAGAGGAATTGATGCAACAACTTATTGCAGATTTATCTTATTTCCTAGACTTGTATTTTATGTAAGCGAAGGCTTATGGCATGGAGTTTACAATGAAAGCTTTCTTTATTAACATCCTTTATCTTTTGTTGATTGTTGACAAAAGGAAGGGATACTATAGTATTTGTATGATTACACATGTTTTGCAAGCTGTCAAATAATTCTCTCTGTTTTGTTTCTATTGATTTTAGTAGGTTCTTGGAACACTGTATAAATACGCCGAATATTGACGTTGGGATTTCTACACCTTCACAAGTTCAAAGGTACCTGGTAGGATTAAGGAATTGTGTATTCCATGTGCAGTATATACGTGTTACCGAGAGAAGGTATTTGTATCAAAATAGTCAGTCAAAATACAACACAAGTCTTTGGCACACTTTTTTTGCATCCAAAATTTTAATCTGGCAAACGTTTAACTGCATCTCATTGGACTGCTATCAAAATTTCGTTTTGACAAGAAAAGGCAAGAGCGTATGAAGATATATATAAGACTGGCTATATCGACTAGAGAATAACCATATATAATAACCAAAATCAATTTTTTCAGAAAATTTATGGAAATTTACTTGCTTGCTTGCTGCCTGCTTGGCGTAGGGCGCGTTGATCGCAGCGATAAGACTGGGCAGTGTGAGAAATGGGAGCAAGTGGACTTATAGAAGTATCAAGTATACACTGATTGTATGGCTGGACATTGTTTCAAGATACCGCCTGTATATTCAAGCAATTTCTGGCTGTAATATCAGCAGACTTCATAAATTAAATATAATTCTTTGACACTTGAAATATATTTACAAGTGGGATCCGAAATTTCTAATTTTAATTCTTGCGTCTAATTGTGATCTTGTTAGAAATTATCCAAGTTTAAATACTTGATACTTCCAAACTTTACCTGGCATACAGGGCTTGAGCTGGAGTGCAAATGGGGGTGAAAATGTCTGCCTCACTTCTCCGTATTTTGAGGTCGGGGAAGGAGTGTTTTCATATAGATGACACTGCAGAGTGGACAAATGCTTCCCTTTTATACCTTCAGACATCTCCTGAATGAGCTGGTCTAGCTCAAGCCCTGGCACATACACAGGGGCATTACACAAAGACTTGCTCAGTAATATGGGTTTCTTATACAAGAACAAGAAAACAATGTGTAATACATCCAGGTTACAGCTGCCACTTTGCATCATGCCCCTGTTAGCACATAATAACATTATATATATGGACAGTCCAAGCATTTTGAAATTAATAAAAATCACTAGATTTTATGTCACTTGCCAATTTAAGCTGCTAATTGTCACGTTTCCCAGTCTTTTGGGACATAACAAGATGAGGCATGTGAGAATATCATTCCTATAGGTGTATATATGGGATTATGCACATTTGCAAAATTAGCGTCTTATTGAATAAAATAATAGTGCTTATTATAACTCATCTGAGCACCCAGTGCTCATGGTGACCTGTTGTGATCACCAGTAGTCTGTACGTGTATACATCCTCCATCTATATCGGCTTCCTCTGAAACGTGACTCAATTTTGTACCGGCCAAAGATAGTATCCAGGAGGGAATACAATCTCATCGCTGTATTGTTCATTGTAGTCTGATTGTAAATATATAGTCCTGCTACACTTTCAACTAAGGATGCCCAGGACAACTTCATTCAGAGAAATGATAACTTTACACAGTAGCTTCCAGGGATCAGTTTAGAGGGCGATGTGGGCGAAATTGTCGCCCTAGGAACCCTGACTTCGCCCTCTAAGATACACTGGCCCATTATAAAGCAGCACTCCTTCTATTCAAATGTTGTATTTAATGGTTGTACTGTGCATTTTAACCCTATTTTGCAGAAGTATATTAAAGAACACCATTTAAGGAAGAGATCACGCGCTTTCTCACTTCTCCCAAAAATTCTGACCTAGAATGAACCCTGAGCTTCGGGTAAAATCATGGCTGCCAAGGAATGATGAATATTTACCGCACAATTTAGGAAACTTCAATAAAATCTCTAAATAAAAATCACTGGTTCGATATGAAAGTAGTCTTTCGTACAAACGACGGGGGCCTCTGTAGTCGAGTGGGTATGGTCGTTGACTTCATGAACGCCACTGGGGGTTGAATGATTGTATGTGAGGAGGCTATCCAGCTGGTATGTGGAAGATTGGTTGTTCTACCAGGGTGGGCGCCTGAAACGCTGCTCTAATGGGCACCCGGTGTGTTCCTCCACCAATACTAGCTGGATAGTGGCCATATGACCTAAACTGTTGGTGCCATGTTAAACCCCCAAAATACAAAAACAATCTTCATTAAATCTGTACCTTCTCTGGAATGATTCTGGAGTAGTCCGATCTCAAGTGAGAAATGGATCTCGTCCAACCACAGAACACTGGTTACCATAGCAACCAAACGTTGACATGACAACCGAACGGAAAAACTTTTTTAGCAATCTTCGAAACTGCTAATGTGAAGCGTGTGCATAATTTCAATATTTTGGTACTTTTTCAAATATAATGGCATTGATTGATTGATTGAAATAGCAATCTGTGAGGTTAGTGAAGTTAGTCAGTGGGTAACAATAACCACAAAACGTATTCAGTCAACTAATTAACATGTTTAATATAACTCCCGCTCCTTTCAATTTGGAAGAGCAAAAACACCGGATCTCATTGCCCATCTGTCTGAAAACTCCTATTTCACAGATTGAAATTTACAAGTCTTGCATACCATAATGAAAATTAAAATTCTGTAGCAATTGTGATGCAACATTGAATGATATTCTCTCAAACTTAGTTATGTTTCAAATGCGCTTGCTCGGCGTAGGATTACAGAACAGGCTGCGCGAGATCATGCTGGCATTTCAACAAGGTTTTAAGCTTAATTTGTAAACTTTTATACATTTTCCATTTTTAGGCTTGCTATTTAAAAGCGATCGAGACACAGCCAAATTTTGCTGTTGCCTGGAGTAACTTGGGCTGTGTATTTAATGCCCAGGGAGAGATATGGCTTGCTATACACCACTTTGAGAAGGTATGGTCTTTACACAAATGTGTATGTTTACAATGGATTATGTTGTTTACAATGGATTATGTTGTTTACAATGGATTATTTTGTTTACAATGGATTATTATGTTTACAATGGATTATTTTGTTTACAATGGAGTATGTTGTTTACAATGGATTATGTTGTTTACAATGGATTATGTTGTTTACAATGGAGTATGTTGTTTACAATGGAGTATGTTGTTTACAATGGAGTATGTTGTTTACAATGGATTATTTTGTTTACAATGGATTATGTTGTTTACAATGGATTATGTTTGAAATGTTCAGCTACATGTACTGCTTTAGTTTTAGTTTTTTTATTTAGTTTTTACAGAATTATTTTAGCTCGATTGCGAAACAAGTTCTTTCAACTTATATTAATCACTCTCGAGACCTCATTCCTGATGGAATCCATCGCCACGAAGGAGAGAAGAGGCAACGTGGAATATAAATGCCTTGCCTAAGGGCACAATCGGCTCCAGCGGGGTTAGAACTCCGGCCCTTTCACACCTGAAGCGAACGCTCATCCACTGCGCTATCACGACTTCCATGTTTTTATCGATGTATAAATGGTAATTGAGTAGAGAATTTGTGTATGTTGTTACAGGCTGTAGCGTTGGTAATTGAGTATATAGAATTTGTGTATGTTATTACAGGCTGTAGCATTGATAATTGAGTAGAGAATTTGTGTATGTTATTACAGGCTGTAGCGTTGGTAATTGAGTAGAGAATTTGTGTATGTTATTACAGGCTGTAGCATTGGTAATTGAGTAGAGAATTTGTGTATGTTATTACAGGCTGTAGCGTTGGTAATTGAGTAGAGAATTTGTGTATGTTATTACAGGCTGTAGCGTTGGTAATTGAGTAGAGAATTTGTGTATGTTATTACAGGCTGTAGCTTTGGTAATTGAGTCGAGAATTTGTGTATGTTATTACAGGCTGTAGCGTTGGTAATTGAGTAGAGAATTTGTGTATGTTATTACAGGCTGTAGCGTTGGTAATTGAGTAGAGAATTTGTGTATGTTATTACAGGCTGTAGCGTTGGTAATTGAGTAGAGAATTTGTGTATGTTATTACAGGCTGTAGCGTTGGTAATTGAGTAGAAATTTGTGTATGTTATTACAGGCTGTAGCATTGGTAATTGAGTAGAAATTTGTGTATGTTATTACAGGCTGTAGCATTGGTAATTGAGTAGAGAATTTGTGTATGTTATTACAGGCTGTAGCATTGGTAATTGAGTAGAAATGTGTGTATGTTATTACAGGCTGTAGCGTTGGTAATTGAGTAGAAATTTGTGTATGTTATTACAGGCTGTAGCGTTGGTAATTGAGTAGAGAATTTGTGTATGTTATTACAGGCTGTAGCGTTGGATGCCAACTTCCTAGATGCCTATATCAACCTGGGAAATGTTCTCAAAGAAGCTAGAATATTTGATAGGTAGGTTACTTAAAGTCAATGTTTCGAATTTTTAATGTATAACTTATCTATCCGTGTGTCACCAGTTCTAAGCTAGACAACATTAAACCAGCTTCCATCTCTGCCACCTGTCCGTATGTCACCAGTTCTACACTACACAACATTAAACTAGGTTCATTCTCTGCCACCTGTCCGTATGTCACCAGTTCTACACTACACAACATTAAACTAGGTTCATTCTCTGCCACCTATCCGTGTGTCACCAGTTCTACACTACACAACATTAAACTAGGTTCCATCTGTGCCACCTGTCCGTGTGTCACCAGTTCTACACTACACAACATTAAACTAGGTTCCATCTCTGCCACCTGTCCGTGTGTCACCAGTTCTACACTACACAACATTAAACTAGGTTCATTCTCTGCCACCTATCCGTGTGTCACCAGTTCTACACTACACAACATTAAACTAGGTTCCATCTCTGCCACCTGTCCGTGTGTCACCAGTTCTACACTACACAACATTAAACTAGGTTCCATCTCTGCCACCTGTCCGTGTGTCACCAGTTCTACACTACACAACATTAAACTAGGTTCCATCTCTGCCACCTGTCCGTGTGTCACCAGTTCTACACTACACAACATTAAACCAGCTTCCATCTCTGCCACCTGTCCGTGTGTCACCAGTTCTACACTACACAACATTAAACTAGGTTCCATCTCTGCCACCTATCCGTGTGTCACCAGTTCTACACTACACAACATTAAACTAGGTTCCATCTCTGCCACCTATCCGTGTGTCACCAGTTCTACACTACACAACATTAAACTAGGTTCCATCTCTGCCACCTGTCCGTGTGTCACCAGTTCTACACTACACAACATTAAACTAGGTTCATTCTCTGCCACCTATCCGTGTGTCACCAGTTCTACACTACACAACATTAAACTAGGTTCATTCTCTGCCACCTATCCGTGTGTCACCAGTTCTACACTACACAACATTAAACTAGGTTCATTCTCTGCCACCTATCCGTGTGTCACCAGTTCTACACTACACAACATTAAACTAGGTTCAATCTCTGCCACCTATCCGTGTGTCACCAGTTCTACACTACACAACATTAAACTAGGTTCAATCTCTGCCACCTATCCGTGTGTCACCAGTTCTACACTACACAACATTAAACTAGCTTCCATCTCTGCCACCTGTCCGTGTGTCACCAGTTCTACACTACACAACATTAAACTAGGTTCCATCTCTGCCACCTGTCCGTGTGTCACCAGTTCTACACTACACAACATTAAACTAGGTTCCATCTCTGCCACCTATCCGTGTGTCACCAGTTCTACACTACACAACATTAAACTAGGTTCCATCTCTGCCACCTATCCGTGTGTCACCAGTTCTACACTACACAACATTAAACTAGCTTCCATCTCTGCCACCTGTCCGTGTGTCACCAGTTCTACACTACACAACATTAAACTAGCTTCCATCTCTGCCACCTGTCCGTGTGTCACCAGTTCTACACTACACAACATTAAACTAGGTTCCATCTCTGCCACCTATCCGTGTGTCACCAGTTCTACACTACACAACATTAAACTAGCTTCCATCTCTGCCACCTGTCCGTGTGTCACCAGTTCTACACTACACAACATTAAACTAGGTTCCATCTCTGCCACCTATCCGTGTGTCACCAGTTCTACACTACACAACATTAAACTAGGTTCCATCTCTGCCACCTATCCGTGTGTCACCAGTTCTACACTACACAACATTAAACCAGCTTCCATCTCTGCCACCTGTCCGTGTGTCACCAGTTCTACACTACACAACATTAAACTAGGTTCCATCTCTGCCACCTATCCGTGTGTCACCAGTTCTACACTACACAACATTAAACTAGGTTCCATCTCTGCCACCTGTCCGTGTGTCACCAGTTCTACACTACACAACATTAAACAGCTTCCATCTCTGCCACCTGTCCGTGTGTCACCAGTTCTACACTACACAACATTAAACTAGGTTCCATCTCTGCCACCTATCCGTGTGTCACCAGTTCTACACTACACAACATTAAACTAGGTTCATCTCTGCCACCTATCCGTGTGTCACCAGTTCTACACTACACAACATTAAACTAGGTTCATTCTCTGCCACCTATCCGTGTGTCACCAGTTCTACACTACACAACATTAAACTAGGTTCATTCTCTGCCACCTATCCGTGTGTCACCAGTTCTACACTACACAACATTAAACTAGGTTCATTCTCTGCCACCTATCCGTGTGTCACCAGTTCTACACTACACAACATTAAACCAGCTTCCATCTCTGCCACCTGTCCGTGTGTCACCAGTTCTACACTACACAACATTAAACCAGCTTCCATCTCTGCCACCTGTCCGTGTGTCACCAGTTCTACACTACACAACATTAAACTAGGTTCCATCTCTGCCACCTGTCCGTGTGTCACCAGTTCTACACTACACAACATTAAACTAGGTTCATTCTCTGCCACCTATCCGTGTGTCACCAGTTCTAAGCTACACAACATTAAACTAGGTTCATTCTCTGCCACCTATCCGTGTGTCACCAGTTCTACACTACACAACATTAAACTAGGTTCATTCTCTGCCACCTATCCGTGTGTCACCAGTTCTACACTACACAACATTAAACTAGGTTCATCTCTGCCACCTGTCCGTGTGTCACCAGTTCTACACTACACAACATTAAACCGGTTCCATCTCTGCCACCTGTCCGTGTGTCACCAGTTCTACACTACACAACATTAAACTAGGTTCCATCTCTGCCACCTCCGTGTGTCACCAGTTCTACACTACACAACATTAAACTAGGTTCCATCTCTGCCACCTGTCCGTGTGTCACCAGTTCTACACTACACAACATTAAACCAGCTTCCATCTCTGCCACCTGTCCGTGTGTCACCAGTTCTACACTACACAACATTAAACCAGCTTCCATCTCTGCCACCTGTCCGTGTGTCACCAGTTCTACACTACACAACATTAAACCAGCTTCCATCTCTGCCACCTATCCGTGTGTCACCAGTTCTACACTACACAACATTAAACCAGCTTCCATCTCTGCCACCTGTCCGTGTGTCACCAGTTCTACACTACACAACATTAAACTAGGTTCCATCTCTGCCACCTATCCGTGTGTCACCAGTTCTACACTACACAACATTAAACTAGGTTCCATCTCTGCCACCTATCCGTGTGTCACCAGTTCTACACTACACAACATTAAACTAGGTTCCATCTCTGCCACCTGTCCGTGTGTCACCAGTTCTACACTACACAACATTAAACTAGGTTCCATCTCTGCCACCTATCCGTGTGTCACCAGTTCTACACTACACAACATTAAACTAGGTTCCATCTCTGCCACCTATCCGTGTGTCACCAGTTCTACACTACACAACATTAAACCAGCTTCCATCTCTGCCACCTGTCCGTGTGTCACCAGTTCTACACTACACAACATTAAACTAGGTTCCATCTCTGCCACCTATCCGTGTGTCACCAGTTCTACACTACACAACATTAAACTAGGTTCATTCTCTGCCACCTATCCGTGTGTCACCAGTTCTACACTACACAACATTAAACTAGGTTCATTCTCTGCCACCTATCCGTGTGTCACCAGTTCTAAACTACACAACATTAAACTAGGTTCATTCTCTGCCACCTATCCGTGTGTCACCAGTTCTACACTACACAACATTAAACTAGGTTCATTCTCTGCCACCTATCCGTGTGTCACCAGTTCTACACTACACAACATTAAACTAGGTTCCATCTCTGCCACCTGTCCGTGTGTCACCAGTTCTACACTACACAACATTAAACCAGCTTCCATCTCTGCCACCTGTCCGTGTGTCACCAGTTCTACACTACACAACATTAAACTAGGTTCCATCTCTGCCACCTATCCGTGTGTCACCAGTTCTACACTACACAACATTAAACTAGGTTCCATCTCTGCCACCTATCCGTGTGTCACCAGTTCTACAATACACAACATTAAACTAGGTTCCATCTCTGCCACCTGTCCGTGTGTCACCAGTTCTACACTACACAACATTAAACCAGCTTCCATCTCTGCCACCTGTCCGTGTGTCACCAGTTCTAAGCTAGACAACATTAAACTAGGTTCCATCTCTGCCACCTATCCGTGTGTCACCAGTTCTACACTACACAACATTAAACTAGGTTCCATCTCTGCCACCTGTCCGTGTGTCACCAGTTCTACACTACACAACATTAAACCAGCTTCCATCTCTGCCACCTATCCGTGTGTCACCAGTTCTACACTACACAACATTAAACTAGGTTCCATCTCTGCCACCTGTCCGTGTGTCACCAGTTCTACACTACACAACATTAAACTAGGTTCCATCTCTGCCACCTATCCGTGTGTCACCAGTTCTACACTACACAACATTAAACCAGCTTCCATCTCTGCCACCTGTCCGTGTGTCACCAGTTCTACACTACACAACATTAAACCAGCTTCCATCTCTGCCACCTGTCCGTGTGTCACCAGTTCTACACTACACAACATTAAACTAGGTTCCATCTCTGCCACCTATCCGTGTGTCACCAGTTCTACACTACACAACATTAAACCAGCTTCCATCTCTGCCACCTGTCCGTGTGTCACCAGTTCTACACTACACAACATTAAACTAGGTTCCATCTCTGCCACCTATCCGTGTGTCACCAGTTCTACACTACACAACATTAAACTAGGTTCATTCTCTGCCACCTATCCGTGTGTCACCAGTTCTACACTACACAACATTAAACCAGCTTCCATCTCTGCCACCTGTCCGTGTGTCACCAGTTCTACACTACACAACATTAAACTAGGTTCCATCTCTGCCACCTATCCGTGTGTCACCAGTTCTACACTACACAACATTAAACCAGCTTCCATCTCTGCCACCTGTCCGTGTGTCACCAGTTCTACACTACACAACATTAAACCAGCTTCCATCTCTGCCACCTGTCCGTGTGTCACCAGTTCTACACTACACAACATTAAACTAGGTTCCATCTCTGCCACCTATCCGTGTGTCACCAGTTCTACACTACACAACATTAAACTAGGTTCCATCTCTGCCACCTGTCCGTGTGTCACCAGTTCTACACTACACAACATTAAACTAGGTCCATCTCTGCCACCTATCCGTGTGTCACCAGTTCTACACTACACAACATTAAACTAGGTTCCATCTCTGCCACCTATCCGTGTGTCACCAGTTCTACACTACACAACATTAAACTAGGTTCCATCTCTGCCACCTGTCCGTGTGTCACCAGTTCTACACTACACAACATTAAACCAGCTTCCATCTCTGCCACCTGTCCGTGTGTCACCAGTTCTACACTACACAACATTAAACTAGGTTCATTCTCTGCCACCTATCCGTGTGTCACCAGTTCTACACTACACAACATTAAACTAGGTTCATTCTCTGCCACCTATCCGTGTGTCACCAGTTCTACACTACACAACATTAAACTAGGTTCATTCTCTGCCACCTATCCGTGTGTCACCAGTTCTACACTACACAACATTAAACTAGGTTCCATCTCTGCCACCTATCCGTGTGTCACCAGTTCTACACTACACAACATTAAACTAGGTTCCATCTCTGCCACCTATCCGTGTGTCACCAGTTCTACACTACACAACATTAAACTAGGTTCCATCTCTGCCACCTATCCGTGTGTCACCAGTTCTACACTACACAACATTAAACCAGCTTCCATCTCTGCCACCTGTCCGTGTGTCACCAGTTCTACACTACACAACATTAAACTAGGTTCATTCTCTGCCACCTATCCGTGTGTCACCAGTTCTACACTACACAACATTAAACTAGGTTCCATCTCTGCCACCTATCCGTGTGTCACCAGTTCTACACTACACAACATTAAACTAGGTTCAATCTCTGCCACCTATCCGTGTGTCACCAGTTCTACACTACACAACATTAAACTAGGTTCCATCTCTGCCACCTGTCCGTGTGTCACCAGTTCTACACTACACAACATTAAACCAGCTTCCATCTCTGCCACCTGTCCGTGTGTCACCAGTTCTACACTACACAACATTAAACTAGGTTCCATCTCTGCCACCTGTCCGTGTGTCACCAGTTCTACACTACACAACATTAAACTAGGTTCATTCTCTGCCACCTATCCGTGTGTCACCAGTTCTAAGCTAGACAACATTAAACTAGGTTCATTCTCTGCCACCTATCCGTGTGTCACCAGTTCTACACTACACAACATTAAACTAGGTTCATTCTCTGCCACCTATCCGTGTGTCACCAGTTCTAAGCTAGACAACATTAAACTAGGTTCATTCTCTGCCACCTATCCGTATGTCACCAGTTCTACACTACACAACATTAAACCAGCTTCCATCTCTGCCACCTGTCCGTGTGTCACCAGTTCTACACTACACAACATTAAACTAGCTTCCATCTCTGCCACCTATCCGTGTGTCACCAGTTCTACACTACACAACATTAAACCAGCTTCCATCTCTGCCACCTGTCCAGTATGTCACCAGTTCTACACTACACAATATTAAACTAGCTTCCATCTCTGCCACCTGTCCGTGTGTCACCAGTTCTACACTACACAACATTAAACCAGCTTCCATCTCTGCCACCTGTCCGTGTGTCACCAGTTCTAAGCTAGACAACATTAAACTAGGTTCCATCTCTGCCACCTATCCGTGTGTCACCAGTTCTACACTACACAACATTAAACTAGGTTCATTCTCTGCCACCTATCCGTGTGTCACCAGTTCTAAGCTAGACAACATTAAACTAGGTTCATTCTCTGCCACCTATCCGTGTGTCACCAGTTCTTCACTACACTACACAACATTAAACTAGGTTCATTCTCTGCCACCTATCCGTGTGTCACCAATTCTACACTACACAACATTAAACTAGGTTCATTCTCTGCCACCTATCCGTGTGTCACCAGTTCTACACTACACAACATTAAACCAGCTTCCATCTCTGCCACCTATCCGTATGTCACCAGTTCTACACTACACAACATTAAACCAGCTTCCATCTCTGTCACCAGTTCTACACTACACAACATTAAACTAGATTCCATCTCTGCCACCTATCCGTATGTCACCAGTTCTACACTACACAACATTAAACCAGCTTCCATCTCTGCCACCTGTCTGTCAGTATGTCACCAGTTCTACACTACACAACATTAAACCAGCTTCCATCTCTGCCACCTGTCTGTGTGTCACCAGTTCTACACTACACAACATTAAACCAGCTTCCATCTCTGCCACCTATCCGTATGTCACCAGTTCTACACTACACAACATTAAACCAGCTTCCATCTCTGCCACCTATCCGTATGTCACCAGTTCTACACTACACAATATTAAACCAGCTTCCATCTCTGCCACCTGTCCGTGTGTCACCAGTTCTACACTACACAACATTACACTAGGTTCCATCTCTGCCACCTATCCGTGTGTCACCACTTCTACACTACACAACATTAAATTAGGTTCTATCTCTGCCACCTGTCCGTGTGTCACCAGTTCTACACTACACAACATTAAACCAGCTTCCATCTCTGCCACCTGTCCGTGTGTCACCAGTTCTACACTACACAACATTAAACTAGGTTCCTTCTCTGCCACCTATCCGTGTGTCACCAGTTCTACACTACACAACATTAAATTAGGTTCCATCTCTGCCACCTGTCCGTGTGTCACCAGTTCTACACTACACAACATTAAACCAGCTTCCATCTCTGCCACCTGTCCGTGTGTCACCAGTTCTAAGCTAGACAACATTAAACTAGGTTCATTCTCTGCCACCTATCCGTGTGTCACCAGTTCTACACTACACAACATTAAACTAGGTTCATTCTCTGCCACCTATCCGTGTGTCACCAGTTCTAAGCTAGACAACATTAAACTAGGTTCATTCTCTGCCACCTATCCGTGTGTCACCAGTTCTACACTACACAAAATTAAACTAGGTTCATTCTCTGCCACCTATCCGTGTGTCACCAGTTCTACACTACACAACATTAAACCAGCTTCCATCTCTGCCACCTGTCCGTGTGTCACCAGTTCTACACTACACAACATTAAACCGGCTTCCATCTCTGCCACCTGTCCGTGTGTCACCAGTTCTACACTACACAACATTAAACCAGCTTCCATCTCTGCCACCTGTCCGTGTGTCACCAGTTCTACACTACACAACATTAAACCAGCTTCCATCTCTGCCACCTGTCCGTGTGTCACCAGTTCTACACTACACAACATTAAACTAGCTTCCATCTCTGCCACCTGTCCGTGTGTCACCAGTTCTACACTACACAACATTAAACTAGGTTCATTCTCTGCCACCTATCCGTGTGTCACCAGTTCTAAGCTAGACAACATTAAACTAGGTTCATTCTCTGCCACCTATCCGTGTGTCACCAGTTCTACACTACACAACATTAAACTAGGTTCATTCTCTGCCACCTATCCGTGTGTCACCAGTTCTAAGCTAGACAACATTAAACTAGGTTCATTCTCTGCCACCTATCCGTGTGTCACCAGTTCTACACTACACAACATTAAACCAGCTTCCATCTCTGCCACCTGTCCGTGTGTCACCAGTTCTACACTACACAACATTAAACTAGCTTCCATCTCTGCCACCTATCCGTGTGTCACCAGTTCTACACTACACAACATTAAACCAGCTTCCATCTCTGCCACCTGTCGTATGTCACCAGTTCTACACTACACAACATTAAACCAGCTTCCATCTCTGCCACCTGTCCGTGTGTCACCAGTTCTACACTACACAACATTAAACCAGCTTCCATCTCTGCCACCTGTCCGTGTGTCACCAGTTCTACACTACACAACATTAAACTAGGTTCCATCTCTGCCACCTATCCGTGTGTCACCAGTTCTACACTACACAACATTAAACTAGGTTCCATCTCTGCCACCTATCCGTGTGTCACCAGTTCTACACTACACAACATTAAACTAGGTTCCATCTCTGCCACCTATCCGTGTGTCACCAGTTCTACACTACACAACATTAAACTAGCTTCCATCTCTGCCACCTGTCCGTGTGTCACCAGTTCTACACTACACAACATTAAACCAGCTTCCATCTCTGCCACCTGTCCGTGTGTCACCAGTTCTACACTACACAACATTAAACCAGCTTCCATCTCTGCCACCTGTCCGTGTGTCACCAGTTCTACACTACACAACATTAAACTAGGTTCATTCTCTGCCACCTATCCGTGTGTCACCAGTTCTACACTACACAACATTAAACTAGGTTCATTCTCTGCCACCTATCCGTGTGTCACCAGTTCTACACTACACAACATTAAACTAGGTTCATTCTCTGCCACCTATCCGTGTGTCACCAGTTCTAAGCTAGACAACATTAAACTAGGTTCATTCTCTGCCACCTATCCGTGTGTCACCAGTTCTACACTACACAACATTAAACTAGGTTCATTCTCTGCCACCTATCCGTGTGTCACCAGTTCTACACTACACAACATTAAACTAGGTTCATTCTCTGCCACCTATCCGTGTGTCACCAGTTCTACACTACACAACATTAAACCAGCTTCCATCTCTGCCACCTATCCGTGTGTCACCAGTTCTACACTACACAACATTAAACTAGGTTCCATCTCTGCCACCTATCCGTGTGTCACCAGTTCTACACTACACAACATTAAACCAGCTTCCATCTCTGCCACCTGTCCGTGTGTCACCAGTTCTACACTACACAACATTAAACTAGGTTCCATCTCTGCCACCTATCCGTGTGTCACCAGTTCTACACTACACAACATTAAACTAGGTTCAATCTCTGCCACCTATCCGTGTGTCACCAGTTCTACACTACACAACATTAAACTAGGTTCCATCTCTGCTACCTGTCCGTGTGTCACCAGTTCTACACTACACAACATTAAACCAGCTTCCATCTCTGCCACCTGTCCGTGTGTCACCAGTTCTAAGCTAGACAACATTAAACTAGGTTCCATCTCTGCCACCTGTCCGTGTGTCACCAGTTCTACACTACACAACATTAAACTAGGTTCATTCTCTGCCACCTATCCGTGTGTCACCAGTTCTAAGCTAGACAACATTAAACTAGGTTCATTCTCTGCCACCTATCCGTGTGTCACCAGTTCTACACTACACAACATTAAACTAGGTTTATTCTCTGCCACCTATCCGTGTGTCACCAGTTCTAAGCTAGACAACATTAAACTAGGTTCATTCTCTGCCATCTATCCGTATGTCACCAGTTCTACACTACACAACATTAAACCAGCTTCCATCTCTGCCACCTGTCCGTGTGTCACCAGTTCTACACTACACAACATTAAACTAGCTTCCATCTCTGCCACCTATCCGTATGTCACCAGTTCTACACTACACAACATTAAACCAGCTTCCATCTCTGCCACCTGTCTGTCAGTATGTCACCAGTTCTACACTACACAATATTAAACTAGCTTCCATCTAGGCCACCTGTCCGTATGTCACCAGTTCTACACTACACAACATTAAACCAGCTTCCATCTCTGCCACCTGTCCGTGTGTCACCAGTTCTAAGCTAGACAACATTAAACTAGGTTCCATCTCTGCCACCTATCCGTGTGTCACCAGTTCTACACTACACAACATTAAACTAGGTTCATTCTCTGCCACCTATCCGTGTGTCACCAGTTCTACACTACACAACATTAAACTAGGTTCCATCTCTGCCACCTATCCGTGTGTCACCAGTTCTACACTACACAACATTAAACTAGGTTCATTCTCTGCCACCTATCCGTGTGTCACCAGTTCTACACTAACAACATTAAACTAGGTTCATTCTCTGCCACCTATCCGTGTGTCACCAGTTCTACACTACACAACATTAAACCAGCTTCCATCTCTGCCACCTGTCCGTGTGTCACCAGTTCTACACTACACAACATTAAACCGGCTTCCATCTCTGCCACCTGTCCGTGTGTCACCAGTTCTACACTACACAACATTAAACCAGCTTCCATCTCTGCCACCTGTCCGTGTGTCACCAGTTCTACACTACACAACATTAAACCAGCTTCCATCTCTGCCACCTGTCCGTGTGTCACCAGTTCTACACTACACAACATTAAACTAGCTTCCATCTCTGCCACCTGTCCGTGTGTCACCAGTTCTACACTACACAACATTAAACCAGCTTCCATCTCTGCCACCTATCCGTATGTCACCAGTTCTACACTACACAACATTAAACCAGCTTCCATCTCTGCCACCTGTCCGTGTGTCACCAGTTCTACACTACACAACATTAAACTAGGTTCCATCTCTGCCACCTATCCGTGTGTCACCAGTTCTACACTACACAACATTAAACTAGGTTCATTCTCTGCCACCTATCCGTGTGTCACCAGTTCTACACTACACAACATTAAACTAGCTTCCATCTCTGCCACCTATCCGTGTGTCACCAGTTCTACACTACACAACATTAAACCAGCTTCCATCTCTGCCACCTGTCCGTGTGTCACCAGTTCTACACTACACAACATTAAACTAGGTTCCATCTCTGCCACCTATCCGTGTGTCACCAGTTCTACACTACACAACATTAAACCAGCTTCCATCTCTGCCACCTGTCCGTGTGTCACCAGTTCTACACTACACAACATTAAACCAGCTTCCATCTCTGCCACCTGTCCGTGTGTCACCAGTTCTACACTACACAATATTAAACTAGCTTCCATCTCTGCCACCTGTCCGTATGTCACCAGTTCTACACTACACAACATTAAACCAGCTTCCATCTCTGCCACCTATCCGTATGTCACCAGTTCTACACTACCCAACATTAAACCAGCTTCCATCTCTGCCACCTGTCCGTGTGTCACCAGTTCTAAGCTAGACAACATTAAACTAGGTTCCATCTCTGCCACCTATCCGTGTGTCACCAGTTCTACACTACACAACATTAAACTAGGTTCATTCTCTGCCACCTATCCGTGTGTCACCAGTTCTACACTACACAACATTAAACTAGCTTCCATCTCTGCCACCTATCCGTGTGTCACCAGTTCTACACTACACAACATTAAATTAGGTTCCATCTCTGCCACCTGTCCGTGTGTCACCAGTTCTACACTACACAACATTAAACTAGGTTCCATCTCTGCCACCTATCCGTGTGACACCAGTTCTACACTACACAACATTAAACCAGCTTCCATCTCTGCCACCTGTCCGTATGTCACCAGTTCTACACTACACAACATTAAACCAGCTTCCATCTCTGCCACCTGTCCGTGTGTCACCAGTTCTACACTACACAACATTAAACTAGGTTCCATCTCTGCCACCTATCCGTGTGTCACCAGTTCTACACTACACAACATTAAACTAGGTTCCATCTCTGCCACCTGTCCGTGTGTCACCAGTTCTAAGCAATACAACATTAAACCAGCTTCCATCTCTGCCACCTATCCGTGTGTCACCAGTTCTACACTACACAACATTAAACTAGGTTCATTCTCTGCCACCTATCCGTGTGTCACCAGTTCTACACTACACAACATTAAACTAGGTTCATTCTCTGCCACCTATCCGTGTGTCACCAGTTCTAAGCTAGACAACATTAAACTAGGTTCATTCTCTGCCACCTATCCGTGTGTCACCAGTTCTAAGCTAGACAACATTAAACTAGGTTCATTCTCTGCCACCTATCCGTGTGTCACCAGTTCTACACTACACAACATTAAACTAGGTTCATTCTCTGCCACCTATCCGTGTGTCATCAGTTCTACACTACACAACATTAAACTAGGTTCATTCTCTGCCACCTATCCGTGTGTCACCAGTTCTACACTACACAACATTAAACCGGCATCCATCTCTGCCACCTGTCCGTGTGTCACCAGTTCTACACTACACAACATTAAACTAGGTTCATTCTCTGCCACCTATCCGTGTGTCACCAGTTCTACACTACACAACATTAAACCGGCTTCCATCTCTGCCACCTGTCCGTGTGTCACCAGTTCTACACTACACAACATTAAACTAGGTTCAATCTCTGCCACCTATCCGTGTGTCACCAGTTCTACACTACACAACATTAAATTAGGTTCCATCTCTGCTACCTGTCCGTGTGTCACCAGTTCTACACTACACAACATTAAACCAGCTTCCATCTCTGCCACCTGTCCGTGTGTCACCAGTTCTAAGCTAGACAACATTAAACTAGGTTCCATCTCTGCCACCTGTCCGTGTGTCACCAGTTCTACACTACACAACATTAAACTAGGTTCATTCTCTGCCACCTATCCGTGTGTCACCAGTTCTAAGCTAGACAACATTAAACTAGGTTCATTCTCTGCCACCTATCCGTGTGTCACCAGTTCTACATTACACAACATTAAACTAGGTTTATTCTCTGCCACCTATCCGTGTGTCACCAGTTCTAAGCTAGACAACATTAAACTAGGTTCATTCTCTGCCATCTATCCGTATGTCACCAGTTCTACACTACACAACATTAAACCAGCTTCCATCTCTGCCACCTGTCCGTGTGTCACCAGTTCTACACTACACAACATTAAACTAGCTTCCATCTCTGCCACCTATCCGTATGTCACCAGTTCTACACTACACAACATTAAACCAGCTTCCATCTCTGCCACCTGTCTGTCAGTATGTCACCAGTTCTACACTACACAATATTAAACTAGCTTCCATCTAGGCCACCTGTCCGTATGTCACCAGTTCTACACTACACAACATTAAACCAGCTTCCATCTCTGCCACCTGTCCGTGTGTCACCAGTTCTAAGCTAGACAACATTAAACTAGGTTCCATCTCTGCCACCTATCCGTGTGTCACCAGTTCTACACTACACAACATTAAACTAGGTTCATTCTCTGCCACCTATCCGTGTGTCACCAGTTCTACACTACACAACATTAAACTAGCTTCCATCTCTGCCACCTGTCCGTGTGTCACCAGTTCTACACTACACAACATTAAACTAGGTTCATTCTCTGCCACCTATCCGTGTGTCACCAGTTCTACACTACACAACATTAAACTAGGTTCATTCTCTGCCACCTATCCGTGTGTCACCAGTTCTACACTACACAACATTAAACCAGCTTCCATCTCTGCCACCTGTCCGTGTGTCACCAGTTCTACACTACACAACATTAAACCAGCTTCCATCTCTGCCACCTGTCCGTGTGTCACCAGTTCTACACTACACAACATTAAACCAGCTTCCATCTCTGCCACCTGTCCGTGTGTCACCAGTTCTACACTACACAACATTAAACCAGCTTCCATCTCTGCCACCTGTCCGTGTGTCACCAGTTCTACACTACACAACATTAAACCAGCTTCCATCTCTGCCACCTATCCGTGTGTCACCAGTTCTACACTACACAACATTAAACCAGCTTCCATCTCTGCCACCTGTCCGTGTGTCACCAGTTCTACACTACACAACATTAAACCAGGTTCCATCTCTGCCACCTGTCCGTGTGTCACCAGTTCTACACTACACAACATTAAACCAGCTTCATCTCTGCCACTTGTCCGTGTGTCACCAGTTCTACACTACACAACATTAAACTAGCTTCCATCTCTGCCACCTGTCCGTGTGTCACCAGTTCTACACTACACAATATTAAACTAGCTTCCATCTCTGCCACCTATCCGTGTGTTCCATTATTTCAGAGCTGTGGCTTCGTATTTGAGGGCACTTAACCTAAGTCCAAACCATGCGGTTGTACATGGAAACCTGGCCTGTGTTTACTACGAACAAGGGTAAGTATAATATATGTTTGTTTAAGCAGCCCATATGTTTTGCATTCCTTAAATATATAATTATTATTGTGGGGCCTTTGTTGTGTGATGGATACTGCGTCTGATATGTAACTGAAGAGTTCAGTTTGAGCCCAGACAGAACCACGGTGTACATGGGTATGACACTATATCCACATTGCCTATTCTCTTCAGCATTCAGGTTTGGTGAGTTATATCCTAAAGGGCTCAACAAAAATATATTTAACCAATTCCTTCTCCGGTAAAAGCTTCATCTTAATATGCCTTCATGAAACACAAATTTATCAGTAAAACAATGAAGCCTTTAATAATATGATCTCTATGCAATAAGGGCAGGGTCCATACTTCTATGCAATAATGGCAGGGTCCATACTTCTCTATGCAATAAGGGCAGGGTCCATACTTCTATGCAATAAGGGCAGGGTCCATACTTCTATGCAATAAGAGCAGGTCCATACTTCTATGCAATACGGGCAGGGTCCATACTTCTCTATGCAATAAGGGCAGGGTCCATACCTTTCTATGCAATAAGGGCAGGGTCCATACTTCTATGCAATACGGGCAGGGTCCATACCTCTATGCAATAAGGGCAGGGTCCATACTTCTCTATGCAATAAGGGCAGGGTCCATACTTCTATGCAATAAGGGCAGGGTCCATACTTCTATGCAATAAGAGCAGGTCCATACTTCTATGCAATACGGGCAGGGTCCATACTTCTCTATGCAATACGGGCAGGGTCCATACTTCTATGCAATAAGGGCAGGGTCAATACTTAGAGTTTGGGGGAGTGCTAATTGTTTCGGATTGGGCATTCTATATCTAAATGTTATGCCCAGCAGCCCCTTCCAAAGATTTGGTCGGCCATTTTATTACTGTGTGTGGATGGTTGTAACTGCACCATGCGGAAAACAATAAAATGGAAAATGAAAACTAAAAAGTGGCGAACATTTTATTTGCTCCAGTTGAAACCCTGTAGATTTTGACATTTCATGTATTGTTGTAATGTATATATCGACAGGTTGACAGATCTAGACATTTCATGTATTATAATGTATATATTGACAGGTTGACAGATCTAGACATTTCATGTATTGTAATGCATATATTGACAGGTTGACAGATCTAGACATTTCATGTATTGTAATGCATATATTGACAGGTTGACAGATCTAGACATTTCATGTATTGTAATGTATATATTGACAGGTTGATAGATCTAGACATTTCATGTATTGTAATGTATATATTGACAGGTTGACAGATCTAGACATTTCATGTATTGTAATGTATATATTGACAGGTTGATAGATCTAGCCATAGATACATATAAGAGAGCCATAGAGCTGCAGTCTAACTTCCCAGATGCCTACTGTAACCTGGCCAATGCTCTCAAAGAAAAGGGAAAGGTGTGTAGAACATGTTCTTGGCACTTTGATTAAATATAAAGATATGTTAGCAACAGAATTGATCATTCTACCGATTTCACCATCAACTGCATGCAAACACAATGCTCATAAAATGATCAACAATGCATAAGACGTATTGCAAGATAAAACACTGTGGATGCTATATGTAACCACCATGTGGTATGTCACCATTTAGAATTGTTTAGCATTATTACCCAGTATTCCTCCAGGGATTATTCTAGAGGGCGATGTGGGCGGAATTGTCGCCCTAGGGACCCTGACTTCTCCCTAAAAAAAACATTATTTTTTGGTATTTACGATTTTCAAACAAAATTTTGTCTAGTAAGATACACTGGCCCATTATAAAGCACTCCTATTCAAATGTTGTATTTAATGGTTGTACTGTGCATTTTAACCCTATTTTGCAGAAGTATATTAAAGAACACCATTTAAGGAAGCGATCACGCGCTTTCTGACCTAGAATGAACCCTGTTCCTCCATTGTAATTGACGATGAACTTCTGGAGACCTTCTGTACCATATGCATATTTCATTACACACCGAAGGAGATTCGCTATATTATTTTGTGCCCCTTTATAGGTCCAAGAAGCAGAAGAATGTTACAACACGGCCCTAGCACTGGCCCCTAATCACTCTGACTCCCTAAACAACCTGGCCAACATTAAGCGTGAGCAGGGGAACACAGAGGAGGCAGTACGGTTGTATTTGAAGGCCCTGGAAGTGTTCCCAGAGTTCGCCGTGGCCCACTCCAACTTGGCCAGCGTCCTGCAACAACAAGGAAAACTGCATGAGGCATTGTTGCATTACAAAGAAGCAATCAGGTAATTGTGAATATATCAAACATTTACTAGTGTTTCTGTGTTTGGAACAATAAGAATTTAATTAAGTAGGCTGCATATCTCTCTAACAATGATATACCTGCACAGGTAAGCTGCATATCTCTCTAACAATGATATACCTGCACAGGTAAGCTGCATATCTCTCTAACAATGATATACCTGCACAGGTAAGCTGTATATCTCTCTAACAATGATATACCTGCACAGGTAAGCTGCATATCTCTCTAACAATGATATACCTGCACAGGTAAGCTGCATATCTCTCTAACAATGATATACCTGCACAGGTAAGCTGCATATCTCTCTAACAATGATATACCTGCACAGATAAGCTGTATATCTCTCTAACAATGATATACCTGCACAGATAAGCTGCATATCTCTCTAACAATGATATACCTGCACAGGTAAGCTGCATATCTCTCTAACAATGATATACCTGCACAGATAAGCTGTATATCTCTCCCTCAATATTACTGCACAGGTAAGCTGTATATCTCTCCCTCAATATTACTGCACAGGTAAACTGTATATCTCTCCCTCAATATTACTGCACAGGTAAACTGTATATCTTCTCCTACAATAATATCCCTGATTAGATTAACCGATATTAACTGGATGCATGCACAGTAATACGCACTCATTATTAACCACATAGCTAATTTATTGGAATCAAATTTTATTGGATGATATAAAACAGCTGAGTGTTAACACATTAAATCACGGCCATGTCTTGCCTTGTGCGAATAAAATCGTGTTGGGGATCGGGTAGATCGTGTGAACGATGCTACAACCTATATGCGTCGTTGAATTACCTGGCTGCATGTCTCGTGGTCAATACCACAGAATAAAATATGTAGTAAAATAGTATGCACCAGTTAGTCTTTGATTTCTTGCACCTCCAGCTGCATTTATGGATAAATTATTGATGTAGCTATTGATTGATGATTTCAGAATCTCTCCGACATTTGCTGATGCATATTCCAACATGGGTAACACATTGAAAGAGATGCAAGATGTGCAGGGGGCGCTACAGTGCTACACCCGGGCCATACAGATTAACCCGGCCTTTGCTGATGCTCACAGTAACCTCGCCTCTATTCATAAGGTGGGCTTTATTTATATTGTTGTGCAAAGTGTTGCTGAACAATGCCCGTAATGAGCTTACATAGTGACAACCTCTGATTAATCAGCACGCCACTACGATGTATAATTCACTATTTATCTGTGTGTATTGGAGCGTACTTTATAGATGTCCGGTTGTCGCCATGTATATATGCTTCACTATTTATCTGTGTGTATTGGAGCGTACTTTATAGATGTCCGGTTGTCACCATGTATATATGCTTCACTATTTATCTGTGTGTATTGGAGCGTACTTTATAGATGTCCGGTTGTCACCATGTATATATGCTTCACTATTTATCTGTGTGTATTGGAGCGTACTTTATAGATGTCCGGTTGTCACCATGTATATATGCTTCACTATTTATCTGTGTGTATTGGAGCGTACTTTATAGATGTCCGGTTGTCACCATGTATATATTCACTATTTATCTGTGTGTATTGGAGCGTACTTTATAGATGTCCGGTTGTCACCATGTATATATAATTCACTATTTATCTGTGTGTATTGGAGCGTACTTTATAGATGTCCGGTTGTCACCATGTATATATAATTCACTATTTATCTGTGTGTATTGGAGCGTACTTTATAGATGTCCGGTTGTCACCATGTATATATGCTTCACTATTTATCTGTGTGTATTGGAGCGTACTTTATAGATGTCCGGTTGTCACCATGTATATATGCTTCACTATTTATCTGTGTGTATTGGAGCGTACTTTATAGATGTCCGGTTGTCACCATGTATATATGCTTCACTATTGCTAGTTGTTTTGTAGTTAAGAGTAGATTCCACTATCACCGAGTGGCTATAGATTTGATCCTTTCTTCATTTTTCAGGACTCTGGTAACATTCCCGAGGCTATACAGTCATACAGAACAGCCCTTAAACTGAAACCAGAGTTCCCAGACGCCTACTGTAATCTGGCACATTGTTTACAGGTATGGAAACATCTATTATAGTCCAAGCAGACAAGCTCATTTGTAAGGTCAACTTAGAGAAAAAAGCAACATCAATTATTTTGCCACTGCATTTCTATGATGTCTCCAGCACACTATACTAAATGTCCCAAAAAATCCCATCATGCAAATGTGCGTTACTTAATACAAATATATTTACATAGCACTATATATTGAGTGAACATTCAGTTTTTATGTGAAACATTTTCTCTGTAAATAGTGACCTCGCTTTATTTGACTACTTACAGAAAGATCATGTCACAACATTTTTTCCACATATGGTTTATTAATTAACCCTCTGTACGAATGATGGTTATTATTCTTGGCTGCGTCCGTGTATATGTCCGTCTGTCCGTGTATATGTACGTCTGTGCGTGTATATGTACGTCTGTGCGTGTATATGTCTCCGTCTATAAGTGGACAGGATTACTCAGAGTTACTCAACAGCTGTTTGAGCCTACGGTAGTGCTACAACCCAAAAAACATTATCTCCATAGATTGTATGTTACCATGCAACATTATCTCCATAGATTGTATGTTACCATGCAACATTATCTCCATAGATTGTATGTTACCATGCAACATTATCTCCATAGATTGTATGCTACCATGCAACATTATCTCCATAGATTGTATGTTACCATGCTACATTATCTCCATAGATTGTATGCTACCATGCAACATTATCTCCATAGATTGTATGCTACCATGCTACATTATCTCCATAGATTGTATGTTACATTATCTCCATAGATTGTATGTTACCATGCAACATTATCTCCATAGATTGTATGCTACCATGCAACATTATCTCCATAGATTGTATGCTACCATGCTACATTATCTCCATAGATTGTATGCTACATTATCTCCATAGATTGTATGCACCATGCTACATTATCTCCATAGATTGTATGCTACCATGCTACATTATCTCCATAGATTGTATGCTACCATGCAACATTATCTCCATAGATTGTATGCTACCATGCTACATTATCTCCATAGATTGTATGCTACATTATCTCCATAGATTGTATGCACCATGCTACATTATCTCCATAGATTGTATGCTACCATGCTACATTATCTCCATAGATTGTATGCTACCATGCAACATTATCTCCATAGATTGTATGCTACCATGCTACATTATCTCCATAGATTGTATGCTACATTATCTCCATAGATTGTATGCACCATGCTACATTATCTCCATAGATTGTATGTAACCATGCTACATTATCTCCATAGATTGTATGCTACCATGCAACATTATCTCCATAGATTGTATGTAACCATGCTACATTATCTCCATAGATTGTATGTTACCATGCAACATTATCTCCATAGATTGTATGTAACCATGCTACATTATCTCCATAGATTGTATGCTACATTATCTCCATAGATTGTATGCTACATTATCTCCATAGATTGTATGTAACCATGCTACATTATCTCCATAGATTGTATGCTACCATGCAACATTATCTCCATAGATTGTATGCTACATTATCTCCATAGATTGTATGCACCATGCTACATTATCTCCATAGATTGTATGTAACCATGCTACATTATCTCCATAGATTGTATGTAACCATGCTACATTATCTCCATAGATTGTATGCACCATGCTACATTATCTCCATAGATTGTATGTTACCATGCTACATTATCTCCATAGATTGTATGTTACATTATCTCCATAGATTGTATGCTACCATGCTACATTATCTCCATAGATTGTATGTTACATTATCTCCATAGATTGTATGCTACATTATCTCCATAGATTGTATGCACCATGCTACATTATCTCCATAGATTGTATGTAACCATGCTACATTATCTCCATAGATTGTATGCCTCCATGCAACATTATCTCCATAGATTGTATGCTACCATGCTACATTATCTCCATAGATTGTATGTTACATTATCTCCATAGATTGTATGCTACATTATCTCCATAGATTGTATGTTACCATGCTACATTATCTCCATAGATTGTATGCCTCCATGCAACATTATCTCCATAGATTGTATGCTACCATGCAACATTATCTCCATAGATTGTATGCCTCCATGCAACATTATCTCCATAGATTGTATGCCTCCATGCAACATTATCTCCATAGATTGTATGCCTCCATGCTACATTATCTCCATAGATTGTATGTTACATTATCTCCATAGATTGTATGTTACATTATCTCCATAGATTGTATGTTACATTATCTCCATAGATTGTATGCTACATTATCTCCATAGATTGTATGCTACATTATCTCCATAGATTGTATGCTACATTATCTCCATAGATTGTATGCTACATTATCTCCATAGATTGTATGCTACATTATCTCCATAGATTGTATGCTACCATGCAACATTATCTCCATAGATTGTATGCTACCATGCAACATTATCTCCATAGATTGTATGCTACATTATCTCCATAGATTGTATGCACCATGCTACATTATCTCCATAGATTGTATGTAACCATGCTACATTATCTCCATAGATTGTATGCCTCCATGCAACATTATCTCCATAGATTGTATGCTACCATGCTACATTATCTCCATAGATTGTATGTTACATTATCTCCATAGATTGTATGTTACATTATCTCCATAGATTGTATGCTACATTATCTCCATAGATTGTATGCTACATTATCTCCATAGATTGTATGTTACCATGCAACATTATCTCCATAGATTGTATGCTACCATGCAACATTATCTCCATAGATTGTATGCTACCATGCAACATTATCTCCATAGATTGTATGCTACCATGCTACATTATCTCCATAGATTGTATGTTACCATGCAACATTATCTCCATAGATTGTATGTTACCATGCAACATTATCTCCATAGATTGTATGCTACCATGCAACATTATCTCCATAGATTGTATGCTACCATGCTACATTATCTCCATAGATTGTATGCTACCATGCAACATTATCTCCATAGATTGTATGCTACCATGCAACATTATCTCCATAGATTGTATGTTACATTATCTCCATAGATTGTATGCTACCATGCTACATTATCTCCATAGATTGTATGTTACCATGCTACATTATCTCCATAGATTGTATGCTACATTATCTCCATAGATTGTATGTTACATTATCTCCATAGATTGTATGTTACCATGCTACATTATCTCCATAGATTGTATGCTACATTATCTCCATATATTGTATGTTACATTATCTCCATAGATTGTATGTTACCATGCTACATTATCTCCATAGATTGTATGCTACATTATCTCCATAGATTGTATGTTACATTATCTCCATAGATTGTATGTTACCATGCTACATTATCTCCATAGATTGTATGCTACATTATCTCCATAGATTGTATGCTACATTATCTCCATAGATTGTATGTTACATTATCTCCATAGATTGTATGTTACCATGCTACATTATCTCCATAGATTGTATGCTACATTATCTCCATAGATTGTATGCTACATTATCTCCATAGATTGTATGTTACATTATCTCCATATATTGTATGCTACCATGCTACATTATCTCCATAGATTGTATGTTACCATGCAACATTATCTCCATAGATTGTATGCTACCATGCAACATTATCTCCATAGATTGTATGCTACCATGCTACATTATCTCCATAGATTGTATGCTACATTATCTCCATAGATTGTATGCTACATTATCTCCATAGATTGTATGTTACATTATCTCCATAGATTGTATGTAACATTATCTCCATAGATTGTATGTTACATTATCTCCATAGATTGTATGTTACATTATCTCCATAGATTGTATGCTACCATGCTACATTATCTCCATAGATTGTATGTTACCATGCAACATTATCTCCATAGATTGTATGCTACCATGCAACATTATCTCCATAGATTGTATGCTACATTATCTCCATAGATTGTATGCTACCATGCAACATTATCTCCATAGATTGTATGCAACATTATCTCCATAGATTGTATGTTACCATGCTACATTATCTCCATAGATTGTATGTTACCATGCAACATTATCTCCATAGATTGTATGCTACCATGCTACATTATCTCCATAGATTGTATGTTACCATGCAACATTATCTCCATAGATTGTATGCTACATTATCTCCATAGATTGTATGTTACCATGCTACATTATCTCCATAGATTGTATGTTACCATGCAACATTATCTCCATAGATTGTATGCAACATTATCTCCATAGATTGTATGCTACATTATCTCCATAGATTGTATGCTACCATGCAACATTATCTCCATAGATTGTATGTTACATTATCTCCATAGATTGTATGCTACCATGCTACATTATCTCCATAGATTGTATGTTACATTATCTCCATAGATTGTATGTTACATTATCTCCATATATTGTATGTTACCATGCAACATTATCTCCATAGATTGTATGTTACCATGCTACATTATCTCCATAGATTGTATGTTACATTATCTCCATAGATTGTATGTTACCATGCTACATTATCTCCATAGATTGTATGCTACATTATCTCCATAGATTGTATGTTACCATGCAACATTATCTCCATAGATTGTATGTTACCATGCAACATTATCTCCATAGATTGTATGTTACCATGTAACATTATCTCCATAGATTGTATGTTACCATGCAACATTATCTCCATAGATTGTATGTTACCATGCAACATTATCTCCATAGATTGTATGTTACCATGCTACATTATCTCCATAGATTGTATGCTACCATGCAACATTATCTCCATAGATTGTATGCTACATTATCTCCATAGATTGTTTCTACCATGCAACATTATCTCCATAGATTGTATGTAACATTATCTCCATAGATTGTATGTTACATTATCTCCATAGATTGTATGTTACCATGCAACATTATCTCCATAGATTGTATGTAACATTATCTCCATAGATTGTATGTTACATTATCTCCATAGATTGTATGTTACCATGCTACATTATCTCCATAGATTGTATGCTACCATGCAACATTATCTCCATAGATTGTATGTTACATTATCTCCATAGATTGTATGCTACATTATCTCCATAGATTGTATGCTACCATGCAACATTATCTCCATAGATTGTATGCTACATTATCTCCATAGATTGTATGTTACCATGCAACATTATCTCCATAGATTGTATGCTACCATGCAACATTATCTCCATAGATTGTATGTTACATTATCTCCATAGATTGTATGTTACCATGCTACATTATCTCCATAGATTGTATGCTACCATGCAACATTATCTCCATAGATTGTATGTTACATTATCTCCATAGATTGTATGCTACCATGCTACATTATCTCCATAGATTGTATGCTACATTATCTCCATAGATTGTATGCTACCATGCAACATTATCTCCATAGATTGTATGTTACATTATCTCCATAGATTGTATGCTACATTATCTCCATAGATTGTATGTTACCATGCAACATTATCTCCATAGATTGTATGCTACCATGCAACATTATCTCCATAGATTGTATGTTACATTATCTCCATAGATTGTATGTTACCATGCTACATTATCTCCATAGATTGTATGCACCATGCTACATTATCTCCATAGATTGTATGTTACCATGCAACATTATCTCCATAGATTGTATGCTACATTATCTCCATAGATTGTATGCTACCATGCAACATTATCTCCATAGATTGTATGCTACCATGCAACATTATCTCCATAGATTGTATGCTACCATGCTACATTATCTCCATAGATTGTATGTTACCATGCAACATTATCTCCATAGATTGTATGCTACATTATCTCCATAGATTGTATGCTACCATGCAACATTATCTCCATAGATTGTATGTTACATTATCTCCATAGATTGTATGTAACATTATCTCCATAGATTGTATGTTACATTATCTCCATAGATTGTATGTTACCATGCAACATTATCTCCATAGATTGTATGTAACATTATCTCCATAGATTGTATGTTACATTATCTCCATAGATTGTATGTTACCATGCAACATTATCTCCATAGATTGTATGTTACTATGCTACATTATCTCCATAGATTGTATGTAACCATGCTACATTATCTCCATAGATTGTATGTTACCATGCAACATTATCTCCATAGATTGTATGTTACCATGCTACATTATCTCCATAGATTGTATGCTACCATGCTACATTATCTCCATAGATTGTATGTTACCATGCAACATTATCTCCATAGATTGTATGCTACCATGCAACATTATCTCCATAGATTGTATGTTACCATGCAACATTATCTCCATAGATTGTATGTTACCATGCAACATTATCTCCATAGATTGTATGCTACATTATCTCCATAGATTGTATGTTACCATGCAACATTATCTCCATAGATTGTATGTTACCATGCAACATTATCTCCATAGATTGTATGCTACCATGCTACATTATCTCCATAGATTGTATGCTACCATGCTACATTATCTCCATAGATTGTATGTTACATTATCTCCATAGATTGTATGTTACCATGCAACATTATCTCCATAGATTGTATGTTACCATGCAACATTATCTCCATAGATTGTATGCTACCATGTTACATTATCTCCATAGATTGTATGCTACATTATCTCCATAGATTGTATGCTACATTATCTCCATAGATTGTATGCTACCATGCTACATTATCTCCATAGATTGTATGTTACCATGCTACATTATCTCCATAGATTGTATGCTACCATGCTACATTATCTCCATAGATTGTATGTTACCATGCTACATTATCTCCATAGATTGTATGTTACCATGCAACATTATCTCCATAGATTGTATGCTACCATGCAACATTATCTCCATAGATTGTATGCTACATTATCTCCATAGATTGTATGCTACATTATCTCCATAGATTGTATGCTACCATGCTACATTATCTCCATAGATTGTATGCTACATTATCTCCATATATTGTATGCTACCATGCAACATTATCTCCATAGATTGTATGTAACATTATCTCCATAGATTGTATGTTACATTATCTCCATAGATTGTATGCTACCATGCTACATTATCTCCATAGATTGTATGCTACCATGCTACATTATCTCCATAGATTGTATGTTACCATGCTACACAGACACCTATAATGACGGTCGTTAATCCAATGATAACGTGACTCTGAGCAGACGCCTATAATGACGGTCGTTAATCCAATGATAACGTGACTGAGCAGCTGCCTGTAATGACGGTCGTTAATCCAATGATAACGTGCTTCTGAGCAGACACCTATAATGACGGTCGTTAATCCAATGATAACGTGACTCTGAGCAGACACCTATAATGACGGTCGTTAATCCAATGATAACGTGCCTCTGAGCAGACACCTATAATGACGGTCGTTAATCCAATGATAAAGTGACTCTGAGCAGACGCCTATTATGACGGTCGTTAATCCAATGATAACGTGCCTCTGAATAGACGCCTATAATGAAGGTCGTTAATCCAATGATAACGTGACTGAGCAGCTGCCTGTAATGACGGTCGTTAATCCAATGATAACGTGACTCTGAACAGACGCCTATAATGACTGTTAATCCAATGATAACGTGCCTCTGAACAGACGCCTATAATGACTGTTAATCCAATGATAACGTGCCTCTGAACAGACGCCTATAATGACGGTCGTTAATCCAAGGCAATTAATGATTGTTCACAATAAATAACTTTAGCAAGCTTTAACAACCAATTACCGACTGCTATTTGGCGTATGTGACACTAATTATCATTGTTAATGTGTTGAGATTGACCCGTTTGATTAGATTTTGACACAATGAAATTAAGTCACCTTAAATACTAGAACTTTTCGAGACTTACTGACGGATGTCAACACGATATTATACTAATTGTTTAAATGAAGTCCTAAGCAGATGATCGTACACAGCACATGAGAAGTTAGCCAACCACAACGAAGCACATCATGACATGGGTACACAGAGCAGTGCTCAATGATTCAATATAGCAAATTGTTCGATTTAGTTGTCATACACCAGAGTCATTATCACAACTCGTAATGCTTATGAATCACATTCAATGTTTATATATTTATCGTTTTCGTGACATTTAGCCCTTATCTTCACTCTAAGATTATGTGCGTTTTATACAGTAAATAAGTTTTTATCCCCTGGAATTTCTCTGTTTTAACTGTGTCTAATACTCGCTTGCGACCTATATATAGACGATTATAGTAACAAATTTATCAGGGTACGTTAGTTTTCTGGTTACTTGTCAGTGGACAAGTATGATTTTGTGATATTTCATCATCCCTGATTTTGTGATATTTCATCATCCCTGATGTGTGGTTATTCAAAAGGAAGTTTGAACATAATAACGATGTTTTCAAAGCTGCAGTGGCGTTATTGAATTGATGGGTGTTTTAGAGTGGTCTCCATGGTTATTGAATGGATGGGTGTTTGGAAGTGGTCTCAATGGTTATTGAATGGATGGAAGGGTGTTTGGAAGTGGTCTCAATGATTATTGAATGGATGGAAGGGTGTTTGGAAGTGGTCTCCATGGTTATTGAATGGATGGAAGGGTGTTTGGGAGTGGTGGTCTCCATGGTTATTGAATGGATGGAAGGGTGTTTGGAAGTGGTCTCAATGGTTATTGAATGGATGGAAGGGTGTTTGGGAGTGGTCTCCATGGTTATTGAATGGATGGAAGGGTGTTTGGGAGTGGTGGTCTCCATGGTTATTGAATGGATGGAAGGGTGTTTGGGAGTGGTGGTCTCCATGGTTATTGAATGGATGGAAGGGTGTTTGGGAGTGGTGGTCTCCATGGTTATTGAATGGATGGAAGGGTGTTTGGGAGTGGTGGTCTCCATGGTTATTGAATGGATGGAAGGGTGTTTGGGAGTGGTGGTCTCCATGGTTATTGAATGGATGGAAGGGTGTTTGGGAGTGGTCTCCATGGTCATTGAATGGATGGATGGGTGTTTGGGAGTGGTGGTCTCCATGGTTATTGAATGGATGGAAGGGTGTTTGGGAGTGGTGGTCTCCATGGTTATTGAATGGATGGAAGGGTGTTTGGGAGTGGTGGTCTCCATGGTTATTGAATGGATGGAAGGGTGTTTGGGAGTGGTCTCCATGGTCATTGAATGGATGGAAGGGTGTTTGGGAGTGGTGGTCTCCATGGTTATTGAATGGATGGAAGGGTGTTTGGGAGTGGTGGTCTCCATGGTTATTGAATGGATGGAAGGGTGTTTGGGAGTGGTGGTCTCCATGGTTATTGAATGGATGGAAGGGTGTTTGGGAGTGGTGGTCTCCATGGTTATTGAATGGATGGAAGGGTGTTTGGGAGTGGTGGTCTCCATGGTTATTGAATGGATGGAAGGGTGTTTGGGAGTGGTGGTCTCCATGGTTATTGAATGGATGGAAGGGTGTTTGGGAGTGGTGGTCTCCATGGTTATTGAATGGATGGAAGGGTGTTTGGGAGTGGTGGTCTCGTCTCCATGGTTATTGAATGGATGGAAGGGTGTTTTGAAGTGGTGGTCTCAATGGTTATTGAATGGAAGGGTGTTTTGAAGTGGTGGTCTCAATGGTTATTGAATGGATGGATGTTTTGAAGTGGTGGTCTCAATGGTTATTGAATGGATGGATGTTTTGAAGTAGTGGTCTCAATGGTTGTGTACTCCTTGCAGATCAATATACTGCACAAGCCGCCCTATGAGCATCCTAAAGACCTGTCGGCCAGTGGAGGACGTCTGAGGATCGGTTATGTGAGCTCAGACTTTGGTAACCATCCCACATCACATTTAATGCAAAGTATACCAGGGCTACATGACAAAGATTCTGTAGAGGTAGGTCATTATGCTAGTTTACTTCTAATCATTTACCAATTACTCGTGCATTTATACAAATATATACAATACCAATGTTTGAATCGCACCATTCCAATTCATTATGTTACGAAGATATCCAGCGGATTTGTAGAACGTTGGTTTTTCTACCTTTGTGCCCACCCATGCCTGAAATACATGTACACGGGATCTCCTCCATTAGAAATTGGGAAGTGACCAACGTTGTCAGTGCTGCCTTCAACCCAGAAACAAATAAATAACCAATTATGTGTAATGGAGGATTGATGTTATCCACATCAAACATGCTAGAATACAATTTGAACACAGGGTTCCCGCTGTCGGTCGCATTTGTTGCCAAATGCGCATAAAAATTAAATCTGGCTCCAAAAATCTTCAGTTGGCGAAAATCCTTGGCGCATGCCATAAATATCGGCAAAATAACTTTGTTCAAGAAACATAATCGGCCGAAAATCCATGAAAGTGAAGGCTGCGTGTGCGGTCACGCGTGCGATGATGACAAGCGTTTGTTTATTGGAAATCAGCTGTTTGGCACTTGATTGCATGGGGTGTTGAAATGTTGGTGACATTTTAATTACGGATAATTGGATTATATGGCGGTCTTTAATCCTACAACTATACATATATTTCTGTACACCAGAATTTGATAATGCAGTGTTTTTTCACTGTGCGTTTCTTGCGGTTTTGATGCAATGAAATGGCCAGAGACGCAATGAGAATCATTGAATGCGTTTTCTGTGACGCAACAATATTTTGACAGCAGATTATATGGATCTTTCTGCAGGGATAAAATGTACATGGTCACCGAGTACTTGTTCATTGACGAGACGCTTTTACTTGTTACAATTATGTACAACGAAAAGCGTTCAGATGATACAGATAAGTAAGTATGTCATATGTCGGGAAATGCCCGCTGCTGAAATAGGTTTAGTTTCCAAGCAGAATAATTCTGCAAATCCTGAAACCCCAGAATATGATTCGGCCCAGACAATTTCCAACCATGAAAGTACTGAAACACCTTCAGTTTAGTGATATGACTAATAGTCCCTACAAACGTAAAACTGTATCAAAACGGGAATTTAGAACATAGTGGGTGCAAGAAAATGCATGGTTAGTCTTAGTTAGTGCACTTACCAATTTTCCAAACCTGATTTTTTGTGATTGGTAGGTAGTAAGTTACACAGTATTTATTTATTCATAAGTGCATGTATACAACTACACCAGAAGTACAAGTAATTAGCAGTAGTACATGCACACAAGTTGACAACTTGTTTAACATCAGCACATACCCGATGTCTGATTGAATATGGCATTATAGACTGCTGGCTCCAACATTGGAGCCATTGGCGCAAACTTTTTCTGATTGGCGAATTTGGTGGCGCAAACTAAAATTGACCCAGAGGAAACCCTGGAACAGATTCAGTACATCATTGTGAGGTGCCAAGATGCTTAATTCAAGAAGCTTTCGAAAACGTGTTCACGTGATTTTGCAATCATACAGTTCAGCAGATGATAATCTTGTATTGAAACAGCTCCGTACATCTTGTATTGAAACACATTCTGGGCTGCATTGTATCTGCCTGTATTTCAGATATTTTGTTACTTGTATCTGCCTGTATTTCAGATATTTTGTTACTTGTATCTGCCTGTATTTCAGATATTCTGTTATGCACTTCATTGTATCTGCCTGTATTTCAGATATTCTGTTATGCACTTCATTGTATCTGCCTGTATTTCAGATATTCTGTTATGCACTTCATTGTATCTGCCTGTATTTCAGATATTCTGTTACTTGTATCTACCTGTATTTCAGATATTCTGTTACTTGTATCTACCTGTATTTCAGATATTTTGTTATGTACATCTTGTATCTACCTGTATTTCAGATATTCTGTTACTTGTATCTACCTGTATTTCAGATATTTTGTTATGTACATCTTGTATCTACCTGTATTTCAGATATTCTGTTACTTGTATCTACCTGTATTTCAGATATTTTGTTATGTACATCTTGTATCTACCTGTATTTCAGATATTCTGTTACTTGTATCTACCTGTATTTCAGATATTTTGTTATGTACATCTTGTATCTACCTGTATTTCAGATATTCTGTTACTTGTATCTACCTGTATTTCAGATATTTGTTAGTACATCTTGTATCTACCTGTATTTCAGATATTCTGTTACTTGTATCTACCTGTATTTCAGATATTTTGTTACGTACATCTTGTATCTACCTGTATTTCAGATATTTTGTTATGTACATCTTGTATCTACCTGTATTTCAGATATTTTGTTACTCGTTGAGTTCAGATGATAGTACAAACTTCCGATCTAGAATTTCCACTGAAGCCGAGCATTTTATTGATCTATCGCAAATACCATGTAATGGTAAAGCTGCAGACCGTATAAATGCTGACGGCATCCATATTCTAGTTAACATGAATGGTTATACTAAAGGAGCTAGAAATGAACTGTTTGCACTACGACCGGCACCTGTACAGGTGAGTAATTTGTTTGTATGTAACTACTCTCAACCTGCAGACCGTATAAATCGTGATTGTGTACAGGTGAGTAGATCTGTTTTGGGATGCAGACATATTTAAATTTGGAGCTTCCAACAACGAACGCTTTGTACTGTCTTTGTAAAGTGGCATCACCACCGATTTTTCCGTAATTTGTAAAACACTTTCAACGCAAAATATATATATATATATGCAATGCATCTTTGTTTGTGGATGCATAATCATCATTTGGCATTGACAAAAGGCCGTTTCAATTCATTTTGCTTATTTTTTATTTCATTGTCATTTGTTAATTTCCATGTTATTCTCGACTGGTTCCTGTAAAATAACATCAACGGTTGCCATAACGATGAAGACCAAAATGATAGCACAAGTTCTTAAAAAATCTCACGAACCGTCGGCCGGATTGTGACGAATCTTTGTAGGAATGATCGATATACAATGCTCTTTCAAAGTTGTTCAAATGGTGGGTCACCATGGTCATGGCCCGGGAGGTCAACTATTATTTTTGAGTGAATATGGTCATGTCATATATCAAATCTAAGGTATTGACGAGGATCACTCTGCAAATTTCATCAAAATGGGATGATTACATCATCCAAGATGGCCGTCAAAGGTCAGTCTTTTATGAGAGATTTCTAATGTCTTCTCACGAACAGATCAGCCAATGTTCAAGAAACTCCACTAGTATGATCCTTCGGTGAAGCCTTTCCAAAATTGTTAAAATAAAGTTCCCCTGAAAATCCAAGATGGCCACCGTCCAAGAAATAGCACAAATTGTTGATCAATCTCCTCACAAATCGCCATCTGGATTTTGACCAATCTTGGTCGATGTGCAATTCAAAGTTGTTCAAATGTTGACCCAGGAGGTCAAATTATATGATAAGCTAATATGGTCATGTCAAATGGAAGGTATCGACGAGGCGATTGCTGTGATTTTACGTATTGCAATGTTTATTTTGCTAGGTAGCTATCTCCGACACTCTTAAGAACTAGTACAGCTTGCACTCGAGGAACTGATAACAGTCGTTACCAATTGTGTTAAATGTTTTTGTTGTTTTGTGCAATAAATGGAAAATAGCTTTGCTCTATTTACCTTTGGAGGGAAAACATGACCCATTCATGACAGACTGTGATTGTACCTACATTATAAGCGATTACGTGCAGTGTTCTCCATATATCGCCAAAATGGGGCGGGTGTGTTACCCCTTTTAAAACTGCTATCGCCATGTTTGGATGAAGTTACCCCCCTGTTTGAACATTGTCATTATGGTGTAATATTAATTTTATGCAAGAATAAGCTAAGATAACGCATTTAATTCTAAAATATTGTGGGGGGGGGGGGACTGCCTCTAGACACCTTACCTCTTTTAATAAAATTCTTTGGGAGAAGCCCAACGTGATATTTCTATTTGCATTGAAAAGAATATAATTAAAACTTTGTCGATGGCCACTACGTTTTTTGTATGAGGGGGTAAAAAATGACCCACAAATGTATATGGAAAATAAAGACTTTCTGTTGAGTACTTTCAGACCAGAGAATCATAGTGTGTAATCTCCACCTCATTGATTTCATGAAAACAATCCAAATTAAACAACAGTCCCAAATGCATGTTTGTTTTATGTCCTATTGGTATCATTCTGTAGGTGATGTGGTTAGGGTATCCGGGTACTAGCGGTGCTCCGTTCATGGACTATATTATCACAGACAAGTTGACGTCGCCGGTAGAACTAGAAATGCAGTATTCAGAAAAGCTTGCCTATATGCCGATCACATTCTTCATCGGTGACCACAAGAATATGTTCCCACATCTGTTGGAAAAGATTATAGTGAAGCATGAGGATGGAGAAGCGTTCAAGGATAATAATATAGTCCTCAATGGGAACAACTTGCACTTGATGAGAGATGCCATGCACTGTAAGGTAAGTCTAGTGTAGTCGCTGATGCCATCCACTGTAAGGTAAGTCTAGTGTAGTCACTGATGCCATCCACTGTAAGGTAAGTCTAGTGTAGTCGCTGATGAGAGATGTCATCCACTGTAAGGTAAGTCTAGTGTAGTCGCTGATGCCATCCACTGTAAGGTAAGTCTAGTGTAGTCACTGATGCCATCCACTGTAAGGTAAGTCTAGTGTAGTCGCTGATGAGAGATGCCATCCACTGTAAGGTAAGTCTAGTGTAGTCGCTGATGCCATCCACTGTAAGGTAAGTCTAGCATAGTCGCTGATGCCATCCACTGTAAGGTAAGTCTAGCGTAGTCGCTGATGCCATCCACTGTAAGGTAAGTCTAGCGTAGTCGCTGATGCCATCCACTGTAAGGTAAGTCTAGTGTAGTCGCTGATGCCATCCTTTGTAAGGTAAGTCTAGTGTAGTCGCTGATGCCATCCACTGTAAGGTAAGTCTAGTGTAGTCGCTGATGCCATCCACTGTAAGGCAAGTCTAGTGTAGTCACTGATGCCATCCACTGTAAGGTAAGTCTAGTGTAGTCGCTGATGCCATCCACTGTAAGGTAAGTCTAGTGTAGTTGCTGATGCTTCCGTGCTATTGTTTGGCGCTATAACTATAAGTCTCAATGTGAACTATTGCGACAGGTTCTTGGTCGAATACCATATGTGTGCGTGCTGCCACAATTACTGACTTGACAATACCATATGTGTGCGTGCTGCCACAATTACTGACTATTGACAATACCATATATGTGCGTGCTGCCACAATTACTGACAATACCATATGTGTGCGTGCTGCCACAATTACTGACTATTGACAATACCATATGTGTGCGTGCTGCCACAATTACTGACTATTGACAATACCATATGTGTGCGTGCTGCCACAATTACTGACTATTGACAATACCATATGTGTGCGTGCTGCCACAATTGACAATTTCATAAGAATATGGCTTGTTTAGCCTTTTATCAATCTGGCTAAAATGAGTCATTGATTTGTGCTATCACAAGCTTTTCAAATGAAATTTAAAAATTGTTCATGTGCAAATGTACCACGTGAATCCTTCCATACATCGAGAGTACTTTGTGAACTTCTTCTATCATTCGTTGCCACAAAGGTTTTTACTCTCATTTTTGAAATAAACTGGGCTTAATTTGAGATATCTGGTCGACTTGATGCACAATACAAATCACAAATAATGTACAATAATAGCTGTGTATCGTCTTTTTCTATGGTTAATAAATGTAAATACTTGTATTAGACATGTTTTGTATAACATGTTATGGTAGACCTGTATCATTTATCCAAAATATCTAATAAATGCCATGATTAAACAATTACAGTCAAACCTGTCTTAAGCAGCCAGCCAAGGGAATCACAGAAGGTGGCTGCTTAACACAGGTGCTGCTTAATAGAGGTCAAATGTATATTAAAACAACATATTGGGAATCTAGAAATTGGCTGCTTAATACTAATAGTAATACAGGCTGGCTGCTTCATACTGGTGACCACTAACACAGGTTTGACTGTATGTTAATATCCCCAATATTTTAACAATTTTTGTTTGCTTGTCATCACATTTCTAGATGGGAAATGGTTTGACTTATGATCAAGTATATATGGCACAGTAAATTCACAAAAACCAGGTCATTTGTGGACTTTTCTTCAAAACTGTAATCTGTTCCTTGGAATGTGTGTGTTCTAGTGATTAACCAATTATCAATCATGTCCGTGAAAATCATATACGGACAGGGTGGGTCAGAAAAGGGGCAGACTGATCTGTAGTCCAGTGGTAATACGCTGGACTGGTAATCCAGGGATCGCAGGTTCGGTCCCCCGTCTGACCCTAATAAAATTAATAGTCTTTCAGATGGGACGTTAAACCGAGGTCTCGTGTTGGTACTGTACACCGTGCACGTAAAAGAACCAGAGGATACTCTGGAATTGGAATGGGTCTGTATCATTGCACTATCCTCCAAAATCTAAAATGACTAATCTCTTCAGGAGGCGTTGCTCACATGGGCAACCGGTAGCGACGTTAAATAAACGTAAAACACACAGAAAAGGGTCAGGTGCATTTTGAGCTGTGATGAAATGAGGGAGGGGGTGTTTTAGGGTTAGCAATCGAGCTAAAATAAATTTGTATTAAAAAAAAATATATATAAAAAAAGGGTTGCCCCTAGAAAATTTTGCTAAATTACTGCGATTGATCAAAGAGGTAGTAAGGCAGTACATATTGGTGAAAAGGGCAGATGTAGTTCTATGTTATAGATATGTGTGCCCGCCCGAAGGCACCTGTTGAAAATGCCATTCCGCTGTAGACAACCCCCCAATATTTAGATATTCGACCGATTCTGGTTGTTATTGCTCCTAAGCTTTGAATGTAGTTTTGAAATTGAATTTTGTACTACTATCGGTATAAATGGAATTAATTTTCGTGTAACTAATTATCGACTAATGCATTATTAACTATGAGAGTGAAAGCATTAAATAACTAGTTTCGTGCAGCACGAAGCATGTCTTATTAGTAGCTGTTTGGCAATCCAGCAAAATCAAACTGGTATTATTTATTGCCCGACAGTGAGAAACCGATGTTCAAGCCACAGTTGCCGGTGTTGTCTGATGCATGACTAGTGGCAGATTCCCACTCAGTTATTACTAATATGTTCAGCCATACTAAGTAAATACATTATAGGACTATAAACCATGTCAATTATTTGATATAGTCAGTAGCAGTGCAGTGTGCCAGGGGCAGAACCACGGACAAGGAGAACGGACAGCCGGGTATAGCCATGTATGAAACGGTGGTGGTGCAAGTGGGGCCTGTACTTACACAGATGATGCAGAACGGGCTGTCCCACGCCTCTGTGCACGGTGTAACCATCCAGAATGGTGTAACCACTCAACAGGTAGCGTAGTTGACACAAAACATAGGCTTGCTATAGTATAGTTTGTTGGAAGTAGAACTGTGTCTGTCCCACTAGGGCTGTGTCTCTTTATATGGAAACGTTGGCAGTATCTTACGAAGGGCACCAAGTATGCTGGATAACCGCTGGAGCCTGTCCAGGAAGGGTGTTGTTAGGTCAACTGCCCACCCACGGGTCCTTGAAATCCTTGAAAGTACTTGAATTTGAAAAAAAAGTGCTTGAAAATCTGACACGGTACTTGAAAGTCCAGAAATTCTGAATGTTTATTCCCAAAATGGCTGTGCGTTCCTAGAAACTTTGGTGGTAATTTTGGCAACATATTGTATATCTATGCCGAGAAAACGCTTGTGCACTCGCTAAGGTCCTTGAATTTGACCATCCAATAAGGGTGGAAACCCTGTCTTCTGCACGCCTTAATGTTTGTGACCGTCGGAACATGCTATTGTAAATAAACATACAAACATACATGTTTTACTGACTGGAAGATTTCTGTCTTATGTGCCGCAAAGACATCAAATGTGATGAGAGCTGGGGGACTTTGATAATGGGAGTTGTTTAAACATATTTGCGAGTGAAGAAAAAAATGTGCACAAGTTGTTTAGGAAGAAAGTCGATTGAGATATTCTCATGTACTATATATTATACGTTGATTGTTTGCGCCACTGCGCGTTTAACTGATAAATACCACTAGAAATACACCTACAGTACTGCGATATTTACTATTTTCCGAGTCCCATGTCACTTGCGGAAAATAATTTTATAGCAGGTTCAGGGCCTGTCCCCTCTGAAAATTGAATATTGAATAATTTAGGTTGACATGCCCCTATATAACATGTTGTTATATTGCAGAATAACTTGTCTTTTTATAAGTTTTCTTCTCGTTTTCAACTTGACAAATTATACGTTTGCTTTCTCGACTTCCACTTGTTGTTTATGTGGAATATAGCACAACAGTAAAATATATATTTAGTTGCTATCGTGCAAAAGACAACGTAATTGATTTTCTAATGTTGGTTATAACGTGTTGTACACAGTGGACAATGGTGGCTTGTTGTTGGTTATCCCCCCGTCAATCCTTCGGATCTCAAAGGGGAGGGGGGTATTGGTTTGGTGTTTGTCCGTCAACTTGTCTTTCAGTCCGGAGTGCGTAACCAATGCTTGCAATTATCATCGTAGTGCGTAGGTGCACGTATATATGTATCATCGCAGTGCGCAGGTGCATGTATATATGTATCATCGCGGTGCACGTATATATGTATCATCGTAGTGCTCAGGTGCACGTATATATGTATCATCGTAGTGCGCAGGTGCACGTATATATGTATCATCGCAGTGCGTAGGTGCACGTATATATGTATCATCGTAGTGCGTAGGTGCACGTATATATGTATCATCGTAGTGCGTAGGTGCACGTATATATGTATCATCGTAGTGCGTAGGTGCACGTATATATGTATCATCGCGGTGCACGTATATATGTATCATCGCAGTGCGCTGGTGCACGTATATATGTATCATTGTAGTGCGTAGGTGCACGTATATATGTATCATTGTAGTGCGTAGGTGCACGTATATATGTATCATTGTAGTGCGTAGGTGCACGTATATATGTATCATTGTAGTGCGTAGGTGCACGTATATATGTATCATCGTAGTGCGTAGGTGCACGTATATATGTATCATTGTAGTGCGTAGGTGCACGTATATATGTATCATTGTAGTGCGTAGGTGCACGTATATATGTATCATTGTAGTGCGTAGGTGCACGTATATATGTATCATCGTAGTGCGCAGGTGCACGTATATATGTATCATCGCAGTGCGTAGGTGCACGTATATATGTATCATCGTAGTGCGCAGGTGCACGTATATATGTATCATCGTAGTGCGCAGGTGCACGTATATATGTATCATCGTAGTGCTCGGTGCACGTATATATGTATCATCGTAGTGCGCAGGTGCACGTATATATGTATCATCGTAGTGCGCAGGTGCATGTTATATGTATCTGCAGTGCGCAGGTGCACGTATATATGTATCATCGTAGTGCGCAGGTGCACGTATATATGTATCATCGTAGTGCGTAGGTGCACGTATATATGTATCATCGCAGTGCGTAGGTGCACGTATATATGTATCATCGTAGTGCGCAGGTGCACGTATATATGTATCATCGTAGTGCGCAGGTGCACGTATATATGTATCATCGTAGTGCGCAGGTGCACGTATATATGTATCATCGTAGTGCGCAGGTGCACGTATATATGTATCATCGTAGTGCGTAGGTGCACGTATATATGTATCATCGTAGTGCTCGGGTGCACGTATATATGTATCATTGTAGTGCTCGGGTGCACGTATATATGTATCATCGTAGTGCGCTGGTGCACGTATATATGTATCATTGTAGTGCGTAGGTGCACGTATATATGTATCATCGCAGTGCGTAGGTGCACGTATATATGTATCATCGCAGTGCGTAGGTGCACGTATATATGTATCATCGTAGTGCGTATATGGGATACCAATTAAATGAATGTGCTTGTTATAACACAGGCAGGCCCACAAACTTAAAATTTAAGTAGAGACAGGCCTAACTTTGATAAGCATAGTCATTGTTTTGAAATATGCGAGTCCTAGGGACTGAAGTGCAACTTTCAAACTGAAACACTGAGTAATACCATGTAAATTGCAGGTGTGCATTGCCAATACTGAGAATGCGGACAGCCAGCTTTTATTACTCTTACAGACAAACAATAAATGTGCTACAGGAGAGGAGATTCCAGAGAACATTATAATTAGCGCAAGGTGTCAGTACGGGCTGCCCGAGGACGTCCTCGTTTATTGTAACTTTAATCAGCTGTATAAGATCGACCCTGAGACACTACAGATGTGGCTCGACATACTGAAACGGATCCCTAACAGTGTACTCTGGCTGCTTAAGTTCCCAGCTGTTGGCGAGCCGAACATTGTCCAGAAAGCAAAAGACGAGGGAATAGATGAAAGTCGAATCGTTTTTTCTAACGTGGCCCCAAAGGTAAGTGCACTTCAATAGTTTTTGGCTCATCTGAGCATAAAGTGCTCCTGGTGAGCTATTGTCCATTATCGTCTGTCGTGTTGCATCAACATTTCACTTCAAACGACATCTCATGAACCACTCGTCCAATCATCGTAATACTTAATAGCAATGATCATTGGGTGTTCCTCTTAAAACTATGTCACTAGATCAAATGAGTACCCAAATTTCAAAAAATAAATCTCGGAATTTTTCTGTTGAGCATTATTAATATTAAATGATAGTCTTTAAAAGTTTGCTAAAGCCGATTCGTCAAAGAACATGATTGCTGGTGTGTGTGGAACATGGTTGCCGGTGTGTGTGGAAGCGTATATGCTATATTTCCTATAGAATAGTTAATCAAACCACAATGTCGAGAGCTTTGTTATTTTGCACATAGCATCACCTAGTGGACCATTAATAAGCTTGTTTAAATGTTGATCCTGGGGTCATATTTGACCTCACTGTATGAGGTTACATAGTTTGCATAGACTTGTATAGTAAAACTCTTCTCAGAAACTTCATTGCCAAAAGCTTTGATATTTGGCATGTAACATGACCTAGTGAACCACTACTAAATTTGCTCAAATGGTGATCCTATGGTCATAATTGTCCCCAGGGTATGGGCCACTTTGTATGTTTTACGTTTATTTATTGTCGCTACCGGTTGCTCATATGAGCGACGCCTCCTAAAGAGATTAGTCATTTTAGATTTATGGAGGATAGTGCAATGATACAGACAGAGATCCATTCCAGAGTCTCCTCTGGTTCTTTTATGTGCACCGACATGAGACCTCAGTTTAAAGTCCCATCTGAAAGACTGTTAATTTTATTAGGTTCAGGCGGGGGATCGAACCTGCGATCCCTGGATTACCAGTCCAGCGTGTTATGGGCCACATAGTTTACATAGTACAACTCTTTAAAAATAACACTGCCCATATCTTTGATATATTTGCAATGTACAGTTATTAAGCAACATGTGTTTATAGCCCATTCAACTTGGGTTATCGATCATGGTCCTCTTGTTATTGAGCTAGTATCGGTAAACCGTATGTGTTTAAATGGATAAATGATGAAAATGACATGCAAGTTATTGTTTGCAGACTTGTAACACGGTTTTGCATGATGTTTTGTAGGAGGAGCATGTACGTCGTGGTCAGTTAGCTGATGTATGCTTGGACACGCCCCTCTGCAATGGACACACAACTGGGATGGACGTTTTGTGGGCGGGCACACCTATGGTGACTATGCCGGAAGAGACTCTGGCTTCGAGAGTAGCGTCGTCCCAGCTGAAAGCTCTAGGATGCCCTGAACTTATAGCCCGGGATAGGGAGGACTATGTGAACATTGCAACCAGATTGGGATCGGATAAGCAGTAGTAAGTGGGAACTGTTACAACCATCCTTCTCCTATCCCATGCTCATCTGTTCACGATGTGCCCATCACGCAACAGTATGTGGAACTGCTTCTCTAAAACCAAACACCTGTATAATTTGATAACGCTCTCTAAAACCACCAGACCTTTATAATTTGATAAGCTCTATAATCACCAGGTCCGCCTCCGTGGTCGAGTGGTTAAGGTCGCTGACTTGTATACCACTGTAACCTATCATCACTGATGCTCACAGGTTCGAGCCCCGCTCAGGCCGTGTCTCATTTATATGAAAAAGTTGGCAGTTTCTTACGGAGGTTGGTGCACCCAAGTACTGGTTAACCGCTGGAGCCTGCCCAGGAAAGGTGTTGTTAGGTAAACTGCCCGCCGGCGATATAGCCCAAAATGGTGCTGATGCAGGCGTAAAACCCGAAATATAACATATAACTATAATCACCAGGCTGTTATACTTTGATAAAGCTCTCTAAAACCACCAGTCCTGTGTAGTTTGATAAAGCTCTGTATAACCATGACACCTGTATACTTTGATAAAGCTCTCTATAAACATGACACCTGTATACTTTGATAAAGCTCTCTAAAACCATGACACCTGTATACTTTGATAAAGCTCTCTATAACCATGACACCTGTATACTTTGATAAAGCTCTCTATAACCATGACACCTGTATACTTTGATAAAGCTCTCTAAAACCATGACACCTGTATACTTTGATAAAGCTCTCTATAACCATGACACCTGTATACTTTGATAAAGCTCTCTAAAACCATGACACCTGTATACTTTGATAAAGCTCTATAACCATGACACCTGTATACTTTGATAAAGCTCTCTATAACCATGACACATGTATACTTTGATAAAGCTCTCTAAAACCATGACACCTGTATACTTTGATAATGCTCTCTAAAACCATGACACCTGTATACTTTGATAACGCTCTCTATAACCATGACACCTGTATACTTTGATCAAGCTCTCTATAACCATGACACCTGTATACTTTGATAAAGTTCTCTAAAACCATGACACATGTATACTTTGATAACGCTCTCTAAAACCATGACACCTGTATACTTTGATCAAGCTCTCTATAACCATGACACCTGTATACTTTGATCAAGCTCTCTAAAACCATGCCACCTGTATACTTTGATAAAGCTCTCTATAACCATGACACCTTTATACTTTGATAAAGCTCTCTATAACCATGACACCTGTATACTTTGATAAAGCTCTCTATAACCATGACACCTTTATACTTTGATAAAGCTCTCTATAACCATGACACCTGTATACTTTGATAAAGCTGGAAACGTGTTCTGGGTGGATATATTTCTAGTTTTAAGACTATGTGTATTGATAGATCATTCTGCTTCACATTCCCTTCAGTCTGCTATATAATCCTGCTGGTAGTTAAGCATGTATGTTAATTGTTCTTCAGCTTACAGGCAGTGAGGGCCAAAGTATGGAAGGCGAGGCTAACAAGTCCATTGTTCAACTGTGCAACGTACGCTCAAAACATGGAGAAAGTATTCTGGCAGATGTGGAGAGTATGCTCCCAGGGTGAACTTCCCAGACATATAACACGGATCGATTAATACCTCACATTTTACTTATTGTGGTTTATGTTTTATGCAACAGACTCTAGTAGAATATGTTAGAGGCACAATAAATTGCCAGGACTGTGACCTCTTCCCATTTTTAGAGGATTTCATCTTTTTTGTTCAAACTCTTGGAAACTAAATATTGTTAGATTTGGTCTCTCTGTTCAGAAAAGATATTTTTCTCTGGGTGCGATCCTCACTTTTTTCCCCCAGTATTTTGGCAGATTTCCTCTTTTTTCCACAATATTCCATCGACAGCCCCGAGTTGTATGCATCACCATCTGTTGTTTCTTACCGGTATTTTGAGAAATAATCGTGAATGTTTTTGCCACCTTTATGTATGAACATAACATTCACTGTCCGTCCCATCAGTAATCTAAATGGCATTCTTCTTGTACAGTGTACAATTGGGAATTAACTATAGCTAGAAACACAAAGTAAAACGGACCAATAACAAGCGGCATTTACATCTGATTATGATGGATGGAGCCACATGCTATGCACGGAATCTGGACAAAGAGTGTGTATAAACACACTGTAGCTTGGACTACCTTTACAATGGCTACAGTTAGTCTGGGTCTTTATCCTTCTTTAGGGTCCGCCTCCGTGGTCGAGTGGTTAAGGTCGGTGACTTGTATACCACTGTAACCTATCATCGCTGATGGTCACGGGTTCGAGCCCCGCTCAGGCCGTGTCTCATTTATATGAAAAAGTTGGCAGTTTCTTACGGAGGTTGGTGCACCCAAGTACTGGTTAACTGCTGTAGCCTGCCCAGGAAAGGTGTTGTTAGGTAAACTGCCCGCCGGCGATATAGCCCGAAATGGTGCTGATGCATACCATAACAACCAGTATTATTTATGTAGTCAAAACTTGAATCAGTGACATCGCTGGTTTTTCTATTACTCCCTTGGCAGATGCCCGATTTAACCCGAAGTGTATATTTGTCATTTTACTGTTAATATTGCGGTATGATAAATGTGATTTTATGAGAAAGGAATAGTTTAAGAATAATAATAAATGGTTATAGACAATCGGTGTAGGTACTCGACTAGACAATCGGTGTAGGTACTCGACAAGCTTGCATCGAAAATTAAAATAATTCTGCAGTGAAATTGATGTCTCGTCGTGGATTTGAATAGTAGCGGGTTTCAAGCTTCTAATTGCTCTACCTATTGATGTAATGGGAGATGTATGCATGAATTTTTTTTAGTTAAATTGTTTGCAGTGTAGTAGGGAGAGTGTAGTTAAATTGTTTGCAGTGTAGTAGGGAGAGTGTAGTTAAATTGTTTGCAGTGTAGTAGGGAGAGTGTAGTTAAAATTGTTTGCAGTGTAGTAGGGAGAGTGTAGATGTATAGAATGTTTGAAACATTCTAGTTTTGAATTTGGTCTCATTCTTGCACAATCACATATTGTGTTTTAAATGCTTACGTTGCATACCTTACTGGTGCTTACATGCATACAGATATGCTAATCTAGTGCGAGTCATGTGTCCAGGATGTTCATGAATCTGTTAAATGTTGCCAGATATCAAACTGAATGAAAATTTTATTAATATATCTAAAACATTGAACTTAGTAATGTTTATTATGTTTGGTTAGCAGAGATTACTGGTATATTGGTAATGAGTGACATAGCCACGTCTTCTATTACCTCCGTTGACAGATAATGTCTTATTTATCCCGAAATGTATTTTGGTGCTTTTAGATGGAATCCTTTGGTTTTACTGTTGTTTCCTAACCAGATGTTATACCTTACCAAAATCGTCTTAATTCTTGTGTGTGTGTTTTACGTTTATTTATCGTCGCTACCGGTTGCCCATATGAGCGACTCCTCCTGAAGAGATTAGTCATTTTAGATTTTTGGAGGATAGATAGATACAGAGAATGATACAGAGAGAGACCCATTCCAGAGTCTCCACTGGTTCTTTTACGTGCACGGTGTAAAGCACCGACACGAGACCTCGGTTTAACGTCCCATCTGAAAGACTGTTAATTTTATTTTGGTCAGACGGGGGATCGAACCTGCGATCCCTGGATTACCAGTCCAGCGTATTACCACTGGACTACAGACCCGTCTGTTAATTGTTCCAACATTTTTTACACTAAAGTAGCCATTGTACATACTGTAAAATATCTCTAGATAAGATGAGAAATCTATTGATAATTGATGGAATGTGGTGCAAAGGAAACCACGATGAAAAAGGAGGAAACCAACTGGAGTATTAGTATTCAGGGGAGGTAACTGACCAATGTCTCTCATTGATTTATGGGTGGTTATGTTATTCTAAACCACAATGTACTATAGTTCTCATAAAAGTCTGGCAACAAGTCAGTTATCGACTGAAAATTTAAAGAAAATTTCATTAGGATGCATTCCTGTTCAAAATCACTGTCACAATTTCTAAAACAGTTGTTACCATGTAAATTGTCTCGGTAAGAAAATGAAATAATAAAGTCTAACCTAGTCTTGTTTAGAAAATATCCCCAATTTGGCCGAACAATTTTTCGGCAGCCACTAACATTCTGGTCACATGATCGCAATTTAATTAAGTTATATAAATAATGAACTGTATGCAAAGTAGTATCATCAACCGGTTCCGGGTGGCTTGTCAATGTTGTGTAATTCAAGTGTTTTCGTATCCAGTTCCACACGCTTTGTACATCATTACGCGTGTAAATCATTGCAATTATAACAATGGATCACTCTTATTCAGTGCCAATTTCTCCTTTCTGGACAGGAAAACATCTTTCAATGGTACCGATACAGTAACATCAAAATGTGAAACATACACTTGTTTTTGTTTCGATGCAATAGTTGGTTTTTAAGAGTTAAATGTTTATGCCTGTATAATTAATGTATCTAGCTTGACATACCAGTATCATAGACTTGAAGGTCGCCTGTATAATTAATGTATCTAGCTTGACATACCAGTATCATAGACTTGAAGGTTGCCTGTATAATTAATGTATCTAGCTTGACATACCAGTATCATAGACTTGAAGGTTGCCTGTATAATTAATGTATCTAGCTTGACATACCAGTATCATAGACTTGAAGGTCGCCTGTATAATTAATGTATCTCTCCCTGGCTGTATGTAAGGTATCGTGGGGAGAGGAAATCTCCTAAGTCTCCCTGGTTGTATGTACGGTATCGTACGGAGATTTTCCTCTCCCAAGTCTCCCTGGTTGTATGTAAGGTATCGTGAGATTTCCTCTCCCAAGTCTTCCTGGCTGTATGTAAGGTATCGTGCAGAGATTTCTCTCCCTGGCTGTATGTAAGGTATCGTGCAGAGATTTCTCTCCCTGGCTGTATGTAAGGTATCGTGCAGAGATTTCTCTCCCTGGCTGTATGTAAGGTATCGTGAGATTTCCTCTCCCAAGTCTCCCTGGTTGTATGTAAGGTATCGTACGGAGATTTTCCTCTCCCAAGTCTCCCTGGTTGTATGTAAGGTATCGTGCGGAGATTTCCTCTCCCAAGTCCTCCTGGCTGTATGTAAGGTATCGTGCAGAGATTTCTCTCCCTGGCTGTATGTAAGGTATCGTGCAGAGATTTCTCTCCCTGGCTGTATGTAAGGTATCGTGCGGAGATTTCTCTCCCTGGCTGTATGTAAGGTATCGTGCAGAGATTTCTCTCCCTGGCTGTATGTAGGGTATCGTGCAGAGATTGCGCTCCCTGGCTGTATGTAAGGTATCGTGCAGAGATTTCTCTCCCTGGCTGTATGTAAGGTATCGTGAGATTTCCTCTCCCAAGTATCCCTGGCTGTATGTAAGGTATCGTGCAGAGATTGCGCTCCCTGGCTGTATGTAAGGTATCGTGCAGAGATTTCTCTCCCTGGCTGTATGTAAGGTATCGTGAGATTTCCTCTCCCAAGTATCCCTGGCTGTATGTAAGGTATCGTGCAGAGATTTCTCTCCCTGGCTGTATGTAAGGTATCGTGCAGAGATTTCTCTCCCTGGCTGTATGTAAGGTATCGTGAGATTTCCTCTCCCAAGTATCCCTGGCTGTATGTAAGGCATCGTGCAGAGATTTCTCTCCCTGGCTGTATGTAAGGTATCGTGCAGAGATTTCTCTCCCTGGCTGTATGTAAGGTATCGTGCAGAGATTGCGCTCCCTGGTTGTATGTAAGGTATCGTGCGGAGATTTCTCTCCCTGGCTGTATGTAAGGTATCGTGCAGAGATTTCTCTCCTGGCTGTATGTAAGGTATCGGCAGAGATTCTCCCTGGCTGTATGTAAGGTATCGTGCAGAGATTTCTCTCCCTGGCTGTATGTAAGGTATCGTGAGATTTCTCTCCCTGGCTGTATGTAAGGTATCGTGCAGAGATTTCTCTCCCTGGCTGTATGTAGGGTATCGTGCAGAGATTGCGCTCCCTGGCTGTATGTAAGGTATCGTGCAGAGATTTCTCTCCCTGGCTGTATGTAAGGTATCGTGAGATTTCCTCTCCCAAGTATCCCTGGCTGTATGTAAGGTATCGTGCAGAGATTGCGCTCCCTGGCTGTATGTAAGGTATCGTGCAGAGATTTCTCTCCTGGCTGTATGTAAGGTATCGTGAGATTTCCTCTCCCAAGTATCCCTGGCTGTATGTAAGGTATCGTGCAGAGATTTCTCTCCCTGGCTGTATGTAAGTATCGTGCAGAGATTTCTCTCCCTGGCTGTATGTAAGGTATCGTGCAGAGATTTCCTCTCCCAAGTATCCCTGGCTGTATGTAAGGCATCGTGCAGAGATTTCTCTCCCTGGCTGTATGTAAGGTATCGTGCAGAGATTTCTCTCCCTGGCTGTATGTAAGGTATCGTGCAGAGATTGCGCTCCCTGGTTGTATGTAAGGTATCGTGCGGAGATTTCTCTCCCTGGCTGTATGTAAGGTATCGTGCAGAGATTTCTCTTCCTGGCTGTATGTAAGGTATCGTGCAGAGATTTCTCTCCCTGGCTGTATGTAAGGTATCGTGCAGAGATTGCGCTCCCTGGTTGTATGTAAGGTATCGTGCAGAGATTGCGCTCCCTGGTTGTATGTAAGGTATCGTGCGGAGATTTCCTCTCCCAAGTATCCCTGGTTGTGTGTAAGGCATCGTGCGGAGATTTCTCTCCCTGGCTGTATGTAAGGTATCGTGAGATTTCCTCTCCCAAGTCGTGAGATTTCCTCTCCCAAGTCTCCCTGGCTGTATGTAAGGTATCGTGCGGCGATTTCCTCTCCCAAACTGTATGTACGGTATCGTGCGGAGATTTCTCTCCCAAGTCTCCCTGGCTGTATGTAAGGTATCGTGCGGAGATTTCTCTCCCTGGCTGTATGTAAGGTATCGTGCAGAGATTTCTCTCCCTGGCTGTATGTAAGGTATCGTGAGATTTCCTCTCCCAAGTCGCCTGCCCAGGAAAGGTGTTAGGTAAACTGCCCGCCGGCGATATAGCCCAAAATGGTGCTGATGCAGGCGTAAAACCCGAATCATAACATAACATAATCCTCTCCCAAGTCTCCCTGGTTGTATGTAAGGTATCGTACGGAGATTTTCCTCTCCCAAGTCTCCCTGGCTGTATGTAAGGTATCGTGCGGAGATTTCCTCTCCCCAAGTCTTCCTGGCTGTATGTAAGGTATCGTGCAGAGATTTCTCTCCCTGGCTGTATGTAAGGTATCGTGCAGAGATTTCTCTCCCTGGCTGTATGTAAGGTATCGTGCAGAGATTTCTCTCCCTGGCTGTATGTAAGGTATCGTGAGATTTCCTCTCCCAAGTCTTCCTGGCTGTATGTAAGGTATCGTGCAGAGATTTCTCTCCCTGGCTGTATGTAAGGTATCGTGCAGAGATTTCTCTCCCTGGCTGTATGTAAGGTATCGTGCAGAGATTTCTCTCCCTGGCTGTATGTAAGGTATCGTGAGATTTCCTCTCCCAAGTCTCCCTGGTTGTATGTAAGGTATCGTACGGAGATTTCCCTCCCAAGTCTCCCTGGTTGTATGTAAGGTATCGTGCGGAGATTTCCTCTCCCAAGTCCTCCTGGCTGTATGTAAGGTATCGTGCAGAGATTTCTCTCCCTGGCTGTATGTAAGGTATCGTGCAGAGATTTCTCTCCCTGGCTGTATGTAAGGTATCGTGCGGAGATTTCTCTCCCTGGCTGTATGTAAGGTATCGTGCAGAGATTTCTCTCCCTGGCTGTATGTAGGGATCGTGCAGAGATTGCGCTCCCTGGCTGTATGTAAGGTATCGTGCAGAGATTTCTCTCCCTGGCTGTATGTAAGGTATCGTGAGATTTCCTCTCCCAAGTATCCCTGGCTGTATGTAAGGTATCGTGCAGAGATTGCGCTCCCTGGCTGTATGTAAGGTATCGTGCAGAGATTTCTCTCCCTGGCTGTATGTAAGGTATCGTGAGATTTCCTCTCCCAAGTATCCCTGGCTGTATGTAAGGTATCGTGCAGAGATTTCTCTCCCTGGCTGTATGTAAGGTATCGTGCAGAGATTTCTCTCCCTGGCTGTATGTAAGGTATCGTGAGATTTCCTCTCCCAAGTATCCCTGGCTGTATGTAAGGCATCGTGCAGAGATTTCTCTCCCTGGCTGTATGTAAGGTATCGTGCAGAGATTTCTCTCCCTGGCTGTATGTAAGGTATCGTGCAGAGATTGCGCTCCCTGGGTATGTAAGGTATCGTGCGGAGATTTCTCTCCCTGGCTGTATGTAAGGTATCGTGCAGAGATTTCTCTTCCTGGCTGTATGTAAGGTATCGTGCAGAGATTTCTCTCCCTGGCTGTATGTAAGGTATCGTGCAGAGATTTCTCTCCCTGGCTGTATGTAAGGTATCGTGCGGAGATTTCTCTCCCTGGCTGTATGTAAGGTATCGTGCAGAGATTTCTCTCCCTGGCTGTATGTAGGGTATCGTGCAGAGATTGCGCTCCCTGGCTGTATGTAAGGTATCGTGCAGAGATTTCTCTCCCTGGCTGTATGTAAGGTATCGTGAGATTTCCTCTCCCAAGTATCCCTGGCTGTATGTAAGGTATCGTGCAGAGATTGCGCTCCCTGGCTGTATGTAAGGTATCGTGCAGAGATTTCTCTCCTGGCTGTATGTAAGGTATCGTGAGATTTCCTCTCCCAAGTATCCCTGGCTGTAGTATCGTGCAAATTTCTCTCCCTGGCTGTATGTAAGGTATCGTGCAGAGATTTCCTCTCCCAAGTATCCCTGGCTGTATGTAAGGCATCGTGCGAGATTTCTCTCCCGCTGTATGTAAGGTATCGTGCAGAGATTTCTCTCCCTGGCTGTATGTAAGGTATCGTGCAGAGATTGCGCTCCCTGGTTGTATGTAAGGTATCGTGCGGAATTTCTCTCCCTGGCTGTATGTAAGGTATCGTGCAGAGATTTCTCTTCCTGGCTGTATGTAGGTATCGTGCAGAGATTTCTCTCCCTGGCTGTATGTAAGGTATCGTGCAGAGATTGCGCTCCCTGGTTGTATGTAAGGTATCGTGCAGAGATTGCGCTCCCTGGTTGTATGTAAGGTATCGTGCGGAGATTTCCTCTCCCAAGTATCCCTGGTTGTGTGTAAGGCATCGTGCGGAGATTTCTCTCCCTGGCTGTATGTAAGGTATCGTGAGATTTCCTCTCCCAAGTCGTGAGATTTCCTCTCCCAAGTCTCCCTGGCTGTATGTAAGGTATCGTGCGCGATTTCCTCTCCCAAACTGTATGTACGGTATCGTGCGGAGATTCTCTCCCAAGTCTCCCTCTGTATGTAAGGTATCGTGCGGAGATTCTCTCCCTGGCTGTATGTAAGGTATCGTGCAGAGATTTCTCTCCCTGGCTGTATGTAAGGTATCGTGAGATTTCCTCTCCCAAGTCGCCTGCCAGGAAAGGTGTTAGGTAAACTGCCCGCCGGCGATATAGCCCAAAATGGTGCTGATGCAGGCGTAAAACCCGAATCATAACATAACATAATCCTCTCCCAAGTCTCCCTGGTTGTATGTAAGGTATCGTACGAGATTTCCTCTCCCAAGTCTCCCTGGCTGTATGTAAGGTATCGTGCGGAGATTTCCTCTCCCAACCCTGGCTGTATGTAAGGTATCGTGCAGAGATTTCTCTCCCTGGCTGTATGTAAGGTATCGTGCAGAGATTTCTCTCCCAAAACCAAACTCTCCCTGGCTGTATGTAAGGTATCGTGAGATTTCCTCTCCCAAGTCTTCCTGGCTGTATGTAAGGTATCGTGCAGAGATTTCTCTCCCTGGCTGTATGTAAGGTATCGTGCAGAGATTTCTCTCCCTGGCTGTATGTAAGGTATCGTGCAGAGATTTCTCTCCTGGCTGTATGTAAGGTATCGTGAGATTTCCTCTCCCAAGTCTCCCTGGTTGTATGTAAGGTATCGTACGGAGATTTTCCTCTCCCAAGTCTCCCTGGTTGTATGTAAGGTATCGTGCGGAGATTTCCTCTCCCAAGTCCTCCTGGCTGTATGTAAGGTATCGTGCAGAGATTTCTCTCCCTGGCTGTATGTAAGGTATCGTGCAGAGATTTCTCTCCCTGGCTGTATGTAAGGTATCGTGCGGAGATTTCTCTCCCTGGCTGTATGTAAGGTATCGTGCAGAGATTTCTCTCCCTGGCTGTATGTAGGGTATCGTGCAGAGATTGCGCTCCCTGGCTGTATGTAAGGTATCGTGCAGAGATTTCTCTCCCTGGCTGTATGTAAGGTATCGTGAGATTTCCTCTCCCAAGTATCCCTGGCTGTATGTAAGGTATCGTGCAGAGATTCCGCTCCCTGGCTGTATGTAAGGTATCGTGCAGAGATTCTCTCCCTGGCTGTATGTAAGGTATCGTGAGATTTCCTCTCCCAAGTATCCCTGGCTGTATGTAAGGTATCGTGCAGAGATTTCTCTCCCTGGCTGTATGTAAGGTATCGTGCAGAGATTTCTCTCCCTGGCTGTATGTAAGGTATCGTGAGATTTCCTCTCCCAAGTATCCCTGGCTGTATGTAAGGTATCGTGCAGAGATTTCTCTCCTGGCTGTATGTAAGGTATCGTGCAGAGATTTCTCTCCCTGGCTGTATGTAAGGTATCGTGCAGAGATTCGCTCCCTGGTTGTATGTAAGGTATCGTGCGGAGATTTCTCTCCCTGGCTGTATGTAAGGTATCGTGCAGAGATTTCTCTCCCTGGCTGTATGTAAGGTATCGTGCAGAGATTTCTCTCCCTGGCTGTATGTAAGGTATCGTGCAGAGATTTCTCTCCCTGGCTGTATGTAAGGTATCGTGCAGAGATTTCTCTCCCTGGCTGTATGTAGGGTATCGTGCAGAGATTGCGCTCCCTGGCTGTATGTAAGGTATCGTGCAGAGATTTCTCTCCCTGGCTGTATGTAAGGTATCGTGAGATTTCCTCTCCCAAGTATCCCTGGCTGTATGTAAGGTATCGTGCAGAGATTGCGCTCCCTGGCTGTATGTAAGGTATCGTGCAGAGATTTCTCTCCCTGGCTGTATGTAAGGTATCGTGAGATTTCCTCTCCCAAGTATCCCTGGCTGTATGTAAGGTATCGTGCAGAGATTTCTCTCCCTGGCTGTATGTAAGGTATCGTGCAGAGATTTCCTCTCCCAAGTATCCCTGGCTGTATGTAAGGCATCGTGCAGAGATTTCTCTCCCTGGCTGTATGTAAGGTATCGTGCAGAGATTTCTCTCCCTGGCTGTATGTAAGGTATCGTGCAGAGATTGCGCTCCCTGGTTGTATGTAAGGTATCGTGCGGAGATTTCTCTCCCTGGCTGTATGTAAGGTATCGTGCAGAGATTTCTCTTCCTGGCTGTATGTAAGGTATCGTGCAGAGATTTCTCTCCCTGGCTGTATGTAAGGTATCGTGCAGAGATTGCGCTCCCTGGTTGTATGTAAGGTATCGTGCAGAGATTGCGCTCCCTGGTTGTATGTAAGGTATCGTGCGGAGATTTCCTCTCCCAAGTATCCCTGGTTGTGTGTAAGGCATCGTGCGGAGATTTCTCTCCCTGGCTGTATGTAAGGTATCGTGAGATTTCCTCTCCCAAGTCGTGAGATTTCCTCTCCCAAGTCTCCCTGGCTGTATGTAAGGTATCGTGCGGCGATTTCCTCTCCCAAACTGTATGTACGGTATCGTGCGGAGATTTCTCTCCCAAGTCTCCCTGGCTGTATGTAAGGTATCGTGCGGAGATTTCTCTCCCTGGCTGTATGTAAGGTATCGTGCAGAGATTTCTCTCCCTGGCTGTATGTAAGGTATCGTGAGATTTCCTCTCCCAAGTCGCCTGCCCAGGAAAGGTGTTAGGTAAACTGCCCGCCGGCGATATAGCCCAAAATGGTGCTGATGCAGGCGTAAAACCCGAATCATAACATAACATAATCCTCTCCCAAGTCTCCCTGGTTGTATGTAAGGTATCGTACGGAGATTTTCCTCTCCCAAGTCTCCCTGGCTGTATGTAAGGTATCGTGCGGAGATTTCCTCTCCCCAAGTCTTCCTGGCTGTATGTAAGGTATCGTGCAGAGATTTCTCTCCCTGGCTGTATGTAAGGTATCGTGCAGAGATTTCTCTCCCTGGCTGTATGTAAGGTATCGTGAGATTTCCTCTCCCAAGTATCCCTGGCTGTATGTAAGGTATCGTGCAGAGATTTCTCTCCCTGGCTGTATGTAGGGTATCGTGCAGAGATTGCGCTCCCTGGCTGTATGTAAGGTATCGTGCGGAGATTTCCTCTCCCCAAGTCTTCCTGGCTGTATGTAAGGTATCGTGCAGAGATTTCTCTCCCTGGCTGTATGTAAGGTATCGTGCAGAGATTTCTCTCCCTGGCTGTATGTAAGGTATCGTGCAGAGATTGCGCTCCCTGGTTGTATGTAAGGTATCGTGCGGAGATTTCTCTCCCTGGCTGTATGTAAGGTATCGTGCAGAGATTTCTCTCCCTGGCTGTATGTAAGGTATCGTGCAGAGATTTCTCTCCCTGGCTGTATGTAAGGTATCGTGCAGAGATTTCTCTTCCTGGCTGTATGTAAGGTATCGTGCAGAGATTTCCTCTCCCAAGTCTCCCTGGCTGTATGTAAGGCATCGTGCGGAGATTTCCTCTCCCAAGTCTCCCTGGCTGTATGTAAGGCATCGTGCAGAGATTGCGCTCCCTGGTTGTATGTAAGGCATCGTGTGGAAATTTCCTCTCCCAAGTCTCCCTGGCTGTATGTAAGGTATCGTGAGATTTCCTCTCCCAAGTCTCCCTGGCTGTATGTAAGGCATCGTGCAGAGATTGCGCTCCCTGGTTGTATGTATGGTATCGTGCAGAGATTGCGCTCCCTGGTTGTATGTAAGGTATCGTGCAGAGATTGCGCTCCCTGGTTGTATGTAAGGTATCGTGCAGAGATTGCGCTCCCTGGTTGTATGTAAGGTATCGTGCGGAGATTTCCTCTCCCAAGTATCCCTGGTTGTATGTAAGGCATCGTGCGGAGATTTCTCTCCCTGGCTGTATGTAAGGTATCGTGAGATTTCCTCTCCCAAGTCTTGAGATTTGGTCTCCCTGGCTGTATGTAAGGTATCGTGCGGCGATTTCTCTCCCTGGCTGTATGTAAGGTATCGTGCAGAGATTTCTCTCCCTGGCTGTATGTAAGGTATCGTGCGGAGATTTCTCTCCCTGGCTGTATGTAAGGTATCGTGCGGAGATTTCTCTCCCTCTGGCTCGAGTCCTACTGAAACAACAATAATCCTATTACCGTTGCATCTATTTTTACCAGAGCGTGGTTAGCTGTAGATGGTGTATGTAGGTTCTCACTGTGTACATCGATACCTTGGCATAAAGTTACATTTTATTAAGGTGCTAATCCAGATGTTCATTGACTTGTGTGTAATCCTAAACTGCTTGCATTGTAATCAAAGCCAATATAACAAAAACTATGTTATTATGTACCCTTTCCACAGTAGAGAAATAGGTTTCTAGCATACTGTATCGTGCTGTATCTCCATATATATGGCTTCCTATTATAGTCATTGAAACTAACAGTAAAATATGATATAAATATCTATTGAACATTTATGGGATCCCAAATCTTGACGTGCTGGTGTCTATGTAAAAATCACCCATTCATGAAATTACTCATGAGGCAGTCGACAGGGTAAAAATAATAAAACGATAACATTTCAGATCTTGGAATATCACGTGGCCAGAACTATATACTTGTATACCCTGTCAACAAGGGGATATCACCTGGCCAGAACTATATACTTGTATACCCTGTCAACAAGGGAATATCACCTGGCCAGAACTATATACTTGTATACCCTGTCAACAAGGGAATATCACCTGGCCACAACTATATACTTGTATACCCTGTCAACAAGGGAATATCACCTGGCCAGAACTATATACTTGTATACCCTGTCAACAAGGGAATATCACCTGGCCAGAACTATATACTTGTATACCCTGTCAACAAGGGAATATCACCTGGCCAGAACTATATACTTGTATACCCTGTCAACAAGGGAATATCACCTCTGGCCAGAACTATATACTTGTATACCCTGTCAACAAGGGAATATCACCTCTGGCCAGAACTATATACTTGTATACCCTGTCAACAAGGGAATATCACATGGCCACAACTATATACTTGTATACCCTGTCAACAAGGGAATATCACCTCTGGCCAGAACTATATACTTGTATACCCTGTCAACAAGGGAATATCACCTGGCCACAACTATATACTTGTAACCCTGTCAACAAGGGGATATCACCTGGCCAGAACTATATACTTGTATACCCCGTCAACAAGGGAATATCACCTCTGGCCAGAACCACAGGCACAAGACACACACAAAATGTGGCCCTATGGTCATATAGTAAGTATGTTAACATTATTTACTATATGACCATAGGCCAAACATTTTTTTGTCTTATGCCTGTGGCCAGAACTATATACTATAAACCAAATAACACGCATCTTGCCTGCATTATTGGAAATGTTATTTTGGTTGTATGGAGTATGTGAATTGCACCTATATTATTGTAACTAATACTGTGGTATTGGTATGGCGGAGATTTCTGATTGGCTTATTTGTGGTAGATATAAATGGTGATATTGGAAATTTATTTTTCCTGAAGACGGAACAACTGATTGTAGATTGCCATATTGTCACTCCACAATGAAAGGTTGCATGTATCACAATGAACATACCATTGTGGCTATTTACATTTGTACAAACTTAGATGAGTTTACTGACGAGATTGTAGGTGTACGTGTACAGAAGGTGTTCTCTATTGTAAATATTTACCGGTATTTCTTTTTTATGTACACAAACCTCTCTGGAATGAAATTCCCGTCGTCCTGTATGCATCGTGTACATATGATTATTCTGTATTTATTTAGTGAAGTTAAGATTTTTATCTATTGTAGATATCCCACACTATATGGTTGATGTATTTGTGTAGGTCTGGTTGTTACGGTATTTTAGTTTATTCGGACGATTCCCCCTAAAGAAATAAAATATTGTATTTCCCCATCTTCTCGTCATTTTATTTTGATCCAGTTGTTTTTTTATACAAATTTATTTTAGTTCGATTGCGAAACAAGTTCTTTCAACTTATATTAATCACTCTCGAGACCTCATTCCTGATGGAATCCATCGCCATGAAGGAGAGAGAAAAGGCATGTGGAATTTAAATGCCTTGCCTAAGGGCACAATCGTAATGGCTCCAGCGGGGCTCGAACTCCAGATCTGAAGCGAACGCACTGCACTTTGATCCAGTTAAGAAGAGTGCAGTAATCACTATTCTGGAAAGGTTGCTAAACTATAATTTGATTGTTGAATACATATCCTTATTGCAAATTTGGATGTCCAATTCCAGTGAATTTAATATTTCTTGAAGAGGTATTGGACACCTGATGATCGTAGACGCTTGTGCGAATAGTAAGCGTCTTGCGTTAGTATGCGCGCAGGCATGTTGGTTAATGTGACTGCTCCATGGGATGGCCTTGCAGACACACCCTTTGATTAATGTGACTGCTCCATGGGATGGCCTTGCAGACACGCCCTTTGGTTAATGTGACTGCTCCATGGGATGGCCTTGCATACACACCCTTTGATTAATGGGACTGCTCCATGGGATGGCCTTGCAGACACACCATTTGATTAATGGGATGGCCTTGCAGACACACCCTTTGATTAATGGGACTGCTCCATGGGATGGCCTTGCAGACACGCCCTTTGATTAATGTGACTGCTCCATGGGATGGCCTTGCAGACACACCCTTTGATTAATGGGACTGCTCCATGGGATGGCATTGCAGACACCCTTTGATTAATGGGACTGCTCCATGGCATGGCCTTGCAGACACACCCTTTGATTAATGGGACTGCTCCATGGGATGGCCTTGCAGACACACCATTTGATTAATGGGATGGCCTTGCAGACACACCCTTTGATTAATGGGACTGCTCCATGGGATGGCCTTGCAGACACACCCTTTGATTAATGGGACTGCTCCATGGGATGGCATTGCAGACACACCCTTTGATTAATGGGACTGCTCCATAGGATGGCATTGCAGACACACCCTTTGATTAATGGGACTGCTCCATGGGATTGCCTTGCAGACACACCCTTTGATTAATGGGACTGCTCCATGGGATGGCCTTGCAGACACACCATTTGATTAATGTGACTGCTCCATGGGATTGCCTTGCATACACACCCTTTGATTAATGGGACTGCTCCATGGGATGACCTTGCAGACACACCCTTTGATTAATGGGACTGCTCCATGGGATGGCCTTGCAGACACACCCTTTGATTAATGGGACTGCTCCATGGGATTGCCTTGCAGACACACCCTTTGATTAATGGGACTGCTCCATGGGATGGCCTTGCAGACACACCCTTTGATTAATGTGACTGCTCCATAGGATGGCCTTGCAGACACACCCTTTGATTAATGGGACTGCTCCATGGGATGGCCTTGCAGACACACCATTTGATTAATGGGATGGCCTTGCAGACACACCCTTTGATTAATGGGACTGCTCCATGGGATGGCCTTGCAGACACACCCGTTGATTAATGGGACTGCTCCATGGGATGGCCTTGCAGACACACCCTTTGATTAATGGGACTGCTCCATGGGATGGCCTTGCAGACACACCCTTTGATTAATGTGACTGCTCCATGGGATGGCCTTGCAGACACACCCTTTGATTAATGGGACTGCTCCATGGGATGGCCTTGCAGACACACCCTTTGATTAATGGGACTGCTCCATGGGATGGCCTTGCAGACACACCATTTGATTAATGGGATGGCCTTGCAGACACACCCTTTGATTAATGGGACTGCTCCATGGGATGGCCTTGCAGACACACCCTTTGATTAATGGGACTGCTCCATGGGATGGCATTGCAGACACACCCTTTGATTAATGGGACTGCTCCATAGGATGGCATTGCAGACACACCCTTTGATTAATGGGACTGCTCCATGGGATTGCCTTGCAGACACACCCTTTGATTAATGGGACTGCTCCATGGGATGGCCTTGCAGACACACCATTTGATTAATGTGACTGCTCCATGGGATTGCCTTGCATACACACCCTTTGATTAATGGGACTGCTCCATGGGATGACCTTGCAGACACACCCTTTGATTAATGGGACTGCTCCATGGGATTGCCTTGCAGACACACCCTTTGATTAATGGGACTGCTCCATGGGATTGCCTTGCAGACACACCCTTTGATTAATGGGACTGCTCCATGGGATGGCCTTGCAGACACACCCTTTGATTAATGTGACTGCTCCATAGGATGGCCTTGCAGACACACCCTTTGATTAATGGGACTGCTCCATGGGATGGCCTTGCAGACACACCATTTGATTAATGGGATGGCCTTGCAGACACACCCTTTGATTAATGGGACTGCTCCATGGGATGGCCTTGCAGACACACCCTTTGATTAATGGGACTGCTCCATGGGATGGCCTTGCAGACACACCCTTTGATTAATGGGACTGCTCCATGGGATGGCCTTGCAGACACACCCTTTGATTAATGTGACTGCTCCATGGGATGGCCTTGCAGACACACCCTTTGATTAATGGGACTGCTCCATGGGATGGCCTTGCAGACACACCCTTTGATTAATGTGACTGCTCCATGGGATGGCCTTGCAGACCACCCTTTGATTAATGTGACTGCTCCATGGGATGGCCTTGCAGACACACCCTTTGATTAATGGGACTGCTCCATGGGATGGCCTTGTAGACACGCCCTTTGATTAATGTGACTGCTCCATAGGATGGCCTTGCAGACACACCCTTTGATTAATGGGACTGCTCCATGGGATGGCCTTGCAGACACACCCTTTGATTAATGGGACTGCTCCATGGGATGGCCTTGCAGACACACCCTTTGATTAATGTGACTGCTCCATGGGATGGCCTTGCAGACACACCCTTTGATTAATGTGACTGCTCCATGGGATGGCCTTGCAGACACACCCTTTGATTAATGGGACTGCTCCATGGGATGGCCTTGCAGACACACCCTTTGATTAATGGGACTGCTCCATGAGTTGGCCTTGCAGACACACCCTTTGATTAATGGGACTGCTGTGTGGAATAACCTTACTAAATATATAAAGCTGGGCCAGCTAGATAAAATCCATAATGAATGTTGAAACATTGCCACTGGAGCAACTATACCCGTGTCCTTGGTAAATATGTGGAAACATTGCCATTGGAGCAACTATACCCGTGTCCTTGGTAAATATGTGGAAACATTGCCATTGGAGCAACTATACCCGTGTCTTTGGTAAATATGTGGAAACATTGCCACTGGAGCAACTATACCCGTGTCCTTGGTAAATATGTGGAAACATTGCCACTGGAGCAACTATACCCGTGTCTTTGGTAAATATGTGGAAACATTGCCACTGGAGCAACTATACCCCGTGTCCTTGGTAAATATGTGGAAACATTGCCACTGGAGCAACTATACCCGTGTCCTTGGTAAATATGTGGAAACATTGCCACTGGAGCAACTATACCCGTGTCCTTGGTAAATATGTGGAAACATTGCCACTGGGGCAACTATACCCGTGTCCTTGGTAAATATGTGGAAACATTGCCATTGGAGTAACTATACCCGTGTCCTTGGTAAATATGTGGAAACATTGCCACTGGAGCAACTATACCCGTGTCCTTGGTAAATATGTGGAAACATTGCCACTGGGGCAACTATACCCGTGTCCTTGGTAAATATGTGGAAACATTGCCACTGGAGCAACTAAACCCGTGTCCTTGGTAAATCTGTGGAAACATTGCCACTGGAGCAACTATACCCGTGTCCTTGGTAAATCTGTGGAAACATTGCCACTGGAGCAACTAAACCCGTGTCATTGGTAAATATGTGGAAACATTGCCACTGGAGCAACTAAACCCATGTCCTTGGTAAATCTGTGGAAACATTGCCACTGGAGCAACTAAACCCGTGTCCTTGGTAAATCTGTGGAAACATTGCCACAGGAGCAACTAAACCCGTGTCCTTGGTAAATCTGTGGAAACATTGCCACAGGAGCAACTAAACCCGTGTCCTTGGTAAATCTGTGGAAATATTGCCACTGGAGCAACTAAACCCGTGTCCTTGGTAAATCTGTGGAAACATTGCCACAGGAGCAACTAAACCCGTGTCCTTGGTAAATCTGTGGAAACATTGCCACAGGAGCAACTAAACCCGTGTCCTTGGTAAATCTGTGGAAATATTGCCACTGGAGCAACTAAACCCGTGTCCTTGGTAAATCAACAACAATAAACCAGGTGGCAAAATTTGAACGGAAAGCTAACAAACACAAGCTTATTATGTTCTGCCAGGAACCTAGATAGATTCTGGTTTAACAAACCGAATACCAATCAAACACCTGACTAACTTTCTTCATTGATCCCCCCCCCAACAAATAGAAACCCAGTACAATTTAAGAAATTCGGAAAGTTTTCCCGGTATCCATTTTTGCTGTACTATTATAAGCAATTCCAAATTGGAACTTGCTGAAAGTTTGAAGCGAGTCTGAATAAAAACAAGAGCAAAGTCATGTCATAGTTGTCATGTGGGTACACGTTCTCCATACACAATTTCTTAGCAGACACATGTAAGTGTGGTCAAATAGAGACAATTTCAACTACTTTCATAATATCTGCAATTTCTGCACAACTCTCAATAAACAATCTTCAACATAAATCTTGATGATAGATCGATGAATGTAGGTTTTAAATCAACGTTTTGGAAGATTTATTTTATTGGTAACCAAATATATTTTGATTTAGTGTGCAGGGAGAGACAGATGTGGCAGTGTCACTACCACTTGCTTGAGGCAGAGACACTACCACTTGCTTTGAGGCAGAGACACTACCACTTGCTTGAGGCAGAGACACTACCACTTGCTTGAGGCAGAGACACTACCACTTGCTTGAGGCAGTGTCACTACCACTTGCTTTGAGGCAGAGAAACTACCACTTGCTTGAGGCAGAGACACTACCACTTGCTTGAGGCAGAGACACTACCACTTGCTTGAGGCAGAGACACTACCACTTGCTTGAGGCAGTGTCACTACCACTTGCTTGAGGCAGAGACACTACCACTTGCTTGAGGCAGTGTCACTACCACTTGCTTGAGGCAGTGTCACTACCACATGCTTGAGGCAGAGACACTACCACTTGCTTGAGGCAGTGTCACTACCACTTGCTTGAGGCAGTATCACTACCACTTGTTTGAGGCAGAGACACAACCACTTGCTTGAGGCAGAGACACTACCACTTGCTTGAGGCAGAGACACTGCAATAGTCAACATGTAACCTGATATGCAACAGTCAACATGTAACCTGATATGCAACAGTCAACATGTAACCCGATATGCAACAGTCAACATGTAACCTGATATGCAACAGTCAACAGGTAACCTGATATGCAACAGTCAACATGTAACCAGATATGCAACAGTCAACATGTAACCTAATATCCAACAGTCATCATGTAACCCAATGTGCAACAGTCAACATGTAACCTGATATGCAACAGTCAACATGTAACCCAATGTGCAACAGTCAACATGTAACCTGATATGCAACAGTCAACATGTAACCTGATATGCAACAGTCAACATGTAACCTGATATGCAACAGTCAACATGTAACCCGATATGCAACAGTCAACATGTAACCTGATATGCAACAGTCAACATGTAACCCAATGTGCAACAGTCAACATGTAACCAGATATGCAACAGTCAACATATAACCTGATATGCAACAGTCAACATGTAACCCAATGTGCAACAGTCAACATGTAACCTGATATGCAACAGTCAACATGTAACCTGATATGCAACAGTCAACATGTAACCTGATATGCAACAGTCAACATGTAACCTGATATGCAACAGTCAACATGTAACCTGATATGCAACAGTCAACATGTAACCTGATATGCAACAGTCAACATGTAACCCGATATGCAACAGTCAACATGTAACCCAATGTGCAACAGTCAACATGTAACCAGATATGCAACAGTCATCATGTAACCTGATATGCAACAGTCAACATGTAACCAGATATGCAACAGTCAACATGTAACCCAATGTGCAACAGTCAACATGTAACCAGATATGCAACAGTCAACATGTAATCTGATATGCAACAATCAACATGTAACCTGATATGCAACAGTCAACATGTGACCTGATATGCAACAGTCAACATGTAACCTGATATGCAACATTCAACATGTAACCTGATATGCAAAAGTCATCATGCAACCTGATATGCAACAGTCAACATGTGACCTGATATGCAACAGACAACATGTAACCTGATATGCAACAGTCATCATGTAACCTGATATGCAACAGTCAACATGTAACCTGATATGCAACAGTCAACATGTAACCTGATATGCAACAGTCAACATGTAACCCGATATGCAACAGTCAACATGTAACCTGATATGCAACAGTCAACATGTAACCCAATGTGCAACAGTCAACATGTAACCAGATATGCAACAGTCAACATGTAACCTGATATGCAACAGTCAACATGTAACCCAATGTGCAACAGTCAACATGTAACCTGATATGCAACAGTCAACATGTAACCTGATATGCAACAGTCAACATGTAACCTGATATGCAACAGTCAACATGTAACCTGATATACAACAGTCAACATGTAACCAGATATGCAACAGTCAACATGTAACCTGATATGCAACAGTCAACATGTAACCTGATATGCAACAGTCAACATGTAACCCGATATGCAACAGTCAACATGTAACCCAATGTGCAACAGTCAACATGTAACCAGATATGCAACAGTCATCATGTAACCTGATATGCAACAGTCAACATGTAACCAGATATGCAACAGTCAACATGTAACCCAATGTGCAACAGTCAACATGTAACCAGATATGCAACAGTCAACATGTAATCTGATATGCAACAGTCATCATGCAACCTGATATGCAACAGTCAACATGTAACCTGATATGCAACAGTCAACATGTAATCTGATATGACTCTCCTATTGAAGTTGGGCTTGGCAGTGATTTTCCTTAACCTCTCATTTTCAGTGCCGTCAGTTCTTACTATCTTTATGTCCACTCGTTTACGAATATTTTCCATAGTCTTGCCGTAGACGGAATTATTCATTAGTTTATAGAAGTCTTTTTCAAATGCTGATTTTGCATTCTTACGGAACTGTTCAAACTGATGTACGGCTTCATCCATGCCTTTTCATTGAACTCCAATACACGATACATTTTTGTAATATGCATTCCTAAGAAGAGGTATAATCGTAAGTTCTTGTAATGCACAATGTACTTCTTCTTATTCTTCAGGTTTGGAACAAGCTTTTTGTGAATAGTGTTTCCATCCATTAATTCAGTTTGATAATCGGAAAGCCACTCTTTTTACCTCTAACGTTTCAGGAGCAAGTGGATAGTCATTATGCTGTTTATGTAAGTGCTTTGGGTATTCAAGGTCAACTTTGTATATGCGACCTTTTCCTCGTTTCATTGGGGCTACCTTACCTGTATTCCATTCAAATCCAGAATATGGGAGAGGCTGGCTCATTGCGCGACCATATAAATGATTTGCATCATAGTACATTTATGATTTGATTCTTTTGACGAATCGTAACCAGGTACATATGGGTTATTTGCTTTAGCATGCCTTTTTGAAACCATACTTATTCCACCACGCATACCTTGTTCTATGAATAAATGCATATCAATATCTGTAAGAAGTTCGAGATATATTTGTGTATGTTTTAGAAGTGCATCACATGATATACCAGGTGCAGTGAAGTAGTGTAAAGGATCAAGCATATATGCGTTCATACATGTTTTACGAAAGGTTTGAAATATATCCGATAACAGAAGGACATCTGTTTTTAGATACAAGTCATGATAGTCACCCAATGATTTGCAGTTAAATTCTTCCCATCCCATTTGAGTATGTTCATATTCTTGAGGTGAAATACTTTCATCAGACAAGCTGCTATAAAATGTATCAATAGGTGACAGCTCCGTTTCGTTAAATCTTTCCATGCTATCCAGGTATTCATATGGGTAAACACCTTTTCTGCATATTAAATCAGTTTTATCTTTGAACTCTTCTTTTGTGCTGATAAAGTCTTCCTTATTTGTTGCCTTTGTAAGGTTACTTAATGATGAGCCCATGACCATGCAACTGTCAATGAATTTAAGCTGCCCAATGCTGAATGAAATGTACTTTTCTACATTATATGGAATAACTGAAATGGTACCTTTTATTTCTGCTATTTTCTGCATAATCAGATGACTGTCATATCCTCTTAAGTTATGAAAGACAACTGGGATTTTCGTTACACCTTTATTCAGTGCTATTGTATCACTGCATAATTTATGCACTGCACCTTTGTATACACCTGTAAAATGACAATGGTATTGCAATGTATTTTTCTTTAGAGCACTTTCACAGATATAGCAATGTGTTGAATTATTGTGATTGATTTCTTCTTCTTCAGTTGTACTAGGTGATTTTGGATGTGCAAATTCATAATTGATATTTGATACTTCACAATCAAGGTAATTAAGAAACACTTCTACTGCATCCTCACCTCTGTATATTTCTGGATCATTTCTTTGCCCATCACTCCGCACTACTTGATAACCAAATCCACAGGCTTCATGAACACTTTGAATTTGTGATTTATCACCAGCCTTGATTGATTGGGGAGTTATTATGCTTTCAAAATCAGCGTAAATGACATACGGAACTGGTATTTGATTTTTATGATTCTTGAATCTAATGTGATTTTTACCTTCTTCAGGCATTTGTATTTTTAGGGGGCTTTTATTGATACTTTCACAATATTCTTTGTGATCTGTAAGGAGACGTTCTTTTGTAAAACCGTAAAGGCAACGGTCACAGAAGTATGTGCGACATTTATGTTTGCTTTGATCATGTAAGAGGCGATCAAGATTGTTAATCCAGCAGTGGTGTTTTTTTTACATATTCTTTATCTTCATCATTTATACCTTCTTCTTCTTCATCAACAGCAACATCTTCACTTGCTAAAAGTAAATTAATTCTAGGAATGTCTTTCGGCCTGTCAGATATGTAATATGGGAAGATGGAAAGCTTTTCTTTTTTCTTTGATAAGGAATAACCATATACATTTACTCCATGAACAGGAAGTTGCGTTTCTACTTTTGAAATTTGTGATAATGGGGTTGGGAAATCAATATCGATTAGTTTAAAAGGGATATTGGAGTAATTGGATATTCTCTCATGATGTATATTAACAGGAAAAAGGGCAGATTTAATAGCATGTTCAAGACATCTATCATCTGTATTTTTCACATTGATATATTGCCTTTTTATCAGCTAGTTGCTTTGGCAATTCATTATATGACACACCTTTAAGAGGTTCATACTTTGCTAAATTAAGATACATATTTCCACACCTGTCTATTTCCAACCCTGAAGCTGTATTTGTGAATGTTTCAATGAAGACATTAAGTTTGGCACGTATCATTGAATAGTACTCACTTATTTTACTTGGTTCTAGAAGGGTATATTGATCGCTATTAAATACAGCAGGCACATCAACTCTTTGCTTACCATCTTCTTTGAAGAACTTAACGATAATGCTTATCTATATTTTAACAATACTAAACTCGATTTTGCTGAGCACCACAAACACATCGGCTTAACATTATCATCAGATCTTAAATGGCACGAACACATACATAATATTATAGTATCAGCGACGAAAGTTTTAAGTTCAATGAGAGCGGTGAAATATAAACTAAAGAGAAATACTATTAACCAAATTTATATATCATATATGAGGCCCATTCTGGAATACGCTTCTGTCGTATGGGATGGGTGTACCGAGTACGAAAAGAGATCTTTAGAACTATTACAATTCGAAGCGGCACGTGTAGTAACAGGACTCACAAGGTCCGTATCAATCCATTTATTAACGAAAGAAATTGGTTGGGTACCGTTATCTGATAGACGTAAAATTCAAAAACTTATCACTGTTTTTAAAGCAAAACAAGGTCTTATTCCAAGTTACCTTAGAAACATTTCCCCTAATATCGTATCTGAAACTACAGATTACTCATTACGTAATAATGACAACTATACAACAATCGCAAGGCGAACACAAGTCTATAATAACTCGTTCATACCATCCTCAACAGCTCTATGGAATTCACTTGACGCAAGTATCCGAAATGCCGAATCACTAAATATATTTAAATCGAGACTAAGAGAAATGTTCAAAGCACCCATCGTACCTAAACACTTTTTATATGGCGAACGATCACCCTCTGTACTTCATGCCCGACTACGAAACAAGTGCAGCAATCTAAACAATGACCTGTTCAATAATTACATACGAGTAAATCCACACTGTGACTTTGACTCCCAAATCGAAGACTCAGAACATTTTTTCTTTCGATGTAATAAATTTACTGTTCAAAGAATTACTCTATTCAATGAAACTAGAGCGTTTCATCCCCTTAGTGTCAACCTGCTTTTACATGGCCGCGAAATACTAAATGTGAACGAAAATATAATTATATTTGCAGCAGTTCAAAAGTATATTAAACAATCAAAGCGTTTCTAATTTATGATCACGTTAGCAACACAACATTCGCTATGATATTACTTCCGATCGAGCGCACCATGGGGATCTCTCACCGGGGGAACGGAACCTAGCAACAGCGTTAGTAAAAGTTGAGTTTTTTTTATTTTTATCATTCAAACACTGTTTCAATTGCCTTTCGACTTGATAAATAATATCTCATTATACTTCAAATATGCATGTCATAAGTTACATATTCGCCAGTATTGCACTAAGTTCAACATACTCTCATGGGAAGGGCCAATTACTAATGTTGTTCAGAACTTGTGGCCCAACCCATTTGCTTTTGCTCTTAGTATATATGTCTTTGAATTTATTATGTACATGTATATAGCAATAAAATATGATTAAACTAAAAAAAATATATGCTTATTTGGAATTTGAATGCATTATAATCATTCATTTCTTTTGCTATTTGCTTCTCCATTATTTTGCGTTTGGATTTAAGTAATACATGAGGGTCTTTATATTTTTCACCTGATATTGTATAGGATTTGAAGTAGTTGCATTTTGGATTATCCACTAGGGTTAATTCTGTAGATGAAATATTTTGTTGTATTGTTTGACGCTTGCGTTTTTTCTTTTCACTGCGCCTTTTACGCAAATTATCTAATGTATATACATCCTTTGTTGTGTTATCATTCAAATTCATTAATGAATTTTCTAAAGCAGCATCACCTATTCTTCCTTGTCTATGTAGCTCGAGTAGGTAAGTTATTTGGTCACTCATTTTTTATTATATTTATATATATATACTTTGTATTTTTTTAATATATAAAAAAATATAGTATAAAGATGATGGATAATAAATGCCAGTTTCTTAAAGTTGGAGATCATGAAGAGTGTCAGAATAAAAGATCAACAAATATAAATTACTGCTGCCTACATAACTTTTTATCAAAAACGAGTAAAGTAAAAAGATGTAAAGTTTGTAATAAAGGTACATCAGCAAAGACAGGTAGGCCTATATGTGTGTTTTTTTTTTGGGTAATAGATTTGATTTATATCAAAGGATGATTAATAATCGCATTGGTGAGCAATGTGAGTTTCTTAGAATAGGAAACCATGAAGCGTGTCTAAACAAAACGTTCAAATTACTGTGCATTGCATAACTTCCTATCAAAAACTAGTAAAGTAACAAGATGCAAAGTATGTGGTAAAGGTACATCTGCAAAGCATGGTATCTGTATTAAGTGTGGTGGTATTAAATTAAGTCAAAGACTTAGATACCGCTATAGAGGAGTATATTTTAAAGAGTGTGAGAGATTAAGGTGGATTATGAACTAACAAGTGCTTTGAAGAGATATTCGAAAACAGACTCGTGTTTCTCAAGAAAGAGCTGATATTGGAGAGTATTGATTTTGCTTACTTATGTAAAACATAGTACCGGTAAATATTGCAAATATTTATATTGATTACAAACAGGTAGAGAAAGTATCATCGAAAGAAGAAGTACTTATAATGAGAACAAAGATAGATGTATTCAAAAAGAAGCTACCCTATTTTACAATTTTTTTTTAGCTTCATGGTATATTCTTAGAAATCGCATATATAGGGGTGATTTGTGGCGCTTTCCAAAATCTGTCCCAGTATGGGAGGTATTTTGAATAGAATGCACGTATTGGGGGGGGGGGGGGGGGCTGAAAGGGCGATATATTGCGATTTTGTCCCAGAACCCCCAGTTTACATATATATTGAACATATAAGTAGAACTTTTGATCCATGTACTATCCTCCAAAATCTAAATTGACTAATCTCTTCAGGAGGCGTCGCTCATATTGGCAACCGGTAGCGACAATAAATAAACGTAAAAACACACACAACTTTTGATCTAATCTAAAATTGAATGCTGGAGAAAACATGGAGTTTTCTGTAACAGGTCTTCGCTCAATGAGAAATGGAAACCCTATTTTTTGGTACGGATTAAGATCAGAATATGAAACAATGCTACAAAATCATTATTTCTTGTCAGAAATATTTCCAAATTTGGTCAGTTAACGTATTTTAGGATTATAAATGGTATTAAACTTAAGTTTTAACAACTTATATTAATCACTCTCGTTGGCGCGGATGAAAGCGTAAATGTGGTCAGTCGTGTGGGAGGAAACCGGAGAAAACCCGCCTGTCCGATCTGGCGACCACCGTACCATCTCGCATCTCATATAAATGGTATTAAGCTTACAGGCTATATTGCAACAAATGTGGTTATAAAAAGTTGTGTGTCTGTAGTGAAATCATTTTCGCAAAAACAACTTTCTTATATAAAATATACGTGAAAATGGAAAATCTGCAATAAAACCACACATATTTATGAAATGGTTTCCAAATTTTTTAAATTAATGTTGGTTATAATTCTACACATTATGAAAGTCATCTTATGTTTATATTATACTAATTGTGAAGTTTCAGTTGTTTTCGAAGGGGTTAGGATCGCACAGAATATGAAAAAATGCTACAAAATTATGTTCAAGCACATTGGAACTATTAAGCAGTCGGTGAGAATTTGAGCACTGAAGGTGCGAACCCGGTAGGGATCTGGGGGCATCCTCCCCACTAATTCTTTGAAACCTAGACATCAAATGGTGCACTCTGGCACATTTTATGGGAAATTTATATACTAACAAACACATAGGAAAAGTTCAGTTTTTCATCTACTACTGTATATCCAGCAAAAAAAGAACTTCCTGAATATAATGTGCAAGCCCAGGCATTGTAGCGTAAAGGCACCTACGCGCCTGAAATCATTATTTCTTGTCCGAATGTTTCCAAATTTGGTTATTTATCTTATTTTAGAATTATAAATAAGTTCACAGCATGGCTGACGTGACAGCAAATATTATATACTGAGTCAAAAAAGAAACGATACCTGGTGTTTATGTGTCTATAATTTCAACATTTATTAAGAAAATTCTTTGATGATTCATAAGATGATAGTCCAACATGTTTGAAAGAGGAGCACATAAAGCATAATGAGCCTCCGAAACTGTCTACTGCGTGATGACATAATTCGTCGGACAGGGGTCTAATGGAGTTTTCACACATACGTCAATACCGAGTATGGGCACCATTTGCGTCTCTCACTGCAATGCACCGCCGTCGCATCGAACGGAAGAGTGTCTGAATCTCTTGCTGGTCAATATTTGTCCACTCCTGATGCAAAACATCCCTCAGTTGGTTTAACGTTACCGGCTGACGTCGTCTGACGCGGCGGTCTAACGTATCCCACAAATGTTCTATGGGTGACAAGTCTGGTGACAAAGCAGGCCACGGCAGGGTTTCAATATTGTTCTGCTCCAATAATGTGGTGGAAATCCGAGCAGTATGACACCTGGCGTTGTCCTGTTGGAACAGTGTGACGTTTCTGTTGGCGTTAAAGAACGGCACAACAACTGGCGCAAGGATCTCATCACAGTACCGCTGGGCGTTTAGGTTCCCGTCCACCACTAACAGTTCAGTGCGACTGCCGAAGGTGATACCGCCCCACGCCATAACGCTTCCGCCCCCGAACAGATCGACCTGACGTACACATGCGTCGGCGTAACGTTCACCGCGTCTGCGATATACCCGCTCTCTGCCATCCGCTCGACGCAAACAGAACCGCGATTCATCGCTAAACATCACCGAATTCCACTGTAACCGAGTCCAGCGAGCACGTTCCATCGTCCATTCCCGCCGTACGTCACGGTGACGTCGTGTCAGGATGGGTCCAACGTATGGCCGATAGGCACGAATGCCACGTTCACCGAGCCGGTTCCTGACTGTTTGTGCAATGATGCGATTGTTGGTCATCCCAGGAGTAACAGCAGCTGTGTGCGTAGTAAGGAACCGGTCACGTAAATGTGACGTCCGAATGTGACGGTCCTGTTCACGCGTCGTCACACGTGGTCGACCAGATCTTGGACGGTCGTCCACCGATCCATGTGTTCGATAACGTCGAAGTAGACGTGTTATCGTGATCTGCGTAACCCCGAGTCGATTTGCGACGTCACGCTGACGTAAACCGCCGTCAATCATGCCAATGGCATGCATTCTCTGATTGCGGTTTAGCCTAGGCATTTTGTTTGAGGTAACAATGGGTATGTAAGGTGTTTTTCCTCAATGATAATGCAATACCAGTACAATAAACCGGTTTTCCGATTTGTACATGTATAGGAAGTTGTCTTTGTTGAGGAGCACGTGCAAATCGGAAATTCGGTGTTCCAGGATTATCGGGTGTTTATTTACCTGTGTTTATGGTTGACTGACGTTGCAATAAGATACCCGGTACTGATACGTAATAATATATTAAACCTTTCTATGGTTTTATCCGTTTTACGTCATTTTTAGTTTGGTATCGTTTCTGTTTTGACTCAGTATATATTGAATAGTATATAAAATAATAATGTTTAGGGCGAATCGACCCGGGGCGAATGTGCAACTAGGGCGGAACAACTCATAGTGCGAACGTGTAATTGGGGCGAAACGATCCTGGACCGTATAATATGCATATAGAGAAAACACAGACAAGTTGAAAATAGAGTCAATTTATCTGTAATAATCACCAATTCAACCCTCGTTCGATGGACAGTATGTGATATGGTACGGTGACAGATTGAACAGGACGATTTCCTCCGGGCGTCCGTGGCATGGTGTCGGATTTGGAATCAAACTGTCCCATGTTCGATACTCGGTCAGTCCACGTATGTAGTGTCATTGAGCAAGTCACCTCACATACATAGTTTAGTACTGGTTAACCGCTTAGGTCGGCTAGGCCTGTCCAGAAAAACATTTGGACACGTGGGGACGTTTAATTATGTGTACGAATACTGTAGCAATACACGAGCATTTAAAAAGAAACAGACAACATTATAAACACAAGCATTTAATTCCCTACCTGCACAGTGTATCAATTTACTTAGTGCGTTGCAGAAACAGAATACGTATCGTCATTCAGCTCCAAAATCATAATAACACTTGTGTGTAGTATCGATATAAATAGCAATAGATTCTTATGGAAGTAGCCTCCCTTGTAATCTTAAAATAGAAATAAGGGCCTACTGTACAGAAATGTGTACGCAAATAACACTGATATGCACCTTAATAATGCAAGATATAGAAATATATCAATTTCACTTTACCTAGGTCAAACCGGGTATCGAATGAGAGTGGTTGGTCCCCTTGTCCAAGTCATTCCCCCACCATATCATCAAGCAAGACAATCCATAGCCTCGTCCTGCGATATCGGGACAGGATATTGGTGTCACACGTCTCCAATGTCTCTACCGGCCCTGAATATTCTTGCATCACGTCTCTGATGCACGGATTCTGCTGATTCGGCCGCCATTTTTAAGACTTTTTCCGAAGTTGCGACTGCATCGAACCAGTCGTAAAGTTAAGACTTTATTTACGATATCTTAGCTGCGACTTTGTTGATAAAACGGACCGTGGTCTTAACTTAGACGTTACGACGGCGTAACTCGGTCTTAAGCAATAATCTTAACTAAGACTGACTTACGACCGTTGATAAAACGGGGCCCTAGAGTGGTTCACAGTTTGTCTATCTATGATGTTGTCAGTATTATAGCCACTAAATGTCTTGGGGGTTACTTTACGTTTGTTCTTTCGTACTGGTGTCAAAAAGTCATGCATTATCTGCATTTTCTTTATGTATATGTTCCTTGTCTGCGTTTTCCAATACCACTATATATACCTGTCTGCTTTATATAATACATATCGTCTGCATAGATAGAGTCTGCATTTTAGTCTGAGCCCACATTACCCACAATAACTTGAATAAGCGAACGGTGATCTTTTACTGTGCAAGTTTAAAGTTTTAAAGTGTATTATTGTGTGGAGAGACGTTGTACTGTTGTAGGCTTTGTGGAATTGAAGCTAAGGTATATGTTGTCATCTTCTTTACAATTTTAATTCATTAAAACAACGTTTTAGAATATTATTAATAAGGCAGTAAGCAAAACGGGCCCACAGACGCTTGGAGCCTTGACAAATGTTTGTGGGTTCAAAACCTTTTTTTTTTTTTTTTTTTAAATACACTGATACACTATACATAAAAATTGTTTACGCCATTTCAAGCAAGTTTAAAAATGACACCCCGTCACTAGTCTATCAAGGCTATATATAATATATCCCGGCGTGACGAGTTTTCGCCCAGAACAGAGTTTCGCCTAACTGTGGGAATAGCAAGTCGCGAGAGATCATGCAATATTTCACGCTCCAGTTACCGGAATTATAAATAAACATACATTGTGCACTTCCAATCTATTTCTAACTGGTCATAATATATCAGACAAGGTAAATTAGCGGTGAAAACTTTAAACCTACCCCAGTTTTCACTAATTTCACTATATCCGTTTTATGTCACCATATAAATATCATTTTTTTAAAGAAATTGGCAATTTTTTCTCCAAAATGACATATGCATCGTCTGCCACGCCAATATATTTACGAATAAAAATGTCATTATCGTCTCACTGCTCCATGTTTATGAGTTATGTCCGTTATTACACACAAGGGGTCCTTATGCATAATATCGATTTTCACCGTGTTTCGCCTTCAGGTCCATGTGTTTTCACAGAGGTTCTCCAACTGATATACATGGTTGTGTAAACCTAGTTATTCTCTGTTAGGCACCGTGTGATGTGTTCGATGGATGGGTCCATTTACGGTTCTGCATCCAGTCAGAGTAATTAGGAGGGGCGACGACTTCTTATGCCCCGTGTGTTTGTCTAAGTTAAACTAAATTAGTGTTTTAGATACAGTATATAGACAAAATACTCTCCAACAAATGAATATTGAGTGAAAATGATAAATTAAGCCTATTATTAAAGTAAGTGTTCCTTATTTATATTGTTTTGTTAAAAAAACTGTTGCTTACATACTAATGCTTGCGCTGTAGGCAATTTCCACAGTTAGGCGAAAACATGTGACGTCATTCCGGATTACTGAGAATGAGGTACCGCTATTTTGTCAACTTTTCTCAATAAGTAAACAATCGGTTTTCTTCGAGATTTTGGGGAATGAAAGGTAAAATATTGTTTATTTGGTGACATAAAATTGTTTGCAGTGTATGACAATTCTAAACCTATAGGAGTCCGTTATGTCGTCGAAAACCAGTAACACCGGGATATAGTCGTTTCTTAACATACCGTTGGTAGTGGTATTGACATACCAAGGCATCCACAATTTTTCAGAACAAGGTAAAATAACGCCACTATATCATTCTTTCCATTGGATCAGTGTTGACCCAGAAAGGTAAACATGTGTTGATAAACAAGAAATCATAGACTGTCAACGTAAGTGGTGAGTAAACTACTGATGCAAGATGCTTACCTGAATATCAAGATCTATGTAAAATTACCCCACCCCTTTATATGACAAAATGCTCTAAATGTCCATAATATATATATTTATGTTCATTCCAACTTTGTAAAATGACGGTTTGCTATCTGGTATTTATGAATGAAACTGTTTTGATCACATGTTTAGGTTACTACGTAATTCCCGTATTACCAAATATGGGCATAATTTTAAGGTCCGAGACGCACTTTTTCTACTGAATGATTATTTTTCAAAACAGTTTTCCCCCAAAATTTAGTATTTTTTATTAAAAACAAGTTGATGTTCATATCTATGGAACTTTCTCCCGTGATGTACATCTATTGACATGTGGCGATATAGCCAGAGTCCCGCATTTTATTATTCATAAAAAGTAGGCACATCGTGGGCCTAAAGCTATTTGTTGTTTTCTGGTGGGAGATTAAAAAGATATTCATGTTTTATGTTAAAATGATAAATTTACTGCTAGACTTACATATTATGCAGATTAAGGTTTCTATCAAATACTCACATAATTGTATTATGGCTACCATTGTATAAACACCCAAATCAGGGCCTTGGCCATTTTTTGACGCGGTATTCTCGGAACTACTGACTACGTAACTGCTGACACGATGGCGCCAACACCATGATAAACACAAGTGATTTCCAATAGTATTTCATCTTTGTGTATTTGTGTATTGAAGTGGAGAAGTCATAGGATGAAGCAAAATGAGTTTTAAATTCAGGTACATAATAGTATATCTGTAGTTTGGTTTTTAATAGCTAGTACCGCGATATACCCATAATGCATCCTACTGAAACATAACCTGGTCGCAAATGTAAACAAACCTGTCAAAACCAGGGCTCCAAGAAGTGGATGGCCCGAGGCCTGTCAAAATCAAGTTCGGGCTTGTGATATTTTCAATGATACAAGCCCGTCAGTCGCTAAAAATTACTGAAATAATAACTTTTTGTAATATATTAAATACTGTGCCATGCAAAATGTGTGATATTCCAGCCCCTTGCATGCATGCCGACACTCGCTAATTAGGTGGATTACAGATTATATAGCAGCTGCAAATGTGTGAATATACATTATGACACTCGCTAATTAGGTGGACTACAGATTATATAGCAGTTGCAAATGTGTGAATATACATTGTGACACTCGCTAATTAGGTGGATTACAGATTATATAGCAGCTGCAAATGTACGAATATACATTATGACACTCGCTAATTAGGTGGATTACAGATTATATAGCAGCTGCAAATGTGTGAATATACATTACGACACTCGCTAATTAGGTGGATTACAGATTATATAGCAGCTGCAAATGTGTGAATATACATTGTGACACTCGCTAATTAGGTGGATTACAGATTATATAGCAGCTGCAAATGTGTGAATATACATTGTGACACTCGCTAATTAGGTGGATTACAGATTATATAGCAGCTGCAAATGTGTGAATATACATTATGACACTCGCTAATTACAGAAGATAAGATTGTTATTGTCATCTTAATTAAGGTCATCTTCAATGGCCTAGATATTGACCCAAAACAAATACTTTAAAAATAAACAAAAACATGACATTTGAGCCAATATTTAATTTATTAAAAATGAGTGTGGTGATAGTGCTATGTGTTGTTTATTTTCAAAGTATTTGTTTTCGGTCAATATCTAGCACATTGATGATGACATAGTCCCCCCTTCAAGGTAATGATGGCTATTTTGTCAACATTGTGTGACATCCGTGGTAGACAGTCGGATCTGGAATATATCGTCCCGGTTTCGATACTTGGTCAGGCCACGTATGTAGTGTCATTGAGCAAGGCACCTCACACACATCGCTTAGTACTGGTTAACCACTTAGGTCGGCTAAGCTTGCCCAGGAAGGGGTTTGACATTAATGGAACATACATACATACATACATACAACATTGAACTAAATTAGCAATTAACAGTTTGGCTTGTCACACTTTAATTATCATGGATTTAATTGGCAATCAGCATTGCTATAATCAATAATGTTTTTGTTGAATTTTCAAAGGGAAGCGGTATCCTTTTATCCATTTATCGGTAAGCTTCAATGCGTTTGAAGAGCGATGGGTGGGGTAGTATAATTGTTACTCTTTTTTTTGAAAACAAATTAATGATATTTGAGTAAAGAAGTAGCTCAAACCTGCTCCCAAATTACAATAAATTGTGCACAGTATGATATATTTATCACACAGACGGATCTGTAGTCCAGTGGTAACACGCTGGACTGGTAATCCAGGGATCGCAGGTTCGATCCCCCGTTTGACCCTAATAAAATTAACAGTCTTTCAGATGGGACGTTAAACCGAAGTCTCCTGTCGGTGCTTTGCACCATGCACGTAAAAGAACCAGAGGAGACTCTGGAATGGGTCTCTGTCTGTATCATTGCACTATCCTCCAAAATCTAAAATGACTAATATCTTCAGGAGGCGTCGCTCATGTGGGCAACCGGTAGCGACGATAAATAAACGTAAAACACACAACACAAGAAGCCAAATGTTGCATTTGTAAGTAAGAGCAGACATTTGACTATTTCTCTATGTTTCTACAAGCAGTGCATGTTGTGTTACGTCTACTATGGGCAGACCGCAGCGCAGATATTCCACGCCATGCTGTTGCCAAAGCTATCCGCATCCTGCTTGCATAATTACACAAAGTATTTCCTGTATACCTTACCGAGCTTGAGAATGGTCGTCACAAAATCCAACAAATCTACCAACATATTCTTGAAAGAATATTAATTTTTTGGCGATCCAACAACACTCTGTTCAATTGTGTTGCTATTGGTCAGGTCTTGGAATAGTCAGTGAATAAATACTGTTGATGTCGTGGTTGCTGATTACCCGGTAGACCAATATAACTGGAGCGTACACATTCTGCTTTAAGTTCTGTTGTGGTATCGCCAATGAGAATGAGACCTAGAATGCTGAGACAAGGAGTGCTATTAACGTATTCACGCCAAATTTTAATTTAGTTTAATCATATTTTATTTGCTATTAGTATTTGACATTTACATTACATACATAATCATGACAAAGCAAAGAAAGAGCAAAATTGGTTGGGCAACAATTTCCAACAACATTAGTAAACTGCCCTCCCTCACACCAAATAGTTGACATTATACCAAAGCAGTAGCTAAATCCATTCCACTTGATGTATTATACCTGCAATGTTGATCAGCATATCCATTGGTTACATCTTGTAGCTACGTAACTAACTGGTTACATTGACATTGTGAAGAGACGTTCAGTCGAGTACTTTGAGAAGAGGTTACCGTATGTGAAGACAGCAAGGTAGTTAGCTTTGGAAGGCTGTTGCACGGATTAAACCATTAGCATATACTGATGTAAATCCAAGTGTCAAACTTCAATCCACACAGCTGAAGATCAATTCACGAGTACTAGCCAGATGACTATTGGCCGTGGAAAAACAAAGAAATGTTGATCTGGCAACTGTCATAAAACACGAGTTAGCCTGCGCTATTCAATGACGACTGGACCATTCGAAAGTCTATAAAGTCTGATATTGCAAGCAATATATAACAATATGCCCAACTCACACAGACTTTTCCAGCCAAGAGCCATTCCAACACACCACTGATGGAATGGACATGTTGGATAGTTGACATTATATTAGACCAAAATCCATTCACCTTAGAAGATGTACCTGAAATGTTGATCAGATAATCCATCGAGATGTAGACACATCACTGACTGGTTACCTTGAAATTGTGAAGATACGTTCAGTCAAGTTCTTTAGGAAGAGCTTATCTGCAGACAGCAAGGTAGTTTAGCTTTGGACGTCTGCTGCACGGATTAAACCATTAGCATATACTGATGTAAAACCAAGTGTCACACTTCAATCCACCCAGCTGAAGATCAATTCCGAAGTACTATTCAGATGACTATTGGCCGTGGAAAAACAGAGAAATGTTGATTTTCATAAAACATGAATTAGTTGCTGCACACCCGGTACTATTCAATAACGACTGGACCATTCTGATGACTTCAAAGTCTGATATTGCAAGCAATATATAACAAATATGTCCAGCTCACATGGACATATCCAGCTAAAAGCCATTCCAACACACCACATACATTACTGAAGGAATGGCGAAATTGACGTTGTGTTGTTACATACATAGTAACGAGTAGGCGTCTATCAATCTTCCTTGGTATCCTGTATTCATTACGTGACACACCTGACCGTAACCGATGAGCTGGTGGTAGTGAAACTGCTGAACATATAGTCTCTAGTCCATGCAATGTTCCAAATTACAAACCAATTTTTGAAAATTTCTATGTGCAAATCTTATATTTCCGAGTACTTAGGAGCACACATACAAGTACATTATACACGGTGAAGCAGACACGAGAATGTTGCTGCACACTATAGATTCTGTGGACAACCATACTCGCATTATTCTGCAATGCAATGACACCGATGTATTGCTGTTATATTACTGTGGCCGTGGGGCTATGCCCTTTAACGTGTAACTACATGCTGGTCAATGTGGAGCATTAACGAATAGGCAATGATTCATCCCTATGAATGAAGTGAAGCCAGGCGTGAGTGCAACTGTTTTGGTAAGCGAACATCAGTCAAAGTGCGACAAAAGAACATGCATGCTATTGAGAAGACTATGTGGGAATAAGAAAAAAGAACCAGCAATTATGAAAATGCATATATGTCATTGCTACATCTACAGATACATCTGCTGCAGAATTACCACCAACTGGGACGCGTTCACACAGCAGCTATGTCGTTGCGCTTACCATTGATACATTTGGAAGCAGAGCCATATTCAACGGCCTGATATAAGGAGTGCAATTGCCATGTGTGGAGAGGAATCGCTGACGGTATTTTTACGAAAAAAGATCTAGGATGTATTGAAGTTGTTCAAGTAGTTCTTCAACATGCTGTGATACTAGAAGCTGTCAGTGTATACAAGACATACATGCACTAGTGGTTATGCATATACTAGAAGACTAACATTAGTCGGATATATTGGTACAAGAACATCATGAATATGTACTCTAATATTTGTTTTGGGCACTTGGTATATTTCGACGTGAAGATTTTGTGATTTTATGTTAAAATCGGTGTTTATACTGGGCCTTTAAGAATGGAATATAGGTTATCTCGTTTGATGTATGCCCATAGTATGGTACTTTTCCTGATAGTTACTCTTTATTTCCTCAATTTATTTCATTAAATAATGAAATTTGGTGAAGAGATATTTAAGAAAAAGACATGTTTGGACCACGATTATTCACACTTGCAGTTTCGATAATGATGATGCCAACGTCATTAACACATTCAATTAAATTAAACAAACAATTAGAGAGGTATATTACCTTTCCAACGGTATATAATATTTATGTTTTATATTATTTATAAATATGTATTTCTTGAAATATTTACCCTACCCTGTAATTTATTTGACTTGAAAATAATAATACCATATTGTAAAGTAACAAAAAATAAAATTGAACATGCCAAGAACTTGTTTCGTGTCCAGGAAACCATAACCGACGATAATTTCGTTTCATTCTACCTCGGGGAGCCTAACTCCTTAATTAGAGCTCTTTTTGGTCATTGACCGCTGCTCTAAGAGACGCAGCGAAATTCATGCTCTCTCTCTCTATAGAAACCAATTGTATATATTTTAATAAAACAGACGGTTCAGTTTCCTTAATACCACAACCAGGTTTTCTTGCTAACAACCAGCTTCCTTCGGTTGCATCGGTTCCTAGCAACCAGCTTCCTTCGGTTGCATCAGTTCATATTGTTATTCCTAGCTAACAACCAGCTTCCTTCGGTTGCATCGGTTCCTATTGTTATTCCTAACTAACGACCAGCTTCCTTCGGTTGCATCAGTTCATATTGTTATTCCCTGCTAACAACCAGCTTCCTTCGGTTGCATCGGTTCCTATTGTTATTCCTAACTAACGACCAGCTTCCTTCGGTTGCATCAGTTCATATTGTTATTCCTAGCTAACAACCATCTTCCTTCGGTTGCATCGGTTCCTATTGATATTCCTAGCTAACGACCAGCTTCCTTCGGTTGCATCGGTTCATATTGTTATTCCTAGCTAACGACCAGCTTCCTTCGGTTGCATCTGTTCCTAACAACCAGCTTGCTTCAGTTGCATCGGTTCCTATTGTTATTCCTAGCTAATGACCAGCTTCCTTCGGTTGCATCGGTTCCTAACAACCAGCTTCCTTCGGTTGCATCGGTTCCTAACAACCAGCTTCCTTCGGTTGCATCGGTTCCTATTGTTATTCCTAGCTAACGACCAGCTTCCTTCGGTTGCATCGGTTCCTAACAACCAGCTTCCTTTGGTTGCATCGGTTCATATTGTTATTCATAGCTAACAACCAGCTTCCTAATCAGTTCCTATTATTATTCATAATTTATCTAGGACTTCTCTGTCCTGTTCGTTCACTTACGTTCAACATGGATATGGTTATCATTCCACCTTAGCAGGAAATGATATCTTAATGGCGACTTTGTGGAAGTTGCAGTCTACACCTCCATTTATCTACACTGTTTAGCATCTCCGAGTGACAATCTTATTTCCTTTTGTTCACTAGTATTGGGCCAGACAGTAGTTTCAACTACTGGTTAATTCCTCTGGGTTACCAAGTATCAATTTTCGGAGGTGTTACGCGATCCAGCTTTTTTAATATACAAATATATACAAATTTATATTAGCTCGGTTGCGAAACAAGTTCTTACAACTTATATTAATTGCTTGTTAAGACCTCGTTCCTGATGGAATCCATCACCATTGCGATTCAGCTGTATACCATTGTGGTCATCGGCAAACAACTACTATCCTGCAAATGGTGGCGTGTACAGACACTTCCTAACTAGGCTACAGAGTTAGCAGGTAGTTATATCGGGTAATGTGTTATTGCTACTAAAATGGAGTTTTTGAAGTAAAACTAAATTTAGTTATATAATACTTACTCCGATATAAATATATACCCTCCTCCCGCCCCGCTTCGCTGTTTATGTTTTTTTTTTACCTTAAATAGAATGATGCATCTACGCAGGTTGTTGTGCATGACAGGTGCGGTGTTTGAATTTTGAGGGAATTTTCTTAATTAAAAATAGATTAGCGGTTATTTATATCAGGTAAGTATTATATTACTAAAATTAGTTTTACTTTAAAAAACATTTTCATAGAGTTTATTCTGCGTTAATTGCACATGGTCAATATGGATATTTATTTCTTACATAAGGTCGGTATGACTGAGAACAGGCATCCAAAGTGGAAGGAGGAATACAAGAATGATGTGGTTTATTTACACGTGATTCCAAGGTCAAGTGTACGCGGCGTAGTTAATTTGTCACCATTTGCAATCAAACTGGAGCTCTGGTTGAGGATCAATAATATCCCATTTGAGGTAAAGGCTTATGGAACTTAGTGTTTGCTTTACTTTGCTTTGAGTGTCGTTTTGTGTTATTTTTCTCTTAACCCTTTCCCTCATAGAAACACCTCTTGATGCCATTACCAATACGACATACATTGACCCTTTCCCTCATAGAAGCACCTCTTGACGCCATTACCAATACGACATACATTGACCCTTTCCCTCATAGAAGCACCTCTTGATGCCATTACCAATACGACATACATTGACCCTTTCCCTCATAGAAGCACCTCTTGATGCCATTACCAATACGACATACATTGACCCTTTCCCTCATAGAAGCACCTCTTGACGCCATTACCAATATGACATACATTGACCCTTTCCCTCATAGAAGCACCTCTTGACGCCATTACCAATACGACATACATTGACCCTTTCCCTCATAGAAGCACCTCTTGACGCCATTACCAATACGACATACATTGACCCTTTCCCTCATAGAAGCACCTCTTGACGCCATTACCAATACGACATACATTGACCCTTTCCCTCATAGAAGCACCTCTTGACGCCATTACCAATACGACATACATTGACCCTTTCCCTCATAGAAGCACCTCTTGACGCCATTACCAATACGACATACATTGACCCTTTCCCTCATAGAAGCACCTCTTGACGCCATTACCAATACGACATACATTGACCCTTTCCCTCATAGAAGCACCTCTTGACGCCATTACCAATACGACATACATTGACCCTTTCCCTCATAGAAGCACCTCTTGACGCCATTACCAATACGACATACATTGACCCTTTCCCTCATAGAAGCACCTCTTGACGCCATTACCAATACGACATACATTGACCCTTTCCCTCATAGAAGCACCTCTTGACGCCATTACCAATACGACATACATTAACCCTTTCCCTCATAGAAGCACCTCTTGACGCCATTACCAATACGACATACATTGACCCTTTCCCTCATAGAAGCACCTCTTGACGCCATTACCAATACGACATACATTGACCCTTTCCCTCATAGAAGCACCTCTTGACGCCATTACCAATACGACATACATTGACCCTTTCCCTCATAGAAGCACCTCTTGACGCCATTACCAATACGACATACATTGACCCTTTCCCTCATAGAAGCACCTCTTGACGCCATTACCAATACGACATACATTGACCCTTTCCCTCATAGAAGCACCTCTTGACGCCATTACCAATACGACATACATTGACCCTTTCCCTCATAGAAGCACCTCTTGACGCCATTACCAATACGACATACATTGACCCTTTCCCTCATAGAAGCACCTCTTGATGCCATTACCAATACGACATACATTGACCCTTTCCCTCATAGAAGCACCTCTTGATGCCATTACCAATACAACATACATTGACCCTTTCCCTCATAGAAGCACCTCTTGACGCCATTACCAATACGACATACATTGACACTGTAGTAACGGGCAGATAGTAGGCATTTCACTGGCGGCTGCCGAAAACTACAGGGCATTCCCCCTTGTTGATCGCTTGTCTCGGAGGTAGCCGCCAAGACGGGCAGATAGTAGGCATTTCACTGGCGGCCAGAAATTCATGTAGACCCAGTAATATCTATGGAGGTGGGATAGATATGGCGACTACTTATCCACTGCATGATAGCCAAATGGCTGTCGTTTGTATGGAGATATAATAGTATATTAACCGAAATCTCTATGAAGGAAAGGGTTAAAATGGAAAAATGTGACTATAATTGGTATGCATATAATATTTTATCGCAACTGTAACTTTAGCTACCAGTAAATCAACAACTTTAAAATTATTTGTGAGTTTTTTTTAAATACATGTATATATATAGAAAGGTAATTATAGTTCAGTTACGTCTCACAATCACACATGTACTGCATGTAAACAACAATGATAAGTACAAGTACATATGCCTTTCTTAACAGAAAAATAAGAGACCAATAAAATAATCATATTAAGCTGTGTCATGCAAAACTACACAAAACGCCCCAATGAAGGCACACAACTCAAGAACCACAAGCAGCTCAAGGCCCCAATGAAGGCACACAACTCAAGAACCACAAGCAGATCAAGGCCCCATGAAGGCACACAACTCAAGAACCACAAGCAGCTCAAGGCCCCAATGAAGGCACACAACTCAAGAACCACAAGCAGCTCAAGGCCCCAATGAAGGCACACAACTCAAGAACCACAAGCAGATCGAGGCCCCATGAAGGCACACAACTCAAGAACCACAAGCAGATCGAGGCCCCATGAAGGCACACAACTCAAGAACCACAAGCAGATCAAGGCCCCATGGAGGCACACGACTCAAGAACCACAAGCAGATCAAGGCCCCATGAAGGCACACAACTCAAGAACCACAAGCAGATCAAGGCCCCATGAAGGCACACGACTCAAGAACCACAAGCAGATCAAGGCCCCATGAAGGCACACAACTCAAGAACCACAAGCAGATCAAGGCCCCATGAAGGCACACGACTCAAGAACCACAAGCAGATCAAGGCCCCATGAAGGCACACAACTCAAGAACCACAAGCAGATCAAGGCCCCATGAAGGCACACGACTCAAGAACCACAAGCAGATCAAGGCCCCATGAAGGCACACAACTCAAGAACCACAAGCAGATCAAGGCCCCATGAAGGCACACGACTCAAGAACCACAAGCAGCTCAAGGCCCTATGGAGGCACACGACTCAAGCCCCGCTCAGGCCGTGTCTATATATATGAAAAAGTTGGCAGTTTCTTACGGAGGTTGGTGAACCAAGTACTGGTTAACTGCTGGAGCCTGTCCAGGAAAAGTGTTGTTAGGTAAACTGCCTGATGGCAATATAGCCTGTTACAGGCGAAAAACCCGAACAAACTCTACAAACAACAAGGGATATGTAATGCTCTACCAATAGTTAATAATATTCATTGCAAAAATGTATACAATGTATATAAACATAACCCAATATCTTTCAGACATAACCCAATATCTTTCAGACACAACCCAATATCTTTCAGACATAACCCAATATCTTTCAGACATAACCCAATATCTTTCAGACAATTGACTGCAGGGAATTTTCCAGAAAAGGTCAAAGCCCTTTTATTTTACTTAATGGTGAGGAAATCCCGGACTCTAATTTCATAGTAGAAAAACTCAGCAAATGTTTTAATAAGGACCCTTATCCGAATCTGAGCGCAGCGGAGAGAGGAATTGCAAGGGCGTTCCTGAAGATGGTAGAGGAAAACACATCTTGGTAAGTATTCAGTTAAACCTGTATTTACAGACCACCCACACAGAAATGCGCCCAAGCTTATAGAACATTTCTCAAACCTAATCTCAAGAGATATGATTGGTCGAAAGATATGCTTAAGGCTCAACCAAAAAGTTTTATAACCTCCAGGCCAAGTCTTTCTTAGTTGGATTTTCATGACATGTTACATTGATATTGACTTGACTAGAAACCCAAATAGTGATCTTTGAGAGACAGGTGGTCTCTTGGTCTTGATTCGGAGGTAATTTTGAACACAGGTTGGGCTGAATATTTAACTTTGTTTCAACTTTACAGTATTGAATTATAAGTTATGATTGAGTGTATTTGTTATCACTGACGGAACCATAAACATGCATTTCCTACACTTTCAGGGCTCATTCTAGAGGGTGATGTGGGCGAAATAGTCGCCCTAGGGACCCTGACTTCGCTTTCTGGGGGCCCCACTTTTCCCTAAAAAAAAAGAATTAAAAAGCACTCCTTCTATTCAAATGTTGTATTTAATGGTCATACTGTGCATTTTAACCATATTTTGTTAAAATTAATTAAATAACATCATTTAAGGATGAGATCGCGCGCTTTCCCACTTCTCCCAAATATTCTGACTAGAATGAGTCCTGCAATTTATTAATAATTTCAATCAATTTGTTGCAATAAATTCCTGTTATAACTGAAAACAACATGCTATATCTGTTCATTTGCCCATTACAAATGTTCACTATCTCATTATTGTAATGCGCCATCAAATGAATGCGATATATTTCAGATACACAATATGAAATATGAACTGAATGTTTAGTTTGAAAATAGAGCACTGGTATACAATTTCCCTACATCACGATCTCATGATCAGGTAGATGAACTGAATGTTCAGTTTGAAAATAGAGCACCGGTATACAATTTCCCTACATCACGATCTCGTGATCAGGTAGATGCATTTAGGACACTCTTCCTATAGCTCTTATACTCCTGTGCTAAATTCTCATATTCTAAGATTCCACTGTAAACCAAAATGGTCAGCTTTAGAAGACAATTTGAATGCCAAATTGCAACAAGTCTTGAAAGCGTCTGTGCATTCTTGATGTGTTCAATGAGCATTCTATATATTAATGCTCATGTTCAAAACATTAACGGACATTGTTCACTATTTGAACTCCAATGCCATTATTAACACTTGATGTACCGTATTTAAACCTTGAACGCTACTGTATAAATCATGAATGCCATATGTTAAACATTGAACATATCATGTGTTCCCATTAGTAACACTTGATGTACCGTATTTAAACTTTGAACGCTACTGTATAAATCATGAATGCCATATGTTAAACATTGAACACATCATGTGTTCCCATTAGTAACACTTGATGTACCGTATTTAAACTTTGAACGCTACTGTATAAATCATGATTCATCAATGCCATGTGTTAAAGATTGAACACATCATGTGTTCCCATTATTAACACTTGACACATTCAAATACGATGCAACAGCTTTTGACCGCATAGAACATGTTGTTCAAGGCACCAGTGTGAAGCTTTTGGAACAGCACATACACATGTATGAGTACATAGTTTGAACACACATGATTTGTGGTGTTCAAATATAAACATAAAAGTGTTCAAATTTGGCATTACAATGTGTCTACTACACAACCAAGGTAATGCTCCATCTATGCTGTAAGAGAAACAAATTATGGGCTTGAAGGCACGAACGGACAGACATAGGTGTCATATTCAGAATTAAGTTGGGGAGACATCAGCATTTTCAACATGTAGCAGACTTTATATTAAAGTATTGTTACATGACTATTCCTTGATTATAGAATCGGGGAAACTAGCAATATTTTCTCAGGAATCGGGATTGCAATTTGTCCATTTGTAAGACGAAACTCCTACAAATGCTGAGGTAAATGATGAGAATCTAGCAATTAATTTATAGTCACCTAACAATAATAAGGAAGGAAATACAGTAGCAGTTATTCTTCCACTGGTTACGTTACTCTTATCACATAGTGATTCAGGGTTTGTTGGATTCCGTTACTCTTATCACCCAGTGATTCAGTGTTTGTTGGATTCCGTTACTCTTATCACCCAGTGATTCAGTGTTTGTTGGATTCCGTTACTCTTATCACCCAGTGATTCAGTGTTTGTTGGATTCCGTTACTCTTATCACATAGTGATTCAGTGTTTGTTGGATTCCGTTATTCTTATCACATAGTGATTCAGGGTTTGTTGGATTCTATTACTCTTCTCACCCTGTGATTCAGGGTTTGTTGGATTCCGTTACTCTTATCACATAGTGATTCAGGGTTTGTTGGATTCTGTTACTCTTATCACATAGTGATTCAGGGTTTGTTGGATTCCGTTACTCTTATCACATAGTGATTCAGGGTTTGTTGGATTCCGTTACTCTTATCACCCAGTGATTCAGGGTTTGTTGGATGCCGTTACTCTTATCACATAGGGATTCAGGGTTTGTTGGATTCCGTTACACTTATCACATAGTGATTCAGGGTTTGTTGGATTCCGTTACTCTTATCACATTGTGAATCAGGGTTTGTTGGATTCCGTTACTCTTATCACATAGTGATTCAGGGTTTGTTTGATTCCGTTACTCTTATCACATAGTGATTCAGGGTTTGTTGGATTCCGTTACTCTTATCACATAGTGATTCAGGGTTTGTTTGATTCCGTTACTCTTATCACATAGTGATGCAGGGTTTGTTGGATTCCGTTACTCTTATCACCCAGTGATTCAGGGTTTGTTGGATTCCGTTACTCTTATCACCCAGTGATTCAGGGTTTGTTGGATTCCGTTACTCTTATCACATAGTGATTCAGGGTTTGTTGGATTCCGTTACTCTTATCATAGTTAAGTATGTATCTAAGAATGAAATGATGTATGTATGCTATGTATGTATGGGAAATAAACTGGGTTAACCGAAAGATGCCTCGAAATTGAAAATAAAATGTATCTCCGTTTTTCACTTCATTAAATGCTTGTCCACAGCTTGTCGACCAGAAAATTAAATTAAACTTTAAACATTTATAGAGTACTATGAGTTGGAGTGCAGAGCGCAAGAACCATAACTTTCTGTGTTGTACTTACTGAATTATCTCCCCTTTCCATTTTTCTGACAAAACTCTTAATGCACATGTTTCATTTCTAAATGCTTGTCATATTCCTCTCACATCCATCAGTTACACCGGTTTTCCTTGGTTATTTCAGGCCGATATTTATATACAGATACGTAGAGAATATAGACGAATTTTCGGAGTGGGCCTTTGTTGATAGAGCTATCGAAGACAAAAAACTAATACTTGGCAAGTTACAAGACTGGGTAAGCGATTTGGTTAATTCATTAATTTTTATTTGCGTTTATTTGTCGACGCTACCAGTTGCCAATTATTATAGTGTCATGTGCTATAAATCAATGTACCGGTACAATATATCATAGGCAGCTAGCTGATTGCATAGAAACGGGTATCACATAGAATGCCCCATTGATTCGCTACTTTAATAATTCAGCAGATAACTTAAAAACTTTATTTAAACTTTGCATTGTTATTTCCCACCAAGTCCTTACCTAGCACTAAGGCGAGAATTCCTTAATGTATTGCTTAATCTATTTAGTGTAACGACTTGAAGTTTTTACCGGAAGTAGCACTTTATGTTAGACTGGATTGCATTCCGAATAGTAGATCTCGAGCAGACGAATGATTTTCTAAATAGTTTGCATATACATGTCTTGGCGAATGCAGATGTGGACGACTAGACTGAATACCGTACATTTCAATCGTGAAGCTATTATTTCTTAAAGGCATAACTTACATATATATAAGGTTAACTATCGTGAAGCTATTATTTCTTAAAGGCATATATTACACATATATAAGGTTAACTATTGTGAAGCTATTATTTCTTAAAGGCATATATTACACATATATAAGGTTAACTATTGTGAAGCTATTATTTCTTAAAGGCATATATTACACATATATAAGGTTAACTATCATGAAGCTATTATTTCTTAAAGGCATATATTACACATATATAAGGTTAACTATGGTGAAGCTATTATTTCTTAAAGGCATATATTACACATATATAAGGTTAACTATCGTGAAGCTATTATTTCTTAAAGGCATATATTACACATATATAAGGTTAACTATCGTGATAGCACAGTGGTAGCACGTTCATGTGTGAAAGGCCCAAAGTTCACTCTCATGTGTAGCTGTTACTATCGTGCAAGCCCTTTAATTCCACATCACCTGTTCTCTCACACATGGCGATGGATTCTATCAGGAATGAGGTTTCGAGATTAATCTAATGTAAATACTTGTTTCGCAAACAAGCTATATTAGATTAAACTGTTACGGTATACATAAAAGGTTCATCGCTCTTTCTGCAATTGTCATCCAGTTTATTCAGAAAATAAATCAGAAACTCTAATGTCATATAGTCTTTGGTTGTCATGCCAACAAAAATGATTTAGAAGGTATAGCGCCAAGGGAAAGTGTTTGTCTACAGAACATGATATACTACTACAGTGCATCCTTTTGTTACGCACATTCACCACAGACAAAAACAGACATAATTCAACACATAAACAATAGTCCGCCTCCGTGGTCGAGTGGTTAATGTCGCTGATTTGTATACCACTATAACCTATCATCACTGATGGTCACGGATTACAGCCCTGCTCAAGCCGTGTCTCTTTATATGAAACTGTTGGCAGTTTCTTACAGAGGTTGGTGCACCAAGTACTGTGTTCCTCTCCTACATTGTGCTACTGATATTCTGGACATGCCATACTATGTGATACCTGTCTGGACATGCCATACTATGTGATACCCGCCTGGACATGCCATACTATGTGATACCTGTCTGGACATGACATACTATGTGATACCTGTCTGGACATGCCATACTATGTGATACCTGTCTGGACATGCCATACTATGTGATACCTGTCTGGACATGACATACTATGTGATACCCGCCTGGACATGCCATACTATGTGATACCTGTCTGGACATGCCATACTATGTGATACCTGTCTGGACATGCCATACTATGTGATACCTGTCTGGACATGCCATACTATGTGATACCTGTCTGGACATGCCATACTATGTGATACCTGTCTGGACATGCCATACTATGTGATACCTGTCTGGACATGACATACTATGTGATACCTGTCTGGACATGTCATACTATGTGATACCTGTCTGGACATGCCATACTATGTGATACCCGCCTGGACATGCCATACTATGTGATACCTGTCTGGACATGACATACTATGTGATACCTGTCTGGACATGCCATACTATGTGATACCCGCCTGGACATGCCATACTATGTGATACCTGTCTGGACATGACATACTATGTGATACCTGTCTGGACATGACATACTATGTGATACCCATCTGGACATACCATACTATGTGATACCCGTCTGGACATGCCATACTATGTGATACCTGTCTGGACATGCCATACTATGTGATACCTGTCTGGACATGCCATACTATGTGATACCTGTCTGGACATGCCATACTATGTGATACCTGTCTGGACATGCCATACTATGTGATACCCGTCTGGACATGCCATACTATGTGATACCTGTCTGGACATGCCATACTATGTGATACCTGTCTGGACATGCCATACTATGTGATACCCGTCTGGACATGTCATACTATGTGATACCTGTCTGGACATGACATACTATGTGATACCCGTCTGGACATGCCATACTATGTGATACCCGTCTGGACATGCCATACTATGTGATACCCGTCTGGACATGTCATACTATGTGATACCTGTCTGGACATGCCATACTATGTGATACCACATGACATACTATGTGATACCCGTCTGGACATGCCATACTATGTGATACCTGTCTGGACATGCCATACTATGTGATACCTGTCTGGACATGCCATACTATGTGATACCTGTCTGGACATGCCATACTATGTGATACCTGTCTGGACATGACATACTATGTGATACCTGTCTGGACATGCCATACTATGTGATACCTGTCTGGACATGCCATACTATGTGATACCCGTCTGGACATGCCATACTATGTGATACCTGTCTGGACATGCCATACTATGTGATACCTGTCTGGACATGCCATACTATGTGATACCTGTCTGGACATGCCATACTATGTGATACCTGTCTGGACATGCCATACTATGTGATACCCGTCTGGACATGCCATACTATGTGATACCTGTCTGGACATGCCATACTATGTGATACCCGTCTGGACATGCCATACTATGTGATACCCGCCTGGACATGCCATACTATGTGATACCTGTCTGGACATGTCATACTATGTGATACCCGCCTGGACATGCCATACTATGTGATACCTGTCTGGACATGCTATACTATGTGATGCCACATGGCATACTATGTGATACCTGTCTGGACATGCCATACTATGTGATACCTGTCTGGACATGCCATACTATGTGATACCCGTCTGGACATGCCATACTATGTGATACCCGTCTGGACATGACATACTATGTGATACCTGTCTGGACATGTCATACTATGTGATACCTGTCTGGACATGCCATACTATGTGATACCCGTCTGGACATGCCATACTATGTGATACCCGTCTGGACATGCCATACTATGTGATACCCGTCTGGACATGACATACTATGTGATACCTGTCTGGACATGTCATACTATGTGATACCTGTCTGGACATGCCATACTATGTGATACCCGTCTGGACATGCCATACTATGTGATACCCGTCTGGACATGCCATACTATGTGATACCCGTCTGGACATGACATACTATGTGATACCTGTCTGGACATGTCATACTATGTGATACCTGTCTGGACATGCCATACTATGTGATACCCGTCTGGACATGCCATACTATGTGATACCCGTCTGGACATGCCATACTATGTGATACCTGTCTGGACATGCCATACTATGTGATACCCGTCTGGACATGTCATACTATGTGATACCTGTCTGGACATGCCATACTATGTGATACCCGTCTGGACATGTCATACTATGTGATACCCGTCTGGACATGCCATACTATGTGATACCTGTCTGGACATGCCATACTATGTGATACCCGTCTGGACATGTCATACTATGTGATACCCGTCTTGTAAGTAAATACATTGCATATGGTGGCATTATTCTAGGAATTAATGTATAATCTGTGATAGGTAGATTGAATCATGCATAAAGTGAACATGCATCAACTTTATTTTGGCATTTTTGAGAGAATAATTGATTGACAGATCATAAATGTTATTAACAAGGGTGTGATGATATTATACCGGACTTTATTCGTCAATACGTTAACAACTTGAAACGAAATAATATTTTTCGACAGAATCTTAATGTTTTTTTACAAAGAAAAACACAATGTATTTGTTCAGCTGAAAAGATTCCATTATCATTGTGTTTCTTACTGTAAATGATTATTTTTAAAGGTTGGAAAGCGAGCACATGGCCACGGTATCGGGCGACATTCCACCGATGAGGTTCAACAGATAGGTATTGATGACGTGAAGGCCATATCTGATTTCCTCGAGGACAAACCGTACATGATGGGAGATGCCCCAACATTGGTTAATGTTATATATACACCATTCATAATTTATAATTAATCTTTGTATGTACAGGTGATAAATGGTTAATTGTGATATTTAGATGGAAGCAGCTTACTATGGTTTCGTTTAGCACAGGTTTGCTGACGTGTATCTATAAATATGTTGCATTTATTGTTATGTATATTAACATTTTATTAATTAAATTGTGTCTGTCATGAGTGAAACCCATATATAGAAACAATGAACGGCATCACTGTTTACAATACAACATGTGTACACAACACAATAGTGTGATCTTTAAAATAAACCCATATATAGAAACAATGAAAGGCATCACTGTTTACAATACAACATGTGTACACAACACAATAGTGTGATCTTTAAAATAAACCCATATATAGAAACAATGAACGGCATCACTGTTTACAATACAACATGTGTACACAACACAATAGTGTGATCTTTAAAATAAACCCATATATAGAAACAATGAACGGCATCACTGTTTACAATACAACATGTGTACACAACACAATAGTGTGATCTTTAAAATAAACCCATATATAGAAACAATGAACGGCATCACTGTTTACAATACAACATGTGTACACAACACAATAGTGTGATCTTTAAAATAAACCCATATATAGAAACAATGAACGGCATCACTGTTTACAATACAACATGTGTACACAACACAATAGTGTGATCTTTAAAATAAACCCATATATAGAAACAATGAACGGCATCACTGTTTACAATACAACATGTGTACACAACACAATAGTGTGATCTTTAAAATAAACCCATACCATTTAGCCTAGCTTAAAAGCAATTTGTGAAATTTGAAGGATGTTGTTTATGTCCTGTAAATGATTTACTAAACTTTTATGTTTTGGAGCATCATCATCATCAGCCTCCGTCCGTCTTATGAGACGATGGATTGCGCTCTTGTTGAGGAACATCTTCTGCAGTGACTGAGTAGGCCTATTCTTGAGTGGCAGTCTCTGTTGCAGTCATCGCAGGTGAAGAACGAGTCATCCCGTTTGATCAATGCCTTTCACTTCTGTCGTTTCTGCTCACGAAGCCGAGTTCGCTCAGCCTCGGCTCGTCTGACTCCAGCTTTCACAACATCCATGATGACCGGTTTGATGCTGTGTCCTCCTAAGACTCTATGTTGATTTGCGCTGAATGCAGGTCCCTCTTACAAGCGTCCCTGTATCTTAGGTAGGGCGACCAGTTGGACGTGATCCTTGTTCAAGTTGACCGTACAGTAGATCTTTGGGGATGCGTCCAAGCAAATACTGCTATAACTAATGACAAAACTAATACAGAGTTCAACAGATAAAACATGGATTATGTAATTTGCACCATTGAAACTAATTCAATGCTTCTAAACAGTTATAACAATTCCTCCATTGTAGATGTTATACATACTTTGTGTACTATAAAAATGTAGCATTATCGATGCTACTGAGAACAGACGGATCTGTAGTCCAGTGGTAACACGCTGGACTGGTAATCCAGGAATCGCAGGTTCGATCCCCCCTCTGACCCTAATAAAATTAACAGTCTTTCAGATGGGACGTTAAACTGAGGTCTCGTGTCGGTGCTTTACACTGTGCACGTAAAAGAACCAGAGGAGACTCTGGAATGGGTCTCTGTCTGTATCATGCATTATCCTCCAAAATCTAAAATAACTAATCTCTTCAGGAGGCGTCGCTCATATGGGCAACCGGTAGCGACGATAAATAAACGTAAAAACACACATGCTACTGAGAATACGTTGAACGGACAAAAGTATTATAAATATTAACAACATAACTATGTTACCAAAGTCAAATAGAACACTGAGATGCACTACGCACTACATACTACAGGTACTGGTCAATTATAATACAATCTGCCAGCTGTAAATGATCAAACAATTCTATTTCTTCATGGACTCTATGGGATTTTCATCTTGCATCAGGCAATCATAGTGTTCTTAAAAAGAAATAAAAATATGAAAGAAAGTTTTTGGGTTTTGAACCCTTGTTTATACAAATTCATTTTAGCTCGATTGCGAAACAAGTTCTTTCAACTGATATTAATCACTCTCGAGACCTCAATCTTGATGGAATCCATCGCCACGAGGGAGAGAGAAGAGGCAACATGGAGTTTAAATGCCTTGCCTAAGGGCACAATCATAACGGCTCCAGTGGGGCTCGAACTCCAGACCTTTCCCACCTGAAGCTCGTCACGAGCCGGCTGATCTGGATCTACACTTTTTGTAAGTCTATGAAATTCCAAAACATAAACCAGGCAAATATGAAATAATTCCAAATAACGATCGCCCGCAATAACTTGTTGCATATGTAAAATGTAAATGGAACGCATTATTATGTCGTTTGTTGTCAAATGTTTAGTATGAACCTTATTTATTTTACAACGTTTGCGAAACAAGCTGAAACAATTTATATTCACTCTCGTTGGCACGGTTGAAAGTGTATTTGTAGTCATTCGCGTAGGAGGAAACCGGAGAAAACCTACCTGTCTGATCTGGCGACCAACGTACCATCCCATATACTTCCAGGTCCGAGGATTGAACCCGGGTTGCATTGGTGAGACGCAAGCGCGCAAACCACTCTATGTTCTGTGATTTGTTGTATATAACATTTCCTAATTCACCATAACCTTTGACTGTGTTTTATTTCAGGTTGACTGTTCAGTGTTTGGTGTGCTGTCGCAGGTTATCGATGTACCCATGGGCTACCCAATGAGGCAATTCATATTGCATAACTGTCCCAATATACTCAACATGTACAACAGACTGAAAACGACATACTGGACAAACTGGGCAGAACAGTGCAAGATATGAAACTTTATGATCGTTTTGGGTCATTTCTATGTTAAGTGTCCCATTTCATATCACATCTATAATGGTTGTTGGGTTTCATTTTAATGACATTTAGCCAGTATATTGGTCGAAGTTATATTTTATTCCTGCATTATTCCATATTTTTAGACCATTGAAAGTGTTCATTTATATCTGGTAAAAAATATGACTAAAATGCAATTTAAGATCTACGACCAAACATGTTATATTAATGAATATTAATTAGTTATATTAATGAATATTAATTAGTTATGCAGGTATTGCATTTGCTTTTAAACGGTAAATTGCATACCTAATCCTAACCCAACTTTAAACCTAATCCCAAACTTGCCCACGTCTAATACCGGGTAATACAGAACCTGTCTATGTCTAATACTGGGCAATACAGAACCTGTCTATGTCTAATACTGGGCAATACAGAACCTGTCTATGTCTAATACTGGGCAATACAGAACCTGCCTATGTCTAATACTGGGCAATACAGAAGCTGCCTATGTCTAATACTGGGCAATACAGAACCTGTCTATGTCTAATACTGGGCAATACAGAACCTGTCTATGTCTAATACTGGGCAATACAGAACCTGTCTATGTCTAATACTGGGTAATACAGAACCTGTCTATGTCTAATACTGGGCAATACAGAACCTGTCTATGTCTAATACAGAACCTGTCTATGTCTAATACTGGGCAATACAGAACATGCCTATGTCTAATACTGAGCAATACAGAACCTGACTATGTCTAATACTGAGCAATACAGAACATGCCTATGTCTAATACTGGGCAATACAGAACATGCCTATGTCTAATACTGGGCAATACAGAACATGCCTATGTCTAATACTGAGCAATACAGAACCTGCCTATGTCTAATACTGGGTAATACAGAACCTGTCTATGTCTAATACTGGGCAATACAGAACCTGTCTATGTCTAATACTGGGTAATACAGAACATGCCTATGTCTAATACTGGGCAATACAGAACATGCCTATGTCTAATACTGAGCAATACAGAACCTGACTATGTCTAATACTGAGCAATACAGAACATGCCTATGTCTAATACTGGGCAATACAGAACATGCCTATGTCTAATACTGGGCAATACAGAACATGCCTATGTCTAATACTGAGCAATACAGAACCTGCCTATGTCTAATACTGGGTAATACAGAACCTGTCTATGTCTAATACTGGGCAATACAGAACCTGTCTATGTCTAATACTGGGTAATACAGAACATGCCTATGTCTAATACTGGGCAATACAGAACATGCCTATGTCTAATACTGAGCAATACAGAACCTGACTATGTCTAATACTGAGCAATACAGAACCTGTCTATGTCTAATACTGGGCAATACAGAACCTGTCTATGTCTAATACTGGGCAATACAGAACCTGTCTATGTCTAATACTGAGCAATACAGAACATGCCTATGTCTAATACTGGGCAATACATAACCTGACTATGTCTAATACTGGGCAATACAGAACCTGCCTATGTCTAATACTGGGTAATACATAACCTGACTATGTCTAATACTGGGCAATACAGAACATGCCTATGTCTAATACTGGGCAATACAGAACATGCCTATGTCTAATACTGGGCAATACATAACCTGACTATGTCTAATACTGGGCAATACAGAACCTGACTATGTCTAATACTGGGCAATACAGAACCTGCCTATGTCTAATACCGGGCAATACAGAACCTGCCTATGTCTAATACTGGGTAATACAGAACCTGCCTATGTCTAATACTGGGCAATACAGAACCTGCCTATGTCTAATACTGGGCAATACAGAACCTGCCTATGTCTAATACTGAGCAATACAGAACATGCCTATGTCTAATACTGGGCAATACAGAACCTGACTATGTCTAATACTGGGCAATACAGAACCTGCCTATGTCTAATACCGGGCAATACAGAACCTGCCTATGTCTAATACTGGGCAATACAGAACCTGCCTATGTCTAATACTGGGCAATACAGAACCTGCCTATGTCTAATACTGAGCAATACAGAACATGCCTATGTCTAATACTGGGCAATACAGAACCTGACTATGTCTAATACTGGGCAATACAGAACCTGACTATGTCTAATACTGGGCAATACAGAACCTGCCTATGTCTAATACTGGGCAATACAGAACCTGACTATGTCTAATACTGAGCAATACAGAACCTGTCTATGTCTAATACTGGGTAATACAGAACCTGTCTATGTCTAATACTGGGCAATACAGAACCTGTCTATGTCTAATACTGGGCAATACAGAACCTGACTATGTCTAATACTGGGCAATACAGAACCTGCCTATGTCTAATACTGGGCAATACAGAACCTGACTATGTCTAATACTGAGCAATACAGAACCTGTCTATGTCTAATACTGGGTAATACAGAACCTGTCTATGTCTAATACTGGGCAATACAGAACCTGTCTATGTCTAATACTGGGCAATACAGAACCTGACTATGTCTAATACTGGGCAATACAGAACCTGCCTATGTCTAATACTGGGCAATACAGAACCTGACTATGTCTAATACTGAGCAATACAGAACCTGTCTATGTCTAATACTGGGCAATACAGAACCTGTCTATGTCTAATACTGAGCAATACAGAACATGCCTATGTCTAATACTGGGTAATACAGAACCTGTCTATGTCTAATACTGGGCAATACATAACCTGACTATGTCTAATACTGAGCAATACAGAACCTGACTATGTCTAATACTGGGCAATACATAACCTGACTATGTCTAATACTGGGCAATACAGAACCTGCCTATGTCTAATACTGGGCAATACAGAACCTGCCTATGTCTAATACTGGGCAATACAGAACCTGTCTATGTCTAATACTGGGCAATACAGAACCTGCCTATGTCTAATACTGGGCAATACATAACCTGCCTATGTCTAATACTGGGTAATACATAACCTGACTATGTCTAATACTGGGTAATACATAACCTGCCTATGTCTAATACTGAGCAATACATAACCTGACTATGTCTAATACTGGGTAATACATAACCTGACTATGTCTAATACTGAGCAATACAGAACCTGACTATGTCTAATACCGGGTAATACAGAACCTGACTATGTCTAATACTGAGCAATACATAACCTGACTATGTCTAATACTGGGTAATACATAACCTGTCTATGTCTAATACTGAGCAATACATAACCTGACTATGTCTAATACTGGGTAATACAGAACCTGTCTATGTCTAATACTGGGTAATACATAACCTGACTATGTCTAATACTGGGCAATACAGAACCTGACTATGTCTAATACTGGGTAATACAGAACCTGACTATGTCTAATACTGGGTAATACAGAACCTGACTATGTCTAATACCGGGTAATACAGAACCTGACTATGTCTAATACTGGGCAATACAGAACCTGACTATGTCTAATACTGGGCAATACAGAACCTGACTATGTCTAATACTGGGCAATACATAACCTGACTATGTCTAATACTGGGTAATACAGAACCTGACTATGTCTAATACCGGGTAATACAGAACCTGACTATGTCTAATACAGGGTGCGATTTATCCCTAGCCTGCCTACATCTAATACCAGGTGCAATTTATCCCTAGCCTGCCTACATCTAATACTGGGTGCGATTTATCCCTAGCCTGTCTACATCTAATACCGGGTGCAATTTATCCCTAGCCTGTCTACATCTAATACCGGGTGCGATTTATCCCTAGCCTGTCTACATCTAATACCGGGTGCGAATTGGACTTTTACCAATCGGTCCGTGTCTCTTGGTTTGAAAACTGCACCAGTTTCCGGTTTTAAAGTCATGTTCCTTGTAAAACTTATTGTCACACATTGAAAGAACAATTATATACATTACAAGATCAGTATTATAAATGTTTTGCCATAAAGAAATCCATATTATTTTTTAGCATTTTTATGTACTTTAACACTGTTGATATATAATATATAAATAAATCTTAACTTGACGAGGTTAGTCTTTTTTCATGACATGAATGTGCGTACATCACTTCCTAGTTCCAATTCTACATAACAAATCATAACAGCCATGACATGAATGTGTGTACATCACTTCATAGTTCCAATTCTACGTAGCAAATCATAACAGCCATGACATTAATGTGCGTACATCACTTCATAGTTCCAATTCTACGTAGCAAATCATAACGGCCATGACATAAATGTGTGTACATCACTTCATAGTTCCAATTCTACGTAACAAATCATAACGGCCATGAAATGAATGTGCGTACATCACTTCATAGTTCCAATTCTATGTAACAAATCATAACAGCCATGACATTAATGTGCGTACATCACTTCATAGTTCCAATTCTACGTAACAAATCATAACAGCCATGAAATGAATGTGCGTACATCACTTCATAGCTCCAATTCTATGTAACAAATCATAACAGCCATGAAATGAATCAGAATGTGCGTACATCATTTCATAGTTCCAATTCTACGTAACAAATCATAACGGCCATGAAATGAATCAGAATGTGCGTACATCACTTCATAGTTCCAATTCTACGTAACAAATCATTCCACCAGCATGGCTTGCAGACCTACCGCCATCGTGTATTTGTGATGGATACCACCAGCATGGCTTGCAGACCTACCGCCATCGTGTATTTGTGATAGATTCCACCAACATCGCTTGCAGACCTACCGCCATCGTGTATTTGTGATAGATTCCACCAGCATCGCTTGCAAACCTACAGCCATCGTGTATTTGTGATAGATTCCACCAGCATGGCTTCCAGACCTACCGCCATCGTGTATTTGTGATAGATTCCACCAACATCGCTTGCAGACCTACCGCCATCGTGTATTTGTGATAGATACCACCAGCATGGCTTGCAGACCTACCGCCATCGTGTATTTGTGATAGATTCCACCAACATCGCTTGCAGACCTACCGCCATCGTGTATTTGTGATAGATTCCACCAACATCGCTTCCAGACCTACCGCCATCGTGTATTTGTGATAGATTCCACCATCATGGCTTCCAAAACCTACCGCCATCGTGTATTTGTGATAGATACCACCAGCATCGCTTGCAGACCTACAGTCATCGTGTATTTGTGATAGATTCCACCAGCATGGCTTCCAGACCTACCATCATCGTGTATTTGTGATAGATTCCACCAGCATGGCTTCCAGACCTACCGCCATCGTGTATTTGTGATAGATACCACCAGCATTGCTTGCAGACCTACCGCCATCGTGTATTTGTGATAGATTCCACCAGCATCGCTTGCAGACCTACCGCCATCGTGTATTTGTGATAGATACCACCAGCATCGCTTCCAGACCTACCAGCATCGTGTATTTGTGATAGATTCCACCAGCATGGCTACCAGCATTGCTTGCAGACCTACCGCCATCGTGTATTTGTGATAGATTCCACCAGCATCGCTTGCAGACCTACCGCCATCGTGTATTTGTGATAGATACCACCAGCATCGCTTCCAGACCTACCGCCATCGTGTATTTGTGATAGATACCACCAGCATCGCTTCCAGACCTACCAGCATCGTGTATTTGTGACAGATTCCACCAGCATGGCTTCCAGACCTACCGTGTATTCATGATAGATTCCACCAACATCGCTTGCAGACCTACCGTCAGCGTGTATTTGTGATAGATTCCACCAGCATGGCTTCCAGACCTACCGTGTATTCATGATAGATTCCACCAACATCGCTTGCAGACCTACCGTCGTCGTGTATTTGTGATAGATACCACCAGCATCGCTTCCAGACCTACCGCTATCGTGTATTTGTGATAGATTCCACCAGCATGGCTTCCAGACCTACCGCCATCGTGTATTTGTGATAGATTCCACCAGCATGGCTTCCAGACCTACCGCCATCGTGTATTTGTGATAGATTCCACCAACATTGCTTGCAGACCTACCGTCGTCGTGTATTTGTGATAGATACCACCAGCATGGCTTCCAGACCTACCGTCAGTGTGTATTTGTGATAGATTCCACCAGCATGGCTTCCAGACCTACCGCCATCGTGTATTTGTGATAGATTCCACCAGCATGGCTTCCAGACCTACCGCCATCGTGTATTTGTGATAGATTCCACCAGCATGGTGTATTTGTGACAGATTCCACCAGCATGGCTTCCAGACCTACCGTGTATTCATGATAGATTCCACCAACATCACTTGCAGACCTACCGTCAGCGTGTATTTGTGATAGATTCCACCAGCATGGCTTCCAGACCAACCGTCAGCGTGTATTTGTGATAGATACCACCAGCATGGCTTCCAGACCTACCGTCAGTGTGTATTTGTGATAGATTCCACCAGCATGGCTTCCAGACCTACCGCCATCGTGTATTTGTGATAGATTCCACCAGCATGGCTTCCAGACCTACCGCCATCGTGTATTTGTGATAGATTCCACCAGCATGGTGTATTTGTGACAGATTCCACCAGCATGGCTTCCAGACCTACCGTGTATTCATGATAGATTCCACCAACATCACTTGCAGACCTACCGTCAGCGTGTATTTGTGATAGATTCCACCAGCATGGCTTCCAGACCAACCGTCAGCGTGTATTTGTGATAGATACCACCAGCATGGCTTCCAGACCTACCGTCAGTGTGTATTTGTGATAGATTCCACCAGCATGGCTTCCAGACCTACCGCCATCGTGTATTTGTGATAGATTCCACCAGCATGGCTTCCAGACCTACCGCCATCGTGTATTGGTGATAGATTCCACCAGCATGGCTTCCAGACCTACCGCCATCGTGTATTTGTGATAGATTCCACCAGCATGGCTTCCAGACCTACCGCCATCGTGTATTTGTGATAGATTCCACCAGCATGGCTTCCAGACCTACCATCATCGTGTATTCATGATAGATACCACCAGCATCACTTGCAGACCTACCGCCATCGCGTATTTGTGATAGATACCACCAGTATCGCTTGCAGACCTACCGCCATCGTGTATTTGTGATAGATTCCACCAGCATGGCTTCCAGACCTACCGCCATCGTGTATTTGTGATAGATACCACCAGCATGACTTGCAGACCTACCATCATCGTGTATTTGTGATAGATTCCACCAGCATCGCTTGCAGACCTACCGCCATCGTGTATTTGTGATAGATACCACCAGCATCGCTTGCAGACCTACCGCCATCGTGTATTTGTGATAGATTCCACCAGCATGGCTTCCAGACCTACCAGCATCGTGTATTTGTGATAGATTCCACCAGCATGGCTTGCAGACCTACAGTCATCGTGTATTTGTGATAGATACCACCAGCATCGCTTGCAGACCTACCATCATCGTGTATTTGTGATAGATTCCACCAGCATCGCTTGCAGACCTACCGCCATCGGGTATTTGTATTTAAAATAGTGGTTCTTTAAATTCTTCCTATTATATATACATGTACATATACATTTTCAATATGTAAAATATTTAGTGTCCATTGAACCCCATTTAAAATATAAATGCACCATTATAAAACGATTCCATGCATTGTTGATTAGTATATATAAAGCATGTAAGGCTACTAGGGGATGTGCTCCGACCCCTACTAGTCACTGGACGGAGCAAATAAATGGGATTCCCCAATATTTTGGAGCCCTAAAAAATAATTATATAATTCTGGTCACATCAGGTAGAAGGGTAAATAACTAGTTTGTGTCCAGAGCCAGGAGCCAGCAATGCACATACAATGAGAGACATCGGTCAGTTACTGCCCCTGAATACTCCCTAAAAGTAGATAGGTCATATTAAGTGTTTTCCTCTGTTTTTATCGTTGTATCCTTTGCACAACATGCTAGCAAATATATTCCATTATTGCTTTATATGATTATTAAATTACTATATCTCCTACAGTATATGTAATGGGTACTTATTTGTAAAACAATGCTATCAGTTAATTAACACGATTTTGATAAAATCACAATTATCATACTGCAACACCTGGCTAAGGAACAATAGTAAAAACAAATGATTCTAACTAAAAGGACCTATTCACATTTTGGAATGAATCAGACTTTATCTGCCAAGGGAGGTAATAGAAAATTAGAAATGTCTCAAGTCCGCAGGATAGTGTGCAGTTGGACAGACTGTTTAATGATTGATAGAGGTTAACTATCATTAATAATTACATAGGGAACATGTTTACTAAGCTCAACTTTGTACTTAACTTTGTTTAGGACTTATAAATTGCAAAAGAGAAGAATTTGTGTCAATGTGTCGAGCATCTGTAGTGTTCCATACCTCGATCAAGCCAACTTAAGAGTGTCGGAGAAAACAGTTTCCAACATCCTAACAAACCTACAGTGGCCAAATTGCTTAATATTGAATATTATTTTTGTTTATTATTGCAACGACTCGTGTTTATTATTGCAACGACTTGTTTATTATTGCAACGACTCTTGTTTATTATTGCAACGACTCGTGTTTATTATTGCTATGACTCTTGTTTATTATTGCTACGACTCGTGTTACGACTTGTTTATTATTGCAACGACTCGTGTTTATTATTGCAACGACTCGTGTTTATTATTGCAACAACTCGTGTTTATTATTGCAACGACTCGTGTTTATTATTGCTACGACTCGTGCTACGACTCGTGTTTATTATTGCTACGACTCTTGTTTATTATTGCTACGACTCGTGTTACGACTTGTTTATTATTGCTACGACTCGTGTTACGACTCGTGTTTATTATTGCTACGACTCTGTGTTTATTATTGCTACGACTCTTGTTTATTATTGCTACGACTCGTGTTACGACTCGTGTTTATTATTGCTACGACTCGTGTTACGACTCGTGTTTATTATTGCAACGACTCGTGTTTATTATTGCTATGACTCGTGTTACGACTCGTGTTTATTATTGCAACGACTCGTGTTTATTATTGCTATGACTCGTGTTACGACTCGTGTTTATTATTGCTACGACTCGTGTTACGACTCGTGTTTATTATTGCTACGACTCGTGTTATGACTCGTGTTTATTATTGCAACGACTCTGTGTTTATTATTGCAACGACTCGTGTTTATTATTGCTACGACTCGTGTTTATTATTGCTACGACTCTTGTTTATTATTGCTACGACTCGTGTTACGACTCGTGTTTATTATTGCTACGACTCTGTGTTTATTATTGCAACGACTCGTGTTTATTATTGCTACGACTCATGTTTATTATTGCAACGACTCGTGTTACGACTTGTTTATTATTGCTACGACTCTGTGTTTATTATTGCAACGACTCGTGTTTATTATTGCTACGACTCTGTGTTTATTATTGCTACGACTCGTGTTTATTATTGCTACGACTCGTGTTTATTATTGCTACGACTCGTGGTTATTATTGCTACGACTCGTGTTTATTATTGCTACGACTCGTGGTTATTATTGCTACGACTTGTGTTTATTATTGCTACGACTCGTGGTTATTATTGCTACGACTCGTGTTTATTATTGCTACGACTCGTGTTTATTATTGCTACGACTCGTGTTTATTATTGCAACGACTCGTGTTTATTATTGCAACGACTCGTGTTTATTATTGCAACGACTCGTGTTTATTATTGCTACGACTCATGTTTATTATTGCAACGACTCGTGTTTATTATTGCTACGACTCTGTGTTTATTATTGCTACGACTCGTGTTTATTATTGCTACGACTCATGTTTATTATTGCTACGACTCGTGTTTATTATTGCTACGACTAGTGTTTATTATTGCTACGACTAGTGTTTATTATTGCTACGACTCGTGTTTATTATTGCTACGACTAGTGTTTATTATTGCTACGACTCATGTTTATTATTGCTACGACTCTTGTTTATTATTGCTACGACTCGTGTTACGACTTGTGTTTATTATTGCTACGACTCGTGTTTATTATTGCTACGACTCGTGTTTATTATTGCTACGACTCATGTTTATTATTGCTACGACTCGTGTTTATTATTGCTACGACTCGTGTTTATTATTGCTACGACTCGTGTTTATTATTGCTACGACTCGTGTTTATTATTGCTACGACTCGTGTTTATTATTGCTACGACTCGTGTTTATTATTGCTACGACTCGTGTTTATTATTGCTACGACTCGTGTTTATTATTGCTACGACTCGTGTTTATTATTGCTACGACTCGTGTTTATTATTGCTACGACTCGTGGTTATTATTGCTACGACTCGTGTTTATTATTTAATGTCACCGACTTATTGTACATTTAACATTTGTTATGCACAGACACAACCTGTCGAGATAGTACTAATGTCACCGACTTATTGTACATTTAACATTTGTTATGCACAGACACAACCTGTCGAGATAGTACTAATGTCACCGACTTATTGTACATTTAACATTTGTTATGCACAGACACAACCTGTCGAGATAGTACTAATGTCACCGACTTATTGTACATTTAACATTTGTTATGCACAGACACAACCTGTCGAGATAGTACTAATGTCACCGACTTATTGTACATTTAACATTTGTTATGCACAGACACAACCTGTCGAGATAGTACTAATGTCACCGACTTTGACCAGCTGTATGGCTTTAGATGAACAGAAGAAATGTTTATTTACAAGACTTGTACATCGTACATCGTCTAACAGCTTACCATGTATTATATATAACTATTGACCATGTGATATATGTATGGTGCATAGCAATAATTAACAGCATACATATAAATTACGGTAAAGTGGGTGAACTTATAGCATACTAAATAAACATTTGTTTATTCAGCAAAGTGTTTCTTAAAGATATTGCTTCTTTGACATATTTGGACAAGTTGCATAACACATTCTTATGAATTGATGTTAGCAAGTCTAAAAACTTATACATTGATGGCTTAGAATGGTACTATTTATGTATGTACGTGTTGCGTAAATTACTAAAGCATTAGCATGTACATATAATAAAATGATATTCGTCTTCTATGTCTAATTTATTACAGAACAACATTTTATTATCACACTTGTTCATAGTACAGAATCATATACTATATTTACATCACGTGACTGGTTAGATACACATTCAAATGTGCTCATTGTATTGGTAACAAATGTGCTCCTTGTATTGGTAACACATGTGCTCATTGTATTGGTAACACATGTGCTCATTGTATTGGTAACACATGTGCTCATTGTATTGGTAACACATGTGCTCATTGTATTGGTAACACATGTGCTCATTGTATTGGTAACACATGTGCTCATTGTATTGGTAACACATGTGCTCATTGTATTGGTAACACATGTGCTCATTGTATTGGTAACACATGTGCTCATTGTATTGGTAACAAAAAGCTTTCTTCATATAATTTGATAATTTCAATAGGATTGTTTTATCGGATTTTTTAAAAATAATTCTAGATATTTATTTATACACACTATGCCTTAAATATGTTTGTCTTAAAGGATGAACCGATAATCTCAACCTACTAATAAACACACTAAGGTTTCGTGGCACAGCGTCTAGATAACTCTAAACAATCTATAATTATCAAGAACTGGACATACATCTATTGAAACTGCAAAGTTTAGGACGAAAATAAGAAAATAAGAATTTTGTAATAGTCTCTCTTATCTTTATCTTGCATGCTGCTCATAAAAGTTAACGATATGCACAAGTTCTACAAAATATCATGTATGTGCACGGTTCTGTTTTGAAATGGCGAGCCGAGATGACAGTGACGCGACAATTACGGCGAACAAAGATGACAGTGACGCGACAATTACGGCGAACAAAGATGACAGTGACGCGACAATTACGGCGAACAAAGATGACAGTGACGCGACAATTATGGCGAACAGAGATGACAGTGACGCGACAATTACGGCGAACAAAGATGACAGTGACGCGACAATTACGGCGAACACAGATGACAGTGACGCGACAATTACGGCGAACAAAGATGACAGTGACGTGACAATTACGACGAACAAAGATGACAGTGACGCGACAATCACGGCGAACAAAGATGACAATGACGCGACAATTACGGCGAACAAAGATGACAGTGACGCGACAATTACGGTGAACAAAGATGACAGTGACGCGACAATTACGGCGAACAAAGAGGAGAGTGACGCACGGCGAACAAAGAGGACAGTGACGCGACAATTACGGCGAACAAAGATGACAGTGACGCGACAATTACGGCGAACAAAGATGACAGTGACGCGACAATTACGGCGAACAAAGATGACAGATGATTATTCTTCATATAAAAAAACAAACATCTTGTTACATTCTAATAATCCAATCAGAACGCTCGTTTCAATGCGAATTGCGCCGCTTTAGAAATTTTCAAAACAAATTGAAAACTTCTACGAAATCTCTTTTTGACGTACATTTTTGCCGAATAAACCTACACGTTAGTGGAAACACATTTTATTGATAATGTTATTCACAGTTAAAACTCTCCCGTCGAAGATTTTTTGTTGTTGCTGACAGAACCCGTGTCCTAGTATGGAAATTTGACCTGCTATGGCCAATGTATGTGGCAATTGTTTGCAAAGTATACATGCATGCAGCTTAAAGTTGTGCTTTATTTGAAGAACAATATAAAGACTCGGGATAGGCGTTATATTTGGATAGATTTGTACACAATTGTTTCAGATAGGGCCATTTTACTGATCGATGCGAAATCTGACATCCCACAGAGTAGAATCCCTGTACTTAAATATATATACTAGTACCCCCAAACGTGCCGAATCCCTGTGGTTTTAATCATAAAGTATGTAATATTTTAGTCACAGTAACTATAACTGTAGGTTTCTTAGACTTTGGTAGCTGAAACATGCAAGGCTGTGTATTCGCTGGCTTGTGTTCAATTGTCAATGTACTAAATGGGCAGTTGTATATTAGTCATTCTTTATGATTGATCTTAATTTCCTGGCCGCCGGCGAACCATGTGGGCGAGCGTACTGCAACGCTTATTAAATGCAAATGTTTTATATATATTTTTATTGTTATTTTATGTTCATTAGTAATATTATTTGAATAAACAAATTCAATAGGATAACAAACGCAATTTCTTAGATGCTCTTTGATCGCACTTAGTTAGGTTCTAATTCATATATGTAATACTTGTAGGTATCTATCACCATACAGAAGCACGTGTAATACTTGTAGGTATCTATCACCATACAGAAGCACGTGTAATACTTGTAGGTATCTATCACCATACAGAAGCACGTGTAATACTTGTAGGTATCTATCACCATACAGAAGCACGTGTAATACTTGTAGGTATATATCACCATACAGAAGCACGTGTAATACTTGTAGGTATCTATCACCATACAGAAGCACGTGTAATACTTGTAGGTATCTATCACCATACAGAAGCACGTGTAATACTTGTAGGTATATATCACCATACAGAAGCACGTGTAATACTTGTAGGTATCTATCACCATACAGAAGCACGTGTAATACTTGTAGGTATATATCACCATACAGAAGCACGTGTAATACTTGTAGGTATCTATCACCATACAGAAGCACGTGTAATACTTGTAGGTATCTATCACAATACAGAAGCACGTGTAATACTTGTAGGTATCTATCACAATACAGAAGCACGTGCAATACTTGTAGGTATATATCACAATACAGAAGCACGTGTAATACTTGTAGGTATCTATCACCATACAGAAGCACGTGTAATACTTGTAGGTATCTATCACCATACAGAAGCACGTGTAATACTTGTAGGTATCTATCACCATACAGAAGCACGTGTAATACTTGTAGGTATCTATCACCATACAGAAGCACGTGTAATACTTGTAGGTATCTATCACCATACAGAAGCACGTGTAATACTTGTAGGTATCTATCACCATACAGAAGCACGTGTAATACTTGTAGGTATCTATCACCATACAGAAGCACGTGTAATACTTGTAGGTATCTAATCCCATACAGAAGCACGTGTAATACTTGTAGGTATATCACAATACAGAAGCACGTGCAATACTTGTACGTATATATCACAATACAGAAGTACGTGCAATACGTGTAGATATCTATCACCATACAGAAGCACGTGTACTACTTGTAGGTATATATCACCATACAGAAGCACGTGTAATACTTGTAGGTATATATCACCATAGTAGAAGCACGTGTAATACTTGTAGGTATATATCATCATACAGAAGCACGTGTAATACTTGTATGTATCTATCACCATAGTAGAAGCACGTGTAATACTTGTAGGTATATATCACCATACAGAAGCACGTGTAATACTTGTAGGTATCTATCACCATACAGAAGCACGTGTAATACTTGTAGGTATATATCATCATACAGAAGCACGTGCAATACTTGTAGGTATCTATCACCATACAGTAGCACGTGCAATACTTGTAGGTATCTATCACCATACTAGAAACACGTATAATACTTGTAGGTATCTATCACCATACAGAAGCACGTGTAATACTTGTAGGTATCTATCACCATACAGAAGCACGTGTAATACTTGTAGGTATCTATAACCATACAGAAGCACGTGTAATACTTGTATATATCTATCACCATACTAGAAGCACGTGTACTACTTGTAGGTATATATCACAATACAGAAGCACGTGCAATACTTGTAGGTATATATCACAATACAGAAGCACGTGTAATACTTGTAGGTATATATCACAATACAGAAGCACGTGTAATACTTTTAGGTATATATCACCATACAGAAGCACGTGTACTACTTGTAGGTATCTATCACCATACAGAAGCACGTGTAATACTTGTAGGTATCTATCACCATACAGAAGCACGTGTAATACTTGTAGGTATATATCACCATACAGAAGCACGTGTAATACTTGTAGGTATCTATCAACATACAGAAGCACGTGTAATACTTGTAGGTATCTATCACAATACAGAAGCACGTGTAATACTTGTAAGTATCTATCAACATACAGAAGCACGTGTAATACGTGTAGGTATCTATCACCATACAGAAGCACGTGCAATACTTGTAGGTATATATCACCATACAGAAGCACGTGTAATACTTGTAGGTATATATCACCATACAGAAGCACGTGTAATACTTGTAGGTATATATCACCATACAGAAGCACGTGTAATACTTGTAGGTATCTATCACAATACAGAAGCACGTGTAATACTTGTAGGTATCTATCACAATACAGAAGCACGTGTAATACGTGTAGATATCTATCACAATACAGAAGCACGTGCAATACTTGTACGTATATATCACAATACAGAAGTACGTGCAATACTTGTACGTATATATCACAATACAGAAGCACGTGCAATACTTGTACGTTCTATCACCATACAGAAGCACGTGTAATACTTGTAGGTATCTATCACCATACAGAAGCACGTGTAATACTTGTAGGTATCTATCACCATACAGAAGCACGTGTAATACTTGTAGGTATATATCACCATACAGAAGCACGTGTAATACTTGTAGGTATATATCACCATACAGAAGCACGTGTAATACTTGTAGGTATCTATCACCATACAGAAGCACGTGTAATACTTGTAGGTATCTATCACCATACAGAAGCACGTGTAATACTTGTAGGTATATATCACCATACAGAAGCACGTGTAATACTTGTAGGTATATATCACCATACAGAAGCACGTGTAATACTTGTAGGTATCTATCACAATACGAAGCACGTGTAATACTTGTAGTATCTATCACCATACAGAAGCACGTGTAATACTTGTAGGTATATATCACCATACAGAAGCACGTGTAATACTTGTAGGTATATATCACCATACAGAAGCACGTGTAATACTTGTAGGTATCTATCACCATACAGAAGCACGTGTAATACTTGTAGGTATATATCACCATACAGAAGCACGTGTAATACTTGTAGGTATATATCACCATACAGAAGCACGTGTAATACTTGTAGGTATCTATCACCATACAGAAGCACGTGTAATACTTGTAGGTATCTATCACCATACAGAAGCACGTGTAATACTTGTAGGTATATATCACCATACAGAAGCACGTGTAATACTTGTAGGTATCTATCACCATACAGAAGCACGTGTAATACTTGTAGGTATCTATCACCATACAGAAGCACGTGTAATACTTGTAGGTATCTATCACCATACAGAAGCACGTGTAATACTTGTAGGTATCTATCACCATACAGAAGCACGTGTAATACTTGTAGGTATCTATCACAATACAGAAGCACGTGTAATACTTGTAGGTATATATCACCATACAGAAGCACGTGTAATACTTGTAGGTATCTATCACCATACAGAAGCACGTGTAATACTTGTAGGTATCTATCACCATACAGAAGCACGTGCAATACTTGTAGGTATCTATCACCATACAGAAGCACGTGCAATACTTGTAGGTATCTATCACCATACAGAAGCACGTGTAATACTTGTAGGTATCTATCACCATACAGAAGCACGTGTAATACTTGTAGGTATCTATCACCATACTAGAAGCACGTGTAATACTTGTAGGTATCTATCACCATACAGAAGCACGTGTAATACTTGTAGGTATCTATCACCATACAGAAGCACGTGTAATACTTGTAGGTATCTATCACCATACAGAAGCACGTGTAATACTTGTAGGTATCTATCACCATACAGAAGCACGTGTAATACTTGTAGGTATCTATCACCATACAGAAGCACGTGTAATACTTGTAGGTATATATCACAATACAGAAGCACGTGTAATACTTGTAGGTATATATCACAATACAGAAGCACGTGTAATACTTGTAGGTATCTATCACCATACAGAAGCACGTGTAATACTTGTAGGTATCTATCACCATACAGAAGCACGTGTAATACTTGTAGGTATCTATCACCATACAGAAGCACGTGTAATACTTGTAGGTATATATCACCATACAGAAGCACGTGTAATACTTGTAGGTATATATCACCATACAGAAGCACGTGTAATACTTGTAGGTATCTATCACCATACAGAAGCACGTGTAATACTTGTAGGTATATATCACCATACAGAAGCACGTGTAATACTTGTAGGTATCTATCACCATACAGAAGCACGTGTAATACTTGTATATATCTATCACCATACAGAAGCACGTGTACTACTTGTAGGTATATATCACAATACATAAGCACGTGTAATACTTGTAAGTATCTATCAACATACAGAAGCACGTGTAATACGTGTAGGTATCTATCACCATACAGAAGCACGTGTAATACTTGTAGGTATATATCACCATACAGAAGCACGTGTAATACTTGTAGGTATATATCACCATACAGAAGCACGTGTAATACTTGTAGGTATCTATCACAATACAGAAGCACGTGTAATACTTGTAGGTATCTATCACAATACAGAAGCACGTGTAATACTTGTAGATATCTATCACAATACAGAAGCACGTGCAATACTTGTACGTATATATCACAATACAGAAGCACGTGCAATACTTGTAGGTATATATCACCATACAGAAGCACGTGTAATACTTGTAGGTATCTATCACAATACAGAAGCACGTGTAATACTTGTAGGTATATATCACAATACAGAAGCACGTGTAATACTTGTAGGTATCTATCACCATACAGAAGCACGTGTAATACTTGTAGGTATCTATCACAATACAGAAGCACGTGCAATACTTGTAGGTATATATCACAATACAGAAGCACGTGTAATACTTGTAGGTATATATCACAATACAGAAGCACGTGTAATACTTGTAGGTATCTATCACCATACAGAAGCACGTGTAATACTTGTAGGTATCTATCACAATACAGAAGCACGTGCAATACTTGTACGTATATATCACAATACAGAAGCACGTGCAATACTTGTAGGTATCTATCACAATACAGAAGCACGTGCAATACTTGTAGGTATATATCATCATACAGAAGCACGTGTAATACTTGTAGGTATCTATCACCATAGTAGAAGCACGTGTAATACTTGTAGGTATATATCAACATACAGAAGCACGTGTAATACTTGTAGGTATCTATCACCATAGTAGAAGCACGTGTAATACTTGTAGGTATATATCACTATACAGAAGCACGTGTAATACTTGTAGGTATATATCACTATACAGAAGCACGTGTAATACTTGTAGGTATCTATCACTATACAGAAGCACGTGTAATACTTGTAGGTATATATCACCATACTAGAAGCACGTGTAATACTTGTAGGTATCTATCACCATACAGAAGCACGTGCAATACTTGTAGGTATCTATCACCATACAGAAGCACGTGCAATACTTGTAGGTATCTATCACCATACAGAAGCACGTGCAATACTTGTAGGTATCTATCACCATACAGAAGCACGTGTAATACTTGTAGGTATCTATCACCATACAGAAGCACGTGTAATACTTGTAGGTATCTATCACCATACAGAAGCACGTGTAATACTTGTAGGTATCTATCACAATACAGAAGCACGTGCAATACTTGTACGTATATATCACAATACAGAAGCACGTGCAATACTTGTACGTATATATCACAATACAGAAGCACGTGCAATACTTGTACGTATATATCACAATACAGAAGTACGTGCAATACGTGTAGGTATCTATCACCATACAGAAGCACGTGTACTACTTGTAGGTATATATCACAATACAGAAGCACATGCAATACTTGTAGGTATATATCACAATACAGAAGCACGTGCAATACATGTAGGTATCTATCACAATACAGAAGCACGTGTAATACTTGTAGGTATCTATCACCATACAGAAGCACGTGTAATACTTGTAGGTATATATCACCATACAGAAGCACGTGTAATACTTGTAGGTATCTATCACCATATAGAAGCACGTGTAATACTTGTAGGTATATATCACCATACAGAAGCACGTGTAATACTTGTAGGTATATATCACCATACAGAAGCACGTGTAATACTTGTAGGTATCTATCACCATACAGAAGCACGTGTAATACTTGTAGGTATCTATCACCATACAGAAGCACGTGTAATACTTGTAGGTATATATCACCATACAGAAGCACGTGTAATACTTGTAGGTATCTATCACCATACAGAAGCACGTGTAATACTTGTAGGTATATATCACCATACAGAAGCACGTGTAATACTTGTAGGTATATATCACCATACAGAAGCACGTGTAATACTTGTAGGTATCTATCACCATACAGAAGCACGTGTAATACTTGTAGGTATATATCACAATACAGAAGCACGTGTAATACTTGTAGGTATATATCACCATACAGAAGCACGTGTAATACTTGTAGGTATCTATCACAATACAGAAGCACGTGTAATACTTGTAGGTATATATCACAATACAGAAGCACGTGTAATACTTGTAGGTATCTATCACCATACAGAAGCACGTGTAATACTTGTAGGTATCTATCACCATACAGAAGCACGTGTAATACTTGTAGGTATCTATCACAATACAGAAGCACGTGTAATACTTGTAGGTATATATCACAATACAGAAGCACGTGTAATACTTGTAGGTATCTATCACCATACAGAAGCACGTGTAATACTTGTAGGTATCTATCACAATACAGAAGCACGTGCAATACTTGTAGGTATATATCACAATACAGAAGCACGTGCAATACTTGTAGGTATCTATCACAATACAGAAGCACGTGTAATACTTGTAGGTATATATCACCATACAGAAGCACGTGTAATACTTGTAGGTATCTATCACCATATAGAAGCACGTGTAATACTTGTAGGTATATATCACCATACAGAAGCACGTGTAATACTTGTAGGTATCTATCACCATACAGAAGCACGTGTAATACTTGTAGGTATATATCACCATACAGAAGCACGTGTAATACTTGTAGGTATCTATCACCATACAGAAGCACGTGTAATACTTGTAGGTATCTATCACCATACAGAAGCACGTGCAATACTTGTAGGTATCTATCACCATACAGAAGCACGTGCAATACTTGTAGGTATCTATCACCATACAGAAGCACGTGTAATACTTGTAGGTATCTATCACCATACAGAAGCACGTGTAATACTTGTAGGTATCTATCACCATACAGAAGCACGTGTAATACTTGTAGGTATCTATCACAATACAGAAGCTCGTGCAATACTTGTACGTATATATCACAATACAGAAGCACGTGCAATACTTGTACGTATATATCACAATACAGAAGTACGTGCAATACTTGTACGTATATATCACAATACAGAAGCACGTGCAATACTTGTACGTATATATCACAATACAGAAGTACGTGCAATACGTGTAGGTATCTATCACCATACAGAAGCACGTGTACTACTTGTAGGTATATATCACAATACAGAAGCACATGCAATACTTGTAGGTATATATCACAATACAGAAGCACGTGCAATACATGTAGGTATCTATCACAATACAGAAGCACGTGTAATACTTGTAGGTATCTATCACCATACAGAAGCACGTGCAATACTTGTAGGTATATATCACCATACAGAAGCACGTGTAATACTTGTAGGTATCTATCACCATATAGAAGCACGTGTAATACTTGTAGGTATATATCACCATACAGAAGCACGTGTAATACTTGTAGGTATATATCACCATACAGAAGCACGTGTAATACTTGTAGGTATCTATCACCATACAGAAGCACGTGTAATACTTGTAGGTATCTATCACCATACAGAAGCACGTGTAATACTTGTAGGTATATATCACCATACAGAAGCACGTGTAATACTTGTAGGTATCTATCACCATACAGAAGCACGTGTAATACTTGTAGGTATATATCACCATACAGAAGCACGTGTAATACTTGTAGGTATATATCACCATACAGAAGCACGTGTAATACTTGTAGGTATATATCACCATACAGAAGCACGTGTAATACTTGTAGGTATATATCATCATACAGAAGCACGTGTAATACTTGTAGGTATCTATCACCATATAGAAGCACGTGTAATACTTGTAGGTATATATCACTATACAGAAGCACGTGTAATACTTGTAGGTATCTATCACTATACAGAAGCACGTGTAATACTTGTAGGTATATATCACCTTACTAGAAGCACGTGTAATACTTGTAGGTATCTATCACCATACAGAAGCACGTGCAATACTTGTAGGTATCTATCACCATACAGAAGCACGTGCAATACTTGTAGGTATCTATCACCATACAGAAGCACGTGCAATACTTGTAGGTATCTATCACTATACAGAAGCACGTGTAATACTTGTAGGTATCTATCACCATACTAGAAGCACGTGTAATACTTGTAGGTATCTATCACCATACTAGAAGCACGTGTAATACTTGTAGGTATCTATCACCATACAGAAGCACGTGTAATACTTGTAGGTATCTATCACCATACAGAAGCACGTGTAATACTTGTAGGTATCTATCACCATACAGAAGCACGTGTAATACTTGTAGGTATCTATCACCATACAGAAGCACGTGTAATACTTGTAGGTATATATCACAATACAGAAGCACGTGCAATACTTGTAGGTATATATCACAATACAGAAGCACGTGTAATACTTGTAGGTATATATCACAATACAGAAGCACGTGTAATACTTGTAGGTATATATCACCATACAGAAGCACGTGTAATACTTGTAGGTATCTATCACCATACAGAAGCACGTGTAATACTTGTAGGTATCTATCACCATACAGAAGCACGTGTAATACTTGTAGGTATATATCACCATACAGAAGCACGTGTAATACTTGTAGGTATCTATCACCATACAGAAACACGTGTAATACTTGTATATATCTATCACCATACTAGAAGCACGTGTACTACTTGTAGGTATATATCACAATACAGAAGCACGTGCAATACTTGTAGGTATATATCACAATACAGAAGCACGTGTAATACTTGTAGGTATCTATCAACATACAGAAGCACGTGTAATACTTGTAGGTATCTATCACCATAAAGAAGCACGTGTAATACTTGTAGGTATATATCGCCATACTAGAATCACGTGCGAGTTTTATTAATCTTAGTTTATATGACTTTTAGATGTTTAGAGTTGAGGCATTCCTAACGTTGTTGTCAATGTCATTCCAGTGTCTTATTATGGGTGATAAAATGAATTGTAATATGACGTTGTCCTGAAGTCGACTGACCGTAATGCGTCAACATTGCCAAGGTTATATCGACTTAATGAACCCAGACGTAACATTGCCATGGTTATATCGACTTAATGAACACACATTACGTTAGCATTTCCAAGGTTATATCGACTTAATGAACCCACATTACGTTAGCATTGCCAAGGTTATATCGACTTAATGAACCCACATTACGTTAGCATTGCCAAGGTTATATCGACTTAATGAACCCACATTACGATTGCATTGCCAATGTTATATCGACTTAATGAACCCACATTACGTTAGCATTGCCAAGGTTATATCGACTTAATGAACCCACATTACGTTAGCATTGCCAATGTTATATCGACTTAATGAACCCACATTACGTTAGCATTGCCAAGGTTATATCGACTTAATGAACCCACATTACGTTAGCATTGCCAAGGTTATATCGACTTAATGAACCCACAGTACGTTAGCATTGCCATGGTTATATCGACTTAATGAACACACATTACGTTAGCATTTCCAAGGTTATATCGACTTAATGAACCCACATTACGTTAGCATTGCCAATGTTATATCGACTTAATGAACCCACAGTACGTTAGCATTGCCAATGTTATATCGACTTAATGAACCCACAGTACGTTAGCATTACCAAGGTTATATCGACTTAATGAACCCACATTACGTTAATTTGTTTAGACAGTGATTCCAGTATTGGATATTATATGTGTGTGTGTCCCGTATCTTTTACCCCGTCTTATATAACTGAGTAAAATCAAAATACCTCAAATTTAAAGCCAAAGTCGGGGACCCGTCTTATACGCGATCCACCTAATAGACAAGGGTTCCCGCTGACGGTCGCCAAAGGCGCTAATTGCGACAACAAATAAATATTGGAGCTACATTTTGTGAATTGGCGAAAATATTTGGCGCAACTTTTTTATTTTAATTTTAATTTATTTCTTTTTGCACATGGCTTCAAATATTTATTTGTGAACTATATATGGCTTTTTTAATTGGCTCCAGTGTTTTTCAATTGGCGACAGAAGTGGCGCAGACAAACATTCAGACAAAGGGAACCATAAATTAATAAATAAGACGAGTAAGTACAGTATTTAATATGGTTTAAATTTCGCGAAATATCGTTTAGCTTATAATGGTTAAACTTTCTGTAATGAAAGTCCTAAGTATGATAGATACCTGTTACTACCCCCATTAGTTTGACTGTAGGGCAGTATACCATTCCTCCAATACCGACAGAGGTAGTGTTGTTGGAGATAGAATCTCCGAGTTCCGCCGCGGGTATGGCCGGTCGTCATTACAAGCATAGACATCCGTGCGCCCGATCGGATATAACTATATCGTAAGGTCAATTATTGTCCGGTTGAATGGTCATTGAAGATGTGAAAGTGATATAGATATATACATACTTCTCGATTAGTTTTAATGATCTGAGATATGACGAACCTTTCCGGAGTAATACTTACAGTGTTGGATATACTTTAGATAACATTGTATCGACGATATTCCACGCGAGGAAAACTATTATATTATTATAAAAGAAATTGTCTCTTATATTAATGACTTGTATATGTAGCCAAGTTGCGTGTATTGAGTGTAGATGTTATTCTGGATGACGTATGTGTGTCGTGCTGAATATTTATACAATATTGACATCATATACACCAACGATATGGAACAGTGAAGAGAACAATTCAACACCTTCCTATCATATTTATGTTGCCTACATATTTTGCGCTTTAAAGCCAGATTTAATACTAATCTGTTGCCTCGTATACATAGTTCACTTGTAATGGAGTGCTTAGATATTATAATCAAGTCAGTTGTCATTTACCTGTTTGCAGTTTCCTGGAGTTTCATATGTAAGTATTGAATTTATGGGGTTATACTAACTGACATCTCTTTGTCAAACGATTGAGATAGAGGTCGTTGCTTTCAACAGTTGTTGAGGTATGGCGGACGTTGCCCAAGCAATCCACCTTTAATGGATACATATGATACTTGTGTTAAACACCTGCTCCATGCTTGGACTATCCATTCGTTATATATTGCATACTATACTTTGTGGCGTACATTTTGCGATGTCAATTCAAGACAGTGCCATATTTATACACATGTATGATACCTGCCCGCATTGCTGGCTACATGCTGACTAGATACACATGTATGATACCTGCCCGCATTGCTGGCCACATACTGACTAGATACACATGTATGATACCTGCCCGCATTGCTGGCTACATGCTGACTAGATACACATGTATGATACCTGCCCGCAGTGCTGGCCACATGCTGACTAGATACACATGTATGATACCTGCCCGCATTGCTGGCTGGCTACATGCTGACTAGATACACATGTATGATACCTGCCCGCATTGCTGGCTACATGCTGACTAGATACACATGTATGATACCTGCCCGCATTGTTGGCTACATGCTGACTAGATACACATGTATGATACCTGCCCGCATTGCTGGCTACATGCTGACTAGATACACATGTATGATACCTGCCCGCATTGTTGGCTACATGCTGACTAGATACACATGTATGATACATGCCCGCATTGCCGGCTACATGCTGACTAGATACACATGTATGATACATGCCCGCATTGCTGGCTACATGCTGACTAGATACACATGTATGATACCTGCCCGCATTGTTGGCTACATGCTGACTAGATACACATGTATGATACATGCCAGCATTGCTGACTACATGCTGACTAGATAAACATGTATGATACCTGCCCGCATTGCTGGCTACATGCTGACTAGATACACATGTATGATACCTGCCCGCATTGCTGGCTACATGCTGACTAGATACACATGTATGATACCTGTCCGCATTGCTGGCCACATGCTGACTAGATACACATGTATGATACATGCCCGCATTGCTGGCTACACGCTGACTAGATACACATGTATGATACCTGCCCGCATTGATGGCTACACGCTGACTATATACATGTATGATACCTGCGCGCATTGCTGGCTATATGCTGACTAGATACACATGTATGATACCTGCCCACATTGCTGGCTACATGCTGACTAGATACACATGTATGATACCTGCCCGCATTGTTCGCTATATGCTGACTAGATACACATGTATGATACCTGCCCACATTGCTGGCTATATGCTGACTAGATACACATGTATGATGCCTGCCCGCATTGCTGGCTACATGCTGACTAGATACACATGTATGATACCTGCCCGCATTGTTGGCCACATGCTGACTAGAAACACATGTATGATACCTGCCCGCATTGCTGGCCACATGCTGACTAGATACACATGTATGATGCCTGCCCGCATTGCTGGCTACATGCTGACTAGATACACATGTATGATACCTGCCCGCATTGTTGGCCACATGCTGACTAGATACACATGTATGATACCTGCCCGCATTGCTGGCTATATGCTGACTATATACATGTATGATACCTGCCCGCATTGTTCGCTATATGCTGACTAGATACACATGTATGATACCTGCCCGTATTGCTGGCTGGCTACATGCTGACTAGATACACATGTATGATACCTGCCTGCATTGCTGGCTACATGCTTACTAGATACACATGTATGATACCTGCCTGAATTGCTGGCTACATGCTGACTAGATACACATGTATGATACATGCCTGCATTGCTGGCTATATGTTGACTAGATACACATGTATGATACCTGCCCGCATTGCTGGCTACATGCTGACTAGATACACATGTATGATACCTGCCCGCATTGCTGGCTACATGCTGACTAGATACACATGTATGATACCTGCCTGCATTGCTGGCTATATGTTGACTAGATACACATGTATGATACCTTCCCGCATTGCTGGCTACATGCTGACTAGATACACATGTATGATACCTGCCCGCATTGCCGGCTACATGCTGACTAGATACACATGTATGATACATGCCCACATTGCTGGCCACATGCTGACTAGATACAAATGTATGATACCTGCCCGCATTGCTGGCTACATGCTGACTAGATACACATGTATGATACCTGCCCGCATTGCTGGCTACATGCTGACTAGATACACATGTATGATACCTGCCCGCATTGCTGGCCACATGCTGACTAGATACACATGTATGATACCTGCCCGCATTTTTGGCTACATGCTGACTAGATACACATGTATGATACCTGCCCGCATTGCTGGCTATATGTTGACTAGATACACATGTATGATACCTGCCTGCATTGCTGGCTACATGCTGACTAGATACACATGTATGGTACCTGCCCGCATTGTTCGCTATATGCTGACTAGATACACATGTATGATACCTGCCCGCATTGCTGGCTACATACTGACTAGATACACATGTATGATACCTGCCCGCATTGCTGGCTACATGCTGACTAGATACATATGTATGATACCGGCCCGCATTGCTGGCTACATGTTGACTAGATACACATGTATGATACCTGCCCGCATTGCTGGCTACATGCTGACTAGATACACAGGTATGACACCTGCCCGCATTGCTGGCTACATGCTGACTAGATACACATGTATGATACCTGCCCGCATTGCTGGCTACATGCTGACTAGATACACATGTATGATACCTGCCTGCATTGTTGGCTACATGCTGACTAGATACACAAGTATGATACCTGCTCGCATTGCTGGCCACATGCTGACTAGATACACATGTATGATACCTGCCCGCATTGCCGGCCACACGATGACATTTAGATACATGTACTCGTATCGTGGACATATAGATACATGTACTCGTGACGTGGACATATATATACATGTACCAGTGCATTGACATATAGATACATGTGCTCGTATCGTGGACATATAGATACATGTACTCGTGACGTGGACATATAGATACATGTACTCGTATCGTGGACATATAGATACATGTACTAGTATCGTGGACATATAGATACATGTACTCGTGACGTGGACATATAGATACATGTACTAGTATCGTGGACATATAGATACATGTACTAGTATCGTGGACATATAGATACATGTACTAGTATCGTGGACATATAGATACATGTACTAGTATCGTGGACATATATATACATGTACTAGTATCGTGGACATATAGATACATGTACTTGTATCGTGGACATATAAATACATGTACTCGTGACGTGGACATATAGATACATGTACTAGTATCGTGGACATATATATACATGTACTCGTGTCGTGGACATATAGATACATGTACTCGTATCGTGGACATATAGATATACATGTACTCGTGACGTGGACATATAGATACATGTAGTCGTATCGTGGACATATAGATACATGTAGTCTTATCGTGGACATATAGATACATGTACTCGTGACGTGGACATATAGATACATGTACTCGTATCGTGGACATATAGATACATGTACTCGTATCGTGGACATTTAGATACATGTACTCGTATCGTGGACATATAGATACATGTACTAGTATCGTGGACATATAGATACATGTGCTCGTATCGTGGACATATAGATACATGTGCTCGTATCGTGGACATATAGATACATGTGCTCGTATCGTGGACACATAGATACATGTACTCGTGACGTGGACATATAGATACATGTAGTCGTATCGTGGACATATAGATACATGTACTCGTGACGTGGACATATATATACATGTAGTCGTATCGTGGACATATAGATACACGTACTCGTGACGTGGACATATAGATACACGTACTCGTGACGTGGACATATATATACATGTAGTCGTATCGTGGACATATAGATACATGTACCAGTGCATTGACATATATATACATGTACTCGTATCGTGGACATATAGATACATGTACTCGTGACGTGGACATATAGATACATGTACTCGTGACGTGGACATATAGATACACGTACTCGTGACGTGGACATATATATACATGTAGTCGTATCGTGGACATATAGATACATGTACCAGTGCATTGACATATATATACATGTACTCGTATCGTGGACATATAGATACATGTACTCGTGACGTGGACATATAGATACATGTACTCGTGACGTGGACATATATATACATGTACTCGTATCGTGGACATATAGATACATGTACTCGTGACGTGGACATATAGATACATGTACTCGTGACGTGGACATATAGATACATGTACTCGTATCGTGGACATATAGATACATGTACTCGTATCGTGGACATATAGATACATGTAGTCGTATCGTGGACATATAGATACATGTAATGGTGTCGTGGACATATAGATACATGTACTCGTATCGTGGACATATAGATATATGAACTAGTATCGTGGACATATAGATACATGTACTAGTATCGTGGACATATAGATACATGTACTAGTATCGTGGACATACAGATACATGTACTCGTGACGTGGACATATAGATACATGTAATGGTGTCGTGGACATATAGATACATGTACTAGTATCGTGGACATATAGATACATGTACTCGTATCGTGGACATATAGATACATGTACTCGTATCGTGGACACATAGATACATTTACTAGTATCGTGGACATATAGATACATGTACTAGTATCGTGGACATATAGATACATGTACTCGTGACGTGGACACAAAGATACATGTACTAGTATCGTGGACATATAGATACATGTACTCGTATCGTGGACACAAAGATACATGTACTAGTATCGTGGACATATAGATACATGTACTAGTATCGTGGACATATAGATACATGTGCTCGTATGGTGGACATATAGATACATGTGCTCGTATCGTGGACATATAGATACATGTACTCGTGACGTGAACATATAGATACATGTACTCGTGACGTGGACATATAGATACATGTACTCGTGACGTGAACATATAGATACATGTACTCGTGACGTGGACATATAGATACCTGTAATGGTGTCGTGGACATATAGATACATGTACTCGTGACGTGGACATATAGATACATGTAATGGTGTCGTGGACATATAGATACATGTACTCGTATCGTGGACATATAGATACACGTACTCGTGACGTGGACATATAGATACATGTACTAGTATCGTGGACATATAGATACATGTACTCGTGACGTGGACATATAGATACATGTAGTCGTATCGTGGACATATATATACATGTATTCGTATCGTGCACATATAGATACATGTACTAGTATCGTGGACATATAGATACATGTGCTCGTATCGTGGACATATATAGATACATGTATTCGTATCGTGGACATATAGATACATGTACTCGTGACGTGAACATATAGATACATGTACTCGTATCGTGGACATATAGATATACATGTACTAGTATCGTGGACATATAGATACATGTACTCGTATCGTGGACATATAGATACATGTACTCGTATCGTGGACATATAGATACATGTACTCGTATCGTGGACATATAGATACATGTACTAGTATCGTGGACATATAAATACACGTACTCGTATCGTGGACATATAGATACATGTAGTTGTGTAGTGGACATATAGATAGGCCTACATGTAGTCGTATCGTGGATATATAGATACATGTACTCGTATCGTGGACATATAGATATATGTACTCGTGACGTGGACATTTAGATACATGTACTCGTGACGTGGACATATAGATACATGTACTCGTATCGTGGACCTATAGATACATGTACTCGTATCGTGGCCACATAGATACATGTACTCGTGACGCGGACATATAGATAAATGTACTCGTGACGTGGACATATAGATACATGTACTCGTGACGTGGACATATAGATACATGTACTCGTGACGTGGACATATATATACATGTACTCGTGACGTGGACATATAGATACATGTACTCGTGACGTGGACATATAGATACATATACTCGTGACGTGGACATATAGATACATGTACTCGTGACGTGGACAAATAGATACATGTACTCGTGACGTGGACATATAGATACATGTAGTCGTATCGTGGACATATATATATACATGTACTAGTATCGTGGACATATAGATATATGAACTAGTATCGTGGACATATAGATACATGTACTAGTATCGTGGACATATAGATACATGTACTCGTATCGAGGACATACAGATACCTGTACTCGTATCGTGGACATATATATACACGTACTCGTATCCTGGACATATAGATACATGTACTCGTGTCGTGGACATATAGATACATGTATTCGTGACGTGGACATATAGATACATGTAGTCGTATCGTGGACATATAGATACATGTGCTCGTATCGTGGACATATAGATACACGTACTCGTGACGTGGACATATATATATACATGTAGTCGTATCGTGGACATATAGATACATGTACCAGTGCATTGACATATATATACATGTACTCGTATCGTGGACATATAGATACATGTGCTCGTATCGTGGACATATAGATACATGTACTCGTGACGTGGACATATAGATACATGTACTAGTATCGTGGACATATAGATACATGTACTCGTATCGTGGACATATAGATACATGTACTCGTATCGTGGACATATAGATACATGTACTAGTATCGTGGACATATAGATACACGTACTCGTATCGTGGACATATATATACATGTACTAGTATCGTGGACATATATATACATGTACTAGTATCGTGGACATATAGATACATGTAGTCGTGACGTGGACATAAAGATACACGTACTCGTGACGTGGACATATAGATACATGTAATCGTATCGTGGACATATAGATACATGTACTCGTGACGTGGACATATACATACATGTACTCGTATCGTGGCCACATAGATACATGTACTCGTGACGCGGACATATAGATAAATGTACTCGTGACGTGGACATATAGATACATGTACTCGTGACGTGGACATATAGATACATGTACTCGTGACGTGGACATATATATACATGTACTCGTGACGTGGACATATAGATACATGTACTCGTGACGTGGACATATAGATACATGTACTCGTGACGTGGACAAATAGATACATGTACTCGTGACGTGGACATATAGATACATGTAGTCGTATCGTGGACATATATATATACATGTACTAGTATCGTGGACATATAGATATATGAACTAGTATCGTGGACATATAGATACATGTACTAGTATCGTGGACATATAGATACATGTACTAGTATCGTGGACATATAGATACATGTACTCGTATCGTGGACATATAGATACATGTACTCGTATCGTGGACATATAGATACATGTACTAGTATCGTGGACATATAGATACATGTAGTCGTATCGAGGACAATATATATACATATAGTCGTATCATGGACAATATATATACATGTAGTCGTATCGTGGACATATAGATACATGTACTCGTATCGTGGACATATGGATACATGTAGTCGTATCGTGGACATATAGATGCATATAGTAGTAGCGTTGACATATAGATACATGTAATCGTATCGTGGACATATAGATACATGTAGTCGTATCGTGGACATATAGATGCATATAGTAGTATCGTGGACATATAGATACATGTAGTCGTATCGTGGACATATAGATACATGTACTCGTGACGTGGACATATAGATATATGTAGTCGTATCGTGGACATATAGATACATGTACTCGTATCGTGGACATTTAGATACATGTACTCGTGACGTGGACATATAGATACATGTACTAGTATCGTGGACATATAGATACATGTACTAGTATCGTGGACATATAGATACATGTACTCGTATCGTGGACATATAGATACATTTACTCGTATCGTGGACATATAGATACATGTAGTGGTGTCGTGGACATATAGATACATGTACCAGTGCATTGACATATAGATACATGTACTCGTAACGTGGACATATAGATACATGTACTCGTATCGTAGACATATAGATACATGTACTCGTGACGTGGACATATAGATACATGTACTCGTGTCGTGGACATATAGATACATGTACTAGTATCGTGGACATATAGATACATGTACTCGTATCGTGGACATATAGATACATGTACTCGTATCGTGGACATATAGATACATGTATTCGTGTCGTGGACATATAGATACATGTACTCGTGACGTGGACATATAGATACATGTACTCGTAACGTGGACATATAGATACATGTACTCGTGACGTGGACATATAGATACATGTACTCATATCGTGGACATATAGATATATGTACTCGTATCGTGGACATATAGATACATGTACTCGTGACGTGGACATATAGATACATGTACTCGTGACGTGGACATATAGATACATGTACTCGTAACGTGGACATATAGATACATGTACTCGTGACGTGGACATATAGATACATGTACTCGTGCGTGGACATATAGATACATGTACTCGTGACGTGGACATATAGATACATGTACTCGTAACGTGGACATATAGATACATGTACTCGTGACGTGGACATATAGATACATGTACTCGTGACGTGGACATATAGATACATGTACTCGTGACGTGGACATATAGATACATGTACTCGTATCGTGGACATATAGATACATGTACTCGTATCGTGGACATATAGATACATGTACTCGTATCGTGGACATATATATACATGTACTCGTATCGTGGACATATAGATACATGTACTCGTGTCGTGGACATATAGATACATGTACTCGTATCGTGGACATATAGATACATGTACTCGTATCGTGGACATATAGATACATGTAGTCGTATCGTGGACATATAGATACATGTACTCGTGTCGTGGACATATAGATACATTTAGTCGTATCGTGGACATATATAGATACATGTAGTCGTATCGTGGACATATAGATACATGTAGTCGTATCGTGGACATATAGATACATGTAGTCGTATCGTGGACATATATAGATACATGTAGTCGTATCGTAGACATATAGATACATGTAATGGTGTCCTGGACATATAGATACATGTACTCGTATCGTGGACATATAGATACATGTACTCGTATCGTGGACATATAGATACATGTACTCGTATCGTGGACATATAGATACATGTACTAGTATCGTGGACATATAGATACATGTACTCGTATCGTGGACATATAGATACATGTACTCGCATCGTGGACATATAGATACATGTACTCGTATCGTGGACATATAGATACATGTACTCGTATCGTGGACATATAGATACATGTACTCGTATCGTGGACATATAGATACATGTACTAGTATCGTGGACATATAGATACATGTAGTCGTATCGTGGACATATAGATACATGTAGTCTTATCGTGGACATATAGATACATGTACTCGTATCGTGGACATATAGATACATGTAGTCGTGTCGTGGACATATAGATACATGTACTCGTATCGTGGACATATAGATACATGTACTCGTATCGTGGACATATATATACACGTACTCGTATCGTGGACATATATATACATGTACTCGTATCGTGGACATATAGATACATGTACTCGTATCGTGGACATATATATATACATGTAGTCGTATCGTGGACATATAGATACATGTACTAGTATCGTGGACATATAGATACATGTACTAGTATCGTGGACATATAGATACACGTATTCGTATCGTGGACATATAGATACATGTACTAGTATCGTGGACATATAGATACATGTAGTCGTGTCGTGGACATATAGATACATGTAGTCGTATCGTGGACATATAGATACATGTAGCGGTGTTGTGGACATATAGATACATGTAGTCGTATCCTGGACATATAGATACATGTAGCGGTGTTGTGGACATATAGATACATGTAGTCGTATCGTGGACATATAGATACATGTAGTCGTATCGTGGACATATAGATACACGTACTCGTATCGTGGACATATTGATGCATGTAGTAGTAGCGTTGACATATAGATACATGTATTAGTATCGTGGACATATAGATACATTTACTAGTATCGTGGACATATAGATACATTTACTAGTATCGTGGACATATAGATACATGTACTAGTATCGTGGACATATAGATACATGTACTCGTGACGTGGACATATAGATACATGTACTAGTACGTGGACATATAGATACATGTACTAGTATCGTGGACATATAGATACATGTACTAGTATCGTGGACATATAGATACATGTACTAGTATCGTGGACATATAGATACATGTACTCGTGACGTGGACATATAGATACATGTACTCGTATCGTGGACATTTAGATACATGTACTCGTATCGTGGACATATAGATACATGTACTCGTGACGTGGACATATAGATACATGTACTCGTGACGTGGACATATATATACATGTACTCGTATCGTGGACATATAGATACATGTACTCGTATCGTGGACATATAGATACATGTACTCGTATCGTGGACATATAGATACATGTAGTCGTATCGTGGACATATAGATACATGTACTCGTATCGTGGACATATAGATACATTTACTAGTATCGTGGACATATAGATACATGTACTCGTATCGTGGACATATAGATACATTTACTAGTATCGTGGACATATAGATACATGTACTCGTATCGTGGACATATAGATACATGTACTAGTATCGTGGACATATAGATACATTTACTAGTATCGTGGACATATAGATACATGTACTCGTATCGTGGACATATAGATACACGTACTCGTGACGTGGACATATAGATACATGTACTCGTGACGTGGACATATAGATACATGTACTCGTATCGTAGACATATAGATACATGTACTCGTGACGTGGACATATAGATACATGTACTCGTGACGTGGACATATAGATACATGTACTCGTGACGTGGACATATAGATACATGTAGTGGTGTCGTGGACATATAGATACATGTACTCGTATCGTAGACATTTAGATACATGTACTCGTGACGTGGACATATAGATACATGTACTCGTGACGTGGACATATAGATACATGTACTCGTGACCTGGACATATAGATACATGTACTCGTGACGTGGACATATATATACATGTACTAGTATCGTGGACATATAGATACATGTACTCGTATCGTGGACATATAGATACACGTACTCGTATCGTGGACATATAGATACATGTAGTCGTATCGTGGACATATAGATACATGTAGTCGTATCGTGGACATATAGATACATGTAGTCGTATCGTGGACATATAGATACATGTACTAGTATCGTGGACATATAGATACATGTAGTCGTATCGTTGACATATATATACATGTACTAGTATCGTGGACATATAGATATATGTACTCGTATCGTGGACATATAGATACATGTAGTCGTATCGTGGACATATAGATGCATGTAGTAGTAGCGTTGACATATAGATACATGTACTAGTATCGTGGACATATAGATACATGTACTCGTGACGTGGACATATAGATACATGTACTCGTATCGTGGACATATAGATACATGTACTCGTATCGTGGACATATAGATACATGTACTCGTATCGTGGACATATAGATACATGTACTCTTGACGTGGACACATAGATACATGTACTCGTGACGTGGACATATAGATACATGTACTAGTATCGTGGACATATAGATACATGTACTCGTATCGTGGACATATAGATACATGTACTAGTATCGTGGACATATAGATACATGTAGTGGTGTCGTGGACATATAGATACATGTACCAGTGCATTGACATATAGATACATGTAGTCGTGACGTGGACATATAGATACATGTACTCGTATCGTAGACATACATATACATGTACTCGTGACGTGGATATATAGATACATGTACTCGTGACGTGGACATATATATACATGTACTCGTATCGTGGACATATAGATACATGTACTCGTGACGTGGACATATAGATACATGTACTCGTGACGTGGACATATATATACATGTACTCGTATCGTGGACATATAGATACATGTACTCGTGACGTGGACATATAGATACATGTACTCGTGACGTGGACATATAGATACATGTACTCGTGACGTGGACATATAGATACATGTAGTCGTATCGTGGACATATAGATACATGTACTCGTGACGTGGACATATAGATACATGTAGTCGTGACGTGGACATATAGATACATGTACTCGTGATGTGGACATATAGATACATGTACTCGTGACGTGGACATATATATACATGTACTCGTATCGTGGACATATAGATACATGTAGTCGTATCGTGGACATATAGATACATGTAGTCGTATCGTGGACATATATATACATGTACTAGTATCGTGGACATATAGATACATGTAGTCGTATCGTGGACATATATATACATGTACTAGTATCGTGGACACATAGATACATGTACTAGTATCGTGGACACATAGATACATGTACTAGTATCGTGGACACATAGATACATGTACTAGTATCGTGGACATATAGATACATTTACTCGTGACGTGGACATATAGATACATGTACTCGTGACGTGGACATATAGATATACATGTACTCGTGACGTGGACATATAGATACATGTACTCGTGACGTGGACATATAGATACATGTACTAGTATCGTGGACATATAGATACACGTACTCGTGACGTGGACATATATATACATGTAGTCGTATCGTGGACACATAGATACATGTAGTCGTATCGTGGACATATATATACATGTAGTCGTATCGTGAACATATATATACATGTACTCGTATCGTGGACATATAGATATACATGTACTAGTATCGTGGACATATAGATACATGTACTCGTGACGTGGACATATAGATACATGTACTAGTATCGTGGACATATAGATACATGTACTCGTGACGTGGACATATAGATACATGTACTAGTATCGTGGACACATAGATACATGTCCTAGTATCGTGGACATAAGATACATGTAGTCGTACCGTGGACATATAGATACATGTAGTGGTATCGTGGACATAAGATACATGTACTCGTATCGTGGACATAAGATACATGTATTCCTATCGAGGACATATAGATACCTGTACTCGTATCGTGGACATATATATACACGTACTCGTATCGTGGACATATAGATACATGTAGTTGTGTCGTGGACATATAGATAGGCCTACATGTAGTCGTATCGTGGACATATAGATACATGTAGTCGTATCGTGGACATATAGATACATGTAGTGGTATCGTGGACATATAGATACATGTACTCGTGACGTGGACATATAGATACATGTACTCGTGACGTGGACATATAGATACATGTACTCGTGACGTGGACATATATATACATGTAGTCGTATCGTGGACACATAGATACATGTAGTCGTATCGTGGACATATATATACATGTAGTCGTATCGTGAACATATATATACATGTACTCGTATCGTGGACATATAGATATACATGTACTAGTATCGTGGACATATAGATACATGTACTCGTGACGTGGACATATAGATACATGTACTAGTATCGTGGACATATAGATACATGTACTCGTGACGTGGACATATAGATACATGTACTAGTATCGTGGACACATAGATACATGTCCTAGTATCGTGGACATAAGATACATGTAGTCGTACCGTGGACATATAGATACATGTAGTGGTATCGTGGACATAAGATACATGTACTCGTATCGTGGACATAAGATACATGTATTCCTATCGAGGACATATAGATACCTGTACTCGTATCGTGGACATATATATACACGTACTCGTATCGTGGACATATAGATACATGTAGTTGTGTCGTGGACATATAGATAGGCCTACATGTAGTCGTATCGTGGACATATAGATACATGTAGTCGTATCGTGGACATATAGATACATGTAGTGGTATCGTGGACATATAGATACATGTACTCGTGACGTGGACATATAGATACATGTACTCGTGACGTGGACATATAGATACATGTACTCGTGACGTGGACATATAGATACATGTACTCTTATCGTGGACATATATATACATGTACTCGTATCGTGGACATATAGATACATGTACTCGTATCGTGGACATATAGATACATGTACTAGTATCGTGGACATATAGATACATGTACTCTTATCGTGGACATATAGATACATGTACTCTTATCGTGGACATATAGATACATGTACTCGTGACGTGGACATATAGATACACGTACTCGTATCGTGGACATATAGATACATGTACCAGTGCATTGACATATAGATACATGTGCTCGTATCGTGGACATATAGATACATGTACTCGTGACGTGGACATATAGATACACGTACTCGTATCGTGGACATATAGATACATGTACCAGTGCATTGACATATAGATACATGGGCTTGTATACTCAATCTACTATGACTGGATTCCATGTCCGGAGAGCTACCGTATTGTGGTGACAACGTTTAGTGAGAAATACAGACACCGCTATTGAAATTTCCATAGGCCACCATTATAACACACAGCGCGATTATATGTTCCCCAAAATAGATTGGCACAATAGACAGTAGTTTTCAACAGACCATTGAGCCACAAGAAAACGTCAAATTTCAATGGGGTTGCTCGATTGCGTTTTTTAAATGTCCCACTAAAGGCAACCACCCCCTACCCTGAAGGTACTTTGGTGGTGAATGTTGCACTGACACCTACATTTATAATATGCTGTTTATTTGTCACCAAATAGTATGCAAATATTCTAAAATATTCCCAAATGACGCTCATATATTGTATTTTAGTATTTAGAAGTCATTTGCACTATTGGTGACAATACCTACTCAGCCAATCAGTTCATGTATTCACTTTTTCAACCAATCCGAAACCACTATATCAATAACATCGTCTGCCCTCTACTATGCCTCCGAACCATATTGGGAGTGGGAAATCATTCGACCACAGTTCCTTGCAATATCAACTACTATATACAAAGCATATTACATGTCTCACCAATACTAAATGTATGTAGTTAAACTGGTACTCCAGCTATTGTAGGTGCGATTGACTGCCATACCAGATGATGAGGATCGATGTCCTATATACCAGGATCTGTTGCATTTCTATCTATATTCCTGTATATACACATTAGTATGTATGCCTATGCGTGTTCGTACCTCTATGCCTGCGGACACATCTATTCGCATTGCAAACAAATTAAACAATTGTTGATATCGATGAAAGCCATGCCAAGACACATCTGTTCAATATTTTGCTGTCAGCTTTATCTTCTACAGCCGAAGGCTATTTTAAATGTCATTGCTGAAGATTGTATAGGCGTTATTACAACAAATCAAATAATATACCATATGAGAGACACATCCTGAAGAGAGTAGTCATTTTAGATTTTTGGAGGATAGTGCAATGATACAGACCCATTCCAGAGTCTCATCTGGTTCTTTTACGTGCACGGTGTACAGCACCGACACGAGACTTCGGCATAAAGTACAATCTGAAAGACTGTTAATTTTATTATGGTCAGATGGGGGATTGAACCTGCGATCCCTGGATTACCAGTCCAACGTGTTACCACTGGACTACAGATCAGTCTCCATTTCCACAGAGAAGTTTATTATATATATTATAGGCCTACTTGAATAATCAAACGGTTACCTTTCTGGGCCACTTTTAAAATAACAATAATATGTTCTGTGTGTGTATTGTACGTTTATTTATCGTCGCTACCGGTTGCCCATATGAGCGACGCCTCCTGAAGAGATTAGTCATTTTAGATGTTTGGAGGATAGTGCAACGATACAGAGAGAGACCCATTCCAGATTCTCCTCTGGTTCTTTTACGCGCACGATGTAAAGCACCGACATGAGACCTCTGTTTAAAGTCTCATCTGAAAGACTGATATGTTCTGTGTATACAACGTATGCTATTTATAGTTTTTGACCATCATGCGTACCAAGTTCGTTAATAAAGATGCAGACTAGTTATCCCTAGTAAACGAACATGGTACGCATGGTACTCTTTTATGCTTTCTGAACTTGGTACTCTTTTATGCTTTCTGAACTTGGTACTCTTTTATGCTTTCTGAACTTGGTACTCTTTTATGCTTTCTGAACTTGGTACTCTTTTATGCTTTCTGAACTTGGTACTCTTTTATGCTTTCTGAACTTGGTACTCTTTTATGCTTTCTAATGAATGATTAAGTTTGTCACTGAAAGAAAACTCCATTTTCTATGTCACTGCTTAAGTTTCGTATTCCTGCGCGGTTGGTACTTTTGTATTTTAACTAGTTTCTGACAACCATGAACGGTTGTGTGTTATGGTGAAATGAGGTTCCAGACAGGGGCAATTAAAATGAATAAAATTTGATAACAACTATTATATTAGCCATTATCATTGGAAATCATAAAAGAAAAAGACGCTTCCGTTCGATGAAATAAAATCCTATCTTACACTAATAAACATACAATATCATGTCAGCTACTGTGTCCACGTCACTGGTATATTCAGCTACTGTGTTCATGCCACAGGTATATTCAGCTACTGTGTTCATGCCCCTGGTATATTCAGCTACTGTGTTCATACCACTGGTATATTCAGCTACTGTGTTCATACCCCTGGTATATTCAGCTACTGTGTTCATGTCCCTGGTATATTCAGCTACTGTGTTCATACCCCCGGTATATTCAGCTACTGTGTTCATACCCCTGGTATATTCAGCTACTGTGTTCATGCCACTGGTATATTCAGCTACTGTGTTCACGTCACTGGTATATTCAGCTGCTGTGTTCATGCCCCTGGTATATTCAGCTACTGTATGCATGTCACTGGTATATTCAGCTACTGTGTTCATGCCCCTGGTATATTCAGCTACTGTGTTCATGCCCCTGGTATATTCAGCTACTGTGTTCATACCACTGGTATATTCAGCTACTGTGTTCATACCCCTGGTATATTCAGCTACTGTGTCCACGTCACTGGTATATCCAGCTACTGTGTTCACGTCACTGCTATATTCAGCTACTGTGTTCATGTCCCTGGTATATTCAGCTACTGTGTCCACGTCACTGGTATATTCAGCTACTGTGTTCATACCCCTGGTATATTCAGCTACTGTGTTCATGTCCCTGGTATATTCAGCTACTGTGTTCATACCCCCGGTATATTCAGCTACTGTGTTCATACCCCTGTTATATTCAGCTACTGTGTTCATGCCACTGGTATATTCAGCGACTGTGTTCACGTCACTGGTATATTCAGCTGCTGTGTTCATGCCCCTGGTATATTCAGCTACTGTATGCATGTCACTGGTATATTCAGCTACTGTGTTCATGCCACTGGTATATTCAGCTACTGTGTTCATGCCCCTGGTATATTCAGCTACTGTGTTCATACCACTGGTATATTCAGCTACTGTGTTCATACCCCTGGTATATTCAGCTACTGTGTTCATGCCACTGGTATATTCAGCTACTGTGTTCATGTCACTGCTATATTCAGCTGCTGTGTTCATACCCCTGATATATTCAGCTACTGTGTCCACGTCACTGGCATATTCAGCTACTGTGTTCATACCCCTGGTATATTCAGCTACTGTGTTCATGCCACTGGTATATTCAGCTACTGTGTTCATGTCACTGGTATATTCAGCTGCTGTGTTCATACCCCTGGTATATTCAGCTACCGTGTCCACGTCACTGGTATATCCAGCTGCTGTGTTCATACCCCTGGTATATTCAGCTGCTGTGTTCATACCCCTGGTATATTCAGCTACTGTGTTCATACCCCTGGTATGTTCAGCTACTGTGTCCACGTCACTGGTATATTCAGCTACTGTGTTCATGCCACAGGTATATTCAGCTACTGTGTTCATACCACTGGTATATTCAGCTACTGTGTTCATACCCCTGGTATATTCAGCTACTGTGTTCATGTCCCTGGTATATTCAGCTACTGTGTTCATACCCCCGGTATATTCAGCTACTGTGTTCATACCCCTGGTATATTCAGCTACTGTGTTCATGCCACTGGTATATTCAGCTACTGTGTTCACGTCACTGGTATATTCAGCTGCTGTGTTCATGCCCCTGGTATATTCAGCTACTGTATGCATATCACTGGTATATTCAGCTACTGTGTTCATACCCCTGGTATATTCAGCTACTGTGTCCACGTCACTGGTATATCCAGCTACTGTGTTCACGTCACTGCTATATTCAGCTACTGTGTTCATGTCCCTGCTATATTCAGCTACTGTGTCCACGTCACTGGTATATTCAGCTACTGTGTTCATACCCCTGGTATATTCAGCTACTGTGTCCACGTCCCTGGTATATTCAGCTACTGTGTTCATACCCCCGGTATATTCAGCTACTGTGTTCATACCCCTGGTATATTCAGCTACTGTGTTCATGCCACTGGTATATTCAGCTACTGTGTTCACGTCACTGGTATATTCAGCTGCTGTGTTCATGCCCCTGGTATAGTCAGCTACTGTATGCATGTCACTGGTATATTCAGCTACTGTGTTCATACCCCTGGTATATTCAGCTACTGTGTCCACGTCACTGGTATATTCAGCTACTGTGTTCATACCCCTGGTATATTCAGCTACTGTGTTCATGTCCCTGGTATATTCAGCTACTGTGTTCATACCCCCGGTATATTCAGCTACTGTGTTCATACCCCTGGTATATTCAGCTACTGTGTTCATGCCACTGGTATATTCAGCAACTGTGTTCACGTCACTGGTATATTCAGCTGCTGTGTTCATGCCCCTGGTATATTCAGCTACTGTATGCATGTCACTGGTATATTCAGCTACTGTGTTCATGCCACTGGTATATTCAGCTACTGTGTTCATGCCCCTGGTATATTCAGCTACTGTGTTCATACCACTGGTATATTCAGCTACTGTGTTCATATCCCTGGTATATTCAGCTACTGTGTTCATGCCACTGGTATATTCAGCTACTGTGTTCATGTCACTGCTATATTCAGCTGCTGTGTTCATACCCCTGATATATTCAGCTACTGTGTCCACGTCACTGGCATATTCAGCTACTGTGTTCATACCCCTGGTATATTCAGCTACTGTGTTCATGCCACTGGTATATTCAGCTACTGTGTTCATGTCACTGGTATATTCAGCTGCTGTGTTCATACCCCTGGTATATTCAGCTACCGTGTCCACGTCACTGGTATATCCAGCTGCTGTGTTCATACCCCTGGTATATTCAGCTGCTGTGTTCATACCCCTGGTATATTCAGCTACTGTGTTCATACCCCTGGTATGTTCAGCTACTGTGTCCACGTCACTGGTATATTCAGCTACTGTGTTCATGCCACAGGTATATTCAGCTACTGTGTTCATACCACTGGTATATTCAGCTACTGTGTTCATACCCCTGGTATATTCAGCTACTGTGTTCATGTCCCTGGTATATTCAGCTACTGTGTTCATACCCCCGGTATATTCAGCTACTGTGTTCATACCCCTGGTATATTCAGCTACTGTGTTCATGCCACTGGTATATTCAGCTACTGTGTTCACGTCACTGGTATATTCAGCTGCTGTGTTCATGCCCCTGGTATATTCAGCTACTGTATGCATGTCACTGGTATATTCAGCTACTGTGTTCATCCCCCTGGTATATTCAGCTACTGTGTCCACGTCACTGGTATATCCAGCTACTGTGTTCACGTCACTGCTATATTCAGCTACTGTGTTCATGTCCCTGGTATATTCAGCTACTGTGTCCACGTCACTGGTATATTCAGCTACTGTGTTCATACCCCTGGTATATTCAGCTACTGTGTCCACGTCCCTGGTATATTCAGCTACTGTGTTCATACCCCCGGTATATTCAGCTACTGTGTTCATACCCCTGGTATATTCAGCTACTGTGTTCATGCCACTGGTATATTCAGCTACTGTGTTCACGTCACTGGTATATTCAGCTGCTGTGTTCATGCCCCTGGTATATTCAGCTACTGTATGCATGTCACTGGTATATTCAGCTACTGTGTTCATACCCCTGGTATATTCAGCTACTGTGTCCACGTCACTGGTATATCCAGCTACTGTGTTCACGTCACTGCTATATTCAGCTACTGTGTTCATGTCCCTGGTATATTCAGCTACTGTGTCCACGTCACTGGTATATTCAGCTACTGTGTTCATACCCCTGGTATATTCAGCTACTGTGTCCACGTCCCTGGTATATTCAGCTACTGTGTTCATACCCCCGGTATATTCAGCTACTGTGTTCATACCCCTGGTATATTCAGCTACTGTGTTCATGCCACTGGTATATTCAGCTACTGTGTTCACGTCACTGGTATATTCAGCTGCTGTGTTCATGCCCCTGGTATATTCAGCTACTGTATGCATGTCACTGGTATATTCAGCTACTGTGTTCATGCCCCTGGTATATTCAGCTACTGTGTTCATGCCCCTGCTATATTCAGCTACTGTGTTCATACCACTGGTATATTCAGCTACTGTGTTCATACCCCTGGTACATTCAGCTACTGTGTCCACGTCACTGGTATATCCAGCTACTGTGTTCACGTCACTGCTATATTCAGCTACTGTGTTCATGTCCCTGGTATATTCAGCTACTGTGTCCACGTCACTGGTATATTCAGCTACTGTGTTCATACCCCTGGTATATTCAGCTACTGTGTTCATGCCACTGGTATATTCAGCTACTGTGTTCATGTCACTGCTATATTCAGCTGCTGTGTTCATACCCCTGATATATTCAGCTACTGTGTCCACGTCACTGGTATATTCAGCTACTGTGTTCATACCCCTGGTATATTCAGCTACTGTGTTCATGCCACTGGTATATTCAGCTACTGTGTTCATGTCACTGGTATATTCAGCTGCTGTGTTCATACCCCTGGTATATTCAGCTACCGTGTCCACGTCACTGGTATATCCAGCTGCTGTGTTCATACCCCTGGTATATTCAGCTGCTGTGTTCATACCCCTGGTATATTCAGCTACTGTGTTCATACCCCTGGTATGTTCAGCTACTGTGTCCACGTCACTGGTATATTCAGCTACTGTGTTCATCTCCTGGTATATTCAGCTACTGTGTCCACGTCACTGGTATATCCAGCTACTGTGTTCATACCCCTGGTATATTCAGCTACTGTGTTCATACCCCTGGTATATTCAGCTACTGTGTTCATACCCCTGGTATATTCAGCTACTGTGTTCATGTCCCTGGTATATTCAGCTACTGTGTTCATACCCCTGGTATATTCAGCTACTGTATTCATGTCACTGGTATATTCAGCTACTGTGTTCATGTCCCTGGTATATTCAGCTACTGTGTTCATGCCACTGGTATATTCAGCTACTGTGTTCATGCCACTGGTATATTCAGCTACTGTGTTCATGCCACTGGTATATTCAGCTACTGTGTTCATACCCCTGGTATATTCAGCTACTGTGTTCATACCCCTGGTATATTCAGCTACTGTGTGCATACCCCTGGTATATTCAGCTGCTGTGTTCATACCCCTGGTATATTCAGCTACTGTGTTCATACCCCTGGTATATTCAGCTACTGTGTTCATACCCCTGGTATATTCAGCTGCTGTGTTCATGTCCCTGGTATATTCAGCTACTGTGTTCATGCCCCTGGTATATTCAGCTACTGTGTTCATGCCACTGCTATATTCAGCTACTGTGTTCATACCCCTGGTATATTCAGCTACTGTGTTCATACCACTGGTATATTCAGCTACTGTGTTCATACCCCTGGTATATTCAGCTACTGTGTCCACGTCACTGGTATATCCAGCTACTGTGTTCACGTCACTGCTATATTCAGCTACTGTGTTCATGTCCCTGGTATATTCAGCTACTGTGTCCACGTCACTGGTATATTCAGCTACTGTGTTCATACCCCTGGTATATTCAGCTACTGTGTCCACGTCCCTGGTATATTCAGCTACTGTGTTCATACCCCCGGTATATTCAGCTACTGTGTTCATACCCCTGGTATATTCAGCTACTGTGTTCATGCCACTGGTATATTCAGCTACTGTGTTCACGTCACTGGTATATTCAGCTGCTGTGTTCATGCCCCTGGTATATTCAGCTACTGTATGCATGTCACTGGTATATTCAGCTACTGTGTTCATGCCCCTGGTATATTCAGCTACTGTGTTCATGCCCCTGCTATATTCAGCTACTGTGTTCATACCACTGGTATATTCAGCTACTGTGTTCATACCCCTGGTACATTCAGCTACTGTGTCCACGTCACTGGTATATCCAGCTACTGTGTTCACGTCACTGCTATATTCAGCTACTGTGTTCATGTCCCTGGTATATTCAGCTACTGTGTCCACGTCACTGGTATATTCAGCTACTGTGTTCATACCCCTGGTATATTCAGCTACTGTGTTCATGCCACTGGTATATTCAGCTACTGTGTTCATGTCACTGCTATATTCAGCTGCTGTGTTCATACCCCTGATATATTCAGCTACTGTGTCCACGTCACTGGTATATTCAGCTACTGTGTTCATACCCCTGGTATATTCAGCTACTGTGTTCATGCCACTGGTATATTCAGCTACTGTGTTCATGTCACTGGTATATTCAGCTGCTGTGTTCATACCCCTGGTATATTCAGCTACCGTGTCCACGTCACTGGTATATCCAGCTGCTGTGTTCATACCCCTGGTATATTCAGCTGCTGTGTTCATACCCCTGGTATATTCAGCTACTGTGTTCATACCCCTGGTATGTTCAGCTACTGTGTCCACGTCACTGGTATATTCAGCTTACTGTGTTCATGTCACTGGTATATTCAGCTACTGTGTCCACGTCACTGGTATATCCAGCTACTGTGTTCATACCACTGGTATATTCAGCTACTGTGTCCACGTCCCTGGTATATTCAGCTACTGTGTCCACGTCACTGGTATAATCAGCTACTGTGTTCATACCCCTGGTATATTCAGCTACTGTGTTCATACCCCTGGTATATTCAGCTACTGTGTTCATACCCCTGGTATATTCATCTACTGTGTTCACGTCACTGCTATATTCAGCTACTGTGTTCATACACCTGGTATATTCAGCTACTGTGTTCATGCCACTGGTATATCCAGCTACTGTGTTCATACCCCTGGTATATTCAGCTACTGTATGCATGTCACTGGTATAGTTAGCTACTGTGTCCACGTCACTGGTATATTCAGCTACTGTGTTCATACCCCTGGTATATTCAGCTACTGTGTTCATGCCACTGGTATATTCAGCTACTGTGTTCATGCCACTGGTATATTCAGCTACTGTGTTCATACCCCTGGTATATTCAGCTACTGTGTTCATACCCCTGGTATATTCAGCTACTGTGTGCATACCCCTGGTATATTCAGCTGCTGTGTTCATACCCCTGGTATATTCAGCTACTGTGTTCATACCACTGGTATATTCAGCTACTGTGTTCATACCCCTGGTATATTCAGCTACTGTGTCCACGTCACTGGTATATCCAGCTACTGTGTTCACGTCACTGCTATATTCAGCTACTGTGTTCATGTCCCTGGTATATTCAGCTACTGTGTCCACGTCACTGGTATATTCAGCTACTGTGTTCATACCCCTGGTATATTCAGCTACTGTGTCCACGTCCCTGGTATATTCAGCTACTGTGTTCATACCCCCGGTATATTCAGCTACTGTGTTCATACCCCTGGTATATTCAGCTACTGTGTTCATGCCACTGGTATATTCAGCTACTGTGTTCATGTCACTGGTATATTCAGCTGCTGTGTTCATACCCCTGGTATATTCAGCTACTGTGTCCATGTCACTGGTATATTCAGCTACTGTGTTCATACCCCTGGTATATTCAGCTACTGTGTTCATGCCACTGGTATATTCAGCTACTGTGTTCATGTCACTGCTATATTCAGCTACTGTGTTCATACCCCTGGTATATTCAGCTACTGTGTCCACGTCACTGGTATATTCAGCTACTGTGTTCATACCCCTGGTATATTCAGCTACTGTGTTCATGCCACTGGTATATTCAGCTACTGTGTTCATGTCACTGCTATATTCAGCTGCTGTGTTCATACCCCTGGTATATTCAGCTACTGTGTCCACGTCACTGGTATATCCAGCTGCTGTGTTCATACCCCTGGTATATTCAGCTGCTGTGTTCATACCCCTGGTATATTCAGCTACTGTGTTCATGTCACTGGTATATTCAGCTTACTGTGTTCATGTCACTGGTATATTCAGCTACTGTGTCCACGTCACTGGTATATCCAGCTACTGTGTTCATACCACTGGTATATTCAGCTACTGTGTCCACGTCCCTGGTATATTCAGCTACTGTGTCCACGTCACTGGTATAATCAGCTACTGTGTTCATACCCCTGGTATATTCAGCTACTGTGTTCATACCCCTGGTATATTCAGCTACTGTGTTCATACCCCTGGTATATTCATCTACTGTGTTCACGTCACTGCTATATTCAGCTACTGTGTTCATACACCTGGTATATTCAGCTACTGTGTTCATGCCACTGGTATATCCAGCTACTGTGTTCATACCCCTGGTATATTCAGCTACTGTATGCATGTCACTGGTATAGTTAGCTACTGTGTCCACGTCACTGGTATATTCAGCTACTGTGTTCATACCCCTGGTATATTCAGCTACTGTGTTCATGCCACTGGTATATTCAGCTACTGTGTTCATGCCACTGGTATATTCAGCTACTGTGTTCATACCCCTGGTATATTCAGCTACTGTGTTCATACCCCTGGTATATTCAGCTACTGTGTGCATACCCCTGGTATATTCAGCTGCTGTGTTCATACCCCTAGTATATTCAGCTACTGTGTTCATACCCCTGGTATATTCAGCTACTGTGTTCATACCCCTGGTATATTCAGCTGCTGTGTTCATGTCCCTGGTATATTCAGCTACTGTGTTCATGCCCCTGGTATATTCAGCTACTGTGTTCATGCCACTGCTATATTCAGCTACTGTGTTCATACCCCTGGTATATTCAGCTACTGTGTTCATACCACTGGTATATTCAGCTACTGTGTTCATACCCCTGGTATATTCAGCTACTGTGTCCACGTCACTGCTATATTCAGCTACTGTGTTCACGTCACTGGTATATTCAGCTACTGTGTTCATGTCACTGGTATATTCAGCTACTGTGTTCATACCCCTGGTATATTCAGCTACTGTGTCCACGTCACTGGTATATTCAGCTACTGTGTTCATACCCCTGGTATATTCAGCTACTGTGTTCATGCCACTGGTATATTCAGCTACTGTGTTCATACCCCTGGTATTTTCAGCTACTGTGTCCACGTCACTGGTATATCCAGCTACTGTGTTCACGTCACTGCTATATTCAGCTACTGTGTTCATACCCCTGGTATATTCAGCTACTGTGTTCATGCCACTGGTATATTCAGCTACTGTGTTCATGTCCCTGGTATATTCAGCTACTGTGTTCATGTCCCTGGTATATTCAGCTACTATGTTCATGCCACTGGTATATTCAGCTACTGTGTCCACGTCACTGGTATATTCAGCTACTGTGTTCATGTCCCTAGTATATTCAGCTACTGTGTTCATACCCCTGGTATATTCAGCTACTGTGTTCATGCCACTGCTATATTCAGCTACTGTGTTCATGTCACTGCTATATTCAGCTGCTGTGTTCATACCCCTGGTATATTCAGCTACTGTGTTCATGCCACTGGTATATTCAGCTACTGTGTTCATGTCACTGGTATATTCAGCTGCTGTGTTCATACTCCTGGTATATTCAGCTACTGTGTTCATGTCACTGCTATATTCAGCTGCTGTGTTAATACCCCTGGTATATTCAGCTACTGTGTTCATGCCACTGGTATATTCAGCTACTGTGTTCATGTCACTGGTATATTCAGCTGCTGTGTTCATACTCCTGGTATATTCAGCTACTGTGTCCACGTCACTGGTATATCCAGCTGCTGTGTTCATACCCCTGGTATATTCAGCTGCTGTGTTCATACCCCTGGTATATTCAGCTACTGTGTTCATGTCCCTGGTATATTCAGCTACTGTGTTCATGTCCCTGGTATATTCAGCTACTATGTTCATGCCACTGGTATATTCAGCTACTGTGTCCACGTCACTGGTATATTCAGCTACTGTGTTCATGTCCCTGGTATATTCAGCTACTGTGTTCATACCCCTGGTATATTCAGCTACTGTGTTCATGCCACTGCTATATTCAGCTACTGTGTTCATGTCACTGCTATATTCAGCTGCTGTGTTCATACCCCTGGTATATTCAGCTACTGTGTTCATGCCACTGGTATATTCAGCTACTGTGTTCATGTCACTGGTATATTCAGCTGCTGTGTTCATACTCCTGGTATATTCAGCTACTGTGTCCACGTCACTGGTATATCCAGCTGCTGTGTTCATACCCCTGGTATATTCAGCTGCTGTGTTCATACCCCTGGTATATTCAGCTACTGTGTTCATACCCCTGGTATATTCAGCTACTGTGTCCACGTCCCTGGTATATTCAGCTACTGTGTCCACGTCACTGCTATATTCAGCTACTGTGTTCATGCCACTGGTATATTCAGCTACTGTGTTCATGTCCCTGGTATATTCAGCTACTGTGTTCATGCCACTGCTATATTCAGCTACTGTGCTCATGCCACTGGTATATTCAGCTACTGTGTTCATGCCACTGGTATATTCAGCTACTGTGTTCATGTCACTGGTATATTCTGTGTGTCTCTCCGATTCTTGGTGTTTTGAGAACGTTTGTTTAGCCGCTTTACAGTTTATGCAAACATTGGATATGAAAGTTAGTTGTTAGAACTTGTGAACCACAACCCATGATACATTAGGAATGCTACAAACTATTAAAGTAACACACCTATCATTAATTGCATCGTTGTATCTTTCTAGATGTACACGGTAACTGCTATGATGCGAATGGACAATTCTACACGTGGGGTAACCCGTGCGGACAATTCATGTGCCATTGTCTTCGGCGCGGCGAGCAGTGCAATAAACAGACCGGTGCTTGTCCCAACGGCTGTGAATTAGGTTGGACCGGCCCAGGGTGCCAATTCAGTAAGTAACCTATCACCTCTGTTACATAAAGCCTGACATTAAATAACATTTCATGTAACCCTTTGTTTTTATTTAACCCATTTCATTCTGGATACCTTTAAAGGCTTTTACAAATAACATTGATCTAGATCAGCCGCAGCGTGACGCTGTGTGCTGATCAGGATCTATGTTCTTTGCTACATAACCAAGTGTCTTAGCAAGATCATCTGAATAGCGAACAGCATAGAGCCTGATCAGACGACACGTTACGTGGCAGCTGATCTGGCTCTATGTTCTTTGCAAATACCGTTTGAACGGTATCCAGAATCAAATGGGTTAATATATTCCTTTTCCATCCATATACACTGTTGCTTCTCCGGACATCCTTACCAACACTATCTACCTTCCACGATCCAATATTTTAATATTAAAATTATGGTCATACGCACTCATCGCAAGAAAATGCGTATCTTGCAGTTTGCGCTGTTCCAATGATGATATATTGACCAGATCCGACACAAGGCAAATCGCAAATCTGGACTAAATACATTTTATAGAGATCAAAGATACCGTAACTGCTGTAACAAAATAGACATAGAAGACGAATATCATTTTAGTAGTGTACGCAAAAAGTACATACATAAATATTACCATTCTTAGCCATCAATGTATAAGTTTGTACAATAGCTAAAATCAATAAGAATGTGCTGTGTAACTTGTCCAACTATGTCAAAGCAGCATTGCATTTAAGAAACACATTGCTGAATAACCAAATGCTTATTTAGTACATTATATGTTCATCCTCTTTACCGTAATTTGTAATCAGCAATATACTGATAGAAACGTTCTTGTTAAACTGATTGAAATTATATGAATATTGTTCACAATTATGATATGATATATCACATGACCAGTAAGTATGTCTAATAATATATTGAGCCTTTCGACGATGTACTATATACACGTCTTGTAAATAAACAACTGTTCTGTTCTGCTCCATATTTATTTCATTGAAAACAATAATTAATGTAAATATAAGTAATAGTTTCCTATCGGGGTGTGAACTACATTGGCCTACATACACCTTAGCCACGCCCAATGTAGTTCATACCCCAATGAAAACTATTAACCCGGAATTCATTCCTTAAAATTGTGGCATCTTACATGTAATCTCATGTGCACTTGTGTTTAAAGATCAACACATCTTACCGTAAAAAACCGTCGATTCAATTCAAATAATCGATAAATTCCGAGACATTCATGTTTTATTAGTGTTTATAAATAATGGCTTTTCTTCGGTAAATGTTGTTGATATTTGAACACAGTGAAGTCCGGGTGCCTATGATTCAGTATGGAACACGTTAAACACACTGGAATAAGTGAACTTATGTATGTTATGAAACATTTATCAATTGTATCTGTACATTTCCCAAAAGAAAATTCAGCATTTCAAGAGCATGTTGATACGAACTTCGGATTAAACGTTGTCAGGACAACGGATGGCTATCTAACAACCTGTACTGAGCAGACCAGCGATGGCGACAATCCATTCATCCGGGTAACTCTAGACGAAGCAATATATGTTCAGGACGTGATTATTACCTTTAAAAATGTATGTAAGTAGCAGAATATGGTCAAATGTTTATTTAAATTTTATTTATTTTACAACGATTGCAAAGCAAGTTCTAACAACTTTTATTAATCACTCTCGTTGGCGCGGATGATAGCGTATATGTGGTCAATCGTGTGGGAGGAAACCGGAGTACCCGGAGAAAACCCACCTGTCTGATCTGGCGACAACCGTACCATCTCACATGCATTGGTGAGAAGCGAGCGCGCTAACCACTGCGCTAATCGGACAGCAATGGTATCAATAGGTATGGTGATAATACACGGACTCTATGAATAAAAGTAACATCTTAAAGTTGAGAGCTATAACTTTGCCATTTGAAAGAACCCGTATGTTACATATATGTTCAGTTAACGTCTAGAGTACTCTAACGCCGGGTTGTGGACCCGCATCTACACATCCACTAGAGTACTATCAAGCCGGGTTGTGGACCCGCATCTACAAATCCACTAGAGTACTCTCAAGCCGGGTTGTGGACCCGCATCGACATAGCCACTAGAGTACTCTCAAGCCGGGTTGTGGACCCGCATCGACATAGTCACTAGAGTACTCTCACGCCGGGTTGTGGACCCGCATCGACATAGCCACTAGAGTACTCTCAAGCCGGGTTGTTGAGCCGCATCTACACATCCACTAGAGTACTCTCAAGCCGGGTTGTGGACCCGCATCTACACATCCACTAGAGTACTCTCACGCCGGGTTGTGGACCCGCATCTACACATCCACTAGAGTACTCTCAAGATGGTTGTGGACCCGCATCTACACAGCCACTAGAGTTCTCTCAAGCCGGGTTGTGGACCCTCATCTACACAGCCACTAGAGTTATCTCACGCCGGGTTGTAGACCCGCATCTACAAAGCCACTAGAGTTCTCTCACGCCGGGTTGTGGACCCTCATCTACACAGCCACTAGAGTTCTCTCACGCCGGGTTGTGGACCCGCATCTACACAGCCACTAGAGTACTCTCAGGCTGGGTTGTGGACCGGCATCTACACAGCCACTAGAGTTCTCTCAAGCCGGGTTGTGGACCCGCATCTACACAGTCACTAGAGTACTCTCAAGCCGGATTGTGGACCCGCATCTACACAGCCACTAGAGTACTCTCATGCCGGGCTGTGGACCCGCATCTACACAGCCACTAGAGTACTCTCAAGCCGGGTTGTGGACCCGCATCTACACAGCCACTAGAGTACTCTCATGCCGGGTTGTGGACCCGCATCTACACAGCCACTAGAGTACTCTCAAGCCGCATTGTGGACCCGCATCTACACAGCCACTAGAGTACTCTCAAGCCGGGTTGTGGACCCGCATCTACACAGCCACTAGAGTACTCTCATGCGGGTTGTGGATCCTCATCTACACAGCCACTAGAGTTCTCTCAAGCCGGGTTGTGGACCCGCATCTACACAGCCACTAGAGTTCTCGCACCGGGGTGTGGACCCGCATCTACACATCCACTAGAGTACTCTCATGCCGGGTTGTGGACCCGCATCGACATAGCCACTAGAGTACTCTCACGCCGGGTTGTGGACCCGCATCTACACATCCACTAGAGTACTCTCATGCCGGGTTGTGGACCCGCATCGACATAGCCACTAGAGTTCTCGCAAGCCGTGGTGTGGACCCGCATCTACACATCCACTAGAGTACTCTCATGCCGGTAGTGGATCCTCATCTACACAGTCACTAGAGTACTCTCAAGCCGGGTTGTGGACCCGCATCTACACAGCCACTAGAGTACTCTCAAGCCGGGTTGTGGACCCGCATCTACAAAGCCACTAGAGTACTCTCAAGCCGGGTTGTGGACCCGCATCTACACAGCCACTAGAGTACTCTCAAGCCGGGTTGTTCACCCGCATCTACACAGCCACTAGAGTACTCTCAAGCCGGGTTGTGGACCCGCATCTACACAGCCACTTGAGTACTATCAAGCCGTGTTGTGGACCCGCATCTACACTGTCACTACAGTACTCTCAAGCCGGGTTGTGGACCCGCATCTACACAGCCACTAGAGTACTCTCAAGCCGGATTGTGGACCCGCATCTACACAGCCACTAGAGTATTCTCACGCCGGGTTGTGACCCGCATCGACATAGCCACTTGAGTACTCTCACGCCGGGTTGTGGACCCGCATCTACACATCCACTAGAGTACTCTCAAGCCGGGTTGTGGACCCGCATCTACACATCCACTAGAGTACTCTCAAGCCTGAGTGTGGACCCGCATCGACATAGCCACTAGAGTACTCTCAAGCCGGATTGTGGACCCGCATCTACACTGCCACTAGAGTACTCTCACGCCGGGTTGTGGACCCGCATCTACACATCCACTAGAGTACTCTCAAGCCGGGTTGTGGTCCCGCATCTACACATCCACTAGAGTACTCTCTAGCCGGATTGTGGACCCGCATCGACATAGCCACTAGAGTACTCTCAAGACGGATTGTGGAACCGCATCGACATAGCCACTAGAGTACTCTCAAGCCGGATTGTGGACCCGCATCGACATAGCCACTAGAGTACTCTCAAGCTGGATTGTGGACCCGCATCTACACATCCACTAGAGTACTCTCAAGCCGGATTGTGGACCCGCATCTACATACACACTAGAGTACTCTCACGCCGGGTTGTGAACCCGCATCTACACATCCACTAGAGTAGTCTCAAGCCGAGTTGTGGAACCGCATCTACCCGGCCACTAGAGTTCTCTCACGCCGGGTTGTGGACCCGCATCGACATAGCCACTAGAGTACTCTCACGCCGTGTTGTGGACCCGCATCGACATAGCCACTATAGTACTCTCAAGCCGGGTTGTGGACCCGCATCGACATAGCCACTAGAGTACTCTCAAGCCGGGTTGTGGACCCGCATCGACATAGCCACTAGAGTACTCTCACGCCGGGTTGTGGACCCGCATCGTCATAGCCACTAGAGTACTCTCACGCCGGGTTGTGGACCCGCATCGACATAGTCACTAGAGTACTCTCACGCTGGGTTGTGGACCCGCATCTACACATCCACTAGAGTACTCTCAAGCCGGGTTGTGGACCCGCATCTACACATCCACTAGAGCTCTCTCTCTCAAGCCGGGTTGTGGACCCTCATCTACACAGCCACTAGAGTACTCTCACGCCGGGTTGTAGACCCGCATCTACACAGCCACTAGAGTTTTCTCACGCCGGGTTGTGGACCCTCATCTACACATCCACTAGAGTACTCTCAAGCCGGGTTGTGGTCCCGCATCTACACATCCACTAGAGTACTCTCAAGCCGGATTGTGGACCAGCATCGACATAGCCACTAGAGTACTCTCAAGCCGGATTGTGGACCCGCATCGACATAGCCACTAGAGTACTCTCAAGCCGGATTGTGGACCCGCATCGACATAGCCACTAGAGTACTCTCAAGCCGGATTGTGGACCCGCATCTACACATCCACTAGAGTACTCTCAAGCCGGATTGTGGACCCGCATCTACATAGACACTAGAGTACTCTCACGCCGGGTTGTGAACCCGCATCTACACATCCACTAGAGTAGTCTCAAGCCGAGTTGTGGAACCGCATCTACACAGCCAATAGAGTTCTCTCACGCCGGGTTGTGGACCCGCATCGACATAGCCACTAGAGTACTCTCACCCCGTGTTGTGGACCCGCATCGACATAGCCACTATAGTACTCTCAAGCCGGGTTGTGGACCCGCATCGACATAGCCACTAGAGTACTCTCAAGCCGGGTTGTGGACCCGCATCGACATAGCCACTAGAGTACTCTCACGCCGGGTTGTGGACCCATCGTCATAGCCACTAGAGTACTCTCACGCCGGGTTGTGGACCCGCATCGACATAGTCACTAGAGTACTCTCACGCCGGGTTGTGGACCCGCATCTACACATCCACTAGAGTACTCTCAAGCCGGGTTGTGGACCCGCATCTACACATCCACTAGAGCTCTCTCTCTCAAGCCGGGTTGTGGACCCTCATCTACAAAGCCACTAGAGTTCTCTCACGCCGGGTTGTAGACCCGCATCTACACAGCCACTAGAGTTTTCTCACGCCGGGTTGTGGACCCTCATATACACAGCCTCTAGAGTACTCTCAAACTGGGTTGTGGACCCGCATCTACACAGCCACTAGAGTTCTCTCAAGCCGGTTGTGGACCCGCATCTACGCAGTCACTAGAGTTCTCGCGCCGGGTTGTGGACCCGCATCTACCAGCCACTAGAGTACTCTCAAGCCGGGTTGTGGACCCGCATCTACACAGCCACTAGAGTACTATCAAGCCGGGTTGTGGACCCGCATCTACAAAGCCACTAGAGTACTCTCAAGCCGGGTTGTGGACCCGCATCTACACAGCCACTAGAGTACTCTCAAGCCGGGTTGTTCACCCGCATCTACACAGCCACTAGAGTACTCTCAAGCCGGGTTGTGGACCATCATCTACACAGCCACTAGAGTACTCTCAAGCCGGATTGTGGACCCGCATCTACATAGCCACTATAGTACTCTCACGCCGGGTTGTGACCCGCATCGACATAGCCACTAGAGTACTCTCACGCCGGGTTGTGGACCCGCATCTACACCTCCACTATAGTACTCTCAAGCCGGGTTGTGGACCCGCATCGACATAGCCACTAGAGTACTCTCAAGCCGGATTGTGGACCCGCATCGACATAGCCACTAGAGTACTCTCAAGCCGGATTGTGGACCCGCATCGACATAGCCACTAGAGTACTCTCAAGCCGGATTGTGGGCCCGCATCTACACATCCACTAGAGTACTCTCAAGCCGGATTGTGGACCCGCATCTACATAGATACTAGAGTACTCTCACGCCGGGTTGTGAACCCGCATCTACACATCCACTAGAGTACTCTCAAGCCGGGTTGTGGACCCGCATCTACACAGCCACTAGAGTTCTCTCACGCCGGGTTGTGGACACGCATCGTCATAGCCACTAGAGTACTCTCACGCCGTGTTGTGGACCCGCATCTACACATCCACTAGAGTACTCTCAAGCCGGGTTGTGGACCCGCATCTACACATCCACTAGAGCTCTCTCTCTCAAGCCGGGTTGTGGACCCGCATCGACATAGCCACTAGAGTACTCTCACGCCGGGTTGTGGACCCGCATCTACACAGCCACTAGAGTACTCTCAAACCGGGTTGTGGACCCGCATCTACACAGCCACTAGAGTACTATCAAGCCGGGTTGTGGACCAGCATCTACAAAGCCACTGGAGTATCTCAAGCCGGGTTGGGACCCGCATCTACACAGCCACTAGAGACTCTCAAGCCGGGTTGTTCCCCGCATCTACACAGCCACTAGAGTACTCTCAAGCCGGGTTGTGGACCCGCATCTACACAGCCACTTGAGTACTATCAAGCCGTGTTGTGGACCCGCATCTACACTGTCACTACAGTACTCTCAAGCCGGGTTGTGGACCCGCATCTACACAGCCACTAGAGTACTCTCAAGCCGGATTGTGGACCCGCATCTACACAGCCACTAGAGTATTCTCACGCCGGGTTGTGACCCGCATCGACATAGCCACTTGAGTAC
>CM026391.1:31462878-31527898 GCA_014843695.1 Archivesica marissinica | reverse complement strand
GTTACTGCTTTATATGCCACTGACACCCATCTTATTGTAGTGTAGTGTAGTGTAGTATAACATCAATAGTTACTGCTTTATATGCCACTGGCATCCATCTTATTGTAGTGTAGTGTAGTATAACATCAATAGTTACTGCTTTATATGCCACTGACATCCATCTTATTGTAGTGTAGTGTAGTATAACATCAATAGTTACTGCTTTATATGCCACTGGCATCCATCTTATTGTAGTGTAGTGTAGTATAACATCAATAGTTACTGCTTTATATGCCACTGACATCCATCTTATTGTAGTGTAGTGTAGTATAACATCAATAGTTACTGCTTTATATGCCACTGACATCCATCTTATTGTAGTGTAGTGTAGTATAACATCAATAGTTACTGCTTTATATGCCGCTGGCATCCATCTTATTGTAGTGTAGTATAACATAATAGTTACTGCTTTATATGCCACTGCATCCATCTTATTGTAGTGTAGTATAACATCAATAGTTACTGCTTTATATGCCACTGACATCCATCTTATTGTAGTGTAGTGTAGTGTAGTATAACATCAATAGTTACTGCTTTATATGCCACTGGCATCCATCTTATTGTAGTGTAGTGTAGTATAACATCAATAGTTACTGCTTTATATGCCGCTGGCATCCATCTTATTGTAGTGTAGTGTAGTATAACATCAATAGTTACTGCTTTATATGCCGCTGACATCCATCTTATTGTAGTGTAGTGTAGTATAACATCAATAGTTACTGCTTTATATGCCACTGACATCCATCTTATTGTAGTGTAGTGTAGTATAACATCAATAGTTACTGCTTTATATGCCACTGACATCCATCTTATTGTAGTGTAGTGTAGTAGATAACATCAATAGTTACTGCTTTATATGCCACTGGCATCCATCTTATTGTAGTGTAGTGTAGTATAACATCAATAGTTACTGCTTTATATGCCACTGACATCCATCTTATTGTAGTGTAGTGTAGTATAACATCAATAGTTACTGCTTTATATGCCGCTGGCATCCATCTTATTGTAGTGTAGTGTATTATAACATCAATAGTTACTGCTGTATATGCCACTGGCATCCATCTTATTGTAGTGTAGTACTAGTATAACATCAATAGTTACTGTTTTATATGCCACTGACATCCATCTTATTGTAGTGTAGTGTAGTATAACATCAATAGTTACTGCTTTATATGCCACTGGCATCCATCTTATTGTAGTGTAGTGTAGTATAACATCAATAGTTACTGCTGTATATGCCACTGGCATCCATCTTATTGTAGTGTAGTACTAGTATAACATCAATAGTTACTGCTTTATATGCCACTGACATCCATCTTATTGTAGTGTAGTGTAGTATAACATCAATAGTTACTGCTTTATATGCCACTGACATCCATCTTATTGTAGTGTAGTGTAGTATAACATCAATAGTTACTGCTTTATATGCTGCTGACACATATCTTATTGTAGTGTAGTGTAGTATAACATCAATAGTTACTGCTTTATATGCCACTGGCATCCATCTTATTGTAGTGTAGTATAACATCAATAGTTACTGCTTTATATGCCGCTGGCATCCATCTTATTGTAGTGTAGTGTAGTATAACATCAATAGTTACTGCTGTATATGCCGCTGACATCCATCTTATTGTAGTGTAGTGTAGTATAACATCAATAGTTACTGCTTTATATGCCCTGACATCCATCTTATTGTAGTGTAGTGTAGTATAACATCAATAGTTACTGCTTTATATGCCACTGGCATCCATCTTATTGTAGTGTAGTGTGTATAACATCAATAGTTACTGCTTTATATGCCGCTGACATCCATCTTATTGTAGTGTAGTGTAGTGTAGTATAACATCAATAGTTACTGCTTTATATGCCACTGGCATCCATCTTATTGTAGTGTAGTGTAGTATAACATCAATAGTTACTGCTTTATATGCCACTGGCATCCATCTTATTGTAGTGTAGTATAACATCAATAGTTACTGCTTTATATGCCACTGACATCCATCTTATTGTAGTGTAGTGTAGTATAACATCAATAGTTACTGCTTTATATGCCGCTGGCATCCATCTTATTGTAGTGTAGTGTAGTATAACATCAATAGTTACTGCTTTATATGCCACTGACATCCATCTTATTGTAGTGTAGTATAACATCAATAGTTACTGCTTTATATGCCACTGACATCCATCTTATTGTAGTGTAGTGTAGTATAACATCAATAGTTACTGCTTTATATGCCACTGACATCCATCTTATTGTAGTGTAGTGTAGTATAACATCAATAGTTACTGCTTTATATGCCACTGGCATCCATCTTATTGTAGTGTAGTAACATCAATAGTTACTGCTTTATATGCCACTGACATCCATCTTATTGTAGTGTAGTGTAGTATAACATCAATAGTTACTGCTTTATATGCCGCTGGCATCCATCTTATTGTAGTGTAGTGTAGTATAACATCAATAGTTACTGCTTTATATGCCACTGACATCCATCTTATTGTAGTGTAGTGTAGTATAACATCAATAGTTACTGCTTTATATGCCACTGACATCCATCTTATTGTAGTGTAGTGTAGTATAACATCAATAGTTACTGCTTTATATGCCACTGACATCCATCTTATTGTAGTGTAGTGTAGTATAACATCAATAGTTACTGCTTTATATGCCCTGACATCCATTATGTAGTGTAGTGTAGTGTAACATCAATAGTTACTGCTTTATATGCCACTGACATCCATCTTATTGTAGTGTAGTGTAGTGTAACATCAATAGTTACTGCTTTATATGCCACTGACATCCATCTTATTGTAGTGTAGTGTAGTGTAACATCAATAGTTACTGCTTTATATGCCACTGACATCCATCTTATTGTAGTGTAGTGTAGTATAACATCAATAGTTACTGCTTTATATGCCACTGACATCCATCTTATTGTAGTGTAGTGTAGTATAACATCAATAGTTACTGCTTTATATGCCGCTGACATCCATCTTATTGTAGTGTAGTGTAGTATAACATCAATAGTTACTGCTTTATATGCCACTGACATCCATCTTATTGTAGTGTAGTGTAGTATAACATCAATAGTTACTGCTTTATATGCCACTGGATATATCTTATTGTAGTGTAGTGTAGTATAACATCAATAGTTACTGCTTTATATGCCGCTGGCATCCATCTTATTGTAGTGTAGTGTAACATCAATAGTTACTGCTTTATATGCCACTGACATCCATCTTATTGTAGTGTAGTATAACATCAATAGTTACTGCTTTATATGCCACTGGCATCCATCTTATTGTAGTGTAGTGTAGTATAACATCAATAGTTACTGCTTTATATGCCGCTGGCATCCATCTTATTGTAGTGTAGTGTAGTATAACATCAATAGTTACTGCTTTATATGCCACTGGCACATATTTATTGTAGTGTAGTGTAGTATAACATCAATAGTTACTGCTTTATATGCCGCTGGCATCCATCTTATTGTAGTGTAGTGTAGTATAACATCAATAGTTACTGCTTTATATGCCGCTGACATCCATCTTATTGTAGTGTAGTGTAGTATAACATCAATAGTTACTGCTTTATATGCCACTGACATCCATCTTATTGTAGTGTAGTGTAGTATAACATCAATAGTTACTGCTTTATATGCCACTGACATCCATCTTATTGTAGTGTAGTGTAGTATAACATCAATAGTTACTGCTTTATATGCCACTGGCATCCATCTTATTGTAGTGTAGTGTAGTATAACATCAATAGTTACTGCTTTATATGCCACTGACATCCATCTTATTGTAGTGTAGTGTAGTATAACATCAATAGTTACTGCTTTATATGCCACTGACATCCATCTTATTGTAGTGTAGTGTAGTATAACATCAATAGTTACTGCTTTATATGCCACTGACATCCATCTTATTGTAGTGTAGTGTAGTATAACATCAATAGTTACTGCTTTATATGCCACTGACATCCATCTTATTGTAGTGTAGTGTAGTATAACATCAATAGTTACTGCTTTATATGCCACTGACATCCATCTTATTGTAGTGTAGTGTAGTATAACATCAATAGTTACTGCTTTATATGTCACTGACATCCATCTTATTGTAGTGTAGTGTAGTATAACATCAATAGTTACTGCTTTATATGTCACTGACATCCATCTTATTGTAGTGTAGTGTAGTATAACATAAATAGTTACAGTGTATTTCCGGTAAATTCTAAATTTAATTTGTTCAGTCAGGGCCTGTTTTATCTAGCTATAGCCCTGGTTTAATCCATATAGTTCTATATATCATATAGCCATATTGTATTTGTTTGTCGGAGGTTACTGTTTTATCTATCTATAGTCCTGGTTCAATCCATATAGTTCTATATATCATATAGCCATATTGTATTTGTTTGTCGGAGGTTTCGCGTTACTGTTTTATCTATCAATAGCCCTGGTTTAATCCATATAGTTCTATATAACATATAGCCATATTGTATTTGTTTGTCGGAGGTTTCGCGTTACTGTTTTATCTATCTATAGTCCTGGTTCAATCCATATAGTTCTATATATCATATAGCCATATTGTATTTGTTTGTCGGAGGTTTCGCGTTACTGTTTTATCTATCTATAGTCCTGGTTCAATCCATATAGTTCTATATATCATATAGCCATATTGTATTTGTTTGTCGGAGGTTACTGTTTTATCTATCAATAGTCCTGGTTCAATCCATATAGTTCTATATATCATATAGCCACAATGTATTTGTTTGTCGGAGGTTACTGTTTTATCTAGCTATAGTCCTGGTTCAATCCATATACATGTAGTTCTATATATCATATAGCCATATTGTATTTGTTTGTCGGAGGTTACTGTTTTATCTATCAATAGTCCTGGTTCAATCCATATACAATGTAGTTTTATATATCATATAGCCATATTGTATTTGTTTGTCGGAAGTTTCACATTACTTGATCACGTGAGCTTAAGGGTGGAGCGATAGGGCATTTCGCGACTGGTTAATTGGAAAGATATAGGAGAAATTGTTGAAAATTAATTCCAAATTTAATGTATACATATGTGATGTAAGAACCTAATGTTTTCAACGTCATCTTCGTCTAATTTACATGTACCATTCATTACCCATGCATGTCTTTTACTTGTACACCTATTTTGCAACGCTATTGTCTCTAAGCATCAATGCATTTCTTGTTATGTTTTGGAATATCTGCCACTACAATGTGCAGAGTGAAGGGTACAGTTGGAGGTAAGGTCATTATATACATAATCTTTATTCTACATCTAGAAAAATGATGGATTTTCAATGATGATATTGAGAGAATGTGTGTGGTATATTTATGCTAGAAGATTCTTCGGTCTGTCACAATGTGTGTTTGCTGCATATGCTTGCAGGCTTTGGCAATGATTTGACACAAATGTTCAGTGTTCAGATTGATTTCCGTGTACACTACGAAGACTAGTTAGGATCCTAGTTTGCATTTTGTCTTTTTTAGAAATAAATATGAGTAGATTTACAATTTTGTTTCTTATTATACAAGTTGTCGCTATAAATATTTAGCCCATTATGGAGGAATTATTTTAATATATTTTGTGCATTTTTTTTATTCAAGGGAACTTACTAGTACAGTACTAAAGTTTGTCTAGGTTGAATGAACTCCCTCTACCCAAAAAGTTCCCACAAATGTACCCGGAAGGTGACCTGTTGGTTGATTTATACTGCATGCCATTCATAATTACTTTCAGTTTATAAAAGTTTCACTGTTTGTGTGACATATCATGAAATATTGAACACAAATTTAGAGTGTGAACTTTATTCATGGTATATCAGTAACGTAGTATTCATCATCTATCAGTAACGTAGTATTCAAGATCTATCAGTAACATAGTATTCATGATCTATCAGTAATGTAGTATTCATGATCTATCAGTAATGTAGTATTCATGATCTATCAGTAATGTAGTATTCATGATCTATCAGTAATGTAGTATTCATGATCTATCAGTAATGTAGTATTCATGATCTATCAGTAATGTAGTATTCATGATCTATCAGTAACGTAGTATTCATGATCTATCAGTAACGTAGTATTCATGATCTATCAGTAACGTAGTATTCATGATCTATCAGTAACATAGTATTCATGATCTATCAGTAACATAGTATTCATGATCTATCAGTAACGTAGTATGCATGATCTATCAGTATTCATGATCTATCAGTAATGTAGTATTCATAATCTATCAGTAACGTAGTATTCATGATCTATCAGTAACGTAGTATTCATGATCTATCAGTAACGTAGTATTCATGATCTATCAGTAATGTAGTATTCATGATCTATCAGTAACATAGTATTCATGATCTATCAGTAATGTAGTATTCATGATCTATCAGTAACGTAGTATTCATGATCTATCAGTAATGTAGTATTCAAGATCTATCAGTAACGTAGTATTCAAGATCTATCAGTAACGTAGTATTCAAGATCTATCAGTAACGTAGTATTCATGATCTATCAGTAACGTAGTATTCATGATCTATCAGTAACGTAGTATTCATGATCTATCAGTAACGTAGTATTCATGATCTATCAGTAACGTAGTATTCATGATCTATCAGTAACGTAGTATTCAAGATCTATCAGTAACGTAGTATTCATGATCTATCAGTAACGTAGTATTCATGATCTATCAGTAACGTAGTATTCATGATCTATCAGTAACGTAGTATTCATGATCTATCAGTAACGTAGTATTCATGATCTATCAGTAACGTAGTATTCATGATCTATCAGTAATGTAGTATTCATGATATATCAGTAACGTAGTATTCATGATCTATCAGTAACGTAGTATTCATGATCTATCAGTAACATAGTATTCATGATCTATCAGTAACATAGTATTCATGATCTATCAGTAATGTAGTATTCATGATCTATCAGTAACATAGTATTCATGATCTATCAGTAACATAGTATTCATGATCTATCAGTAATGTAGTATTCATGATCTATCAGTAACATAGTATTCATGATCTATCAGTAACATAGTATTCATGATCTATCAGTAATGTAGTATTCATGATCTATCAGTAATGTAGTATTCAAGATCTATCAGTAAAATAGTATGGCTTTCACTCTGCTTTTATCAACTGATCAAGATATACCTGTATTTGTTTGTGTTCAACGTCTTCTGAGCCAGTGGTGGTTAATTTATTGAACTTAACTGTTTTGTTCAGGCACCAGTCCAGGGGCAGATAACAATACATATATTTTAATAGTGGACTCGAAAGACCAGGGTCAAGTGTCCATGACGCAAGTCAATGTTATAGATGTTACATTCTAGACCTTCAAACGAAGGGCCAAATGGTTCTATCGTGGGCTCTGTCAGGGTAACGCAGCTTCGAATAGTTCAACATGATCCCCACACAACAGGTCGTTGCATAACAATAATACTGTTCGGACATTTTCAAATTGGGAGAAAATGAAATTTGACACCCCATGAAAAGATTTACATGTATAACTGATGTAGGTCCTACTACATGTACATGTATATACTAAATGCAGTAAACCAGTTGAGTTGAATATACTTAAATAATGTTTCCAACTTTCCATTAATGTCATGCTATTCCACCTAATCTGCCGGTCAGTTAAAACAGTATGAACTGAACGCAACATATTCTGAAAAATAAATTTTAAGATTTAGTTTATTTAATCCCGTTAAACTGCACCATATGGTAGAACTTGAAAAGACGATCAAATAGACATATAAAATCTCTATGGCAGTAGGCGAGAGACTTTGTCAGCAGATAGTTCAGAAGTCATGTCCAGTATTCCTAAACCAAGGGGTGTTCTCAATTATCATATGGTCGAGTATGTATATTTACTCGCAGTCACAGTTCAATCAATCCATGGATCTGTCAGGGGTTATGCACTGGACTATCGAGCCAAAGGGTGCAGTGGTTTAACCCTTTCCTTCATACAGATTTAGGTTAATATATTAAGAAGTGCTTCTATGAGGGAAAGGGTTAATGTCCGGTTCTGCCAGGAGTGCTGTAGTGGTTATATTCCGGACTTCTGATCCAGTGGCAGACTGGTTCAATGCCCAGCGTTGCCAGGAGTGCTGTAGTGGTTATATTCCGGACTTCTGATCCAGTGGCAGACTGGTTCAATGCCCAGCTTTGTCAGGAGTGCTGTAGCGGTTATATTCCGGACTTCTGATCCAGTGGCAGACTGGTTCAATGCCCAGCATTGCCAGGAGTGCTTATATTCCGGACTTCTGATCCAGTGGCAGACTGGTTCAATGCCCAGCGTTGTCAGGAGTGCTGTAGTGATTATATTCTGGACTTCTGATCCAGTGACAGACTGGTTCAATGCCCAGCTTTATCAGGAGTGCTGTAGCGGTTATATTCCGGACTTCTGATCCAGTGGCAGACTGGTTCAATGCCCAGCGTTGCCAGGAGTGCTGTAGTGGTTATATTCCGGACTTCTGATCCAGTGGCAGACTGGTTCAATGCCCAGTGTTGCCAGGAGTGCTGTAGTGGTTATATTATGGACTTCTGATCCAGTGACAGACTGGTTCAATGCCCAGCTTTGTCAGGAGTGCTTATATTCTGGACTTCTGATCCAGTGGCAGACTGGTTCAATGCCCGTCAGGAGTGATGTAGTGAAGATTTGTATGCCTTTTTTGTGATCTGGTCCAATTTTCATATTTTAACTTATATATTATTAATATATAAATTGCTAGATTTCATACACCATTAAACATTTTCTATGAAACTTTGCAGCCTGACCCCCATTAATTTTGGAAAAACTAAAAGTGCATCCGACATTCAGCTTTGAATAGGTAATAACAATTACTAGAACAAGCCAAGTGATGATGCCTGCGGGAGATGATTATCTAGCAATAACTAGAACAAGCCAAGTGATGATGCCTGCGGGAGATGATTATCTAGCAATAACTAGAACAAGCCAAGTGATGATGCCTGCAGGAGATGATTATCTAGCAATAAATTTATACTCTCAATCAATACCAGGGTGTGAGAAAGGGAGAAGAACATTTTCAAATATATAATTTTATTCGCTGTCATCTTTAACAACATGCAGTTTTGTAGCACTGTAACAATAAATATTCAGGTTTATTATTTGTACATATCATACAATACACATCATGACAAACAACAAAACACAATCAAAATACAAGTAAAATGTTGCCGAGATTCTACATACCAGTTGAACCCCCAAAATACAAGTAAAATGTTGCCGAGATTCCACATACCAGTTGAACCCCCAAAATACAAGTAAAATGTTGCCGAGATTCCACATACCAGTTGAACCCCCAAAATACAAGTAAAATGTTGCCGAGATTCCACATACCAGTTGAACCCCCAAAATACAAGTAAAATGTTGCCGAGATTCCACATACCAGTTGAACCCCCAAAATACAAGTAAAATGTTGCCGAGATTCTACATACCAGTTGAACCCCCCCAAAAAAGAACAGTGAAAGGAAAAAGGGGTTTAAAAATGGAAACAACTAACTGTACAGAAATAAACTGTATCAAACAAACAGTGAAAGGAAAAAGGGGTTTAAAAATGAAAACCAGTAATTGGAAACAAACTGTATCTAGCTGTACAAGACAGCAACATAAGTATTGAAAGAATTTTGGGGAATCTTGAATAATTTACATTCTATGATTAATGTCTTACAATTGTACACATTAAATCTCACAACCAAATTTGTTTACAATCACAAGCGTTAACACTTCGAACAGTTTTAAACAGCACTACTGTTTTGTCTTTAACCCTTTCCTTCATAGAGATTAAGGTTAATATATCTCCATACAAATGACAGCTATGTAGCTATCATGCAGTAGATAAGCAGTTGCCATATCTATCCAACCTCCATAGATATTACTGGTCTTTATTATGAACATTGGTTTCGCTACTACATTGTCAATGTATGTCGTATTGGTAATGGCGTCAAGGTGTTTCTATAGGGGAAAGGGTTAAAAGATCATACAAGAAAGTTACTAACAACAGAGTAACATACACAACTAACATTGCACATTATTTTTATAATACTGTTTTATGGAGACCACATGACATTTCACAAGTTAGCAAGGGTCTGTATCTGTGGCTTGCCTGATCTGTCTCTATGTCGAAAACTCTCACTGAACTTCTTAAACTTACGAATCACAGCTTTTTTGTCCATAACTTTAGCTTCATTTTGAAGATCAGTGGTGCCGTGTGAGGGGAACAACTGACGTTTACTCTGAGGTTGTGCGTTGGCTGCCTTAGCGAGATCCTTTGGAGTGGAAGTTTTCATTTCTGGAGTTTTAGGCTTACGTCTGAATCTAAACAAGTTTCTTAATGGCATTGTTTGTTTCGGTACCTTGAACACACCATCATTGATCACAGGGGCCTCAATGTTCTGAAGTTTTGGGGAATTGTTGGGCACGAGAATATTCCTGGGTATAAATGTAACTGGGGGTGCACGAGTGTTGATGTTAGAGTCTGACGAACGTGCATCACTGGTTGTTGAACAACTAACACGTGAACTGCTGCTACCGTTGGTTCCCGGCGAGTTGTTAGGGGCATTAATCCCACTACTACACACGCTGTTTGGACTGTCTGTTAGAATGGAATCAATGTTCGCACTGCCATGAGAAATTCCTCCTGCATTTGGATTGTCATTACTCGAGCTTGACTTGCCCTGTACGTCCGGACGCTCTGACATAGCAGTGATATCGTCCTCACTAAAGCTATTCTCAAGAATACTTGTATCGTCGTTGTTATTAGAGGTACCGACACTTGTAAGGTCCGGCAGAGAGGCCCGACGAGCCTCCATAGATGAACTACCACTTGATTTATCTTGTAATTTTATACGTGTGCTAGACCGAGGTATGGTGTTTGACTTGGGCATATCACATGTTATAGTGTCATCACACAAACTTTCAACAAATAGAACTCCATCTCTGCAAGTGTCACTGGATTCAATGGCAGAAACCGATTCAAGGATTGTCTTTGAGCATGGTTCACCAAGAAGCTTATGTAACTTGTGGTCCCGACATTTAACTTCACAATCACTATCCCGTGAGCTTACGCTTCCACTACGAACACGCTTACTTGGTGGTAGAGGTGGTTTGTGACACATTTTCTTTGCACTGTTAGTAACATTTCTCATGTAAGATTCCTCAATGCTTATGTCTCTATCAGAACCATTACAATCACTGTCGTGTATAGACCATGTATAAACACTTTCACAATCATTGTCACTATGCTTAGTGTCACTATCATGGCAAATCACCGAGATTGTTGGTTCACTACCACATGGGAGTATTTCTGGTAGATCGTCCTGTATCATGGTGGAGCTAGCCATCGGAATTGAAGAGCTGCGATGGCTACCACTCGATCCAGATGATAAGAACGATTCGTTGAGCATGGTTGAACAGGCACGTGGGTTGGAACCGCCTGTGCGATTTCTACGACTGCTACCACTTGAAGATCCTGAGTCGCAGATCATGGTTGAGGAAGCTTTAGGAATGAGCGAGTTCCCCCGGCGACTACTCCGACTACTGCCCGATGATGAGAAACTATCATTGATCATTGTGGACGATGCGAGTGGTTGAGATGAACTTTTCCTGCTAGTTCTGGAATGACGACGAGTGCGTTCCTTGCGTGAACGCTGGTGATGCGAGGTAGGAGTAGAATGATAGTCTGAACCTGAACTGGTGGAAGGCGGAGGCACAGCTGGTTTGGCAAACATCACTGGTTTCTCTGGGGAGGACTCCTTGCCTTCAACATGACGTGTAAGAATGTCCTCGGTCACAGAACATGGGGCATTGTCCTTAACCACACAACCGTAACTAGCTACCATAGAGTTTATTTTCCTCTGACGATCTAGAGTAAAGTCTGAATAATACTGAAGTCGCGACATAAATTCCTTATCAAGATCATAACACTCGGGAACAATCTGATTGTCCGTGGAATCATCAGATTTCGGATACCCATCGGATGAAGACATTCTGTGAGAGCTACTACTGGAATGCGTTGAAGTTGTTGACTCTGTGGGCGAATGTTTCTCGAGACACGACAGAGCCTCAATCATAGGTGTATCATTGTCTAGCAACTTGTTGCGTTGTGAGTCGATGTAATTGGAGTTGCGGTCGACAACGAGTGTCTTGTTTGATAGGACTGAGATGTCGAGAGGCAGACCATCCGACTTGTTGACGATAGCGTCGATCATAGAATCCGGAGTGTCCGGGAACATGGAGCGAGACTCGTCATCGCTGCTATCTGACAGAGTATACGTAGATTTCCCAAGTGTCTGCTTCAGGAAGGTAGGAGTCTCAAGGTTTGTGACGTGAGTCAATGATGAACTGGTAGTTGTCTTCAGGAAGGAAGGTGTAGATGGCGGGGCCATGGTACCAGAGCCGGCGTCCGAGTCGGAGATACCACAAGTCTCGAGTAGATTATGGAACTTTGAAGCTATCTCTTCAATTTCAGTCTGTAGAACTTGTTCCTGCTGCTTTATGCTGACCTGAAATAACGACATTAACATTAACTCAAATAGACAAGAACACACAAAGGAGGACAACATTTCCGATTTACATTCATTATAATACCAGCTTTTCTAGATACCTGAATTCTGAATGAATATAGCAACAATGTGACATTTTCATTTTGTGGGATTTGTTATTACCATAACTTGTGGTTTTAAGCTGGGCACACAAATTTGCTAATTTGGGAAATTATGGTGTTTGTGGGTCTTGCTTAATCCCCTGACTCATCTGTCTTTTAACTGATTGGCCTAAAATTTTATCAGATTTTGTCCAGACCTACTTTCATTTCTGATTGGATATATTGCATAATATTAATAAGCACTGAATAGGGGTTGAGTTATTTTTTGAATAAAAGTCACCTGTCTTCCTCAGCAGGATATTTTTGCATGACATTTTTGTAAAGAAAATGACCTCATTTCTAAATGGGATTAAAACCCCATTTTTTGCGAAAATTACAGTTTTCTTTCATGAATGTAAATCTGCTAGCCTGCAAAATGTGACTGCTAATCCTAACTTCCGCTGGTAATTTCAGTTTCATTTTACTGACTAGATATTCATGAAAACCATGTATTTTGTGAATTTATTCAACTGTTAATCTCAATCCCTTATCAAAGTTGACCTGTGATAACACCTGCAGCTTGAGCCCAGGTTAATTGTAGAAAAAAATTATTTCATTCATAAAAGTTGATGGAAAAAGGCTGCACATTATATTTTCAACACTTTTACAAAACTTTTTTTAGAATGGTCATAAAGCAATCACAATCGGCCCTTAAGTTGGATTTTCCCACATTAAGTGTTTTTTTTACAACCATGACCTGGCCCCAATAAATCCTGTTACTGGTCAGTTAACTAGCTGGATCCCTTTAACGATTCACTAATTTATTCGTCAGCATATAAAATTTACCATTTTTGAACATTTTCCCTTTGCTATGAATTTCACATAACGTTTGAGGGTCAAAAATAATTTCATTGAAGTTGACCCGAGTCCAAATTAAGACGATCAACAAAGTGACCATTTAGTTATCTGTGGTCATCTTCACACCTGAGGCTAGACTGACCACTCAACACCAATAAATGTTCAACTAGTGAGTTCTATTACAATTTTTGTTAATATTTCTGCCACATTTGTCGTGTGGGTGAAGAGGTTTTAGGGTTCATTTCATCATCTCAATTACAGTGTTTAGATGTTGACAGACTTGCACCCCGTAAATTAAAATCTCAACATTCAAATTTTAACTACTCATTTTGTCTCTTACGAAACAGTTCAGAATACTCTCTAACTGCGACAAACTGATGAATTGTTGTGACCACCAGTTTGAATTACAGCACTTGATTGACAGTCACCGATCAAAGTGAGAAGAAATTAGGCCCCACACTTGAGGATAGGTGTTTTTATGCAAGGTCTCAAGCCTTGTGTAATTTTGAAGGAGCTTCACCGATAAATTTGTTAACTTCACTAATCAACAAAAGACTGCCGTAATGTTTATACACTTGAAATATTAAATTAGTTGAAGATTTGGGGTAGTTTAAAGTTTATAGGCAGCAGCTGAGTTGAATATCATATTAATGAAATAATTAAATACTTTGGGTTAGGACCCTTCAAATTGAAGTGGTATAATCATGAGCTGATTAAACAGGGGATGCACCTAAGGGTCAGCAGTAATTAATTGCAACAAGGTGCCCCCTCACTGAGAGATACTTATTGAAGAGTCTGCCTTGATAAAGGGAGATAAACTCTTACATAGTGTTATCTCCTACAGGGTTACATGTATCTCTATACCAAACTGCATTTAATCTGTAGACAATCAAATTGAAGAGTGTAGAACTAATTTGGGAATTGTATGCTATCTCACTAGCATCTGCTCACCTATATGTTACACAATGAGAGGACAGATCAACTATTGCAATGTTATGCAAGCAGAATTCTCTACTTCAATTAATACATATTATATAGGAAAGGAGTACCCGGAGAGAACCACTTAATATAACTGTAATCTCACTGTATGCTGATTACACAACTGGAATACATCATGTTACTTTCATTCTGGAACTCAAAACTACCAATTTCCTAGAAACCCACAAAACTACCCATTTCCTAGAAACCCACAAAACTACCCATTTCCTAGAAACCCACAAAACTACCCATTTCCTAGAAACCCACAAAACTACCCATTTCCTAGAAACCCACAAAACTACCCATTTCCTAGAAACACACAAAACTACCCATTTCCTAGAAACACACAAAACTACCCATTTCCTAGAAACACACAAAACTACCCATTTCCTAGAAACACACAAAACTACCCATTTCCTAGAAACACACAAAACTACCCATTTCCTAGAAACACACAAAACTACCCATTTCCTAGAAAACTACCCACACAAATAGTATTCAATCTTCTTCATTTATTGTTTTGTGACTAGAAAACTTGAGCCCAATAATTTTAATCTCAGTTTAAGATGTTTTCCAATTTTGAGAAAAGCTGCAAAGGGGACAAAATTGCAGGGAGGGAACCACCAATATTTGCAGTCCATAACCACATACACTGTTAGCAGGAAGCTTAATTACTAAACTAGAAAATGTAACAATAAAGTAATAATGAATGGCAAGTTGATATTATTGTCTTGGGAGTGCAAAATTGTCTGACTATTATAGAGGTTTGAAAAGTTTCGCTCTAATAATCAGTTCTATGATGTCTAAACAGGAATATTGGTGTAGCCAGCAGAGATAACCACTGACCCTCTTCAACAGTCCTGCATACTGTAACGGTTGCTGATGAGCCTGAGCCATCATTTACTGAGCATGATGTTCATAAGGGGCATATGTATCTAACATACCAATAGAGAACCACTGACCCAAGTAGCTGAAATACTGAGCCTTTTTATAAGAACTACTATCCTTTTTACTGGATATCACAGTATCGAAGATAGCAATATAGAACTACTGACCCTTTATAAGTAACTGACATACCACAGTATCTAACAGCAATAGAGAACGACTGACCCTTTATAAGTAACTGACATATCACAATATCTAACAGCAATAGAGAACCACTGACCCTTTATAAGTAACTGACATATCACAGTATCTAACAGTAATATAGAACTACTGACCCTTTATAAGTAACTTGATATTACCGTATTGAACACAGCAATATAGAACTACTGACCCTTTATAAGTAACTGACATATCACAGTATCTAACAGTAATAGAGTACTACTGACCCTTTATAAGTAACTGACATATCACAATATTTAACAGCAATAGAGAACTACTGACCCTTTATAAGTAACTGACATATCACAGTATCTAACAGCAATAGAGAACTACTGACCCTTTATAAGTAACTGACATACCACAGTACCTAACAGCAATATAGAACTACTGACCCTTTATAAGTAACTGACATATCACAGTATCTAACAGTAATAGAGAACTACTGACCCTTTATAAGTAACTGACATATCACAGTATCTAACAGTAATAGAGAACTACTGACCCTTTATAAGTAACTGACATATCACAATATTTAACAGTAATAGAGAACTACTGACCCTTTATAAGTAACTGACATATCACAGTATCTAACAGTAATAGAGAACTACTGACCCTTTATAAGTAGCCAACATAGCACTATTAATGAACCACCTGCTTTAATAAAAGGTAAGACTTCCTACTGAGAACCAATAACCCATTTTAAGTAATAATTAAAGGGGCACCTACCATATCAGCCTGCAACATAAGGTACATCTCATCTGGTGCCATCGAGTCACTGTTACTGGCCATACCGGACTGTAAACGATCTGAAAATACACAATATACCACATTTAGTTTATACAAATTTATTTTAGCTCGATTGCGAAACAAGTTCTTACAAATTATATTAATCACTCTCGAGACCTCATTCCTGATGGAATCCATCGCCACTAGGGATAGAGAAGAGGCAATGTGGAATTTAAATGCCTTGCCTAAGGGCACAATCATAACAGCTCCAGCGGGGCTCGAACTCCGGACCTTTCGCACCTGAAGCGAACGCTCTATCACGACTTCCACGAAATATACCACATTTAATACATTTAAAATTAACTTCATTTTTTTAATTTACCCATTGTTAATGTTAATAGTATTATTTCAAGACATACTTAACCCATTTCATTCTGGATACATTTAAAGGCTTTTGCAAACAACATAGATCCAGATCAGCCGCAACATGTTGCTGCATACTGATCAGGATCTATGTTGTTTGCTACATAGCCAAGTGTCTTAGCTAGATCATCGGAATAGCAAACAGCATAGAGCCTGATCAGACGGCACATTCCATGGCAGCTGATCTGGCTCTTATGTTGTTTGCAAATACAGTTTGAATGGTATCCAGAATCAAATGGGTTAATTGAAACTAATTATTTAAATAACTTCATAAAATGTACCAATAAATTATCGTATTTACTGAAACAAAATTCTTTGTAACCAGAAACAATTTGTTATTATGAACAATACCTGTATCAATAGCAACAATAAATCCATCTTTAGTTTGGGTATATAATAAATTAACCATTTAGAACAGTTAGTCACAATGATGTCATTAAACAGTCAGCCACAATCACAGTCAGTGTCCGATGTGGCATTAAACAGTAGCTGTATTTATGTGTTTATCCTTGTTCATCACTTCACAAAAATTCTTGTAATATCACAAATATGTCCCAATGTATTTTAGATAACCACAGCCACACTCTTCTGTATGAGATACCAATGTATGAATGATAGTTTTACACCAAGCACACTTCCCACATCAATCAAACACAATCTCTCCATTCAACCAAGCACTCCACACAGTAACAACCTCTCTCATTGGCTGATTGTGCACTCCCCCTTCTCACTATCCGATGATATGATTGGTTTGCAGATAATTTCATTTCCTGATTACATTGATGTTCACATGTTTTTGTATTACATAATGGACATTGATTTTAGACCCTTTGATCCTAATAATAAATGTTAAGATAAGGGGATAAATCCCCAAGTTTCCTTCTCTATATGGGATAATACTTATGCCCTATGGTAAATCTGGCAAAGATCTAAGACAGTCCAGGTACATTTCAATAGCTTTAGCAACACACGCCAAACCCATTAACAAACTTTAAATTCCCAAGCTCTTTAAATCTTACTAAAGCAGCCGAAGTGTAATTACACCTTGTACAATTCTGTCTTCATCTGCAAGTTTAGGTCCTATTCATTTTCTCTCCATGTTTCGGTGCACTGACAATCTAGTCTTTTCACCTTATCGAAAACACATAAAATGGCCAAATTTAAATTACCAGCCTTTAAATTGTTTTATTAGATTTTTGGAGAATTAAATTCATTTGTCACAGCAGTAGTACTATTTAACGATTATTACTTCCGTATAAGAGCAGATGCACAGCTTTTATAAGATGCGTGGACATTTGGGTAAAATTATCATTGATTTGTGAAGATGAGTTATTGACACAGGAAGATGTTCTATAAGCTGAGGGCAAAGTATGGATTGATGGTATTGAGCAAAAAGCAAGAATTTACAGCATCTCTAACTCATTGTATTAAAATAAACACAATACATAGAGACTATTGAAGAGCAAGAACATTGCTATGTAATTGAACATTCAAAAAATACCCAGTAAATTAAGACTAGTTGAACAAAAATTTGTTTCATTCCAGCTAATTTTCATTAATGTTGTTTCGCATGTTTAATTTGGGTATTGAAATATTTGCCACCAGATGGTGCATACATCATGCAGGTATGTCACCTCCACGAAGGCAATGTTTGTCACCGAGCCTGGCCGATTGTTACCAAATAAAGGAGAGAATTCAATCAAAGACTTGTTGATTTCATTAACCTTGTCGACCCTGGGGTCACCATGTTTTCTGAATTGAGCAGTGGAACTGTCATCTGCTCGATTGTGCTGAAGACATGCTATTCAATAATGTTCAATATTTATGCCGATCTCGAAAATTTCAATTTAACCTTCTTGTATAACGAACATAGAGCTCAGCTTGCTAATGGATTTAATTATATTGATAGCAATTCAAAAAATGATGAAGCAAGTATTCAGATTCCTGTTGAAACATCTCTATAGTGAACTTGGTGACATCAAAGCAAATATATTTTAATCTAATCTTGGCATTAACAGGCAATTCAATGAGACATATTATCTTATCTAGAAGCATAACAAACATCATCAAAACCCAAACACTTACACATCTTAAGAGCCAAGTATATATGAAATATTTACACATAATGTGTGATATTAGGATATTGGGGCACGTTTTGTTGTTTTTGCAACTTCAGCACAGCTGCAGGCCAGGTGAGAATTGAACTGAACCCTAAATATACGTTTAATGGAGGATAATCTGGGGCTAATCCCCGACATCCCTTAGCCCCAAGACAATTTCATGACTAGATGCTCTTCTTTTTTTCCATACCAGAATGTGTGCTAATCCAGTCAGACATTTATCTTAAGAAGCCTCTTTGCAACGCCTCCAGCAATGTCATTTTACAACTTCTTAGACAATTTAACAGGTAAAGTTCCTGTTGGCAGAGTCAAGATGACACATTTACTTCCTACATATGTTGCTGAAAAGGGAAGTTGTATCAACTTCAGTTGCAATTATCCTTGTTTTAACTTCTGTCACCAAAACGTGTGTGTGGTTTTGTGCATGAATCATACTCCCTGCAGCTACCCAACTGGTTAACCAACCTGCACTGTTACCCCACAGAGATATCCACTTATAGATGAAAATCCATTAAATAGAATTTGTATGAAATGTACGTTATTTGTTATTTATTTATAGATCTTGTTATTATGTACTTTATTCATATTTTATCAATCTGACAAAATCAAAATTGGTTCTTTTGAAACAGATTTGACAACAAATTTATCAAAATACAATTGATGGGCTTCCAAACTTAAAACTTACTTACCCACAGTTTCCATCAATAGTCCACCAGTATTGTCTGTTATAGGACGTATGTTTGAGGTTTAATGCAAATTTTAAATCGAAACTGTCCCAAAAGAATAACTTTGCATTATAAAACGAATATAATGATAGATAGGCTCAGACTTGTGTGCCAAAACGCTGAAAAACTATAATGTATCATTGTTGCAATTTTAGTCCACCATCTACACCTATCTATTAGTCATTCAATTTAATTCAATAAGATCAGGTATGCCCAAATAATATTCTATTGATGACCACGTCACAATAAGGTAACTAAAAGAATAGACATTGAATACACCAAACACCATCAGACAGACAATAATATCAAACTGATCCACAATTTTGTTCTATTGTGTATTCAGATTTGTTACATAGATTATATATCTAATCCATATCACCGTTACTATACCATATAATGTAACCAATATTTTATTATATCATATTCGTTTTATGTTTAATTGATTCTCAAATTTGAAGACCAAGTTTCATCATTTCATTGCCACAATTTTTACTTTAAATCGGCTTTACTTTAAATTGTGTTCTTTCTCCAATTGTATGAACCATTATTTTCCCATCATTTTCATTTGAAATAAATAATTTCATGCACCCCCCCCCCCCCCCCTCCTCTACCCGCCATCACACACAATTCACCACCCAGTAGAATCAGGCAGATATTTACCCGATTAAATTGTTTATTAAATTTTATCCGAAAATGTATCAAATTGGATCTAAATAGTCTTTTACAGATACCATATTGTAATTTAATGCCGAAAAAGAATAGATCTTATCGCAGTGGGAGGATCTTGTACAGATCATTAATTTGGAAGCAAAATAGATTTAAACATATCGTGTTTCAAAATAAACAATGTAATACAATTCTTGTGGCCATCTTATTATTACAAATTCATCCATTGTTCCAAAATAAGAATTGAATTATCAAGCTCGTTATTTTCTCATCATATTCCTAGGTAATTGTGTGGGCCGACTTCAACATTTGTCAAAAAAATGCCTATGTTTTAATGAAAGCTAGTTCACATGTGTAAAATAACACCGATCATTATCTGCTAATAAAATTTGAAATCTGAATTCGTATATTTTTTGGGTAAAATATGTGTGTGCAATTTATTTGGCAGAAATTTGAAACTCTGTCTTACCTGGTGACCACTTGTAATGAACTAAAGCAGTTTGTCCCTTTGTCAATGTCCCTGATCCTTCTTTAATGATCGAATTACCTTTCATTAAGATCATCTTGATGTATGCTTGTTTCAAATAGTACTAATTTAAGACCATTTAACTCCATTTATTTATACTAACTGGTCATTTGAGTGTAAAGTATCAGTTGTGTTTGAGTAAACATCTTTTGATCAGTTTGAGTGGGTCATTATGTGACACTTATTGTTTATCATCATTAATGACAGTCACACCAAGCATTATAATTAAGTGATTAATGTGCTCTCCTCAAACAATTGTATGCTCTCCTCAAACAATTGTATGCTCTCCTCAAACAATTGTATGCTGTAAAGAACATAATGAAGTACCCTGTGACATGCTAAAGAAAAAAATGCATCACAGAAAAATAAATGGCCAATATTTTTCCTGGTGTCATTTCGAGCCATGCCATATGCTTTGACAAGTGTGGGCATACAATACTGTTCAAATATTGAATTAAATAGGATGAGATTAATTTTTTAGCTTCGGACATTTGATCAATTGTAAAGAAACAAGAATTGATTTAAATCTTTACAAAGAAATAAGGAACATGGCAGATTTTAGAAGTGTAAATATTTGCTTTTTAGCATGCTTCTGTTATCTGTGTGAATGCTCTTATTACAGAGACTGACATGTGAAATAATGATGGAATTAGAAAATAAGAAATAATCTTTCGAGAAAATTGAAAAACAATCTTGACTCTGTAGTAGTGAACCACCCAGAGTCTATTATAGAGACAGCAATATGAACATTATGAGAATTATAAACACTAAATATTTGTTACAGATAATTTAAAATTCATCAAAATATTGACTATATTACTATTAGTATATAGTGAACCACCCAGAGAAAGAATTCTACAACAAACAAAAATGACATAATTGAAAAAACAGCTGAACTAATTGTTGCAGATAACTAACCAAAGACCCACTGACAATAGTGAACAACCCTGTGAAATGATTTCCAACCTAAAAACAACACATTACAGGTTGTAACAGGGGACTCGAACATGAACATAATCACTACAGCAAGGGTTATGCTGTTTGAAAATGCATTATCAGCATAATCAGTAGCCAGGGAATTGTTGATTTCAAGTTGATATAACACATTTAGGAGAAATGTTCAATCAAATCACCCTATCTTCTGTATCAAACTCACATCAAGGGTAATAAATCAAGTTATCAAAACAAGGACATTCAATACCAAACAACTTTCACAAATCTCACAAATATAAACTATTCCCAATAGTACAGTTGTTCTCTGCTTTGCCAGATGCTTCAAATGAAAGCATGTAGTGGGCAGACATTTCTTTAATCCATTGCTGAAATTTTATTTTTATTTAGTATATTTATAATAACATGAGCTCAGTGATTTTCTAACTAAGATCGTGGATGCAGGCATTGTTTAGGACAGAGTGGGCAGACCCGGGTAAATACTGACCAGTCGTCACCTGGGTAAATACCGACCAGTCTTCCCCCCGCCATTCACATGTCTGCTGGGTAGAATGGTACCAATTGTGATTTTCATTAGGATAAGTTTACCATTCTTACCAAGCAGTATCAAGTTGAATTATTGTTATTTCTGGCCCATGTGATTGTATCACACAGTGAACCACCATGGCACAGGACACAGTCCTATCCCAACAGCCCTAACAATGCATCACACCAAAAATAATAAAGATAATCCCCCCATTAAATACAAAAAGTAACCCACCTGCACAATAATTATGATAATAGTGTATTAACAAGGATCTCAAATAGTTCATATTAGATCCAGATGTATTGTATAGTTCCACCTCCATAACTTCTGAACATTACACTGTAAGTAATCCTTGAGCTACACACGAAAGTCTGGGACAGAATCAATCTGTATAACAGTTGTGGTATCTCTATAGATGTTCACAGTAACAGTTGTGGTATCTCTACAGATGTTCACAGTACTGTAAGTAATCCTTGAGCTACACAGGAAAGTCTGGGACAGAATCAATCTGTATAACAGTTGTGATATCTATATAGATGTTCAAAGTAACAGTTGTGGTATCTCTACAGATGTTCACAGTAACTGTATATAGCAGAGAATACTTGTATATCCAGAGAACATTCAACTATATAGTAGACACTCAGGAAACACAATTAGTGATGCATATTGCATGCTAATTGATAGCTTTAATAAGTCACAGGATATTTTTGCTAATTATGGAACATAGAGGAAAGAGTTGTGTTAATTGACTGTTAATTGACACACTAATTCAGATGATAATTGTAATTAGTTGTGTTACAGGAAGATAAGACTTTTCATCAATTTGTTAATTACTTTATTAATTGAGTGGTCAATAACTGAAAGCATTAGTAGTTGTTAGAAGACTGGTCTCATGATTGAAGGATAATTATGACACAATGTAAGTGGACTGTTGCAATTAATATTTGTGCAACTAACTATACAGAACAGACGAATACAATGCAATGAGATATAGTTTTCGCACACTATATTGGCTCACCCTAAATATAGAACATAAATAACATGTATACATATCGAATGTGTTTATTTATGTTCTATATTTAGGGTGAGCCAATAGTGTGCGAAAACTATACCAACTAAAGATGAAAATAATGTTTGTTTCTTTCGTTATAACTTCCTACTCTAATAGGTAAATATGACCAAAAACCAACATAGACATGGCTGTCTGATTAGCGCATTCGCTTCCCAACAATGCAATCCGGGTTCGATCCTCGGAACGGGAAGTATGTGCGATGGTATGGTGGCTCCCAGAGCGGACAGGTGGGTTTTCTCCACTAACCACTGCGCTAATCGAACAGCCAATGTAGGTACTTAAAACAGTGTGAGGAGATATACAAGACATTGTGAAACTTGTTGACTTTTATGAGAACATACCAGCAGAGTGCTTAATGGATGGAGTTATATTTTAAACAGCCCATTTCAATATTTTTGATTATTATAGATAAATAAAAGATTTACATTTTACAATAAAAATCATCGATTATGCAACTGAATATTTCAAATATGCACTATCACCAGGTTGTCACTTAATTTAATGAAGTTATTAATTGCTTCACAGAGCTGTGAATGTTAATCGCACATTTTAGATGACAGCTAATTAGTTAATGCTATAGAAATTCACAGAAAATATGAAATCTAAACTATATCATCTGACATTGGAAAATGAAAATTTCTGAAAAGGGAAACTGTATGTAAAATTGGTTGTTTTTATTGCGATACAATCATTTAAAGATCAGTATCTTCATTTCTTTGCTTTAAATTGTAATAAAAAGGTGTCCCAAGGAGCTGACATCGTGTACATGTCTTAAAGCTATTCAAGAATTTGAGAAGTAAAATTGTTTCGTTCATTTGCTTGTAATAAAATTTTATCTTTATTGTTTATCTATTGCCCACTGGGAGGGAAGAGGAAATGCTAGTGAAGTTTTCCCATGCAAAGATTGACCAGTCCACGGCCAAAAGAGGAGTATTGTTTGTATGCTTACCTGCCCCTGGGATACACGGGACTTTACTCAATCTATAAATGATCATGCTGATATGGTAGCTTATCATCTTATTTTCATGTTTTTACAATTGAAATCTTTCTTTGAAGTTTTGTCTTTTTGCTATTATCAGTGTACTTTATTACATGAAGTAACAAACTGATATTACCCATATACTTATAACTATGCAAGATATGAACAGATAGCAAGCAACAGCACTGCATGCTACTGGCTGTCCACTGCTACTGGCTAACCAGGGTGGTGGTTTTACGTTTATTTATCGTCGCTACTGGTTGCCCATATGAGTGACGCCTCCTGAAGAGATTAGTCATTTTAGATTTTGGAGGATAGTGCAATGATACAGACAGAAACCCATTCCAGAGTCTCCTCTGGTTCTTTTACGTGCACGGTGTAAAGCACCGACACGAGACCTTGGTTTAATGTTCCATCTGAAAGACTGTTTTATTAGGGTCAGACGGGGGATCGAACCTGCGATCCCTGGATTACCAGTCCAGCGTGTTACCACTGGACTACAGATCCATCTGACGTCCGGCTAACCATGCTCCTCTGACACAATTTTTGCTCATGAAAAAGATTGTAATGGTAAATAAGTGTTAGCAAAATGAATGGACAGTATTTGAACCAACAGAATGTGTTCAATGATATTTCACATGCCTATTGAACAAACAAGCACCTATTTCTAAGGTGAAGAAGAAAGGTGCAAACAGAGTGCATGCAAATTATGTGTACAATCTTTGGAACACCACCAACATTAATGGACACCGAAATGAAACCTTCAATGTAGGAGGTGGAATTATAGATATATGTATACACATTGATATGATTAGAAATATGACATGGTTAATCACATGTAATTCACTGTTTGTGTCTGCATTGTAGCATTGTGTTGTCTTACAGCTTTACAGGTGGTTGTTGTCCTTGGCTGTATTATGCTTGGGATTAATTGCTATGTTTATTTCCTGTCACAGGTGAAATAAAGTATTCAGTCGATTCAATTTGGGATTTGGGTTGTTTGTTTGTAGTGAACCCGGATTTGGACTGGTTTGTAGTGTGAACCCTAGTTTTGCTGGACCAATTTTTGATATTCAAAATTGGTTTTGCGAGTGAACAATTTTGTTGAAATAAGAAACCAGCAGTTTCCTAAGGCAGTCCACTGAGTGGATCTGTTTGTTGTTCAACTATGGCTGAATAATGTTGTGATACAACTGTGCTGTTTTTCATACCATGCTCTATGTTTACATTAAAACTGTAAACATATTCTTGGCTATTGAAATCAATGTGTGTGTCAAGAATCATTGTGGTAAATGGTCAGTAGATTTCCGAGGACCTGCCTATTGCAATCTGGTACAACTACTTGCATGTCGCTGTATCAATTGTTCATCGAATGACCACATATACGCTTTCATCCCCGCCAACGAGAGTGATTAATGTAAGTTGTTAGAACTTGCTTCACATTCATTGTAAAAGTTTAAATAGTTCACAGTATATTGAATTTGTTGTACAGGGTTTATACAAACTTATTTTAGCTAGATTGACAAGCAAGTTTGTATGAACAGATGACCACACAAACAAGAACAACCCCAAGATGGACAAATAGACCATGTTGAAGACAGAATTATGGCAGAAATATATAGAACCCTATGAAATAGTCATAATAGCGGGTAACACTATCAATCTACTAGGTGGAAGTCGTGATAGCGCAGTGGATGCGCGTTCGCTTCAGGTGCGAAAGGTCCGGAGTTCGAGCCCCGCTGGAGCCGTTACGATTGTGCCCTTAGGCAAGGCATTTAAATTCCACGTTGCCTCTTCTCTCTCCCTCGTGGCGATGGATTCCATCAGGAATGAGGTCTCGAGAGTGATTAATATAAGTTGAAATAACTTGTTTCGCAATCGAGCTAAAATAAATTTGTATAAAAAAACACTATCAAACATCTGGGGCAAAGCCTGTTAGAAATTGTTCTTACCCCTCTGGTTCTGAAGCATTCCGAGTGCATTATATGCCACGCATACAGCTTGGTTAAAGCATCGAAACATCAAGTATTCATATAAATCCTTCTGACCCCAGGATAAAGTCATGTTTCTTCGAAGATACAATGAACTAATTCAAAATTTAATTTAATATGAGAGCATCAAGCTCTCTGTGTACTTTTTGTTTCTGCAATATGTAATATTTTATAATTATATCTTTGATATAATCAGTTCCTGGTGGCATTATAAATGAACATAATATATTTATATATATATATATATGGTGTAATATACAGGTAACAGTGTTAGTCTATGGTAGCTTTGCTCATTCCTCTAACTCAGTCTCATAACTCAAACTTATTTTACAAACTTTGGAGAGAAATATGAGAGCCTGTCACAGAGACATGAGAAGTGTGAATAATTAATGAACAGTTGGGTGTAAATACACAGTAATTAACAATAAATTGGACAATTAATCATTAATTGATACCCAGATTGTGAGACTGCATTCATTTCTTGTGATAATGCTTAGCATCAGATCATAAATAGACTTGTAATAGATTTGTATGAATGTGTAAGAATATTTTGGAGGGTGATCAGAGATGAATGTGTAAGAATGTTTTGGAGGGTGATCAGAGATGAATGTGTAAGAATGTTTTGGAGGGTGATCATAGATGAATGTGTAAGAATGTTTTGGAGGGTGATCAGAGATGAATGTGTAAGAATGTTTTGGAGGGTGATCATAGATGAATGTGTAAGAATGTTTTGGAGGGTGATCATAGATGAATGTGTAAGAATGTTTTGGAGGGTGATCAGAGATGAATGTGTAAGAATGTTTTGGAGGGTGATCATAGATGAATGTGTAAGAATGTTTTGGAGGGTGATCAGAGATGAATGTGTAAGAATGTTTTGGAGGGTGATCAGAGATGAATGTGTAAGAATGTTTTGGAGGGTGATCAGAGATGAATGTGTAAGAATGTTTTGGAGGGTGATCAGAGATGAATGTGTAAGAATGTTTTGGAGGGTGATCAGAGATGAATGTGTAAGAATGTTTTGGAGGGTGATCAGAGATGAATGTGTAAGAATGTTTTGGAGGGTGATCATAGATGAATGTGTAAGAATGTTTTGGAGGGTGATCAGAGAAAATAGTGATGAGTTGCAAGGTTTTTAGTTTTAATCTTTGTCTCATCTATGTACATATACAATTAATAAAACATAACATGAGCAATATACAACACTGTAACATCTTCTATAGGCTTTATTCATTTACGTCTCTTATTGCATCATATTATTTTGATATTTTATTGTCAATGACATTTTCGAAGGAAAGGGATTCGAATAAGTTACTATGTAACTTTTCCCCCAATCCTAACTACTGTTGCAACTATTCCTATGTTATGTACCATTCTTGAATAAAATATTGTTTATACTAAAGACACTTTACAACGTCTCTCATCATGTAATATATCAGGTTTGTGTATATAAAATTATCAAGAATGTCTAAATATGTAAATTTTCAACACTGTTCATAATTAGCATGTACATAAATTGATCACATGATTGATACATGTAGTATAAGAGCACTGATAAATTATTATATGATCAACATATAATAAAATCATAATGGATTATTCAACTTATATACAGACTGATTAGTGTACTTAATTACAATGTAACATAAATTCAATTCAATGATTTATTGACAAAAATAATACAGTTTAATGTCACAAACACAAATGAAAATATAGAAAAGGTGGAACATTCTACATAGTACATATATTATGATATATAATATTAATTATTGGCATTGTAACATTAAATAAACATATTCTAATTAATTACATTGTAACATTAAATACATGCTAATTAATTACATTGTAACATTAAATACATTTTAATTAATTACATTGTAACATTAAATACATTTAAATTAACTATATTGTAACATTTATATTATAAGCTAGCTTGCAATGATGGTGATGATAAATTATGGTATTGTTTAAAAATTCTGAATGAAATATTTGTAAATTTAAAGGTTTTTAGCAGTATTGAAAAGTTGAGTGATTTGTTGTTTATTACAATTATAGGACAATAGTGGACACTTTACAAGTACTTATCGAGTATTATCTTCGTCAATATTTACACTATACTCGATGACATCGGCACATTTAATGCCATCTATTGCCACTACTTGTCACTTTTATACCACAACTTGCTAAACAAATACAAGAAAGTGTTGGACAGTCCATAAAATAACTACATGACAAAATGATGTCAGTTCAAAGTATAGGAATACAGATTGATGCGAAACTCTACATGCTTATACCAAGCTGTCTCTAGCTTTACTTGTTTTCTCCTTTATCAACAATACATCTTTTGGTTATTAATTTATATTTAAAGCTGGGCTAAGACTATCACTATGAGAAATCTTCAGCTATAGTGGTATTTCCCCAGTGTCTAATTCAAAAGTAATTTATCAAAAGTCAGTAACAAAGTCCCAATGGTCTAGACCTAATCATACCAAACTAATTCCTTTTTGATTGAATTAAAATGCTCAATTAACTTGCAATCAATTAGAACAGTAGAATTTGAGACAAGCTTATCAGTAAACCCTTACAATAATCGAGTAAATTTAAACTGACCTTTAACATGTTTAGCGACAGTTTTGAAATTAACTAACTTATCAGAGACTGGATTAATATTGCGTTTTAAGAAATTTACAGATTATTCTCTAACCAGATAATTGAATGTTTCTGCAGGAAATGTACATGATCAGAGTAATGAAGCTGTTCGCACCTCAAGTGCAATTAATCACATTGTTTCTATGTTTGCATTGAACATGATAGACACTGCCTCTTGTTTGTCTCCAATATCGAAGGCAAATATTGGCTGGGTATGGACAAAGGATGGCTGTTTCTGGTTTTACAGGTGTATAGTAGTTTTTTTTTTTTTTAACAGAACAGAACAGAACTTTATTAGTGAACAGACACAGGTTACATATACTAATAATTATAGTAACACAACATGTGAACGAATAATTCACAGCAGAAAAAGGGTCCATTTGCAGAAGCAAACAGCAACAGCACACCGAGAACAAGGCAGTGCCCGGCCAGCATATAGACCCAATATACTGGTCTGTGCATCCCCCCTCAACCAGCCATATGTGCACCCGCAAATGGACACAATTTTAGTTGACAACACATAAACAAATAACAGTCAAGGGTATGGTTATGAGTGTTGAATCGGAAAAAAGGGAGGCTGTTTAGTTACTTATGGTGAATAGGGGAATGTGGTACGTTTACGAAAAAAGAAAATAGCATTTGAATAAATGGTATCAATATTGGAATTATTATTATTTCAAATCTACTGTAACAATTTACAGTGAATGACAGACATATTTCATTGATTAGTATTGGATCTCTTGTACTATGACTATGTAATATATATATACTACAAGCAACACTGAGCTTCAGTGACTTCGTTCATAGAGTGGAGTTCTCTCATTGCGAAAATTATATGAGTATTGTGACTCGATGGTACATACATATCAACGACACAATAGACGAGACATGTAACACGGGAAAGCCGAGACTCGATGGTACATACATATCAACGACACAATAGACGAGACGTGTAACACGGGAAAGCCAAGACTTCAGCCATGAAGTGAAGTTAAATTGGAAGCTTGGCTGTCTCGTCCACTCTAGAAACACCACATTCCCATATTGAGCAGAACACAGTACAGAACACAAGAGTGCAATATGAACTCTGGATAAGGTAGATTTGGAACAATGTATTGGGGCTGGGCACCTGGTTAGGGTAGATTTGGAACAATGTATAAGGGCTGGGCACCTGGTTAGGGTAGATTTGGAACAATGTATAAGGGCTGGGCACCTGGTTAGGGTAGATTTGGAACAATGTATAAGGGGCTGGGCACCTGGTTATGGTAGATTTGGAACAATGTATATGGGCTGGGCAGCAAACTTAGTTCAGTGGCCATCAAGATGCAATTTATTTTAATGTATGTCTGTTAGTTCATACCAACCATTGAACAAGTGACATTATGACCATTAGGTACATCATATTTTACTAATATTTCACCTTAAATACCCACAAGGACTTTCTGTGTACTTCAAACCGCCATCAAGTACCCTTCTACCTAAACTTTCTCATGACTTGCTACAATATTACACCACGTTAACAACTTACCCTAACTCGCAGATCATTTTAGTACCATAAAAGTTTAATACATCAATGAAACTTCCATAAAGTTCTTCAACATCCCATAATCCTATTATCTTATCACTCACTTCCTCAATGTCTGTTGATGCACCAATGCCTGTTGATGCAACAGTCATTTCAATTCATTTATCCCTTTTGAATAAAAACCAAAGTAGTGTTCAACACTGTATTTAGCACTATATGAGCATTCAGGGTGATCGTTTCTGACATTTGTTGCTCTTCTGTATCTCAGTCTTATCCCAGCAACTGTTGGGGTTCTTTGCCTTGCTTGTTAGGTGGTCATAAAGTGCAGTAGATCAAAGGTCCCGCAATTATGCACATTATCTTTTAGGGTCTTGGTCAGACAAGGCACTACTTAGTGTTATCAGTGGTGTTTAATATGAGACCTTCTTTGAGTGGACTTCAGTGAAGACCAGTGTTCTAATCTCATTACTGTGGTTACATGATTATGTAGAGCTATCCTGGCTAACTAGGCAACCAAAGAAGTGTTGGTGCTCATTAATATATGTGGATGAGATGTGGAATAAAAATATGTTCGGTCTCGTTTTGGTGCCATACCCGATAACCTGAACGTTTTGGTGCCATACACAATAACCTGAACGTTTTGGTGCCATACACAATAACCTGAACGTATTGGTGCCATACACAATAACCTGAACATTTTGGTGCCATACACAATAACCTGAACGTATTGGTGCCATACACAATAACCTGAACGTATTGGTGCCATACACAATAACCTGAACATTTTGGTGCCATACACAATAACCTGAACGTATTGGTGCCATACACAATAACCTGAACGTTTTGGTGCCATACACAATAACCTGAACGTATTGGTGCCATACACAATAACCTGAACGTATTGGTGCCATACACAATAACCTGAACGTTTTGTGTTTATGCAGTAACTAAACTGCAGAAACCAGTCACCATCAAAGTTGCAGAAACCAGTCTAACAAAACAAAGTAAAACCAGTCTGATCAAACCACAACCAGTCCAAATGAGCGTTCATACATAAGCCCATAACTATGACCATAGTTAGACCAAATCGAAATCAGTCTGACCATACAGGCCCTAATGTGACCAAACAGCCAGACTGAAACCAGTCTGACCAAACTTCAAACCTCACCTAAACCGATTTGCACAGTATGGCTGACATGGCAAAATCTTTTGCATAATTTGATATGTTTATATACAGTCATGTAGTAATGTTATTATTTTTTCCAATTGACCGTTGCAGTTAAAAACTAAGAACTTTATGATCATCCATTGGTTAGTTTATGCAAATTTATTTTAGCTTGATTGCGAAACAAGTTCTTACAATTTATATTAATCGCTCTCAAGACCTCATTCCTGATGGAATCCATCGCCACAAGGGAGAGAGAAGAGGCAATGAGGAATTTAAATGCCTTGCCTAAGGGCACAATCGTAACGGGTCTAGCGGGGCTCAAACTCCGGACCTTTCGCACCTGAAGCGAATGCGCATCCACTGCGCTATCACGACTTCCACTTCCATTGGTTTAGACTATATTGGAAGACCCAGCAGATGTCTTTATGTTTTTGTTAAAATTGTCATTAATCTAAACCCACAATCTACATACTTTGCCATAAGAACGGACTTACTTGGTTAATAGTATCCAAATGCCTATATCTACAGTGTTATCTGGGGAGTTACAGCTATACAATAGATGCGATTTTACATCATCTTGATAATGTAAAATCTACTTTCTTAAGAAAACATGAAATCACACTTGTCATCCAGTTGCTAAATACTGCCCACAATATGCTTGACAATAATACCATCTTCAATATCACTAATGGACCAAACATCATTTCCTAAACAGCTTTTAGCTATCTAAAAAAGGTACCATAAGTATAATGTCATTATGTGTATGCATGCACAGGCATCAGCTGGACACAGTAGAGGAACACCTTATATTGAGAACCAGTGGATTCAGATTAGTGTTGAATGAATATAGGTCACGAGTCCAGGAGACACTTTTGATTACTGTATTTCGTTAGGTCTTTAAATATACATGGAAGTTCACATACAGGCACCCAGGATCTGGTGGCAGTCATCTGGTTGTTTGCAACCAGAACTGGGTGGCAGACATCTGGTCACTTGAGCCTGGCACCTGGTGGCAGTCATATGGTCACTTGCACTGTAATCAGCACTAAGTGATGCATGCAGACAGCCACTTGCCCAGTTATATTGGAACAATGGATTCCACGTATATGACCAACCTCTCCTGTTTTGCTCCTGCATACTATCTAGGTAGTTACTGGATTTCTGATGACTTGTCAATGTAGTTATTAAGAGGTAAGTACAGGACAAGTGCAGATCATCCATCTGACATGCGCACACTTGGACACGAGCAGTAGCAAGGTTTGGTCGAATTAAACCCAATTATAGTTTACCTGCTTGTCAGTAAGAGGGAGCCAAGTGCCAATCAGCTGCATTGGAACGCTGGGAAAGCAGCATGTGTCATACATGTCTGTCAGAGTACACATATTGCACACATATAAGTTGGATGGGACTTGTGCTCATGGAGCAGTCAACTGTTTCATCTTGGCCATTAATTCCAAGACAATAAACTTAAAATATTTTAAAATGATTGGATGTGGACTTCTTTCCTTTTTTGGAATTCATCAACATCCCGGGGTTTAAGCTAGTGATTTGTATGAAGATAATTAATGGTATGAGGATAATTAATGGTATGAGGATAATTAATGGTATGAGGATAATTAATGGTATGAGGATAATTAATGGCTGAGGATAATTAATGCTATGCGGATAATTAATGCTATGCGGATAATTAATGCTACGTTACCATCAAATCCATGATCAATGTCTCATTCACTCCAATTTGTTATGTTTTTCCCCAACTTTGTAATAAACACTTTTAGTCTTTTAAACATTTAATTTCTTTACTCTTCAGGTCTTGGCAGTACAATTTAAACAAAATAAGAATTCACCTTCTTCTGTGACATTTGTGACAAGACATTACATGACCAGTGTGTTATATCATAATCCCATTATTTCCTCCTCTAATCCTGAGAATTATTCCATTAAAACTGAAGGTAAGATAAAAGGAGGTTAATAAGATTAAAATTGCCTTCTTGATAGCATCCTTTAAGCCAGGTGTGATGTTGGTTTAATATTACTTTGGCCACAAATTGAATTTATGAAAATGGAATTCTTGTAACACTCTGTATAGGCAGGTTTAGAGGTTCCAGCAGGTTTAGAGGTTCCAGCAAACAGGTTTAGAGGTTCCAGCAAACAGGTTTAGAGGTTCCAGTTTAGATCCAGTGTGCCTACCCCTAAAATCTGACACGTTAAAATAACTATGCTTGATAATGTAAGTCCATATATATATATCAATTTAATGTACAGTCAAACCTGTGTTAGTGGTTACCTGTATTCAGCAGCCAACCTGTATTCAGCAGCCAGTTTCCAGATTCCCAATATCTTGCCTTATTAAGCAGCCACGTTCTGTGACTCTCTTGACTAGCTGCTTAAGACAGGTTTGACTGTATACAAATTTGTTTAAGCTTGATAATTGCGAAACAAGTTCTTACAACATTAGTGTAATCGCTCTCGAGACCTCATTCCTGATGGAATCCATCGTCATGAGAGAGAAGATGCAATGTGGAATTGAAGAGCTTTGTCTAAAGACACAATTGTAATGGCTACAGCTGAGCATGAACTCTGAGCCTCTCGCACCGTAAAAGAACACGCTAGCACAACTTCATCAGCCAGTATCAATGCACGATATTGAAGATACTTTTCTGGGGGATTGCCTCCTACCCCACTACACAGCTCACACCTTCCACGCTCGATTAAAAGTGAAACGGCTAGGTAACAATTTCATTTTTGCTATATATTTTATATTAAAACAAACATGTCTATTCACGTTAAAGAAGAAAGCACAGCTCAAAAATGGGAACATCTTATTACTGTTTTGTTTTTTATTGTAATCAGAAGTTCATTCTGTATCATGAAATATAAGATGTGAATTCTGAGCGAGATTTTCTTCCATACTGAATGTCGTAGGTGGTTCACATTGCTTAGACTGAGTTGGAACCACTCAATATTCAGATAACAATCAATTTATGCAGGTATCAATAGTGCCAATGCAAATTTCTAATGCTATTTGGAATTAATTTACTGAATGTTGGTACTTGAGACTCTGTGACTCAACAGCGTTACAAGCTAATTTCAAGCCCAACTTTCTTAATCATCACGGTGCAATTAATTACATGGCACCAATTTACAAACTGAAATCTCATCACATGCAATTCATAAAGCTGAACTAATTCCAATTAATGGTCAGACTTAATCTAAATGGATAGACCATGCACCTCATTTGTAAATTACATGCTCCAATTTGTCATCAACAAGCAGTAGAAGTTGAAACAGATGCCAGAAAATTGTGACAGAAATCATTGCCCTATTCAATTTGCAAAGCAGGATTGTAACTGCTTGGGATGTATTCATTTTCCCTTCACAGATGGGATCTGTAGTCCAGTGGTAACACGCTGGACTGGTAATCCAGGGATCGTAGGTTCGATCCCCCGTCTGACCCTATTAAAATTAACAGTCTTTCAGATGGGACTTTAAACCGAGGTCTTGTGTCGGTGCTGTACACCGTGTACGTAAGAGGTGCTGTACACCGTGCACGTAAAAGAACCAGAGAGGAGACTCTGGAATGGGTCTCTGTCTGTATCATTGCACTATCCTCCAAAAATTTAAAATGACTAATCTCTTCAGGAGGTGTCGCTCATATGGGCAACCGGTAGCGACGATAAATAAACGTAAACAAATAAATAAATAATTTTTCACTTCAATCCCCAAACATATTTCCTAGACAAAAAAAAATCCCCTCTCACTTATTTGTCATACCTAGATGTGAGAATGCAAGTGAATACAGTATTGTGATGATCACATGCCATTAGCAAGTGAACACAGCTACCATTACACCTTCTCTTATTGTTGTTCTCTACCATTAATCTAAGTTTCATTTAATCCTATTTAGTAGTTTCACGGTATGTTCAGGTAGTGTGAGTGTGACCATTTTCAGAAAGGAGTTTCAAATTTGGGCATGGTTACTTAATAATAGATGACAGATGGTAAGCAAGGTTTTATGGAGCAAAGATTTCTAATTGGAATTTAATTTAAAAAAATTCCTGTCGTATATTGCAGTATAAAATTATACACAAAAAAGAGCTAAAATCATTAATAATAAAACAGCATACACTATACAAAGTCCATTAAGCCTCAGTCACACATTCAGGATTTTTACTGCCCTCCTTCGTTCAAGTCTGATCAAGATTCTGTGATTTATGGCAGGAAATTAAAACTTATTAAAATTTGAGATCAGACAGTGCTATGATACGTATTAAAATTTGAGATCACACAGTGCTACGATACGTATTAAAATTTGAGATCAGACAGTGCTACGATACGTATTAAAATTTGAGATCAGACAGTGTTACGATACGTATTAAAATTTGAGATCAGACAGTGTTACGATACGTATTAAAATTTGAGATCAGACAGTGTTACGATACGTATTAAAATTTGAGATCAGACAGTGTTACGATACGTATTAAAATTTGAGATCAGACAGTGCTACGATACGTATTAAAATTTGAGATCAGACAGTGTTACGATACGTATTAAAATTTGAGATTAGACAGTGCTACGATACGAAAAGTGAGTCAGATTACTATCCTCAATGATCTGGAACATCCTATCACAGTCTGCTGTACCGTATTGCAAACGGATTTGTCTGAACTCAGTCGTATCGTGTTCTGTGCAATCACTACAGCATCCCATTCAACAGGGCACCGTCCAGACAACATAGGACATTGTTACGATTTTGATCCGATACAGCAGAATCTGATACAGTAGAATCTGTCACGACATAGTCACGATTGTAATCCGACTAGACAATATCGGCTGAGTTTCGCGAAATTTTAGGGGACGCACTTAACTGCCAGGAGTGCTTAGCCGACTTCTCCGGACCATTCCAGATCTGTAGGACTCCATTACGAACGTATACGACTGCGTTCAGACAATGGTAGGACGTTCCAGATCATTGAGTATAGTAATCCGACTTCTTCACTTTTCGTGCCGTAGCACTGTCTGATCTCAAAAGGGAGCTATTATAAATCGTCACTGTGTACCGACATCTATTACAAAATTGTGATTAATGTACAGTTGTTTGGGATAAACATCAGATGTAGGATTTATCTAATAATCATTGATATATCTACAGTATTATATAGATAATCACTGATATGATCATTAGTTGCAGCTATATCTGCTTCATCGACTGCTAACTCAGGTTCTGCACCTGTCCCCCAGTCGTCAACTGCCGGTCATCACTCAAGCTAATCTCTCTTCACCATCCTTGGTCATCAAGACTGCTCATCTAATGACCTATTGCCTGAACAGGCTTAGATTGCTTTCATCACTTAGTTAAAGGTTATCAGCAAAATATCATATTTTATTGGCAATAGTCATTATTCTGGATGAGTGGTTGCAATGTAAATTCCCATCCATCTTCTTTCAGTTTTACATTCCAAAGTATCAGTGATTATTATAAATAATTTCCGCACAAATTTAATGTTTCATAAGTTTAAAAACGTAGAACATACAAATTATGATCTGTACTGATGGTCTCTCTATACAATTTGGCTGTGACCATTTTAGATACATCTCAACCCTATCGGTAGGTGGGTGGGTAGGTAGGTGGGTGGGTTGGTTTGGGTAGGTAGGTATGGGTAGGTGGGTGGGATACGGTTAAAGAAAGGTGGTTTTTAATACAACATGTACGTACGTACTTATTTTAGAGACTTCAACCTGATTAAACTAACAACAATATAACCAATTATTGAATGGTTCGGTTCTGAAAACCCATAACATATACAGAGTAAACCATTTTTGTTCACAAATTTGAAGACAATTTGATGCACGTAATACTGTTATTGTTTTGGCATGTGTGTTATACATTGTTAATAAAAGTTTTAGTTTAAAGCATAATTATTTTATTTCCCAGTATTACAGTTAGAACAATGCATATCAAGATCCAGAAATGGATTAGAATGACAGAGTCTTATATAAATAATTCTTCTCATATAAAGTGTTCAACATAATATTAATAGGATATAATCAACATTGAAATTACCAACTTGATCATACAGATGGTTATTTTCCCCATTGATCATGAACCATAAAATGAATTTGTTAGTCATTATGATACAGTACATCACTTCTAGACATGTGCCATTCATTTAAGTGTTCCTCAATTTCTACGAAGCATAAAATTGAAAAGTTAAAAAGATGAATAGTTACACACCATTAGGTATTTATCCAAGTATATAAAACAGTAAGCATCTGTTCAAAGTTGTAACTGACCCATGGGTCAGTTTAGAAAGGTGCTGCACATATAAATTAAATCAACACTGAAGAAAAAAGGAAACTTCAGAACAATCTCTGAATGTCATATGTCCAAACAGTGAAGGTGATAATGTGCCCATTCCCCTGTTTAAAACCTGTTGATTTTTCTCTTTCATTGATGAAGGTGGTAATTAAATTTCCACCTTGGCATACTACAAGGTTGACCTTTTACACTGTAATTGTTTAGAGAAGATGTGCCTGCTTATATAAGACACAATACAAAGTAACCATTTTGTTTACACAATTTTTAGTATCATTTCAACAACTGGACAAATAAAGCAAATGGATTTTCCATAAGGCAGTTTTAACAATAGCTAGTAAAGTCTTAACACTGTTGAGTCGGTGGTTTGAAATGTTAACACTCGTGTCATAGAGAACCAGTATTGTACACCATTGCTAATTCTTAAATTCAACTATTTAATTGGTACTCAATTCTTTGACCAAATATTTATAATAGCCATTGTAAATGGGACAGTCTGTATAAAGTTTTCTTGTCCAATTCTCACTATCGTGACAATCAATGAACATAAAATACTTCAAATGGAAGAACTGTCCAAAATCAGAGGTATAATATATGCAGCTTAAAATAATAGAAATCATGTTTAACTCCCACAAATCAAGGTTAAATAGTCCTAATTACCAGTATAAATTAATAAGAACTAAGCCATTAACCATGTTAAGACCATTTTTAAGACCAGTCAAAGGGATTCCCCCAATGGATGGCCATATGCAGCATGTCTATCACTTGGATGTTCTGTCAGACTAATAAAGATATGATCACTGGTCACGGGATGAAAGTCAGGCACAAGCAGTCTCGGGCTCAATTTTGATTAATGAATGATTCTTTTGTGAATGGTGATCTGCATGCCTAATCAAATACTTGTTAGCAGTTGGCTGGACACCACCAACCCCCAGAGGACTTTAAATTGTGATAGTATCCTGATGTAGTCTAAATAGAGAGTAATGCCGCGAATTTCACATTTGATGTCCATTGCAGAATAAAAATTCTGTTGCATTTTAAAATTGCAATGATGAGCCAATAGTTTTTTAATAGAAAAATTTAATCAACAATATGTTTTTATGAATTTATTCAACAGTATGTTATGAAAATTAACCAAAATGTTTAATACATAATATTTGTCTTTAGTTATTATTTAGTTTTTATTGGCAAATAAAAAACATAGTTTGAAGTTCTGACTCGTAGGAATAGGAACATGCAGGCAGGCCTATGTGGCCAATTCCGCAATTCAGAACGACAAACCGTGTTTTATTAGATTGTAAATAACGCAAACATGACTATTATTTCGATTCTAACATGACCAATATATTTTTTAAAAATGCAAATATAGTTGATGTTTAATTTTTAGAGTGCGTAAATGACCGTCACAAATTGACAAAAATGCTAGTAAAATGACATCAGGTTTGACATCACACGTTAAACAATGTTTTAATGTAGATTTAACCCTTTGCCTGCTGAGTAAATAAAATCACATTTGCAAACAACATAGATCCAGATCAGTCGCGGCGTAATGCCGCGTCTGATCAGGATCCATGTTGTTTGTTATTCAGCCGAGTGTTTTAGCTCCACTATCCGAATAGCAAACAGCATAGAGCCTGAACAGACGGCACGTTTTGTGCCATCCAATCTGGCTCTATGCTGTTTGCAAAGGTGATTTTATCTGCCGCTAGCGTGCAAAGAGTTAAACAAGGTAAATTCCATATTGGTTCCATATTGGTTCCATATTGGTGTATACAGACAAAATGCTGATCCGTGTTAGAATATTAATTTATTTAAAAGTATGTTATGAATTTATTCAAAAATATGTTATGAATTTATCTTTGCATTAATGTTTAGGAGTGGATATTGAATTTTCGTAAAAGGTTTTACAGTTATAATAGACTATAATCATTAACAGGGTAATAACACATGACAATAAAACATTGGATTTAAGTGTTTATTAAATTAAAAGTTAAAACTATTAAATTAATACACAGCTCTTCAGAGGAACACAAGAAGTTTGACATGTGAACACATCTATTTCTCAAAACATGTAAATATAGCATGAGATTACAGACATTTTACCATTAGCATAGATTAGAGTTGTGTTTGTTAGAGTGTAGGACATTTAATTATAAAACCCAGGTATGACAACCTCAATTCCCCAGATCTATTCAAGGTAGGACTAGTCTAACCCTAGACAGAGGGATTTTGTCAAAAACATGGGGGATTTGTGTCCGTATAAACATGGGGGATTGTGTCTGTATTCCGTTTGTGAATTTTTTTTTTTTACTTTCCTCAAATAGAAAGTCACACAGTGAATCACTATAAAATCTGACACTACCCTAGCCAAGGGTGCAGCACATATACATTGGTACCAAGTTCTACAGTTGCACAGATGACATCAGTAACTTTGTGCTGAATTTTGACAACTCTGGGCATTACTGGTGCAATATGGCTGCATATGAATGTTTATAAATGTGCAGTAGTAAAACAGTCTATATATGATTTAAATTATATGACGGCTGGTTTGGCATTCTAACAGATGGCTGGTACCTAACTACATTTGCTATTGCTGGTTATCCATCATTTTATACATGTATAAACATGTACACATTGTGGCTAGTTTTCATAAAGATTTGTTCAAAATTATTGCATGATAATTAAGCCGCTATTAGAGGTTTGTCCGATTAGTGCAGTAGTTAGTGCTAGCCTCTCAATAATGCAACTCTGATTCGATCCTCGACCTGGGAAGTATGTATGGTGGTCACCAGTTTCAACATTAGGGGTTTCTCCAGATACTTCAGTATCCTCCCTCATTAAGGATCACACATAGTGATATACACTTTCATCTGTGCCAACGAGGACAAGAAAGCTTATCTTTGGTTTTGGAATTGGTAGCTTTTGACCCAACAATTCCATTTCCTTTGTCCTTTAAATTATAACAATATGAGTTAATTTATATTTTGGACATTCTTCTATGGACAAATACCCAACAGATGTGAAGCTAAACTCTTCAGCTGGAAACAATTGTTCCTAGGAAAAAGTTTATATGCTCCTTTCTTAATTGATTTCAGATGAACAGAAAATTTATTCAGATGGACTCGGTCAAAAGGTATTAATGAAAACCTGCATGTCCGAAATACAAAAATCAACAGGAAGTTTTTGACAAATCAACAACTTTAACATCTGTTAATGTCCCTAATTTCTAAAATGAAGGCAGAAAAGGTCATGTTCAACTTCAGAGTTCAAAAGAATTTGGATGTTATGATTGAAATGAAAACTCATTTTGAATTGTATTGCAATCTCTTGTATTTCAGTAAATACTGGTTTCCACTTTCATCACAGATTTCTGTTTAATATTAATGTGCCTCTGTACACAGCCTAGGTCATTACTTTACAAAATTATGGTACAGCATTAACTTTTGGCTATTACCTGTAGAAATGATATACAGAACCTGGCAAAAGTAATTTGACATTTACGAGGCCTCAAGCAGAGTTTCATCATTTTCAGCAATAATTTTCCTCTCAAACTGTGAGAAAATGCTCAGCTTTACTACCAATATCTTTCTTAGATATAACTGGACATATATTAAGTATACGCTCTTGGCCTGTCAAGAATCACAGCCTCCTAAGATATATCCATTATATAATATTAGTGCTAGACATGAAACTTAATAAATACCAGCTTCGCATTGCCTCCATTGTCCTATCCTACTAATACATGTATATTGTGTTTGGGATATTCCTGGTCCTTATTCCCCTTACCTTTACTGTCATTCCATTTGTGTTTAATTATTATTCATCAATAAATCATTATATATGATCACCTATGTATGAAGTGGAACAATGTTCAAAGTGTATGAAACTGGTTCCCTGTATCTCTGCACACCATGGTTCCCTGTATCTCTGCACACCATGGTTCCCTGTATCTCTGCACACCATGGTTCCCTGTATCTCTGCACACCATGGTTCCCTGTATCTCTGCACACCATGGTTCCCTGTATCTCTGCACACCATGGTTCCCTGTATTTCTTCACACCATGGTTCCCTGTATTTCTTCACACGATGGTTCCCTGTATCTCTGCACACCATGGTTCCCTGTATCTCTGCACACCATGGTTCCCTGTATCTCTGCACACCATGGTTCCCTGTATTTCTTCACACCATGGTTCCCTGTATTTCTTCACACGATGGTTCCCTGTATCTCTGCACACCATGGTTCCCTGTATCTCTGCACACCATGGTTCCCTGTATCTCTGCACACCATGGTTCCCTGTATTTCTTCACACCATGGTTCCCTGTATTTCTTCACACGATGGTTCCCTGTATCTCTGCACACCATGGTTCCCTGTATCTCTGCACACCATGGTTCCCTGTATCTCTGCACACCATGGTTCCCTGTATTTCTTCACACCATGGTTCCCTGTATTTCTTCACACGATGGTTCCCTGTATTTCTTCACACGATGGTTCCCTGTATTTCTTCACACGATTGTTAATTAACGCTTTTATGTTCTATGTTAATTGGTATGAATATCTCCGCGTGTGTTTTACGTTTATTTATCACTCTCTGTGTGTGATTTATGTTTATTTATCGTCGCTACCAGTTGCCCATATGAGCGACACCTCCTGAAGAGATTAGTCATTTTAGATTTTGGAGGATAGTGCAATGATACAGACAGAAACCCATTCCAGAGTCTTCTCTGGTTCTTTTACGTGCACAGTGTAAAGCACCGACACGAGACCTCAGTTTAACGTCCCATCTGAAAGACTTTATTAGGGCCAGACGGGGGATCGAACTGCGATCCCTGAATATCTCCATGTTACATTGGTATAAGATTGAATTGTGCACCCGTTTTAGCATAATCTATCCTTTATATACGGAGAGCCCAGCCTGGTCATTGCAGGATGCCCACCATTATATCACCATTATTGGCGAGCAACTAGTCTATGTATGCCCACCATTATATATGGAGAGCCCATTCTGGTCACTGCAGCATGCCCACCATTATATCACCATTATTGGCAAGCAACTAGTCTATGTATGCCCACCATTATTGGCGAGCAACTAGTCTATGTATGCCCACCATTATATCACCATTATTGGCGAGCAACTAGTCTATGTATGTAAGAGAATACAGCAACTGTGAAATATTATTTCAGCCTCAAATGTTTGTTGCATTGAAAGTTATATTGGAACATGAATATATGAATTTAAATAACTGACTGGGCTGCATGTTTCAATATAGCAACTTCTCACAGTAACAACTTAAATCAGATTTCATTGGGTGTAAACATATGAAAATCTGGGCCTGGTCACAGTACACTACAAGATGTGTGTGGAAGGTTACAATGACTGTTAAAGGGGGACAACTGGTACAGACTTGTTTATCGATGGGCCTATGCTTCTAAATCTGATCACAGAAATGACATGAACCGAATAACATACCTTGTATACCGATTATCTGTAGTGTTAATAAATGGTTATTTAGGAATTATATGAGAAACAAACAATAAGTGAGACATTTGTAGATATTGTTTCTCTCTTTTAAATAGATACAGTAAAATTAACAATTAAACATCATCTTCCATGCCCCATTGCTCCTAAAACCAGGATCATACTGCACATACCAATACTGTATTTATAGTTTATACAAATTTATTTTAGCTCGATTGCGAAACAAGTTCTTACAACTTATATTAATCACTCTCGAGACCTCATTCCTGATGGAATCCATCGCCACGAGGGAAAGAGAAGCTAGAGGCAACATGGAATTTAAATGCCATTGCCTAAGGGCACAATCGTAACGGCTCCAGCGGGGCTCGAACCCCGGACCGTTCGCACCTGAAGTGAATGCGCATCCACTGTGCTATCACGACTTCCACAAAGTGTACAGTGGAGGATTATATGTTAATATGTTATAAATCTTCTAAATAAAAGCATAATATATGTTTGTATATAATATAATGGTGCATCTGTATGATATATATTCAAGTGGAGATGAATGCGCATGTGATCGTTAGTTTAATAATATTTTATTTGCTCTATACATATATATAATCAACACATTCTACACAATTATTCATATATATAAGGAAATACAGGCAAAAAGGGTTGGACAACAAGTTCTGACAACATTAGTTTAATATATCGTTATCTACATGTATGAGAACATCAAAACAATTCTTGGGAGATTTCACGGCACATTGAAGTTTTATATGCTATACATGTTCTAAATAAAAGATTGAATATGTAATATACTATTATATACAACAATATGTAATATACTATTATTATTATATACAACAATATGTAATATACTATTATTATTATATACAACAATATGTAATATACTATTATTATTATATACAACAATAAATCGTTTCTATAGCTTTTATACACAACATAAAATCTACAATGCACTTTAGTCATGCTCATATAGGTATTTATTTCACTAATTACAAAATACTCTCGAATATTAAACCCATTTCTCGATACATTTAAAGGCTTTTGCAAACAACATAGATCCATATCAGCAGTAGCGTAACGCTGCGTGCTGATCAGGATCTATGTTGTTTGCTACAGAGCCAAGTGTCTTAGCAAGATCATCTGAATAGCAAACAGCATAGAACAGACAGAACTTTCCGTAGCAGCTAATCTGGCTCTATGTTCTTTGCAAATACTGTTTACTGAATGAAATGGGTTAATTAATAACATTGTAATAAAACTACAATTGGTACTCTATAAAACCTCTAAATACTGCATGGAACCGAGCAGTTACATACTCTACTCAGATCAATTATAACACAATTCAACTTTACCTTGATGGTACAAAGTACATCCAACCATTTTCAGCAGATTATTCTGTCTGTGTGATTGTCACCCAATATTCTCAAATTATCACAATGAACCCCAAACTAGAGTAGCAACAGTTTACAAGTACATATGTACTGTCAATAGTGACTTTATCACAGTTCCCAGAGATGCTAATTAACCAAACAACTAAGTATAAATGTGGCTTATGATTTTTCACAGATAATAGGAAAACATTCAAACATTGAAGATAATGTCACATTTTTTTTACAAAAGAAGCATTTTCATTGGTTGATTAAAAATGCATATTTATTAATATTTATATTATGCAAATTAATTGAGGGTTAATGCTTAGAAAGTATGAGATGATCTGTTAATTGTTTTGGTGGGCAGTAATTGAGTAGGCAATCAATGACAATACCCTAGAAGATCAAAGGGATGTGTCTGCACTGAATTTGTTTGGGGATATATTGAGTAGGGTATTGTCCTATAGATCTGAAGACAATGTGGGACAATCTGGGAGTCAGCTTGTTGAGCAATTAACAATAGGGAGTCGTGGCTGATTGGCAGTAGCACATCAGCTATTGGGGAGTCACTGGGGAGTCAGTCACTCAGAGAGACTAACAGACGCATCTGTAGTCCAGTGGTAACACGCTGGACTGGTAATCCAGGGATTGCAGGTTCGATCTCCCGTCTGACCATAATAAAATTAACAGTCTTTCAGTTAAACCGAGGTCTCGTGTCGGTGCACGTAAAAGAACCAGAAGAGACTGTCTTCGGCGCCTCACACAATCCCAATATTTTACATATTGGATCGGCTTATATGCTATACACAAAGAAATAGTGTTGGAGAAAAACAGATGGGGACTTTAAACCGAGGTCTCGTGTCAGTGCTGTACACTGCACGTAAAAGAACCAGAGGAGACTCTGGAATGGGTCTCTGTCTGTATTATGCACTATCCTCCAAAAAATCTAAAATGACTAATCTCTTCAGGAGGTGTCGCTCATATGGGCAACGTCGCTCATATGGGCAACCGGTAGCGACGATAAATAAACGTAAAAAACAAAAGTTGTTAGAGTGGTTGTAACTACTTACCTGTACAATGATTTTGAAATTTGACCAAATCTAGCACATTTTCCCAAATAACTAAAATTAAAGACTTCAGAACTGGGAATAAAATGGACATTTTGTAAAATTGACATATTTCAGGATTCTGATCTAACATTACAAACAAACGCTACAAAACATCTATAACTATGTATTATAAGAAATAAAGCAGATACTTCCTTACAATAATCTTATAATATTTACATGTTTATGCCTTCAACTTCTCTAATTTACTTTATTTTATTTATACAAATTTATTTTAGCTTAAGAACCTGTATCGCGCAATTTCAATAAATGTATACACATTCCTGACAAATCCAAATTTACTCGATTGACAGCACATTCACATACATGTAAAACGGCACATCCACATACATGTAAAACGGCACATCCACATCCACGTAAAATGGCACATCCACATACATGTAAAACGGCACATCCACGTAAAACAGCACATTCACATACATGTAAAACGGCACATCCACGTAAAATGGCACATCCACATCCACGTAAAATGGCACATCCACATAAAACAGCACATTCACATACATGTAAAATGGCACATCCACGTAAAATGGCACATCCACATACATGTAAAACGGCACATCCACATAAAACGGCACATCCACATACATGTAAAACAGCACATCCACATACATGTAAAACAGCACATCCACATACATGTAAAACGGCACATCCACATAAAACGGCACATCCACATACATGTAAAACAGCACATCCACCTCATGTAAAACCACATACTTCCTTATATTCACATTGCATTTTCTGAACGTCCTACCGTCGTGCATAATAATTGTCAAAAACGGATTGCCTAATAAACTTTGCCTTATTAATCAGTGCTTAACCCTTTCAACACCACTGCCTTATTAATCAGTGCTTAACCCTTTCAACACCACAGACATCTAAATTGGCTTACAAAAAAGTGTAGATCCAGATGAGCCGTCTCATCAGGATCTGCACTTTTTTCAAGTAATATAACTATTTTTAGAAAATAAATTACCCATTTTGATATATGAACTGATCCAAATGTAATTTTGTTATTAATTTATTGGTCTAAAAATATCATGGACCAGTCCATGTCAGTTACTTGGTGTTGAATGGGTTAATAAACAATTAGTGACGTCGTAACGTTGCATGTACGACGTCACATGTTCACAGATGGTATGATATACTTCAGGTTATCTTTACTTTTTAAAACTTCTGTTTTATCAGAAGATAGGATAAATAAAATATTAGGTTACTGTTATATAAAATATAAGATATTAGGCTTGTCCCCCAATTTTTTTAGAAGGTTCGGTAGAGCCACGCCTTGTATATTGTCTCCAACTCGCCTACTAAATTTATAAGGCAGTAAGCTATATATTAGTCGTTTCATTTCAATTAATGGAACAACAATGTTTCACTATTGCACTGCGTTGTATTATTGACAACAGTATAGAAACGCATGCAACTTTAACCAATCAGCAACATCTCGATGTTGGAGACTGGAAGGGGCTGAACATGGCTAGTGCTGGTGACTGGAAGGGGCTGAACATGGCTAGTGCTGGTGACTGGAATGGGCTGAACATGGCTAGTGCTGGTGACTGGAAGGGCCTGAACATGGCTAGTGCAGGAGACTGGAAGGGGCTGAACATGGCTAGTGCAGGTGACTGGAAGGGGCTGAACATGGCTAGTGCAGGAGACTGGAAGGGGCTGAACATGGCTAGTGCAGGACACTGGAAGGGGCTGAACATGGCTAGTGCAGGTGACTGGAAGGGGCTGAACATGGCTAGTGCAGGAGACTGGAAGGGGCTGAACATGGCTAGTGCAGGAGACTGGAAGGGGCTGAACATGGCTAGTGCAGGAGACTGGAAGGGGCTGAACATGGCTAGTGCAGGAGACTGGAAGGGGCTGAACATGGCTAGTGCAGGAGACTGGAAGGGGCTGAACATGGCTAGTGCAGGAGACTGGAGGGGCTGAACATGGCTAGTGCAGGAGACTGGAAGGGGCTGAACATGGCTAGTGCAGGAGACTGGAAGGGGCTGAACATGTAATACTACCATATAATAATTGACAAGTGAATCCTGTGTATTAATTATTGTTTGATATATATTTTTAATGTTATGTACAATGCTTTAGGTTTAACCCTTTCTTTCATAGAGATTTAGGTTAATATACTAGTATATCTCCATACAAACGACAGCCATTTAGTTATCATGCAGTGGATAAGTAGTCGTCATATCTATCCCACCTCCATAGATATTACTGGGACTACATAGAGATTTAGGTTAATATACTATTATATCTCCATACAAACGACAGCCATTTAGCTATCATGCAGTGGATAAGTAGTCGCCATATCTATCCCACCTCCATAGATATTACTGGGACTACATGAGAGTCTGGCCTTTATTATGAACATTGGTTTGGCTACTACATTGTCAATGTATGTCATATTGGTAATGGCGCCAAGAGGTGCTTCTATGAGGGAAAGGGTTTATTATGAACATTGGTTTGGCTACTACATTGTCAATGTATGTTGTATTGGTAATGGCGCCAAGAGGTGCTTCTATGAGGGAAAGGGTTTATTATGAACATTAGTTTGGCTACTACATTGTCAATGTATGTCGTATTGGTAATGGCGTCAAGAGGTGCTTCTCTGAGGGAATGGGTTAATGTATGTCGTATTGGTAATGGCGTCAAGAGGTGCTTCTATGAGGGAATGGGTTAATGTATGTTGTATTGGTAATGGCGTCAAGAGGTGCTTCTATGAGGGAATGGGTTAATGTATGTCGTATTGGTAATGGCGTCAAGAGGTGCTTCTATGAGGGAATGGGTTAATGTATGTCGTATTGGTAATGGCGTCAAGAGGTGCTTCTATGAGGGAGTGGGTTAATGTATGTCGTATTGGTAATGGCGTCAAGAGGTGCTTCTATGAGGGAATGGGTTAATGTATGTCGTATTGGTAATGGCGTCAAGAGGTGCTTCTATGAGGGAATGGGTTAATGTATGTCGTATTGGTAATGGCGTCAAGAGGTGCTTCTATGAGGGAATGGGTTAATGTATGTCGTATTGGTAATGGCGTCAAGAGGTGCTTCTATGAGGGAATGGGTTAATGTATGTCGTATTGGTAATGGCGTCAAGAGGTGTTTCTATGAGGGAATGGGTTAATGTATGTCGTATTGGTAATGGCGTCAAGAGGTGTTTCTATGAGGGAATGGGTTAATGTATGTCGTATTGGTAATGGCGTCAAGAGGTGCTTCTATGAGGGAATGGGTTAATGTATGTCGTATTGGTAATGGCGTCAAGAGGTGCTTCTATGAGGGAATGGGTTAATTTCGCTGGTGTAAATACAGCACAACAATGACAACATTAAAACTAATCGAAACGGAAAACTTGAGAAAACAAACTAACTAGTGTTTTTCATTCATCTATTAAAATGATACAGAGAATCAAACCATTGTTTTGGCAAAAGCAAAAGTTAAAAAGTATCAGCTGCTTATTACCAAGCAAATTATGTAAATTCAATTTTTCAGAATAATGACAGATGTGTCAAAATGTTTGCATACAACTTGTTGAAATGAAGATTGAATTGTAATATCAACCCAGTAAACAAAACTTCAATTGCAATTAATGGCTTGTCAGACACACTATCTTCTTTTATTGTTCACAATAAATAATATTTTACTGTGAGACAAGCCTTCTTTAAATGGGGACATTGAAATAGTTCTCACTTAAACAATAATAACAATTACATTCATTTTTTGGAAAGAGGCTGAAAATACAAATTTTATTAGTTTCTCCCAAAATACAAATTTTATTAATTTCTCTCAAAATACAATATATTTTATTTTCTTCCAAAATACAAATTTTATTATTTTCTCCCAAAATACAAACTTTTAATAATTTCTTTCTCTCAAGGCATGTGTGTGAAATGAGAGAATAAAATGTTTTTTGATTTGACTTGTATACATTATGAACATGAGGAAATTCTTAAATATTACATGTATATAAACAAGGCTAAACAGACTTTATTTTCTTATTAAAAATATCCATTGCATAATAGAGCAACACACAACACCACGTGGGAGAGCATCGTGACTAAATACCATAATATACAATATTGTTAAAACTACACAACACCACGTGGGAGAGCATCGTGACTAAATACCATAATATACAATATTGTTAAAACTACACAACACCACGTGGGAGAGCATCGTGACTAAATACCATAATATACAATATTGTTTAAACTACACAACACCACGTGGGAGAGCATCGTGACTAAATACCATAATATACAATATTGTTAAAACTGACATATTTTGTTATTTCTTTTATACATTCACAAACTGTATTCAGTCATATTAGTTTAGCACGATCATACATAATAGTTGGTCACCTAAACAATCTACCATTGATCAATCTTTTACTTTATATGATAAGGAATAGTGTGTATATCTACAAGGAATAACTGGTTTAAAGTATGGAAGCTAAAACGGACCCTACTATATGTGTGTGTGCGTGGATAATGTGTGCGTGCGTGCATGGATAATGTGTGTGTGCGTGCATGGATAATGTGTGTGTGCGTGCATGGATAATGTGTGTGTGCGTGCATGGATAATGTGTGTGTGTGTGCATGCATAATGTGTGTGTGCGTGCATGGATAATGTGTGTGTGCGTGCATGGATAATGTGTGTGTGCGTGCATGGATAATGTGTGTGTGCGTGCATGGATAATGTGTGTGTGTGTGCATGGATAATGTGTGTGTGCGTGCATGGATAATGTGTGTGTGCGTGCATGGATAATGTGTGTGTGCGTGCATGGATAATGTGTGTGTGCGTGCATGGATAATGTGTGTGTGTGTGCATGGATAATGTGTGTGTGCGTGCATGGATAATGTGTGTGTGCGCATTTGTTATTTGTCGCTAGTCGCTACCAGTTGCACATATGAGCGATACCTCCTGAAGAGATAGTCATTTTGGACGGACAGACCGACAGACAGACAGACAGACATCCAATCAAATTGATTGAAGCATTTGTTTATGTTACTTTATTTCTACTCAGTGACAGGAATGTTATAGAGGAACATTAGTGCATTATATATAATCTATTGTAATTATCCTTGTTTTGCGCTGTCTAATAAACAAAGAAACTTCAATTTATCTTTCACATCTATGAGTGTGTGTTTTACGTTTATTTATCGTCGCTACCGGTGCCCATATGAGCGACGCCTCCTGAAGAGATTAGTCATTTTAGATTTTTGGAGGATAATGCAATGATACATGCAGAGACCTATTCCAGAATCTCCTCTGGTTCTTGTACGTGCACGGTGTAAAGCACCAACACGAGACCTCGGTTTAAAGTCCCATCTGAAAGACTGTTAATTATATTAGTGTCAGACGGGGGATTGAACCTGCGATCCCTGGATTACCAGTCCAGCGTGTTACCACTGGACTACAGATCCATCTGTCCCCTCTATGATGTACCAGAAGCAGTATTTATTTAACATCAGCTTTCATGAAGAACATCAGTAAATAAGCCATTTCCCAATAAACAAAATACAGCCAACTAGAGACTTATACACAACTTGTGTATCTTCGAGCCACGACACAATATTGCATAGGCTAGCACTGAACCTGGGAACCAGGGTTACAGCTGCAGGTTAGGTCCTTGATGGAGGTAAATAAGACACAATACACGACTCATCATTCATGATAAAGGACCTAAAGATTAAAAAGTATCTTCCATTCTGAAGAAGATAAACCTATCATCTGATATTATCAATAACAAGGCCCTTGATAGTGAAGCAATCAAGTATTAAATGTTGTACAAACCAGTAACATCTTTAACTCCAAATAATGCACCATGATCACCTAATCCGACCATTGAAGAAGCGATTAATATCACTATCTATGACTTTATCGGCTTTAGCCATGCAACACCAGCCAATTTCCAATTTTAAACTTTAATAAAATCACAACAAAAATGTCAAGTTTGATCAAGTAGGGGAAGCGAGATTTACTATGTTTTTAAATTTACACCTGTCTCAGATGTGACCTACATCTGAAACAGGTGTATCCGCTGATAGGAGTTTTGTGTAGCTGATCAAGACATTTACCCTCTTAATGACATACATTTTGAATCATGAAACATGCCAGGACTATTGGTCAAACATTGTGTTCATCCATTTATAGCATAATATGATTGATATAATTATTACATTTAATTGAAAAAGTGACGTTCAGCCTCCGTCATAAAGTTGTAACATCATCTACGCATAGTAATTCCGCTGTCGTGCAGTTGACAGTGGTGACTGGGAGTCCCAGTCCATTGCACTTGACCACTGACTGACCATTCACCATAATATAACAAACGCTGACTATTATCTCGCAATGATAATGAAGAAGAAAGAAGTTTATACTCCATTAATGTCATCCTATCAAGATTTATGTTGACTAACAATGGGGACTGGAAAACTTGCCACCATCCTGCCGGCATCTGTACGGGTTGCAAGCCCATCGACCAGATGTCTATACCGGAACTAACTATGAATGATGCATTAATATACCAACATACAGGATTATATAATTATTATAAAGCAGTATTTGTCCCAGCATGATTATATATTATAAAGCAGTATTTGTCCCAGCATATTATAAAGCAGTATTTATCCCAGCATATTATATATATACAGCAGTATTTGTCCCAGCATATTATAAAGCAGTATTTATCCCAGCATATTATATATATAAAGCAGTATTTGTCCCAGCATGCTTATATGTTATAAAGCAGTATTTGTCCCAGCATATTATATATTATAAAGCAGTATTTGTCCCAGCATGATTATATATTATAAAGCAGTATTTGTCCCAGCATGCTTATATATTATAAAACAGTATTTGTCCCAGCATATTATATATTATAAAGCAGTATTTGTCCCAGCATATTATAAAGCAGTATTTGTCCCAGCATATTATATATTATAAAGCAGTATTTGTCCCAGCATGATTATATATTATAAAGCAGTATTTGTCCCAGCATGATTATATATTATAAAGCAGTATTTGTCCCAGCATGATTATATATTATAAAGCAGTATTTGTCCCAGCATGATTATATATTATAAAGCAGTATTTGTCCCAGCATGCTTATATATTATAAAGCAGTATTTGTCCCAGCATGATTATATATTATAAAGCAGTATTTGTTTATAAGGAATTATGTCAGAATTAAACCAGTTTTACCATATTGATAAAACAAAGCATGGACAGTGTGTGTGTGTGTGGTAGGAAGTCTTAATGTTGAGTACAGTATGACTACTTTTTAGCACTGAATACAGCACCACTATATAGCACTGAATACAACACAACTATATAGCACTGAATACAACACGACTATATAGCACTGAATACAACACGACTATATAGCACTGAATACAGCACACCTATATAGCACTGAATACAACACAACTATATAGCACTGAATACAACACAACTATATAGCACTGAATACAACACGACTATATTAGCACTGAATACAACACGACTATATAGCACTGAATACAGCACAACTATATAGCACTGAATACAACACAACTATATAGCACTGAATACAACACAACTATATAGCACTGAATACAACACAACTATATAGCACTGAATACAGCACAACTATATAGCACTGAATACAACACGACTATATAGCACTGAATATAGCACAACTATATAGCACTGAATACAGCACGACTATATAGCACTGAATACAACACCACTATATAGCACAACTATATAGCACTGAATACAGCACGACTATATAGCACTGAATACAGCACGACTATATAGCACTGAATATAGCACAACTATACAGCACGACTATATAGCACTGAATACAGCACAACTATATAGCACTGAATACAACACGACTATATAGCACTGAATACAGCACAAATATATAGCACTGAATACAGCAGGACTATATAGCACTGAATACAGCACGACTATATAGCACTGAATACAACACAACTATATAGCACTGAATACAACACAACTATATAGCACTGAATACAACACAACTATATAGCACTGAATACAGCACGACTATATAGCACAACTATATAGCACTGAATACAGCACAACTATATAGCACTGAATACAGCACGACTATATAGCACTGAATACAGCACAACTATATAGCACTGAATACAACACGACTATATAGCACTGAATACAGCACGACTATATAGCACAACTATATAGCACTGAATACAGCACGACTATATAGCACTGAATACAACACAACTATATAGCACTGAATATAGCACAACTATATAGCACTGAATACAACACCACTATATAGCACTGAATACAACACGACTATATAGCACTGAATACAGCATGACTATATAGCACTGAATACAACACGACTATATAGCACTGAATACAACACAACTATATAGCACTGAATACAACACAACTATATAGCACTGAATACAGCACGACTATATAGCACTGAATACAACACGACTATATAGCACTGAATACAGCACCACTATATAGCACTGAATACAGCACCACTATATAGCACTGAATACAGCACCACTATATAGCACTGAATACAACACAACTATATAGCACTGAATACAGCACCACTATATAGCACTGAATACGTTAATGCTCTTAAATTATAGTTATTTTCCATTCTTTGATATTAAATTATATCTTATTTGTTTTGATAATCACGATAAAGCGTACCACCATTTCACGAACTCTTTGCAAAACCACTTATACTGGACGGCTTCTTTGTTCAAAACTATACATCTGGCCCTAAATAAAGGAACTCGATCCATAGCCATCATATTATCATACTTAAAGTGTAGAAAAATGAAACTTTCAACAAAATTACCCTAAAGCTTCATTAAACGTCAATAAAAAGTAAACAGGCATTTTTGGTATATGATTTGATACTATTGTAAGGAGCTGACCAGTCGAAAAATAGGGTTTTAAAAGATAATAATAGATGTTTTTAATTCATGTTCAGAGCGGTAAAACACGTAGATTTGGCATATCATTATAATTTTAATAAGCTACTTGACTGTAGCAGTTTGGACAGACTTTCCCTCCTCACAAACACCTGCATTATTTTGGTGCGACATTTTGGACATACAATGACTCCTTGTTGTTTCTGGCTTAAAATGAACTGAGTATAAGAATGACATGCTAGTTATTAGTTGCTAGATATATCTGGTCATATGCAGCATAACCCCAGAAACAAACAAAATATCCTCGCTTAATTAAAATACATGCTAGGACAAAAAACACAACCCTGCCCTACCTGTGAAAAAAATGTGACAAAATCCCACAATTTGAAAATTAAATACTTAAAAAATTCATCGTTCTTATTTTCGGCTTACTAGTAAGACAAAAACTCGTTTACACCTAATAACTAAAAATGTGAAACAAATGGTCATTGAATTAATGTCAGACTGAAATTGGGAGATCCTTTCTGTACATTGCTCTACTTGTGGTTAATTGTGATTACTTTTCTTCAAAATTATTATTCTGACGTCAGCCGGAAATAGCAAATTGGCATAGAATTTTTTCCAACTACTTTCAGTTATAAAACAAAGCAGCAACATCGGTAGTCATAGTAACTATTGGTGACAGGTATTAGATGGTCAGTTTGACTATCAATTAGTATAATAGAGTAGACATACCATCATCCTGATCTCCATAGTTTGATGCATTCTTACAATATTTTATACAATAAATGGTTACCTGACTGACGAGTGCGATGTATCCGAACATTGTTCAACGTTTGTCACAAACACTAGAGATGTTTGTCAGTACTGTACAGTTCATAATTAACTCAACACCAACCATAGACTGTGCGCAGAAGTACTAGCCTCTGTCACAACATCATCAACATGTCACCTGTCCCAACTAGCACAAACCCCATTATTCCCATCCGTAATACAAAGAGACAGGTTTATACCAGTGTGATTGATCACAATTGGTCTTTATTTGAATCAATTAAAAGTCCTTTTTTGCATTTACATCTGAAGTGACATGTACAATAACGCTTATTTCATCTTTTTAAGATGTTATTTCCATTCTTACAAAACTGTTCAAGATCATTTGGCACTACAGATCATTTGGCGTGTATAAAGTATAATTAGTGGTTACACGAAAATCATGCCAAACAGAATCTAAACATTCTAGCTTACTAATGGCACCAATAAGCTCTTCACGATCATTAGAAAAGAATCTAGGAAACATGTAGTGGTCACATTAAAAGAATGGTGACGACATGTTACGATGTAATCACTATTGTAATGAAGCAAGTCCTTGGCAACGAGCCCACAAACTCCGTACAGTCGTTACTATTCCTCTTCAGTTGCAAATAGTGTAATTACTAGTACAAAATGAAAATGGTCACACAAGTGAAACTGCAACTCAATATCCAAGACAAAAACAGCTAAATGACAGATATTAAATTTCACGAAATGATGTTCAGTCACCTCCTACAACATTCAGTGTTATCTGTTCATCAAACAACATACATGTCCTTGTAACCTTATAGCATCTCATCAATTAATCAAACTGTTAACATTTCATTTCAAACATTCAGTGCAAATTTCAGTTTTATTCAACATTATATTCAGATACAATGCTTTGTTGAAAAACCAGTAGTTTCTGTATTTTTATTTGCGGTACATTTGAAATGGTTTGTTTAATTCAATACTGTATCAAGTGGCAGTTTGTGGTTCAGTCAGTTACATTACTGAGCCGTTGTCTCCTCAAATTTCTTAGTGTTACAATGTTGCTGAAGCTGAGTGCATTCCAACCAACACATCACCTGCCCAAACAGGTGCCTCCTCAAACCAATTAACGATCAATAATTTACCTGTGCCCATGGCAAACATGACCCTTTATGATTTGGTTATGATTGAAATGTCTCAAATATAATAGACTTTTATGGCAGTATTTATTGTCAACAGTAAAGGCAGCCTATTATTCAAATTTGCAATTTCTACAAAGGATGTGTGCAGCTTACATGCCTGTCTGTGGCATCACTTATTACAGGAGAGCAGAGCCTTGTTTGCAATCAGGTTTCAATGTCACTATAGTAGAACCACTATGTGATTACATTCAATTTATCAAAATTGGCAATTAATTGTTTGGTCTAATGACTCGAACATTGCATACAGATGTATTTCACAAACTGGAACTTATACCGTGGTCTGCCCCTAGCTAACAAGGCAGTGCAGAGTGATCTGCCCCTAGCTAACAAGGCAGTGCAGAGTGATCTGCCCCTAGCTAACAAGGCAGTGTAGAGTGATCTGCCCCTAGCTAACAAGGCAGTGCAGAGTGGTTGAGTGGCTATCAGGGATGAGTGGGGGTGGTTGAGGGGCTATCAGGGATGAGTGGGGGTGGTTGAGGGGCTATCAGGGATGAGTGGGGGTGGTTGAGGGGCTATCAGGGATGAGTGGGGTGGTTGAGGGGCTATCAGGGATGGGTGTGGGTGGTTGAGGGGCTATCAGGGATGGGTGGGGGGGGGTTGAGGGCTATCAGGGATGGGTGTGGGTGGTTGAGGGGCTATCAGGGATGGGTGGGGGGGTTGAGGGGCTATCAGGGATGGGTGCGGTGGTTGAGTGGCTATCAGGGATGAGTGGGTTGAGGGGCTATCAGGGATGAGTGGGGGGGGGGTTGAGGGGCTATCAGGGATTAGTGTGGGATTATGTGGATCATCCTCAAGTGTTCTTCACTAAGCCATGGACCTGTCTCTCAGTATGTCTTACACCGTGTAGTGTCTCTCAGTATGTCTTACACCGTGTAGTGTCTCTCAGTATGTCTTACACCTTGTAGTGTCTCTCAGTATGTCTTACACCGTGTAGTGTCTCTCAGTATGTCTTACACCTTGTAGTGTCTCTCAGTATGTCTTACACCTTGTAGTGTCTCTCAGTATGTCTTACACCTTGTAGTGTCTCTCAGTATGTCTTACACCGTGTAGTGTCTCTCAGTATGTCTAACACCTTGTAGTGTCTCTCAGTATGTCTTACACCTTGTAGTGTCTCTCAGTATGTCTTACAACTTGTAGTATCGGTCAGTATGTCTAACACCTTGTAGTGTCTCTCAGTATGTCTTACACCTTGTAGTGTCTCTCAGTATGTCTTACACCTTGTAGTGTCTCTCAGTATGTCTTACACCGTGTAGTGTCTCTCAGTATGTCTTACACCGTGTAGTGTCTCTCAGTATGTCTTACACCGTGTAGTGTCTCTCAGTATGTCTTACACCGTGTAGTGTCTCTCAGTATGTCTTACACCGTGTAGTATCTCTCAGTATGTCTTAAACCGTGTAGTGTCTCTCAGTATGTCTTACACCGTGTAGTATCTCTCAGTATGTCTTACACCGTGTAGTGTCTCTCAGTATGTCTTACACCTTGTAGTGTCTCTCAGTATGTCTTACACCTTGTCTCTCAGTATGTCTTACACCGTGTCTCTCAGTATGTCTTACACCGTGTAGTGTCTCTCAGTATGTCTTACACCTTGTAGTGTCTCTCAGTATGTCTTACACCGTGACTCTCAGTATGTCTTACACCGTGTAGTGTCTCTCAGTATGTCTTACACCTTGTAGTGTCTCTCAGTATGTCTTACACTTTGTCTCTCAGTATGTCTTACACCGTGTAGTGTCTCTCAGTATGTCTTACACCTTGTCTCTCAGTATGTCTTACACCTTGTAGTGTCTCTCAGTATGTCTTACACCGTATAGTGTCTCTCAGTATGTCTTACACCTTGTCTCTCAGTATGTCTTACACCGTGTAGTGTCTCTCAGTATGTCTTACACCTTGTAGTATCTCTCAGTATGTCTTACACCTTGTAGTGTCTCTCAGTATGTCTTACACCTTGTAGTGTCTCTCAGTATGTCTTACACCTTGTAGTGTCTCTCAGTATGTCTTACACCGTGTAGTGTCTGGGTTATAATAGTATGTTTCAGATAAGATCTAATCTTGGCCTAGGAACACGTTCAGTAATTGCAATCAAATAGGCAATTATATCCACATACATGTAGGCAATTATATCCACATACATGTAGGCAATTATATCCACATACATGTAGGCAATTATATCCACATACATGTAGGCAATTATATCCACATACATGTAGGCAATTATATCCAAATGCATGTAGGCAATTATATCCACATACATGTAGGCAATTATATCTGTATATTACATGTACATTAGGCTCGGGATACTGGTCACATTACTTGCATTGGGGATGTGTTTTTACGTTTATTTATCGTCGCTACCGGTTGCCCATATGAGCGAAGCCTCCTGAAGAGATTAGTTATTTTAGATTCTTGGAGGATAGTGCAATGATACAGAGAGAGACCCATTCCAGAGTCTCCTCTGGTTCTTTTACGTGCACAGTGTAAAGCACTGACACGAGACCTCGGTTTAACGTCCCATCTGAAAGACTGTTAATTTTATTAGGGTCAGACGGGGGATTGAACCTGTGATCTCTGGATTACCAGTCCAGCGTGTTACCACTGGACTACATATCCGTCTGTGCATTGGGGATACGGGCCAGATTATATGTATTAATTAAGAGAATAGAATATTTAAACATAACCACCCTACATAACCCGATACAACATTCTTACACATTTTATCATAACCACCCTACATAACCCGATACAACATTCTTACACATTTTATCATAACCACCCTACATAACCCGATACAACATTCTTACACATTTTATCATAACCACCCTACATAACCCGATACAACATTCTTACACATTTTATCATAACCACCCTACATAACAGGTTGGAACCTCCATAGGCCACCATTATAATAGAGGGCCATTATATGTTCCCCAAATATAGTTTGTCACAAAAGACTGTAGTTTTCAACCATTGAGCCACAAGAAAATGGCAAATTTCGATAGGGTTCCCCAATTGCGCGCTTTGTTTTTAATTTCCCACTATGGGCATCCACCCCCTACTCTGAATGTAATTTGGTGGTGAATGTTGCACTGACACCTGCATAATATTATGTTGTTTATTTTTCACTAAATATTATTCCAAAATTCTAAAATATTCCAAAATGCAGCTCATATATTGTATTTTAATTCTTAGAAGTCACATTAATTAGTTATTGGTGACAATACCTACTAAGCCAATCAGTTCAATTAACTTCCCTACATCTGACCTAATACATTTTTACATAGTAAGGACAAGAAGATATAATTTACAACACAGTTGGGTGAGGAATCTGTGGTAGTTGTAAATTGCAGAAGGCTATAAAGTCTCAACGTCTGGCATACCAGCTAACTCCAGCTTTCCACATGATCTCCTCACATGCCAATGGTGTAGGGGTTTACAACAAGGTCATTGGAGGTCACAGACATGTTGACCAGAACACCACCAGGAAAGATCAATTTGTGAGATATGCTGCTGGTTTGCATGTGCAAGGCATATAGCTTGGAGATCCAATACACAGCAATTATACACATTATAATCAATCAATCGATTGATTGCTCAATAGACGCGACTGACAATATGGCACATCTGGTACATTTTGTATATTAATTAAATTAAAAGCAACATTGTGCACACAAACCAACCTAGAAACAAAACAATGTTTTTCTTAAAGTGACGTTACATCGCAAAAAGCAATTAAAATACTTTTATTTCACATATAAATGCATAGTTACCATAGCTACCCAGACCATTAATTGAGCCATATTGAGTTTCTGATAATATTAACACCTGTGGAAACCGGAGATGCTTTCCGTGTAATTACCGATTATCATTAATCCTATTAATAGGCCAATTAGCATGTGACTTATTTTATATAATTTATATTGATGAACTGTAACAGTCTGCCATTTTTTTTAAGGATCATCGGAACGGTAAATCGTTTCAAAAAGTACAGTATGTGTCTGATTTGACGTTATTACTCAAGATTTTAAGTACTAATCACCGTCCTTACTTCACTTACACCCAATCCATCCTTTACCACATAAACGTAATGGTTAAAATCCGTTATAACGCAGAAACATGAAATAATATGTACACAAATTTTGACAATGTTTAAATGAGGCTATGGGAGCATTATCGTACTTTCGGGAATGCACGTGTATAACTTGTGCCTGTTCAGTCATTTCCAGAAGATTTCTATTTTTAGGGATCGTATCTTGCAGAAGAGTTGTCGTTCTTCAAATTAACACCCGCAAAAATGTGGGTGTATGTACATTGCGCTAGCGCTACACTCGGAAATCAGGTTTCACCAGGCTGTCGTTTTGCCAGAAGTTAAAAATCGACAGACTGGAACCCATGCTATGCTAGATGCCCTTTTCAGTAGAACGGATTTTATTTAATTTATACAAATTTATTTTAGTTTGATTGCGAAACAAGTTCTTTCAACTTATATTAATCACTCTCGAGACCTCATTCCTGATGGAATCCATCGCCATGAAGGAGAGAGGAGGCACTGTGGAATTTAAATGCCTTGCCTAAGGGCACACTATTAACTGCTCCAGCGGGGCTCAAGCTCCAGACCTTTCGCACCCGAAGCGAACGCTCATCCACTGCGCTAACACGACTTCCACAAAAACGGATTTTATTGTATAACAATTGTACAAAAATCAAGCAGTTAGAAACAGCAGACACAATGTATTGTCTACAATATCCCATAGGCCATAACTCCATAAAGCATTAACTAAGTGGAATGCAAAGATAGCTAAGCCAGGTATTTCTCATATTCTGCATATTGTCTTAGCCTGAATAAACTGTACATGCAACTAGGGCTGATAAGTTTTGTTGAAATATGGGGTTTTCAAATGCTGGGGTAGGACATCTGGGGGTAAGACATCTGGGGGGTAAGACATCTGGGGGTAAGACATCTGGGGTAAGACATCTGGGGTAGGACATCTGGGGGTAAGACATCTGGGGGTAAGACATCTGGGGGTAGGACATCTGGAGGTAGGACATCTGGGGGTAAGACATCTGGGGGTAAGACATCTGGGGGCATCTGGGGGTAAGACATCTGGGAGGTAGGACATCTGGGGGTAAGACATCTGGGGGTAAGACATCTGGGGGCATCTGGGGGTAAGACATCTGGGGGTAGGACATCTGGGGGTAAGACATCTGGGGGTAAGACATCTGGGGTAAGACATCTGGGGGTAAGACATCTGGGGGCATCTGGGGGGACATCTGGGGTAGGACATCTGGGGGTAGGACATCTGGGGGTAAGACATCTGGGGGTAAGACATCTGGGGGTAGGACATCTGGGGGTAAGACATCTGGGGGTAAGACATCTGGGGGTAAGACATCTGGGGGTAGGACATCTGGGGGTAGGACATCTGGGGGTAAGACATCTGGGGGTAAGACATCTGGGGGTAAGACATCTGGGGGTAGGACATCTGGGGTAGGACATCTGGGGGTAAGACATCTGGGGGTAAGACATCTGGGGGTAGGACATCTGGGGGTAGGACATCTGGGGGTAGGACATCTGGGGGTAAGACATCTGGGGGTAAGACATCTGGGGGTAAGACATCTGGGGGCATCTGGGGGTAGGACATCTGGGGTAAGACATCTGGGGGCATCTGGGGGTAAGACATCTGGGGTAAGACATCTGGAGGTAGGACATCTGGGGGTAGGACATCTGGGGGTAAGACATCTGGGGGTAAGACATCTGGGGGTAAGACATCTGGGGGCATCTGGGGGTAGGACATCTGGGGGTAGGACATCTGGGGGTAGGACATCTGGGGGTAAGACATCTGGGGGCATCTGGGGGCATCTGGGGGACATCTGGGGGACATCTGGGGGCATCTGGTAGACATCTGGGGGCATCTGGGGGTAGGACATCTGGGGGTAAGACATCTGGGGGTAAGACATCTGGGGGTAAGACATCTGGGGGCATCTGGGGGTAGGACATCTGGGGGTAAGACATCTGGGGGCATCTGGGGGTAAGACATCTGGGGGCATCTGGGGGTAGGACATCTGGGGGTAGGACATCTGGGGGTAAGACATCTGGGGTAGGACATCTGGGGTAAGACATCTGGGGTAGGACATCTGGGGGTAAGACATCTGGGGGTAAGACATCTGGGGGTAAGACATCTGGGGTAAGACATCTGGGGGTAAGACATCTGGGGGGTAAGACATCTGGGGGGTAAGACATCTGGGGTAAGACATCTGGGGGTAAGACATCTGGGGGTAAGACATCTGGGGGTAAGACATCTGGGGTAAGACATCTGGGGTAGGACATCTGGGGTAGGACATCTGGGGGTAAGACATCTGGGGGTAAGACATCTGGGGGTAAGACATCTGGGGTAAGACATCTGGGGTAAGACATCTGGGGTAGGACATCTGGGGTAAGACATCTGGGGGTAAGACATCTGGGGGTAAGACATCTGGGGTAAGACATCTGGGGTAAGACATAAGACATCTGGGGGCAAGACATCTGGGGTAGGACATCTGGGGTAGGACATCTGGGGGTAAGACATCTGGGGGTAAGACAACTGGGGGGTAAGACATCTGGGGTAAGACATCTGGGGGACATCTGGGGGTAAGACATCTGGGGGTAAGACATCTGGGGTAGGACATCTGGGGTAGGACATCTGGGGTAGGACATCTGGGGGTAAGACATCTGGGGGTAAGACATCTGGGGGTAAGACATCTGGGGTAAGACATCTGGGGTAGGACATCTGGGGTAAGACATCTGGGGGTAAGACATCTGGGGGTAAGACATCTGGGGTAGGACATCTGGGGGTAAGACATCTGGGGGTAAGACATCTGGGGTAGGACATCTGGGGTAAGACATCTGGGGTAGGACATCTGGGGGTAAGACATCTGGGGGTAAGACATCTGGGGTAAGACATCTGGGGGTAAGACATCTGGGGTAGGACATCTGGGGTAAGACATCTGGGGTAGGACATCTGGGGGTAAGACATCTGGGGGTAAGACATCTGGGGTAGGACATCTGGGGTAAGACATCTGGGGTAGGACATCTGGGGTAAGACATCTGGGGTAAGACATCTGGTGGCAGGACATCTATTGTACTAAGATAGCTATAACACTTATGTGCAACATTTAATACACTTTCAGTTTCAATCAATCCCTGTTGGGTGCCTCTTTCCATTCATCAGTTACATTAGAATATGTGCATTAGATACGTTGACCCATTGACCCTGTGGCTATCTATGTCTGTTACATCACCAGCAACAGGTATCTGTCAATCAATTACAGTCTCATTACTGTATTACTGTTGTCAAAAAGGCTGATTTATCCAATAAAAACCTAAAACCCAAATCAGTAGTTTCAAACTGTTCCGGTAGAGTACATTCGTGGGTCAGTCAGATGCCTTTAGCAAAGAACTTACAGTCACAGACTATCAGTAGTAGAGTACATTCGTAGGTCAGTCAGATGCCTTTAGTAAAGAACTTACAGTCACAGACTATCAGTAGTAGAGTACATTCGTAGGTCAGTCAGATGCCTTTAGTAAAGAACTTACAGTCACAGACTATCAGTAGTAGAGTACATTCGTGGGTCAGTCAGATGCCTTTAGCAAAGAACTTACAGTCACAGACTATCAGTAGTAGAGTACATTCGTGGGTCAGTCAGATGCCTTTAGCAAAGAACAAAGTCACAGACTATCAGTGAAAGGGCTTTGATAGAAATGTTACTTTAGTAAATCACCACCATTGTAAGCCTATTTTACAACATTAAGTGTACTGTGAAATGTTCATACAACACATTGTGATGTGGATTGAAACACCTGAAGGCGAGATGCAGTTGTTTGAGATGCAGTTGTTTGAGATGCAGTTGTTTGGAGATGCAGTTGTTTGGAGATGCAGTTGTTTGAGATGCAGTTGTTTGGAGATGCAGTTGTTTGAGATGCAGTTGTTTTGAGATGCAGTTGTTTGAGATGCAGTTGTTTGGAGATGCAGTTGTTTGAGATGCAGTTGTTTGGAGATGCAGTTGTTTGGAGATGCAGTTGTTTGAGATGCAGTTGTTTGGAGATGCAGTTGTTTGAGATGCAGTTGTTTGGAGATGCAGTTGTTTGAGATGCAGTTGTT
>CM026391.1:31444444-31459875 GCA_014843695.1 Archivesica marissinica | reverse complement strand
ACATAACACAAGAAATAGTCGCTACATGGTACATAACGCAAGAAATAGTCGCTACATGGTACATAACGCAAGAAATAGTCGCTACATGGTACATAACACAAGAAATAGTCGCTACATGGTACATAACACAAGAAATAGTCGCTACATGGTACATAATGCAAGAAATAGTCGCTACATGGTACATAACGCAAGAAATAGTCGCTACATGGTACATAACACAAGAAATAGTCGCTACATGGTACATAACACAAGAAATAGTCGCTACATGGTACATAATGCAAGAAATAGTCGCTACATGGTACATAATGCAAGAAATAGTCGCTACATGGTACATAACGCAAGAAATAGTCGCTACATGGTACATAACACAAGAAATAGTCGCTACATGGTACATAACACAAGAAATAGTCGCTACATGGTACATAATGCAAGAAATAGTCGCTACATGGTACATAACACAAGAAATAGTCGCTACATGGTACATAACACAAGAAATAGTCGCTACATGGTACATAACGCAAGAAATAGTCGCTACATGGTACATAACACAAGAAATAGTCGCTACATGGTACATAATGCAAGAAATAGTCACTACATGGTACATAATGCAAGAAATAGTCGCTACATGGTACATAATGCAAGAAATAGTCGCTACATGGTACATAACACAAGAAATAGTCGCTACATGGTACATAATGCAAGAAATAGTCGCTACATGGTACATAACGCAAGAAATAGTCGCTACATGGTACATAATGCAAGAAATAGTCGCTACATGGTACATAACGCAAGAAATAGTCGCTACATGGTACATAACACAAGAAATAGTCGCTACATGGTACATAACACAAGAAATAGTCGCTACATGGTACATAACACAAGAAATAGTCGCTACATGGTACATAACACAAGAAATAGTCGCTACATGGTACATAACACAAGAAATAGTCGCTACATGGTACATAACGCAAGAAATAGTCGCTACATGGTACGGGTACATAACACAAGAAATAGTCGCTACATGGTACATAATGCAAGAAATAGTCGCTACATGGTACATAATGCAAGAAATAGTCGCTACATTACGGTACATAACACAAGAAATAGTCGCTACATGGTACATAATGCAAGAAATAGTCGCTACATGGTACATAACACAAGAAATAGTCGCTGCATTGTACATAACACAAGAAATAGTCGCTACATGGTACATAACACAAGAAATAGTCGCTACATGGTACATAACACAAGAAATAGTCGCTGCATGGTACATAACACAAGGTCTTAACACCACCACTCACAAAATACAACACAACAACTGTTGCCGGGGCTAGGTACAGCATTTATTGCGAGGATGGGACCAATACAGCATTTACATACATGTACACCTTATAGTTCTGTTTCACACATAATGTGACATATATACGCTAAATGACCATTACATATCCATCATGAAAACAGCAAAGCCGCACACGAAAAACCCATTAGGAAACGTGTACCCGTAGCAATGCTTTAAACTGTTTCTCTGGATATAAGATGACGGGATATTTTCATCTTATGGTACCCTGTATGTCCCTACTTACTCAAAAACATAAAATGTATATAATACATACATTGTGGATATTCATCTATGATCTGACATATCAAGAACTGGTATTGAAAATGTTTATGTCATATAAGCAAACTATTATCCGGAATTTCAGTATAAAAATGTGAATTTGAATATTAAATATCGAATAGCCCTCGCGTTATCCTAGCGTAGAAGTGATTACCACACAAAATCACCCTATAAATACCTGTATGAACATATTTCTGCACGAATTACTCGACTAATCCGCCGTGTATTTTGTGTTCACAGGCCGTGTTAAGACATTCGTTCTCAGCTATACGTTGTAACGCAGAGAACTTACAAAAATAGTCGCTACATGGTACATAATGCAAGAAATAGTCGCTACATGGTACATAATGCAAGAAATAGTCGCTACATGGTACATAATGCAAGAAATAGTCGCTACATGGTACATAACACAAGAAATAGTCGCTACATGGTACATAACACAAGAAATAGTCGCTACATGGTACATAACACAAGAAATAGTCGCTACATGGTACATAACACAAGAAATAGTCGCTACATGGTACATAACACAAGAAATAGTCGCTACATGGTACATAACACAAGAAATAGTCGCTACATGGTACATAATGCAAGAAATAGTCGCTACATGGTACATAACACAAGAAATAGTCGCTACATGGTACATAACACAAGAAATAGTCGCTACATGGTACATAACACAAGAAATAGTCGCTACATGGTACATAACGCAAGATATAGTCGCTACATGGTACATAACACAAGATATAGTCGCTACATGGTACATAGCACAAGAAATAGTCGCTACATGGTACATAACGCAAGAAACAGTCGCTACATGGTACATAACACAAGAAACAGTCGCTACATGGTACATAATGCAAGAAATAGTCGCTACATGGTACATAATGCAAGATATAGTCGCTACATGGTACATAACACAAGAAATAGTCGCTACATGGTACATAATGCAAGATATAGTCGCTACATGGTACATAACACAAGATATAGTCGCTACATGGTACATAACACAAGATATAGTCGCTACATGGTACATAACACAAGAAATAGTCGCTACATGGTACATAACACAAGATATAGTCGCTACATGGTACATAACACAAGAAATAGTCGCTACATGGTACATAACACAAGAAATAGTCGCTACATGGTACATAATGCAAGATATAGTCGCTACATGGTACATAACACAAGAAATAGTCGCTACATGGTACATAACACAAGAAATAGTCGCTACATGGTACATAATGCAAGATATAGTCGCTACATGGTACATAATGTAAGATATAGTCGCTACATGGTACATAACACAAGAAATAGTCGCTACATGGTACATAATGCAAGATATAGTCGCTACATGGTACATAGCACAAGATATAGTCGCTACATGGTACATAACACAAGATATAGTCGCTACATGGTACATAACACAAGAAATAGTCGCTACATGGTACATAACACAAGATATAGTCGCTACATGGTACATAACACAAGAAATAGTCGCTACATGGTACATAACACAAGAAATAGTCGCTACATGGTACATAATGCAAGATATAGTCGCTACATGGTACATAACACAAGAAATAGTCGCTACATGGTACATAACACAAGAAATAGTCGCTACATGGTACATAACACAAGAAATAGTCGCTACATGGTACATAACGCAAGAAATAGTCGCTACATGGTACATAACACAAGAAATAGTCGCTACATGGTACATAATGCAAGAAATAGTCGCTACATGGTACATAACACAAGAAATAGTCGCTACATGGTACATAATGCAAGATATAGTCGCTACATGGTACATAATGCAAGATATAGTCGCTACATGGTACATAACACAAGAAATAGTCGCTACATGGTACATAATCAAGATATAGTCGCTACATGGTACATAACCAAGAAATAGTCGCTACATGGTACATAATGCAAGAAATAGTCGCTACATGGTACATAACACAAGAAATAGTCGCTACATGGTACATAATGCAAGAAATAGTCGCTACATGGTACATAATGCAAGAAATAGTCGCTACATGGTACATAACACAAGAAATAGTCGCTACATGGTACATAACGCAAGAAATAGTCGCTACATGGTACATAACGCAAGAAATAGTCGCTACATGGTACATAACACAAGAAATAGTCGCTACATGGTACATAATGCAAGAAATAGTCGCTACATGGTACATAACGCAAGAAATAGTCGCTACATGGTACATAACGCAAGAAATAGTCGCTACATGGTACATAACACAAGAAATAGTCGCTACATGGTACATAATGCAAGAAATAGTCGCTACATGGTACATAACACAAGAAATAGTCGCTACATGGTACATAACACAAGAAATAGTCGCTACATGGTACATAACACAAGAAATAGTCACTACATGGTACATAACACAAGAAATAGTCACTACATGGTACATAATGCTAGAAATAGTCACTACATGGTACATAATGCAAGATATAGTCGCTACATGGTACATAACACAAGAAATAGTCGCTACATGGTACATAATGCAAGAAATAGTCGCTACATGGTACATAACACAAGAAATAGTCGCTACATGGTACATAATGCAAGAAATAGTCGCTACATGGTACATAACACAAGAAATAGTCGCTACATGGTACATAACACAAGAAATAGTCGCTACATGGTACATAATGCAAGAAATAGTCGCTACATGGTACATAACGCAAGAAATAGTCGCTACATGGTACATAACGCAAGAAATAGTCGCTACATGGTACATAACACAAGAAATAGTCGCTACATGGTACATAACACAAGAAATAGTCGCTACATGGTACATAACACAAGAAATAGTCGCTACATGGTACATAATGCAAGAAATAGTCGCTACATGGTACATAACACAAGAAATAGTCGCTACATGGTACATAACGCAAGAAATAGTCGCTACATGGTACATAACACAAGAAATAGTCGCTACATGGTACATAATGCAAGAAATAGTCGCTACATGGTACATAACACAAGAAATAGTCGCTACATGGTACATAACACAAGAAATAGTCGCTACATGGTACATAACACAAGAAATAGTCGCTACATGGTACATAACACAAGAAATAGTCGCTACATGGTACATAACACAAGAAATAGTCGCTACATGGTACATAATGCAAGAAATAGTCGCTACATGGTACATAACACAAGAAATAGTCGCTACATGGTACATAATGCAAGAAATAGTCGCTACATGGTACATAACACAAGAAATAGTCGCTACATGGTACATAACACAAGAAATAGTCGCTACATGGTACATAACACAAGAAATAGTCGCTACATGGTACATAATGCAAGAAATAGTCGCTACATGGTACATAACACAAGAAATAGTCGCTACATGGTACATAACACAAGAAATAGTCGCTACATGGTACATAACACAAGAAATAGTCGCTACATGGTACATAACACAAGAAATAGTCGCTACATGGTACATAACACAAGAAATAGTCGCTACATGGTACATAACGCAAGAAATAGTCGCTACATGGTACATAATGCAAGAAATAGTCGCTACATGGTACATAATGCAAGAAATAGTCGCTACATGGTACATAACACAAGAAATAGTCGCTACATGGTACATAACACAAGAAATAGTCGCTACATGGTACATAACACAAGAAATAGTCGCTACATGGTACATAATGCAAGATATAGTCGCTACATGGTACATAACACAAGAAATAGTCGCTACATGGTACATAACGCAAGAAATAGTCGCTACATGGTACATAATGCAAGAAATAGTCGCTACATGGTACATAACACAAGAAATAGTCGCTACATGGTACATAATGCAAGAAATAGTCGCTACATGGTACATAATGCAAGAAATAGTCGCTACATGGTACATAATGCAAGAAATAGTCGCTACATGGTACATAACACAAGAAATAGTCGCTACATGGTACATAACACAAGAAATAGTCGCTACATGGTACATAACACAAGAAATAGTCGCTACATGGTACATAATGCAAGAAATAGTCGCTACATGGTACATAACACAAGAAATAGTCGCTACATGGTACATAACACAAGAAATAGTCGCTACATGGTACATAACACAAGAAATAGTCGCTACATGGTACATAACGCAAGAAATAGTCGCTACATGGTACATAACACAAGAAATAGTCGCTACATGGTACATAACACAAGAAATAGTCGCTACATGGTACATAACACAAGAAATAGTCGCTACATGGTACATAATGCAAGAAATAGTCGCTACATGGTACATAACACAAGAAATAGTCGCTACATGGTACATAATGCAAGAAATAGTCGCTACATGGTACATAACACAAGAAATCAAAAAGTCGCTACATGGTACATAACACAAGAAATAGTCGCTACATGGTACATAACACAAGAAATAGTCGCTACATGGTACATAACACAAGAAATAGTCGCTACATGGTACATAATGCAAGAAATAGTCGCTACATGGTACATAACACAAGAAATAGTCGCTACATGGTACATAACACAAGAAATAGTCGCTACATGGTACATAATGCAAGAAATAGTCGCTACATGGTACATAACACAAGAAATAGTCGCTACATGGTACATAACACAAGAAATAGTCGCTACATGGTACATAATGCAAGAAATAGTCGCTACATGGTACATAATGCAAGAAATAGTCGCTACATGGTACATAACACAAGAAATAGTCGCTACATGGTACATAACACAAGAAATAGTCGCTACATGGTACATAACACAAGAAATAGTCGCTACATGGTACATAACGCAAGAAATAGTCGCTACATGGTACATAATGAAGATATAGTCGCTACATGGTACATAACACAAGAAATAGTCGCTACATGGTACATAATGCAAGAAATAGTCGCTACATGGTACATAACACAAGAAATAGTCGCTACATGGTACATAACACAAGAAATAGTCGCTACATGGTACATAACACAAGAAATAGTCGCTACATGGTACATAACACAAGAAATAGTCGCTACATGGTACATAACACAAGAAATAGTCGCTACATGGTACATAACACAAGAAATAGTCGCTACATGGTACATAATGCAAGAAATAGTCGCTACATGGTACATAACACAAGAAATAGTCGCTACATGGTACATAACACAAGAAATAGTCGCTACATGGTACATAATGCAAGAAATAGTCGCTACATGGTACATAACGCAAGAAATAGTCGCTACATGGTACATAACACAAGAAATAGTCGCTACATGGTACATAATGCAAGAAATAGTCGCTACATGGTACATAACACAAGAAATAGTCGCTACATGGTACATAATGCAAGAAATAGTCGCTACATGGTACATAACACAAGAAATAGTCGCTACATGGTACATAATGCAAGAAATAGTCGCTACATGGTACATAACACAAGAAATAGTCGCTACATGGTACATAATGCAAGAAATAGTCGCTACATGGTACATAATGCAAGAAATAGTCGCTACATGGTACATAACACAAGAAATAGTCGCTACATGGTACATAATGCAAGAAATAGTCGCTACATGGTACATAACACAAGAAATAGTCGCTACATGGTACATAATGCAAGAAATAGTCGCTACATGGTACATAACACAAGAAATAGTCGCTACATGGTACATAACGCAAGAAATAGTCGCTACATGGTACATAACACAAGAAATAGTCGCTACATGGTACATAACGCAAGAAATAGTCGCTACATGGTACATAACGCAAGAAATAGTCGCTACATGGTACATAACGCAAGAAATAGTCGCTACATGGTACATAATGCAAGAAATAGTCGCTACATGGTACATAACGCAAGAAATAGTCGCTACATGGTACATAACACAAGAAATAGTCGCTACATGGTACATAACGCAAGAAATAGTCGCTACATGGTACATAATGCAAGAAATAGTCGCTACATGGTACATAATGCAAGAAATAGTCGCTACATGGTACATAACACAAGAAATAGTCGCTACATGGTACATAACACAAGAAATAGTCGCTACATGGTACATAACACAAGAAATAGTCGCTACATGGTACATAACACAAGATATAGTCGCTACATGGTACATAATGCAAGAAATAGTCGCTACATGGTACATAACACAAGAAATAGTCGCTACATGGTACATAATGCAAGATATAGTCGCTACATGGTACATAATGCAAGAAATAGTCGCTACATGGTACATAACACAAGAAATAGTCGCTACATGGTACATAACACAAGAAATAGTCGCTACATGGTACATAACACAAGAAATAGTCGCTACATGGTACATAATGCAAGAAATAGTCGCTACATGGTACATAACACAAGAAATAGTCACTCGTTATTCATATTTGTATATCACACTTGATCATCTGTTATAAAAATATAATAAAAAATCTGATAAATAACATCATGATATGGACAAACAGACGGACAGATGAACACATATACCTACATTACTTTGGTATATACATTGTCACCATCGTGATGAATGCCCTCATAAAGCTAGCATGTATTTACAGATAGTACACAAATTTCACCCATTGATAATGTGGGTTTAAAATATTTAATTTAGAAAATAATATTAATTCCATATAATCTCAATTGAAACTTTATGTAAAGCTTGTATTTAGAAAACTATCATATATTGTGTATGTTAATCATGTCTGCAATAATAGAATGATACTAAAGATATTCCATTGTGTTTTAGCCTTGGATATAAATCCAGATGACCCGCTGGTGTTGAAACGTCGTGCAGATGTCCGTGGTAAATTGGGCAAGAAACAGGAGGCCATTGAAGACTACAGACAAGCTATAGAACTACAGGGCAGAATTAAATATCTACAGACTGGAAAGTAACATCCATTAATGTACAGACAAGATATAGAACTACAGGACAGAATTAAATATCTACAGACTGGAAAGTAACATCCATTAATGTACAGACAAGATATAGAACTACAGGGCAGAATTAAATATCTATAGACTGGAAAGTAACATCCATTAATGTACAGACAAGCTATAGAACTACAGGGCAGAATTAAATATCTACAGACTGGAAAGTAACATCCATTAATGTACAGACAAGATATAGAACTACAGGACAGAATTAAATATCTACAGACTGGAAAGTAACATCCATTAATGTACAGACAAGCTATAGAACTACAGGGCAGAATTAAATATCTACAGACTGGAAAGTAACATCCATTAATGTACAGACAAGCTATAGAACTACAGGGCAGAATTAAATATCTTCAGACTGGAAAGTAACATCCATTAATGTACAGACAAGATATAGAACTACAGGGCAGAATTAAATATCTACCTACTGGAAAGTAACATCCATTAATGTACAGACAAGCTATAGAACTACAGGGCAGAATTAAATATCTACCTACTGGAAAGTAACATCCATTAATGTACAGACAAGATATAGAACTACAGGGCAGAATTAAATATCTACAGACTGGAAAGTAACATCCATTAATGTACAGACAAGATATAGAACTACAGGGCAGAATTAAATATCTACCTACTGGAAAGTAACATCCATTAATGTACAGACAAGATATAGAACTACAGGGCAGAATTAAATATCTACCTACTGGAAAGTAACATCCATTAATGTACAGACAATATATAGAACTTGCAATTCATTTCAATGGAATATCCTTCTACAGCACTTGCAATGCATTTCAATGGAATATCCTTGTACAACACTTGTAATGCATTTCAATGGAATATCCTTCTACAGCACTTGCGGTACAACAACAATGTGGTACCAAGTTCCACTTTCTATCATCATAAGTAGTTCTTCAGTGATGTGTTTTTATCAGCACTACTGCTATGTTGGTTTTGACTGGACATTGTTTGTAAAATAGACATTGAACAAAAGAATATTAAACTATGTCATGAAAGATTGTCCCCTGGGAGAATCCTGGTCATATATCAAAGAATTATTGACATTTCTAGATTACCAAATTCAGTCATGAGGGACCATGTCGAGCCATAGTTTACAACCAGGTGCGAATTTCTGGACGAATTTGGGAATATTAGCAATTGTTTGTACGCCCATTGTCATCTTTACAAGCTTATTTACCCAATTTTTCTCGGATTTTTTTGCAGATTTCAGCGGATCTTGAACAATTTTACTTGTGGAATTTTATTTCCACGTGCACATTATACATCGGAACGCCGCCTTTTCTACGATTTTACGCTAAAATGTTGGTGCGCATTATACATGTGATAGCGCATTATACATGTGATAGCGCATTATATATGTGATAGCGTGTTATACATGTGATAGCGCGTTATATATGTGATAGCGCGTTATATATGTGATAGCGCGTTATACATGTGATAGCGCATTATATATGTGATAGCGCGTTATACATGTGATAGCGCGTTATACATGTGATAGCGCGTTATACATGTGATAGCGCGTTATTCATGTGATAGCGCGTTATACATGTGATAGCGCGTTATACATGTCATAGCGCGTTATACATGTGATAGCGCATTATATATGTGATAGCGTGTTATTCATGTGATAGCGCGTTATACATGTGATAGCGCGTTATACATGTGATAGCGCATTATATATGTGATAGCGCGTTATATATGTGATAGCGCATTATATATGTGATAGCGCATTATACATGTGATAGCGCATTATACATGTGATAGCGCATTATATATGTGATAGCGCGTTATACATGTGATAGCGCATTATATATGTGATAGCGCATTATATATGTGATAGCGCGTTATACATGTGATAGCGCATTATATATGTGATAGCGCGTTATACATGTGATAGCACATTATATATGTGATAGCGCGTTATACATGTGATAGCGCGTTATATATGTGATAGCGCATTATACATCAATAAATATGGTATATTTATTTATGCTCTCCACTAAGATATAGAAATGTATCGGTGAAATAAAATACATTATTCCACTGTTTGAAAGCAGTCTATAACACCTTTTATTTCTCACTACTTTGCACGTGTTGTACCTAGCTGCTGCATGTTGAAATGTTGCCAACGTGAACATTATCGGACACAAGCTGTCAGTGACATCACTTATGGTCGTCTCAACATGACCATTTAGCGCATGGTTGCAGGGTTTTCTATCATAAATACACTTTTCAGCCTAAAATAAAAAGAATATTTGTGTGTTTAAAGCAGCATTACATCGTAATAAAGGATGTTTTCGGTAAAATATAAATACTAATGTGTGTGTGTTTACAAAAATCGAAAATAGTCGCTCAGAAACAATAAAAATTCCAATAAATTTAAACCGTCGTATATGCGAATTTGTTTATCAACACATGAAATGTAAACGCGCGCATGCGTGAAACAACAGAGGATGTAGAAAACAACGTATATATTTTGAACATGAAATACTATCTATCTACCTTCCTCTAATGTCGAACCCCTCGCGGGGATGTAGAAATATCCCTAAAAGACTTAGCTAACAGAGGTATGAATCAACATATCAAGTAATTTAATTAAAAAAAGACAACGTGGGACAAATGGGGTCGATGCATTCCGGTTGTAAACAAGTGCGTGACCGATCGACTCGGAAAGTCCTACTTTCGGTTTTGAGTTTGTTTTATCGCAAAATAACACTGTTTACCAAATGAACATAAGCATACAACGTATAATGTTAGAATGTGTAGCAGCATTGCTACCCATACGTAAAAATTGAATTTTTCAAATATGTTTTATTTCATACGATGTAATGCTGCTTTAAGTGAATGATCGAATAACATTTCACTCATGAACTCGTGATTATAATGTTTCCATTGTTCATTCGGTGAAATATTTTTCCATCATACACTGAATCAAACAAATAACCTCTTAATCTTTGAACTTTTGTGATATTATATTTATGACATATACTATTATTTTCCATGTACTGTGACAATATCATCAATATCATCAAATTGTTTTTTGGTTTATACATCCACTGTTTGATTATTGTGTGTTTTTATTCAATAAATCATATTTTGTTACTAAGAGTTTGAGTTATGTTCGTTTGTTTTCCTACATATGATGTGACATTTCTGCCTCATCATTGCCACCTCGCCCCAGCAATAGTTCAGGGTGGGTTATTAGTATAGACCAGTCGCTCAAGCAATAGTTCAGGGTAGGTTATTGGTATAGACCAGTCTCCCCAGCAATAGTTCAGGGTGGGTTATTAGTATAGACCAGTCTCCCCAGCAATAGTTCAGGGTGGGTTATTAGTATACACCAGTCACCCCAGCAATAGTTCAGGGTGGGTTATTAGTATAGACCAGTCACTCCAGCAATAGTTCAGGGTGGGTTATTAGTATACACCAGTCACTCCAGCAATAGTTCAGGGAGGTTATTGGTATAGACCAGTCGCCCCAGCAATAGTTCAGGGTGGGTTATTGGTATAGACCAGTTGCCCCAGCAATAGTTCAGGGTGGGTTATTAGTATAGACCAGTCGTCCCAGCAATAGTTCAGGGTGGGTTATTGGTATAGACCAGTCGCCCAGCAATAGTTCAGGGTGGGTTATTGGTATAGACCAGTCGCCCCAGCATAGTTCAGGGTGAGTATAGACCAGTCGCCCAGCAATAGTTCAGGGTGAGTTGTTAGTATAGACCAGTCGCCCAGCAATAGATCAGGATGGGTTATTGGTATAGACCAGTCTCCCCAGCAATAGTTCAGGGTGGGTTATTAGTATAGACCAGTCGCCCAGCAATAGTTCAGGGTGGGTTATTGGTATAGACCAGTCGCTCAAGCAATAGTTCAGGGTGGGTTATTGGTATAGACCAGTCACCCCAGCAATAGTTCAGGGTGGGTTATTGGTATAGACCAGTCACTCCAGCAATAGTTCAGGGTGGGTTATTGGTATAGACCAGTCGCCCCAGCAATAGTTCAGGGTGGGTTATTGGTATAGACCAGTCGCCCCAGCAATAGTTCAGGGTGGGTTATTGGTATAGACCAGTCGCCCCAGCAATAGTTCAGGGTGGGTTATTGGTATAGACCAGTCGCCCCAGCAATAGTCAGGGTGGGTTATTGGTATAGACCAGCTCCCAGCAATAGTTCAGGGTGGGTTATTGGTATAGACCAGTCGCCCAGCAATAGTTCAGGGTGGGTTATTATAGACCAGTCCTCAAGCAATAGTTCAGGGTGGGTTATTGGTATAGACCAGTCACCCCAGCAATAGTTCAGGGTGGGTATTGGTATAGACCAGTCACCCCAGCAATAGTTCAGGGTGGGTTATTGGTATAGACCAGTCGCCCCAGCAATAGTTCAGGGTGGGTTATTGGTATAGACCAGTCGCCCCAGCAATAGTTCAGGGTGGGTTATTGGTATAGACCAGTCTCCCCAGCAATAGTTCAGTGTGGGTTATTGGTATAGACCAGTCGCCCCAGCAATAGTTCAGTGTGGGTTATTGGTATAGACCAGTCGCCCCAGCAATAGTTCAGAGTGGGTTATTGGTATAGACCAGTCCCCCAGCAATAGTTCAGGGTGGGTTATTGGTATAGACCAGTCGCCCCAGCAATAGTTCAGGGTGGGTTATTGGTATAGACCAGTCACCCCAGCAATAGTTCAGGGTGGTTATTGGTATAGACCAGTCGCCCCAGCAATAGTTCAGGGTAGGTTATTGGTATAGACCAGTCGCCCAGCAATAGTTCAGGGTAGGTTATTGGTATAGACCAGTCGCCCAGCAATAGTTCAGGGTGAGTTATTGTATAGACCAGTCGCCCCAGCAATAGTTCAGGGTGGGTTATTGGTATAGACCAGTCGCTCAAGCAATAGTTCAGGGTGGGTTATTGGTATAGACCAGTCGCCCCAGCAATAGTTCAGGGTGAGTTATTGGTATAGACCAGTCGCCCCAGCAATAGTTCAGGGTGAGTTTTAAAACCACCCAGCAATAGTTCAGGGTGAGTTATTGTATAGACCAGTCGCCCCAGCAATAGTTCAGGGTGGTATTGTATAGACCAGTCCCCCAGCAATAGTTCAGGGGTATTGGTATAGACCAGTCGCCCCAGCAATAGTTCAGGGTGAGTTATTAGTATAGACCAGTCACCCCAGCAATAGTTCAGGGTGGGTTATTGGTATAGACCAGTCGCCCCAGCAATAGTTCAGGGTGGGTTATTAGTATAGACCAGTCGCCCAGCAATAGTTCAGGGTGGGTTATTGGTATAGACCAGTCACTCCAGCAATAGTTCAGGGTGGGTTATTGGTATAGACCAGTCACCCCAGCAATAGTTCAGGGTGGGTTATTGGTATAGACCAGTCACCCCAGCAATAGTTCAGGGTGGGTTATTGGTATAGACCAGTCGCCCCAGCAATAGTTCAGGGTGGGTTATTGGTATAGACCAGTCGCTCAAGCAATAGTTCAGGGGAGTTATTGTATAGACCAGTCTCCCAGCAATAGTTCAGGGTGGGTTATTGGTATAGACCAGTCGCCCAGCAATAGTTCAGGGTGGGTTATTGGTATAGACCAGTCACCCCAGCAATAGTTCAGGGTGGGTTATTGGTATAGACCAGTCGACCCCAGCAATAGTTCAGGGTGGGTTATTGGTATAGACCAGTCACCAAGCAATAGTTCAGGGTGGGTTATTGGTATAGACCAGTCGCCCCAGCAATAGTTCAGGGTGGGTTATTGGTATAGACCAGTCGCCCCAGCAATAGTTCAGGGTGGGTTATTGGTATAGACCAGTCGCCCCAGCAATAGTTCAGGGTGGGTTATTGGTATAGACCAGTCGCCCAGCAATAGTTCAGGGTGGGTTATTGGTATAGACCAGTCGCCCCAGCAATAGTTCAGGGTGGGTTATTGGTATAGACCAGTCGCTCCAGCAATAGTTCAGGGTGGGTTATTGGTATAGACCAGTCGCCCCAGCAATAGTTCAGAGTGGGTTATTGGTATAGACCAGTCGCCCCAGCAATAGTTCAGGGTGGGTTATTGGTATAGACCAGTCGCCCCAGCAATAATTCAGGGTGGGTTATTGGTATAGACCAGTCGCCCCAGCAATAGTTCAGGGTGGGTTATTGGTATAGACCAGTCTCCCAGCAATAGTCAGGGTGGGTTATTGGTATAGACCAGTCGCCCCAGCAATATTCAGGGTGGGTTATTGGTATAGACCAGTCTCCCCAGCAATAGTTCAGGGTGAGTTATTAGTATAGACCAGTCGCCCCAGCAATAGTTCAGGGTGGGTTATTGGTATAGACCAGTTACCCCAGCAATAGTTCAGGGTGGGTTATTAGTATAGACCAGTCACTCCAGCAATAGTTCAGGGTGGGTTATTGGTATAGACCAGTCGCTCAAGCAATAGTTCAGGGTGGGTTATTAGTATAGACCAGTCGCCCCAGCAATAGTTCAGGGTGGGTTATTGGTATAGACCAGTTGCCCCAGCAATAGTTCAGGGTGGGTTATTGGTATAGACCAGTCGCCCCAGCAATAGTTCAGGGTAGGTTATTGGTATAGACCAGTCTCCCCAGCAATAGTTCAGGGTGAGTTATTAGTATAGACCAGTCGCCCCAGCAATAGTTCAGGGTGGGTTATTAGTATAGACCAGTCGCCCCAGCAATAGTCCAGGGTGAGTTATTAGTATAGACCAGTCACCCCAGCAATAGTTCAGGGTGGGTTATTGGTATAGACCAGTCACTCCAGCAATAGTTCAGGGTGGGTTATTGGTATAGACCAGTCACCCCAGCAATAGTTCAGGGTGGGTTATTGGTATAGACCAGTCACCCCAGCAATAG
>CM026391.1:31413207-31443444 GCA_014843695.1 Archivesica marissinica | reverse complement strand
ACATAACACAAGAAATAGTCGCTACATGGTACATAATGCAAGAAATAGTCGCTACATGGTACATAATGCAAGAAATAGTCGCTACATGGTACGGGTACATAACACAAGAAATAGTCGCTACATGGTACATAATGCAAGAAATAGTCGCTACATGGTACATAACACAAGAAATAGTCGCTGCATTGTACATAACACAAGAAATAGTCGCTACATGGTACATAACACAAGAAATAGTCGCTGCATGGTACATAACACAAGGTCTTAACACCACCACTCACAAAATACAACACAACAACTGTTGCCGGGGCTAGGTACAGCATTTATTGCGAGGATGGGACCAATACAGCATTTACATACATGTACACCTTATAATTCTGTTTCACACATAATGTGACATATATACGCTAAATGACCATTACATATCCATCATGAAAACAGCAAAGCCGCACACGAAAAACCCATTAGGAAACGTGTACCCGTAGCAATGCTTTAAACTGTTTCTCTGGATATAAGATGACGGGATATTTTCATCTTATGGTACCCTGTATGTCCCTACTTACTCAAAAACATAAAATGTATATAATACATACATTGTGGATATTCATCTATGATCTGACATATCAAGAACTGGTATTGAAAATGTTTATGTCATATAAGCAAACTATTATCCGGAATTTCAGTATAAAAATGTGAATTTGAATATTAAATATCGAATAGCCCTCGCGTTATCCTAGCGTAGAAGTGATTACCACACAAAATCACCCTATAAATACCTGTATGAACATATTTCTGCACGAATTACTCGACTAATCCGCCGTGTATTTTGTGTTCACAGGCCGTGTTAAGACATTCGTTCTCAGCTATACGTTGTAACGCAGAGAACTTACAAAAATAGTCGCTACATGGTACATAATGCAAGAAATAGTCGCTACATGGTACATAATACAAGAAATAGTCGCTACATGGTACATAATGCAAGAAATAGTCACTACATGGTACATAACACAAGAAATAGTCGCTTCATGGTACATAATGCAAGAAATAGTCGCTTCATGGTACATAACACAAGAAATAGTCGCTACATGGTACATAACACAAGAAATAGTCGCTACATGGTACATAACACAAGAAATAGTCGCTACATGGTACATAACACAAGAAATAGTCGCTACATGGTACATAACACAAGAAATAGTCGCTACATGGTACATAACACAAGAAATAGTCGCTACATGGTACATAATGCAAGAAATAGTCGCTACATGGTACATAACACAAGAAATAGTCGCTACATGGTACATAACACAAGAAATAGTCGCTACATGGTACATAACACAAGAAATAGTCGCTACATGGTACATAATGCAAGAAATAGTCGCTACATGGTACATAACACAAGAAATAGTCGCTACATGGTACATAACACAAGAAATAGTCGCTACATGGTACATAACACAAGAAATAGTCGCTACATGGTACATAACACAAGAAATAGTCGCTACATGGTACATAAGCAAGAAATAGTCGCTACATGGTACATAATGCAAGAAATAGTCGCTACATGGTACATAACACAAGAAATAGTCGCTACATGGTACATAACACAAGAAATAGTCGCTACATGGTACATAACACAAGAAATAGTCGCTACATGGTACATAACGCAAGATATAGTCGCTACATGGTACATAACACAAGATATAGTCGCTACATGGTACATAACACAAGAAATAGTCGCTACATGGTACATAACGCAAGAAACAGTCGCTACATGGTACATAACACAAGAAATAGTCGCTACATGGTACATAACACAAGAAATAGTCGCTACATGGTACATAATGCAAGAAATAGTCGCTACATGGTACATAACACAAGAAATAGTCGCTACATGGTACATAACACAAGAAATAGTCGCTACATGGTACATAACACAAGAAATAGTCGCTACATGGTACATAATGCAAGAAATAGTCGCTACATGGTACATAACACAAGAAATAGTCGCTACATGGTACATAACACAAGAAATAGTCGCTACATGGTACATAACACAAGAAATAGTCGCTACATGGTACATAACGCAAGAAATAGTCGCTACATGGTACATAACACAAGAAATAGTCGCTACATGGTACATAACACAAGAAATAGTCGCTACATGGTACATAACACAAGAAATAGTCGCTACATGGTACATAACACAAGAAATAGTCGCTACATGGTACATAATGCAAGAAATAGTCGCTACATGGTACATAATGCTAGAAATAGTCGCTACATGATACATAACACAAGAAATAGTCGCTACATGGTACATAACACAAGAAATAGTCGCTACATGGTACATAACACAAGAAATAGTCGCTACATGGTACATAACGCAAGATATAGTCGCTACATGGTACATAACACAAGATATAGTCGCTACATGGTACATAGCACAAGAAATAGTCGCTACATGGTACATAACGCAAGAAACAGTCGCTACATGGTACATAACACAAGAAACAGTCGCTACATGGTACGTAACACAAGAAATAGTCGCTACATGGTACATAACGCAAGAAATAGTCGCTACATGGTACATAACACAAGAAATAGTCGCTACATAGTACATAATGCAAGATATAGTCTCTACATGGTACATAATGCAAGAAATAGTCGCTACATGGTACATAATGCAAGATATAGTCGCTACATGGTACATAACACAAGAAATAGTCGCTACATGGTACATAATGCAAGATATAGTCTCTACATGGTACATAATGCAAGAAATAGTCGCTACATGGTACATAATGCAAGAAATAGTCGCTACATGGTACATAATGCAAGAAATAGTCGCTACATGGTACATAACACAAGAAATAGTCACTACATGGTACATAATGCAAGAAATAGTCGCTACATGGTACATAACACAAGAAATAGTCGCTACATGGTACATAATGCAAGAAATAGTCACTACATGGTACATAATGCAAGAAATAGTCGCTACATGGTACATAACACAAGAAATAGTCGCTACATGGTACATAATGCAAGAAATAGTCGCTACCTGGTACATAATGCAAGAAATAGTCGCTACATGGTACATAATGCAAGAAATAGTCGCTGCATTGTACATAACACAAGAAATAGTCGCTACATGGTACATAACGCAAGAAATAGTCGCTACATGGTACATAACACAAGAAATAGTCGCTACATGGTACATAATGCAAGAAATAGTCACTACATGGTACATAATGCAAGAAATAGTCGCTACATGGTACATAATGCAAGAAATAGTCACTACATGGTACATAACGCAATAAATAGTCGCTACATGGTACATAATGCTAGAAATAGTCACTACATGGTACATAATGCAAGAAATAGTCGCTACATGGTACATAATGCAAGAAATAGTCGCTACATGGTACATAATGCAAGAAATAGTCGCTACATGGTACATAGCGCAAGATATAGTCTCTACATGGTACATAACACAAGAAATAGTCGCTACATGGTACATAATGCAAGAAATAGTCACTACATGGTACATAACGCAAGAAATAGTCGCTACATGGTACATAATGCAAGAAATAGTCGCTACATGGTACATAACGCAAGAAATAGTCGCTACATGGTACATAACACAAGAAATAGTCGCTACATGGTACATAACACAAGAAATAGTCGCTACATGGTACATAACACAAGAAATAGTCGCTACATGGTACATAACACAAGAAATAGTCGCTACATGGTACATAATGCAAGAAATAGTCACTACATGGTACATAATGCAAGAAATAGTCACTACATGGTACATAACACAAGAAATAGTCGCTACATGGTACATAATGCAAGAAATAGTCGCTACATGGTACATAATGCAAGAAATAGTCGCTACATGGTACATAATGCAAGAAATAGTCGCTACATGGTACATAACACAAGAAATAGTCGCTACATGGTACATAACGCAAGAAATAGTCGCTACATGGTACATAATGCAAGAAATAGTCGCTACATGGTACATAATGCAAGATATAGTCGCTACATGGTACATAACGCAAGAAATAGTCGCTACATGGTACATAACACAAGAAATAGTCGCTACATGGTACATAACACAAGAAATAGTCGCTACATGGTACATAATGCAAGAAATAGTCGCTACATGGTACATAACACAAGAAATAGTCGCTACATGGTACATAACACAAGAAATAGTCGCTACATGGTACATAACGCAAGAAATAGTCGCTACATGGTACATAATGCAAGAAATAGTCGCTACATGGTACATAACACAAGAAATAGTCGCTACATGGTACATAATGCAAGAAATAGTCGCTACATGGTACATAATGCAAGAAATAGTCGCTACATGGTACATAATGCAAGAAATAGTCACTACATGGTACATAACACAAGAAATAGTCGCTACATGGTACATAATGCAAGAAATAGTCGCTACATGGTACATAATGCAAGAAATAGTCGCTACATGGTACATAATGCAAGAAATAGTCGCTACATGGTACATAACGCAAGAAATAGTCGCTACATGGTACATAGCGCAAGATATAGTCTCTACATGGTACATAACACAAGAAATAGTCGCTACATGGTACATAACACAAGAAATAGTCGCTACATGGTACATAACGCAAGAAATAGTCGCTACATGGTACATAACGCAAGAAATAGTCGCTACATGGTACATAACGCAAGAAATAGTCGCTACATGGTACATAACACAAGAAATAGTCGCTACATGGTACATAACACAAGAAATAGTCGCTACATGGTACATAATGCAAGAAATAGTCGCTACATGGTACATAACACAAGAAATAGTCGCTACATGGTACATAATGCAAGAAATAGTTGCTACATGGTACATAACACAAGAAATAGTCGCTGCATTGTACATAACACAAGAAATAGTCGCTACATGGTACACAACACAAGAAATAGTCGCTACATGGTACATAACACAAGAAATAGTCGCTGCATGGTACATAACACAAGGTCTTAACACCACCACTCACAAAATACAACACAACAACTGTTGCCGGGGCTAGGTACAGCATTTATTGCGAGGATGGGACCAATACAGCATTTACATACATGTACACCTTATAGTTCTGTTTCACACATAATGTGACATATATACGCTAAATGACCATTACATATCCATCATGAAAACAGCAAAGCCGCACACGAAAAACCCATTAGGAAACGTGTACCCGTAGCAATGCTTTAAACTGTTTCTCTGGATATAAGATGACGGGATATTTTCATCTTATGGTACCCTGTATGTCCCTACTTACTCAAAAACATAAAATGTATATAATACATACATTGTGGATATTCATCTATGATCTGACATATCAAGAACTGGTATTGAAAATGTTTATGTCATATAAGCAAACTATTATCCGGAATTTCAGTATAAAAATGTGAATTTGAATATTAAATATCGAATAGCCCTCGCGTTATCCTAGCGTAGAAGTGATTACCATACAAAATCACCCTATAAATACCTGTATGAACATATTTCTGCACGAATTACTCGACTAATCCGCCGTGTATTTTGTGTTCACAGGCCGTGTTAAAGACATTCGTTCTCAGCTATACGTTGTAACGCAGAGAACTTACAAAAATAGTCGCTACATGGTACATAATGCAAGAAATAGTCGCTACATAGTACATAATGCAAGAAATAGTCGCTACATGGTACATAATGCAAGAAATAGTCACTTCATGGTACATAGCGCAAGAAATAGTCGCTACATGGTACATAATGCAAGAAATAGTCGCTACATGGTACATAACACAAGAAATAGTCGCTTCATGGTACATAGCGCAAGAAATAGTCGCTACATGGTACATAATGCAAGATATAGTCGCTACATGGTACATAACACAAGAAATAGTCGCTACATGGTACATAATGCAAGATATAGTCGCTACATGGTACATAACACAAGAAATAGTCGCTACATGGTACATAATGCAAGAAATAGTCGCTACATGGTACATAATGCAAGAAATAGTCGCTACATGGTACATAACACAAGAAATAGTCGCTACATGGTACATAACACAAGAAATAGTCGCTACATGGTACATAATGCAAGAAATAGTCGCTACATGGTACATAACACAAGAAATAGTCGCTACATGGTACATAACACAAGAAATAGTCGCTACATGGTACATAATGCAAGAAATAGTCGCTACATGGTACATAACACAAGAAATAGTCGCTACATGGTACATAATGCAAGAAATAGTCGCTACATGGTACATAACACAAGAAATAGTCGCTACATGGTACATAATGCAAGAAATAGTCGCTACATGGTACATAACACAAGAAATAGTCGCTACATGGTACATAACACAAGAAATAGTCGCTACATGGTACATAACGCAAGATATAGTCGCTACATGGTACATAACACAAGATATAGTCGCTACATGGTACATAGCACAAGAAATAGTCGCTACATGGTACATAACGCAAGAAACAGTCGCTACATGGTACATAACACAAGAAATAGTCGCTACATGGTACATAACGCAAGAAATAGTCGCTACATGGTACATAATGCAAGAAATAGTCGCTACATGGTACATAACACAAGAAATAGTCGCTACATGGTACATAATGCAAGAAATAGTCGCTACATGGTACATAACACAAGAAATAGTCGCTACATGGTACATAACACAAGATATAGTCGCTACATGGTACATAACACAAGAAATAGTCGCTACATGGTACATAACACAAGATATAGTCGCTACATGGTACATAACACAAGAAATAGTCGCTACATGGTACATAACACAAGAAATAGTCGCTACATGGTACATAACACAAGAAATAGTCGCTACATGGTACATAATGCAAGAAATAGTCGCTACATGGTACATAACACAAGAAATAGTCGCTACATGGTACATAACACAAGAAATAGTCGCTACATGGTACATAATGCAAGAAATAGTCGCTACATGGTACATAACACAAGAAATAGTCGCTACATGGTACATAATGCAAGAAATAGTCGCTACATGGTACATAATGCAAGAAATAGTCGCTACATGGTACATAATGCAAGAAATAGTCGCTACATGGTACATAACACAAGAAATAGTCGCTACATGGTACATAACACAAGAAATAGTCGCTACATGGTACATAACACAAGAAATAGTCGCTACATGGTACATAATGCAAGATATCGCTACATGGTACATAAGCAAGAAATAGTCGCTACATGGTACATAACACAAGAAATAGTCGCTACATGGTACATAAGCAAGAAATAGTCGCTACATGGTACATAACACAAGAAATAGTCGCTACATGGTACATAACGCAAGAAATAGTCGCTACATGGTACATAACACAAGAAATAGTCGCTACATGGTACATAACACAAGAAATAGTCGCTACATGGTACATAACACAAGAAATAGTCGCTACATGGTACATAACACAAGAAATAGTCGCTACATGGTACATAATGCAAGAAATAGTCGCTACATGGTACATAACACAAGAAATAGTCGCTACATGGTACATAACGCAAGAAATAGTCGCTACATGGTACATAATGCAAGAAATAGTCGCTACATGGTACATAATGCAAGAAATAGTCGCTACATGGTACATAACACAAGAAATAGTCGCTACATGGTACATAATGCAAGAAATAGTCGCTACATGGTACATAACACAAGAAATAGTCGCTACATGGTACATAACGCAAGAAATAGTCGCTACATGGTACATAACACAAGAAATAGTCGCTACATGGTACATAACGCAAGAAATAGTCGCTACATGGTACATAACACAAGAAATAGTCGCTACATGGTACATAATGCAAGAAATAGTCGCTACATGGTACATAACGCAAGAAATAGTCGCTACATGGTACATAACACAAGAAATAGTCGCTACATGGTACATAATGCAAGAAATAGTCGCTACATGGTACATAACACAAGAAATAGTCGCTACATGGTACATAACGCAAGAAATAGTCGCTACATGGTACATAACGCAAGAAATAGTCGCTACATGGTACATAATGCAAGAAATAGTCGCTACATGGTACATAACACAAGAAATAGTCGCTACATGGTACATAACGCAAGAAATAGTCGCTACATGGTACATAACACAAGAAATAGTCGCTACATGGTACATAACACAAGAAATAGTCGCTACATGGTACATAATGCAAGAAATAGTCGCTACATGGTACATAACACAAGAAATAGTCGCTACATGGTACATAACACAAGAAATAGTCGCTACATGGTACATAACACAAGAAATAGTCGCTACATGGTACATAATGCAAGAAATAGTCGCTACATGGTACATAACGCAAGAAATAGTCGCTACATGGTACATAACACAAGAAATAGTCGCTACATGGTACATAACACAAGAAATAGTCGCTACATGGTACATAACACAAGAAATAGTCGCTACATGGTACATAACACAAGAAATAGTCGCTACATGGTACATAATGCAAGAAATAGTCGCTACATGGTACATAACACAAGAAATAGTCGCTACATGGTACATAATGCAAGAAATAGTCACTACATGGTACATAATGCAAGAAATAGTCGCTACATGGTACATAACACAAGAAATAGTCGCTACATGGTACATAACACAAGAAATAGTCGCTACATGGTACATAACACAAGAAATAGTCGCTACATGGTACATAATGCAAGAAATAGTCGCTACATGGTACATAACACAAGAAATAGTCACTCGTTATTCATATTTGTATATCACACTTGATCATCTGTTATAAAAATATAATAAAAAATCTGATAAATAACATCATGATATGGACAAACAGACGGACAGATGAACACATATACCTACATTACTTTGGTATATACATTGTCACCATCGTGATGAATGCCCTCATAAAGCTAGCATGTATTTACAGATAGTACACAAATTTCACCCATTGATAATGTGGGTTTAAAATATTTAATTTAGAAAATAATATTAATTCCATATAATCTCAATTGAAACTTTATGTAAAGCTTGTATTTAGAAAACTATCATATATTGTGTATGTTAATCATGTCTGCAATAATAGAATGATACTAAAGATATTCCATTGTGTTTTAGCCTTGGATATAAATCCAGATGACCCGCTGGTGTTGAAACGTCGTGCAGATGTCCGTGGTAAATTGGGCAAGAAACAGGAGGCCATTGAAGACTACAGACAAGCTATAGAACTACAGGGCAGAATTAAATATCTACAGACTGGAAAGTAACATCCATTAATGTACAGACAAGATATAGAACTACAGGACAGAATTAAATATCTACAGACTGGAAAGTAACATCCATTAATGTACAGACAAGATATAGAACTACAGGGCAGAATTAAATATCTATAGACTGGAAAGTAACATCCATTAATGTACAGACAAGCTATAGAACTACAGGGCAGAATTAAATATCTACAGACTGGAAAGTAACATCCATTAATGTACAGACAAGATATAGAACTACAGGACAGAATTAAATATCTACAGACTGGAAAGTAACATCCATTAATGTACAGACAAGCTATAGAACTACAGGGCAGAATTAAATATCTACAGACTGGAAAGTAACATCCATTAATGTACAGACAAGCTATAGAACTACAGGGCAGAATTAAATATCTTCAGACTGGAAAGTAACATCCATTAATGTACAGACAAGATATAGAACTACAGGGCAGAATTAAATATCTACCTACTGGAAAGTAACATCCATTAATGTACAGACAAGCTATAGAACTACAGGGCAGAATTAAATATCTACCTACTGGAAAGTAACATCCATTAATGTACAGACAAGATATAGAACTACAGGGCAGAATTAAATATCTACAGACTGGAAAGTAACATCCATTAATGTACAGACAAGATATAGAACTACAGGGCAGAATTAAATATCTACCTACTGGAAAGTAACATCCATTAATGTACAGACAAGATATAGAACTACAGGGCAGAATTAAATATCTACCTACTGGAAAGTAACATCCATTAATGTACAGACAATATATAGAACTTGCAATTCATTTCAATGGAATATCCTTCTACAGCACTTGCAATGCATTTCAATGGAATATCCTTGTACAACACTTGTAATGCATTTCAATGGAATATCCTTCTACAGCACTTGCGGTACAACAACAATGTGGTACCAAGTTCCACTTTCTATCATCATAAGTAGTTCTTCAGTGATGTGTTTTTATCAGCACTACTGCTATGTTGGTTTTGACTGGACATTGTTTGTAAAATAGACATTGAACAAAAGAATATTAAACTATGTCATGAAAGATTGTCCCCTGGGAGAATCCTGGTCATATATCAAAGAATTATTGACATTTCTAGATTACCAAATTCAGTCATGAGGGACCATGTCGAGCCATAGTTTACAACCAGGTGCGAATTTCTGGACGAATTTGGGAATATTAGCAATTGTTTGTACGCCCATTGTCATCTTTACAAGCTTATTTACCCAATTTTTCTCGGATTTTTTTGCAGATTTCAGCGGATCTTGAACAATTTTACTTGTGGAATTTTATTTCCACGTGCACATTATACATCGGAACGCCGCCTTTTCTACGATTTTACGCTAAAATGTTGGTGCGCATTATACATGTGATAGCGCATTATACATGTGATAGCGCATTATATATGTGATAGCGTGTTATACATGTGATAGCGCGTTATATATGTGATAGCGCGTTATATATGTGATAGCGCGTTATACATGTGATAGCGCATTATATATGTGATAGCGCGTTATACATGTGATAGCGCGTTATACATGTGATAGCGCGTTATACATGTGATAGCGCGTTATTCATGTGATAGCGCGTTATACATGTGATAGCGCGTTATACATGTCATAGCGCGTTATACATGTGATAGCGCATTATATATGTGATAGCGTGTTATTCATGTGATAGCGCGTTATACATGTGATAGCGCGTTATACATGTGATAGCGCATTATATATGTGATAGCGCGTTATATATGTGATAGCGCATTATATATGTGATAGCGCATTATACATGTGATAGCGCATTATACATGTGATAGCGCATTATATATGTGATAGCGCGTTATACATGTGATAGCGCATTATATATGTGATAGCGCATTATATATGTGATAGCGCGTTATACATGTGATAGCGCATTATATATGTGATAGCGCGTTATACATGTGATAGCACATTATATATGTGATAGCGCGTTATACATGTGATAGCGCGTTATATATGTGATAGCGCATTATACATCAATAAATATGGTATATTTATTTATGCTCTCCACTAAGATATAGAAATGTATCGGTGAAATAAAATACATTATTCCACTGTTTGAAAGCAGTCTATAACACCTTTTATTTCTCACTACTTTGCACGTGTTGTACCTAGCTGCTGCATGTTGAAATGTTGCCAACGTGAACATTATCGGACACAAGCTGTCAGTGACATCACTTATGGTCGTCTCAACATGACCATTTAGCGCATGGTTGCAGGGTTTTCTATCATAAATACACTTTTCAGCCTAAAATAAAAAGAATATTTGTGTGTTTAAAGCAGCATTACATCGTAATAAAGGATGTTTTCGGTAAAATATAAATACTAATGTGTGTGTGTTTACAAAAATCGAAAATAGTCGCTCAGAAACAATAAAAATTCCAATAAATTTAAACCGTCGTATATGCGAATTTGTTTATCAACACATGAAATGTAAACGCGCGCATGCGTGAAACAACAGAGGATGTAGAAAACAACGTATATATTTTGAACATGAAATACTATCTATCTACCTTCCTCTAATGTCGAACCCCTCGCGGGGATGTAGAAATATCCCTAAAAGACTTAGCTAACAGAGGTATGAATCAACATATCAAGTAATTTAATTAAAAAAAGACAACGTGGGACAAATGGGGTCGATGCATTCCGGTTGTAAACAAGTGCGTGACCGATCGACTCGGAAAGTCCTACTTTCGGTTTTGAGTTTGTTTTATCGCAAAATAACACTGTTTACCAAATGAACATAAGCATACAACGTATAATGTTAGAATGTGTAGCAGCATTGCTACCCATACGTAAAAATTGAATTTTTCAAATATGTTTTATTTCATACGATGTAATGCTGCTTTAAGTGAATGATCGAATAACATTTCACTCATGAACTCGTGATTATAATGTTTCCATTGTTCATTCGGTGAAATATTTTTCCATCATACACTGAATCAAACAAATAACCTCTTAATCTTTGAACTTTTGTGATATTATATTTATGACATATACTATTATTTTCCATGTACTGTGACAATATCATCAATATCATCAAATTGTTTTTTGGTTTATACATCCACTGTTTGATTATTGTGTGTTTTTATTCAATAAATCATATTTTGTTACTAAGAGTTTGAGTTATGTTCGTTTGTTTTCCTACATATGATGTGACATTTCTGCCTCATCATTGCCACCTCGCCCCAGCAATAGTTCAGGGTGGGTTATTAGTATAGACCAGTCGCTCAAGCAATAGTTCAGGGTAGGTTATTGGTATAGACCAGTCTCCCCAGCAATAGTTCAGGGTGGGTTATTAGTATAGACCAGTCTCCCCAGCAATAGTTCAGGGTGGGTTATTAGTATACACCAGTCACCCCAGCAATAGTTCAGGGTGGGTTATTAGTATAGACCAGTCACTCCAGCAATAGTTCAGGGTGGGTTATTAGTATACACCAGTCACTCCAGCAATAGTTCAGGGTAGGTTATTGGTATAGACCAGTCGCCCCAGCAATAGTTCAGGGTGGGTTATTGGTATAGACCAGTTGCCCCAGCAATAGTTCAGGGTGGTTATTAGTATAGACCAGTCACCCCAGCAATAGTTCAGGGTGGTTATTGGTATAGACCAGTCGCCCAGCAATAGTTCAGGGTGGGTTATTGGTATAGACCAGTCGCCCCAGCAATAGTTCAGGGTGAGTTGTTGGTATAGACCAGTCGCCCAGCAATAGTTCAGGGTGAGTTGTTAGTATAGACCAGTCGCCCCAGCAATAGATCAGGATGGGTTATTGGTATAGACCAGTCTCCCCAGCAATAGTTCAGGGTGGGTATTAGTATAGACCATTCGCCCAGCAATAGTTCAGGGTGGGTTATTGGTATAGACCAGTCGCTCCAGCAATAGTTCAGGGTGGGTTATTGGTATAGACCAGTCACCCCAGCAATAGTTCAGGGTGGGTTATTGGTATAGACCAGTCACTCCAGCAATAGTTCAGGGTGGGTTATTGGTATAGACCAGTCGCCCCAGCAATAGTTCAGGGTGGGTTATTGGTATAGACCAGTCGCCCCAGCAATAGTTCAGGGTGGGTTATTGGTATAGACCAGTCGCCCCAGCAATAGTTCAGGGTGGGTTATTGGTATAGACCAGTCGCCCCAGCAATAGTTCAGGGTGGGTTATTGGTATAGACCAGTCACCCCAGCAATAGTTCAGGGTGGGTTATTGGTATAGACCAGTCACCCCAGCAATAGTTCAGGGTGGGTTATTGGTATAGACCAGTCGCTCAAGCAATAGTTCAGGGTGGGTTATTGGTATAGACCAGTCACCCCAGCAATAGTCAGACAGGTGGGTATTGGTATAGACCAGTCGCCCAGCAATAGTTCAGGTGGGTTATTGGTATAGACCAGTCGCCCCAGCAATAGTTCAGGGTGGGTTATTGGTATAGACCAGTCTCCCCAGCAATAGTTCAGTGTGGGTTATTGGTATAGACCAGTCGCCCCAGCAATAGTTCAGTGTGGGTTATTGGTATAGACCAGTCGCCCCAGCAATAGTTCAGAGTGGGTTATTGGTATAGACCAGTCTCCCCAGCAATAGATCAGGGTGGGTTATTGGTATAGACCAGTCGCCCCAGCAATAGTTCAGTGTGGGTTATTAGTATAGACCAGTCACTCCAGCAATAGTTCAGGGTGGGTTATTTGTATAGACCAGTCGCCCCAGCAATAGTTCAGGGTAGGTTATTGGTATAGACCAGTCGCCCAGCAATAGTTCAGGGTAGGTTATTGGTATAGACCAGTCGCTCAAGCAATAGTTCAGGGTGAGTTATTGGTATAGACCAGTCGCCCCAGCAATAGTTCAGGGTGAGTTATTCGTATAGACCAGTCGCCCCAGCAATAGTTCAGGGTGAGTTATTCGTATAGACCAGTCGCCCCAGCAATAGTTCAGGGTGAGTTATTGGTATAGACCAGTCGCCCCAGCAATAGTTCAGGGTGGGTTATTAGTATAGACCAGTCGCTCAAGCAATAGTTCAGGGTGGTTTGGTATAGACCAGTCACCCCAGCAATAGTTCAGGGTGGGTTATTGGTATAGACCAGTCTCCCCAGCAATAGTTCAGGGTGAGTTATTGGTATAGACCAGTCGCCCCAGCAATAGTCCAGGGTGAGTTATTGGTATAGACCAGTCACCCCAGCAATAGTCAGGGTGGGTTATTGGTATAGACCAGTCGCCCCAGCAATAGTTCAGGGTGGGTTATTAGTATAGACCAGTCGCCCAGCAATAGTTCAGGGTGGGTTATTGGTATAGACCAGTCGCTCAAGCAATAGTTCAGGGTGGGTTATTGGTATAGACCAGTCACCCCAGCAATAGTTCAGGGTGGGTTATTGGTATAGACCAGTCACCCCAGCAATAGTTCAGGGTGGGTTATTGGTATAGACCAGTCGCCCCAGCAATAGTTCAGGGTGGGTTATTGGTATAGACCAGTCGCTCAAGCAATAGTTCAGGGTGGGTTATTGGTATAGACCAGTCGCCCCAGCAATAGTTCAGGGTGGGTTATTGGTATAGACCAGTCGCCCCAGCAATAGTTCAGGGTGAGTTATTAGTATAGACCAGTCGCCCAGCAATAGTTCAGGGTGGGTTATTGGTATAGACCAGTCGCCCCAGCAATAGTTCAGGGTGGGTTATTGGTATAGACCAGTCGCCCCAGCAATAGTTCAGTGTGGGTTATTGGTATAGACCAGTCGCCCCAGCAATAGTTCAGAGTGGGTTATTGGTATAGACCAGTCGCCCCAGCAATAGTTCAGGGTGGGTTATTGGTATAGACCAGTCGCCCCAGCAATAGTTCAGGGTGGGTTATTGGTATAGACCAGTCGCCCCAGCAATAGTTCAGGGTGGTTATTGTATAGACCAGTCGCCCCAGCAATAGTTCAGGGTGGGTTATTGGTATAGACCAGTCGCCCCAGCAATAGTTCAGTGTGGGTTATTGGTATAGACCAGTCGCCCCAGCAATAGTTCAGGGTGGGTTATTGGTATAGACCAGTCGCCCCAGCAATAGTTCAGGGTGGGTTATTGGTATAGACCAGTCGCCCCAGCAATAGTTCAGGGTGGGTTATTGGTATAGACCAGTCGCCCCAGCAATAGTTCAGGGTGGGTTATTGGTATAGACCAGTCTCCCCAGCAATAGTTCAGGGTGGGTTATTGGTATAGACCAGTCGCCCCAGCAATAGTTCAGGGTGGGTTATTGGTATAGACCAGTCTCCCCAGCAATAGTTCAGGGTGGGTTATTGGTATAGACCAGTCGCCCCAGCAATAGTTCAGGGTGGGTTATTGGTATAGACCAGTCGCCCCAGCAATAGTTCAGGGTGGGTTATTAGTATAGACCAGTCGCCAAGCAATAGTTCAGGGTGGGTTATTGGTATAGACCAGTCTCCCCAGCAATAGTTCAGGGTGGGTTATTGGTATAGACCAGTCACTCCAGCAATAGTTCAGGGTGGGTTATTGGTATAGACCAGTCACCCCAGCAATAGTTCAGGGTGGGTTATTGGTATAGACCAGTCGCCCCAGCAATAGTTCAGGGTGGGTTATTGGTATAGACCAGTCGCTCAAGCAATAGTTCAGGGTGGGTTATTGGTATAGACCAGTCGCCCCAGCAATAGTTCAGGGTGAGTTATTGGTATAGACCAGTCGCCCCAGCAATAGTTCAGGGTGGGTTATTAGTATAGACCATTCGCCCAGCAATAGTTCAGGGTGGGTTATTGGTATAGACCAGTCGCCCCAGCAATAGTTCAGGGTGGGTTATTGGTATAGACCAGTCACCCCAGCAATAGTTCAGGGTGGGTTATTGGTATAGACCAGTCGCCCAGCAATAGTTCAGGGTGGGTTATTGGTATAGACCAGTCGCCCCAGCAATAGTTCAGGGTGGGTTATTGGTATAGACCAGTCCCCCAGCAATAGTTCAGGGTGGTTATTGGTATAGACCAGTCGCTCAGCAATAGTTCAGGGTGGGTTATTGGTATAGACCAGTCGCCCAGCAATAGTTCAGGGTGGGTTATTGGTATAGACCAGTCGCCCCAGCAATAGTTCAGGGTGGGTTATTAGTATAGACCAGTCGCTCAAGCAATAGTTCAGGGTGGGTTATTGGTATAGACCAGTCGTCCCAGCAATAGTCCAGGGTGGGTTATTGGTATAGACCAGTCACCCCAGCAATAGTTCAGGGTGGGTTATTAGTATAGACCAGTCGCTCAAGCAATAGTTCAGGGTGGGTTATTGGTATAGACCAGTCGTCCCAGCAATAGTCCAGGGTGAGTTATTAGTATAGACCAGTCACCCCAGCAATAGTTCAGGGTGGGTTATTTGTATAGACCAGTCGCCCCAGCAATAGTTCAGGGTGAGTTATTAGTATAGACCAGTCGCCCCAGCAATAGTTCAGGGTGAGTTATTAGTATAGACCAGTCGCCCCAGCAATAGTTCAGGGTGGGTTATTGGTATAGACCAGTCACCCCAGCAATAGTTCAGGGTGGGTTATTAGTATAGACCAGTCACTCCAGCAATAGTTCAGGGTGGGTTATTGGTATAGACCAGTCGCTCAAGCAATAGTTCAGGGTGGGTTATTAGTATAGACCAGTCGCCCCAGCAATAGTTCAGGGTGGGTTATTGGTATAGACCAGTTGCCCCAGCAATAGTTCAGGGTGGGTTATTGGTATAGACCAGTCGCCCCAGCAATAGTTCAGGGTGGGTTATTGGTATAGACCAGTCTCCCCAGCAATAGTTCAGGGTGGGTTATTGGTATAGACCAGTCACCCCAGCAATAGTTCAGGGTGGGTTATTTGTATAGACCAGTCATCCCAGCAATAGTTCAGGGTGGGTTATTGGTATAGACCAGTCGCCCCAGCTATAGTTCAGGGTGGGTTATTGGTATAGACCAGTCGCTCGAGCAATAGTTCAGGGTGAGTTATTGGTATAGACCAGTCGTCCCAGCAATAGTTCAGGGTGGGTTATTGGTATAGACCAGTCGTCCCAGCAATAGTTCAGGGTGGGTTATTGGTATAGACCAGTCGCCCAGCAATAGTTCAGGGTGGGTTATTGGTATAGACCAGTCGCTTAAGCAATAGTTCAGGGTGGGTTATTGGTATAGACCAGTCACCCCAGCAATAGTTCAGGGTGGGTTATCGGCGGTCTCTGTGATGTACCGGTAGTCGGTAAGTTGTTGATTACTCCCAATAAACAAGTGTGACACGCTTAAATTTGATTGCTGTGTTTGCGAGAAAAGAATGACTATATGGGGTCAGTCGGTGTTTTATAGATGCATTGTTTTTAAAGCAGCTGTCTGGTATTTTGTTGTTGATATACACACTTTTAGATTTGTCCAAGGATTTTGAAATGGGTTGAATTTAACGTCGATCACCAGGATATCGACTAATTTTGTACTATAACTAACCCACACGCCAAAGCTACACATTTTCAACATCATTAAAACAATTTAAAACCCGTATTTTCGATCAAATTCACGCTTTTTCAAATTTGTCTACTCGTTACTAGTTTGTCTAATATGCATTGTTTGTCTAACAAGATGGCGGCGATAAACCGTTGCCGGGGTTGTGCGCGAATGGTGCGATGCGATTGGCTAACGCCAACTGTCAATCAAAATCGGCAGAAAGGTCAATTGGGTCAGATATCCCTGCCTCAGGAATGTGTACCGAGTTGACCTTTGTTAGCCTCTACATCTGAATCTGACTGTTGAAGTGATAACATTTTGACTATACATGTAGTGTGGAACATGTTGTACACACTTCAGTCTATCAATGGGCAGAGAAATTCAAGTGTTGCTAGATGTTTATAGTGTGCATAGCTAGATTCGTGGATACCATTTAGTAGGTCCAACGCCATCTTCATAGTCAAGTTTAACCTTGGTATTTTGTGAACTTTCAGTGTATTTGCACATGTTGTCAAGTGCTGTTCTCAGATGTTCTCTTGATCTCATAATGAACCTAATATATACATATATGCTGTTTCCACTTTGTGAGCCCCTTGCACTAATGACAACAGAGATATCTCGAGCATGTGTTAGACTTAAGGTATGTTTGCATCATCTCAATATTAATCTACTGCATCACTTCATAATTAGCTAAAAGAAATACTAAGCATTAATTCACATAATGCTTCACACATCACAAATGCGCATACATTGTATAAATTATATACGTTCTATTTGGTCCAACTATAGTTTTGTAGATCATTTGAACATTTTAGTTTGCATATACATATACCATTTTAGATTAACTCACTGTTCTAGACTGCGCCTGCCAACTATAATCGTAACTTCGGCAGTAACAAGTTGAAGTTGAAAGATCATAGACATATGCAAGTTGCCGCCATTCATCTAAACTAATGCTGGCGTCACAGCGGCGCCGTGTATGCGCATTAATGTATATGCCAGATTTGGGCTTTGGCCCATCTGAGACCATCGCTCTAGTGAGTGCTACATAACAAGTGCTATACATGTCATACAGTTGAAGACTGAACTAGACACAATTTGGCTACCAGTGAGGTTCGACACCACTGATGTATAGATAGATACACGGACGACCACAGAAACTTCTCAATAACCTGAACCCCCACAAGGCTAGTGGTCCTGACCTAATTAAGCCAATCGTACTTAAAACCCTGTCTAAAGAACTCTCACCTATCCTTGAAGTCTTATTCCAAAAATCCCTCAACGAAGGATCACTGCCTGCCCAGTGGAAACTCAGCAAATGTTGCTCCCATTTACAAAAAAGGAGACAAGTCAAACCCCGCCAACTATAGGCCTATCTCACTGACATGTGTTCTATGCAAGGTACTAGAACATATAGTTTCCTCCTCGATAGTAAAACACTTCACTAACCACAGTATTCTGTACCATCTGCAGCATGGTTTTAGAGAAAAACGGTCATGCGTGACCCAATTAGTAATGCTAGTCAATGACTTGGTTACCTCTCTCTACAATAAGCATCAGGTAGATCTCATCCTATTAGACTTCAGTAAGGCGTTCGATAAGGTCAAACATTAAGGTGGATTAAGAGTTTTCTAGATAATATACTCCAGTCAGTTGTCCTTAATGGTACTAGTTCAGAGGCCATTCCCGTGTCCTCTGGAGTCCCACAGGGATCCGTACTTGGACCCCTGCTTTTCCTAGCCTACAAAAACGACCTCCCACAAAACATCAGTTCCAAAGTCCGCATCTTTGCAGATGATACTGCAGTATATCTATCACTGACATCTGCAAATGAATCGGTCACACTCCAAAATGATCTTAAGAGATTAGAAGAGTGGGAGTTGGAGTGGGACATGGAATTTAACCCCTCCAAATGTCAAGTTATCCACGTCACCAGAAGGAAACATCCTATTCCCCGCAAATATAAACTCCATGGAGTCCTACTTGAGTCGGTCACCTCAGCCAAATACCTTGGCGTGGATATCTCAAATAACCTGTCGTAGGACACCCACATAAAAAGGTCAACAAAGAGAGCAAACCAAACATTAGGATTTCTACGTAGAAACCTCCAGGTCAAATCTGAACCCCTTAAGACCATGGCTTACCAGACATTAGTGAGACCCCAGCTTGAATATGGCTCCGAGATCTGGTCGCCCCATACCCAAACATTGATAGACCAAATTGAAGGTGTCCAGCGAAGAGCAGCCCGTTGGATAAAGGCTGACTTCTATCGTACCTCTAGTGTTACAGACATGCTACATTCCCTAAATCTACGCAGACTAGATCAACGGCGTATTGACAATAGGTTATCCCTTATGTATAAAATTCATAATGATCTTGTTGCTATTCCAATTGAAAATTACCTAGTTCCCCTCTCCCGTCCTACTCGCCATTGCCATTCCTTAAGCTATAGGTTAATTACAGCAACTACATACTACTACAAGTTCTCCTTCTTTCCAAGAACAATCTATCATTGGAACCACCTCCCTCCTGACATTGTCCATCTCCCTACCATAGAGCAATTCAATACGGCAGTTTGCCATATTGAACATGCCAGTCCCTAGTTGTTCTGCGTAGCTGCTTTTAAACTTTTACCACAACTTATTTTCATACCTTTTTAAATTATACTTTTAACTACTCATACTTTTATTTTCTTAGCGGTTTTTGACGCGCAACATGTCTACGTCCCCGCGAGGAGTTCGACATTAAAGGAAGATAGATAGACCACAACGAGCCTTCGGTGTACTATTTTCCCCGATCACCAAAGGGTATGGCTTTTGGAGCTGCTTACAAGACTACACGAAGGTACGAAATTTAATAGTACGAAACAATCGCGAAATGGGTAAGCGCAATCCAATATGGCCGCGCCCATGAGAGACGAAACAGTTTGACATTCATACCGTGATTTTTATAGACTAACATCTTATTCTTCATTTAAAACATCCGTTTGGCGCGGCAATTAATTAATAACAGCATTTGTCAACAAACAAAAGAGATGCCAGTGAAAAATTATTTCCCAACCTTCCACAAATTAAGTAAGTTTACTGTCGTATCCCCAGTGACCGACCCTAATATCGGTAAATAATAATTAGAGGTGATATCAGAATAAATCGAATGAACCGCACATGAGCATTTTATGTTTAATATTGACTATTTCCATTTGTGTTCCGACACTGTCCATAGCAAAAACGAGCTGAAATGTCATTTCTACAGTTATTTTTACCTTCATTTTATTCAAAACGTTTTCATTAGAGTGGTGGAACCTATGCTTGTCGTAAATCCTACATCTCATGGCCTATAAAAAAGTCATTTGCACTTGCCGTATATTATTATTTTCTTAAGTCGTGAACACAACTTTCCAAAAATTGTTCTTGAAAATGTTAGCTTCATTACATGCGCCTTAATACAGCTATCGCAACGGCACCTGTTTCCATGGGGCACTAGATACTTTAGAGCACCTATGCATGGCGTACATGAAATATTTTTTTTATGCACGGGTAAATGTTGAATATATTATTTTGACTAGGTAAAATCAATAACTAAAAGCATCTTACCTATTTCGTAATGCTTTATCTGTATTTGTTCACACAACCGGTTACTAGAATTCTATCTGTCCTGTTCGGAGTTCTGTAATGAAAGAACGTTGAGCGGGCAGCTTCGATCTTCTGCTCTGTTCTTCTCTCGTCTCGCCGAGTCTCCGATATTTCCCTGGCCTAAAGCCGTACCGTACCGGAGTTATCACCACACTAACAATAGTACAACTCGTAAGAAACTTGTTCTGGTTATTTGTACATTTTTTCCCATTTCGGATAGCTACCTGAAATGCTCATAAACCGCATCATTTCGGTGAAAATAAATCTCAACAAGTTGTCTGTTTATATTCAGCTACTGAACCAGTCTGGTGACAGTTGCAATAGGCTACCAATACGCACAACGGAATGCTATTGAACCATGCTTCACCTCTGTCAGCGAAAATATGTTAAAACTATTTAAATATTTTAAATACAGATGTAAATGGAAAAATGACACCGAGCATAGGAATACGCCGAGCATAGGTTCCACCAGGGATCAGTTTAGAGGGCGATATGGGCGAAATTGTCGCCCTAGGGACCCTGACTTCGCCCTCGTGGGGGGGGGGGGGGGAGGCCCACTTCGCCTTTTTGGTTTTTAAGATTTTCAAACTTTTGTCTAGTAAGATACACTGGCCCATTATAAAGCACTCCTTCTATTCAAATGTTGTATTTAATGGTTGTACTGTGCATTTTAACCCTATTTTGCAGAAGTATATTAAAGAACACCATTTAAAGAAGCGATCACGCGCTTTCTCACTTCTCCCAAAAATTCTGACCTAGAATGAACCCTGGGTTCCACCACTCTACTCTCATAAGTTTTCGATCATGTAGTCAATATTTAGATGTTGTCCCACATTGTGAGAAATGTCCCTCCTATAGCAATATATTGTTACTGCTTAACATTGTAACAGCTGTTGTAAGATAAGAACATCCCAATATTGTTCATAACGCATAACACTGAATATGCTCTCATTCCAATAATGTCACCTTCAGGGAGCATCCATCGGTTTTCCCGATATTTCCTTGGTTTTCTAGATTCTGGCACCTATTTCAGGGTTCCCGCTGTCGGTCGCCAATTGCGACAAATAACAAATATTGGCGCTAAAATTTGTGAATTTGCGAAAATATTTGGCACAATTTAAAAAAATTGTTGACACATGTTTTGTCAAATATATGGCTTCATATATTTATTTGTGAACTATATGGCTCTTAGTTAGCTCCAATATTTTTAAATTGGCTCCAGTATTTTTTCAATTGGCTCCAGAAGTGGCGCAGACAAACAATCAGACAGAGGGAATCCTGCTATTTGTATGTATGGAATGATAAAATGTGTTAAATTGTTTTAGAATCTGGTGCTTATTTGTATGTATGGAATGACAAAATGTGTTTCATTGTTTTAGAATCTGGTGCTTATTTGTATGTATGGAATGACAAAATGTGTTTCATTGTTTTAGAATCTGGCGCCTATTCATATATATGGACAGACAAATGTGAGAAATTGCTGCCAACGCACTATAAGAACCGATGTCTAGATTACATGTTTCGAGAGCCACAACCGATCCACTGGAAACCAAACACACAGAAATATAGCATTGACCAATATGGCACAAGGTTTGCTTGTGACTATATACATGTATATGTTTGTGAGATATAAGAATTAGTTCAGAAATTGTTATTAGATGCTTGTTTAGGTGGCTGGTGTCTGAAAACTCTGAAGGCAAGCTTTAGAAAGTCTTCAAAGTTCTGTTTATCACAAGCTAACTAAACAAACATTGTCAGCGACTACCAAGTAATTGTTGTTCCTGCGATTTGATTGGTTTGTCCAACATTCATCCGTCCGTGCCACTATCTTGTAATTATTTTATTATTTAAGTTTATTTAACATCGCTACCGGTTTCCCATTTGAGCAACTGGCAGTTTACCTAACAACACCTTTGCTGTGCAGGCTACCAGCGGTTAACCAGTACTTGCTGCACCAACCTCCGTAAGAAACTGCCAACATTTTCATATAAATGAGACAGGGTCTGAGCGGGGCTCAAACCCGTGACCATCAGAGATGATAGGTTACAGTGGTATACAAGTCTTGTAATAAATGGATGGAATTTATTATATATATATTCTGAAATGAAATTTGCCCAAGGTTGAAAATTGTATGATGAGCTACATTTTGTCATATAACTTACACAGCATTATTGACCTCTCAAATAATATTGCATGAATAATTAGTTCACTGAAACACGTGTGCTTATGTAGATGAACGTATTTAGATTTCATTACCACTTCAGTACCTGTTTTATATACAGATACCACATCATTTAAGTAACCACCAGTTCAGATGTATTTCCGAGATTCTTGTCCGAAACAATGTTCACTACTTGAAGACATACACAAGGTTGTGACGTATTGTTAGGATAGGTGTTTGTCACATACATCGTTGCTGTAACCTTAAACTTTATAACATATATCACATCCATCAGAAAACATTTCTACAGCCCCCAATGAGGGGTAATACCTCACTCATGTTAATGTGGGACAGCCCCCAATGAGGGGTAATACCTCACTCATGTTAATGTGGGACAGCCCCCAATGAGGGGTAATACCTCACTCATGTTAATGTGGGACATCCCCCAATGAGGGGTAATACCTCACTCATGTTAATGTGGTACAGCCCCCAATGAGGGGTAATACCTCACTCATGTTAATGTGGGACAGCCCCCAATGAGGGGTAATACTTCATTCATGTTACTATGGTACAGCCCCCAATGAGGGGTAATACCTCACACATGTTAATGTGGGACAGCCCCCAATGAGGGGTAATACTTCATTCATGTTACAATGGTACAGCCCCCAATGAGGGGTAATACTTCATTCATGTTACTATGGTACAGCCCCCAATGAGGGGTAATACCTCACACATGTTACTATGGTACAGCCCCCAATGAGGGGTAATACTTCATTCATGTTACTATGGTACAGCCCCCAATGAGGGGTAATACTTCATTCATGTTACTATGGTACAGCCCCCAATGAGGGGTAATACTTCACTCATGTTACTATGGTACAGCCCCCAATGAGGGGTAATACCTCACTCATGTTACCGTGGTACAGCCCCCAATGAGGGGTAATACTTCACACATGTTACTGTGGTACAGCCCCCAATGAGGGGTAATACTTCACTCATGTTACTGTGGTACAGCCCCCAATGAGGGGTAATACTTCACACATGTTACTGTGGTACAGCCCCCAATGAGGGGTAATACTTCACTCATGTTACTATGGTACAGCCCCCAATGAGGGGTAATACTTCACACATGGTACAGCCCCCAATGAGGGGTAATACCTCACACATGTTACTATGGTACAGCCCCCAATGAGGGGTAATACTTCACACATGTTACTGTGGTACAGCCCCCAATGAGGGGTAATACTTCACACATGTTACTGTGGTACAGCCCCCAATGAGGGGTAATACTTCACACACATGTTACCATGGTACAGCCCCCAATGAGGGGTAATACTTCACACATGTTACCATGGGACAGTCCCCAATGAGGGGTAATATTTCACTCATGTTACTATGGTACTGCCCCCAATGAGGGGTAATACTTCACACATGTTACCGTGGGACAGTCCCCAATGAGGTGGAATATTTCACTCATGTTAGTGTGGTATTGCCCCCAATGAGGTAAAGCCCCCCACTGAGATGAAATACTTCACTCATCATCATGTTACCAAGGGACAGGCCCCAATGAGGTACATATAATATAACCACTAATGGATCTCACAATGTTTAGAGATTATTATTCCAGGGGCACATGTGGTTTCTGGGGGATCCCAATGATTTAGGATGGGGACCACTGCCTTACCTTTGCATGATTGATTATAAAAGTGAACTAATGGAATTTGAAAGCTTGCTTTTACTGCATCTGTATAATTCCAGCAGGTGTAAAAGTGTTGATTCCATATCTCATATTTTTATTACAGATACATGAGATGTGAAATCACAATGTTCAGTTGCTTTCTGTGTCGTATTACCTAAACTGTGTGGGTGCACCGTGAGACCCAACAATGTAATCATGTTTATGTGGGGTTGTATATGTTGCAGAATTCCAGTACAAAACCACCCGATACGCGTTAAGTATCCTGTCCAATGTAACTATGGACTGTGGGCCGGAGAAGGGGTTGTCCAGTGCTATACCAGAACAATCAAGAGCTTGAAGTATCAAGACCTGATGATTGACAGGTAAAATGATGTTACTGTTTTTACAGTGTAATTTTAGACTCATATTTTAATTGACAGAAATCTTGGAATCTATATATAGAATCTATATAAATTATAGAGAATATTAGGTTACTCTCTTAGACTTCTCCAAAAATTTGGAGTCTAGCTTGAGCCCTGCTTAGGAATTTAATTTGATTCAGCAAATATGGAGAGAAAGTATGCACTTATTGGAGACCAGCGTAATAAATTTGAATTAATAAAACACTAACCTGATATAATTATTATATTTAAAATGCTATTTTACACACCCACTTTAACGATGTTACTACAATCTACTATGGTGTGGGAAGCTCGTGATAATTCATGGTTAGCTCGCAATGTAGACGTACTAAGGTCGTAGTGTGTTCACGATACTTTGTGAGCGATTAGGGCCCCGCTTGTGTTCGCTGCGGAATTTTGAGCATGTTCAATATCTGGGAGAGAGGTGGAGAATGTCGGGGAGAGAGAGATGGAGAAGTTCTGGGAAAGAGAGGTGGCAAATGTCTGAGAGAGAGAGGTGGAGAATGTCTTGGAGAGAGAGCTGGAGAATGTCGGGGAGAGAGGTGGCAAATGTCTGAGAGAGAGAGAGAGAGAGATGGAGAATGTTGGGGAGAGAGAGAGGTGGAGAATGTATGAGAGAAGAGAGGGGTGGAGAATATCTGGGAGAGAGAGGTGGAGAATGTCAAAGAGAGAGAGATGGAGAATATTGGGGAGAGAGGTGGAAAATCTCGAGGAGAAGAGAGAGAGAGAATATCGGGGAGAGAGGTGGAAAATGTCTAAAGAGAGAGAGAGAGATGGAGAATATCAGAGAGAGAGGTGGAGAATATCTGAGAAGAGAGGGGTGGAGAATGTCAGGGAGAGAGAGGTGGAGAATGTCTAAGAGAGAGATGGAGAATATTGGGAAGAGAGGTGGAGAATGTCGGGGAGAGAGAGAGAGATGGAGAATTTCGGGGAGAGAGGTGGCAAATGTCTGAGAGAGAGGGATGGAGAATGTCGGGGAAAGAGGTGGAGAATGTCTGGGAGAGAGAGATGGAGATGTCGGGGAGAGAGAGGTGGAGAATGTCGGGAGAGAGAGGTGGAGAATGTCTGGGAGAGAGAGAGGTGGAGAATGTCTGGGAGAGAGATGGAGAATGTCGGGGAGAGAGAGGTGGAGAATGTCTGGGAGAGAGAGAGATGGAGAATGTCGGGGAGAGAGGTGGCAATGTCTGAGAGAGAGAGGGATGGAGAATTTCGGGGAGAGAGGTGGCAAATGTCTGAGAGAGAGGGATGGAGAATGTCGGGGAAAGAGGTGGAGAATGTCTGGGAGAGAGAGAGATGGAGAATGTCGGGGAGAGAGAGGTGGAGAATGTCGGGGAGAGAGAGGTGGAGAATGTCTGGAGAGAGAGAGATGGAGAATGTCGGGGAGAGAGAGGTGGAGAATGTCTGGGAGAGAGATGGAGAATGTCAGGGAGAGAGAGGTGGAGAATGTCTGGGAGAGAGAGAGATGGAGAATGTCGGGGAGAGAGGTGGCAAATGTCTGAGAGAGAGAGGGATGGAGAATGTCGGGGAAAGAGGTGGAGAATGTCTGGGAGAGAGAGAGATGGAGAATGTTGGGGAAAGAGGTGGAGAATGTCTGGGAGAGAGAGAGATGGAGAATGTCGGGGAAAGAGGTGGAGAATGTCTGGGAGAGAGAGAGATGGAGAATGTCGGGGAAAGAGGTGGAGAATGTCTGGGAGAGAGAGAGATGGAGAATGTCGGGGAGATAGGTGGAGAATGTCGGGGAGAGAGAGAGATGGAGAATGTCGGGGAGAGAGGTGGCAAATGTCTGAGAGAGAGAGGGATGGAGAATGTCGGGGAAAGAGAGGTGGCAAATGTCTGAGAGAGAGAGAGATGGAGAATGTCGGGGAGAGAGAGGTGGCAAAGTCTGAGAGAGAGAGAGATGGAGAATGTCAGGAGAGAGAGGTGGCAATGTCTGAGAGAGAGAGGGATGGAGAATGTCGGGGAGAGAGGTGGCAAATGTCTGAGAGAGAGAGATGGAGAATGTCGGGGAGAGAGGTGGCAAATGTCTGAGAGAGAGAGAGAGATGGAGAAGGTCTGGGAGAGAGAGGTGGCAAATGTCTGAGAGAGAGAGAGAGATGGAGAATGTCGGGAGAGAGGTGGCAAATGTCTGAGAGAGAGAGATGGAGAAGGTCTGGGAGAGAGAGGTGGCAAATGTCTGAGAGAGAGAGATGGAGAATGTCGGGGAGAGAGGTGGAGATTGTCTGGGAGAGAGAGGTGGCAGATGTCTGGAGAGAGAGATGGAGAATGTCTGGGAGAGAGGTAGAGAATGTCGGAGGTGGAGAATGGAGAATGTTGGAGAGAGAGTGAGATAATGTCTGGAGGATGTCGGAGAGAGGTGGCAGATGTCTTGGAGAGAGAGGTGGCAGATGTCTGGAGAGAGAGGTGGAGAATGTCTTGGAGAGAGAGGTGGCAAATGTCTGGGAGAGAGAGATGGAGAATGTCGGGAGAGAAATGGAAAATGTCTGGGAGAGAGATGGAGAATGTCAGGAAAAAAAGGTGGAGAATGTCTTGGAGAGAAACATGGAGAATGTCGGAGAGAGAAGTGGAAAATGTCTTAGAGAGAGAAGATGGAGAATGTCGGAGAAAGAAGTGGAGAATGTCTTGGAGAGAAAGAATGGAGAATGTTTGAGAAACATGGAGAATGTCTTGGAGAGAAAAAAAACAAAGAGGTGGAGAATGTCTTGGAGAGAGAGAGATGGAGAATGTCGGGAAAGAGGTGGAGAATGTCTTGGAGAGAGAGAATGGAGAATGTCGGAGAGAGAGGTGGAGAATGTCTGGAGAGAGAAGATGGAGAATGTCAAACAAATCTGAGAGAGAGAGGATGGAGAAATCTTGGAAAGAGAGGTGGCAAATGTCTAGAGAGAGAGAGATGGAGAATGTCTTGGAGAGAGAGGTGGAAAATGTCTGAGAGAGAAAAAAACAAAAACAAACAAAAAAAAACAAACAAACAAAAAAAAACAAACAAACAAAAAAAAAACAAAACAACGAGAGAGAGAGAGAGATGGAGAATGTCGGGAGAGAGGTGGAAAATGTCTAGAGAGAGAGAGATGGAGAATGTCTTGGAGAGAGAGGTGGAAAATGTCTGAGAGAGAGAAGATGGAAAATGTCAGGGAGAGAGGTGGAGATTGTCTGGAGAGAGAGGTGCAGATGTCTGGGAGAGAGAGATGGAAAATGTCTGGGAGAGAGGTGGAGAATGTCTGGGAGAGAGAGGTGGAGAATGTCTTGGAGAGAGAGGTGGAGAATGTCTGGGAGAGAGAGGTGGAGAATGTCGGGAGAGAGAGGTGGCAGATGTCTGGGAGAGAGAGGTGGAGAATGTCTGGGAGAGAGAGGTGGCAGATGTCTGGGAGAGAGAGGGGAGAATGTCTGGGAGAGAGGTGGAGAATGTCTGGGAGAGAGAGGTGGAGAATGTCTGGGAGAGAGAGGTGGAGATGTCTGAGAGAGAGATGGAGAATGTCTTGGAGAGAGGTGGAGAATGTCTGGGAGAGAGAGGTGGAGAATGTCTTGGAGAGAGAGGTGGAGAATGTTGGAGAGAGGTGGAGAATGTCAGAGAGAGAGAGAGGTGGAGAATGTCTGGGAGAGAGGTGAGAATGTCTGGGAGAGAGAGGTGGAGATGTCTAGGAGAGAGAGGTGGAGAATGTCTGGGAGAGAGGTGGAGATGTCTGGGAGAGGGGGAGAATGTTGGAGAGAGGGTGGAGATGTCTGGGAGAGAGGTGGAGAATGTCGAGAGAGAGGTGGAGAATGTCTGGAGAGAGAGGTGGAGAATGTCTTGGAGAGAGAGGTGGAGAATGTCTTGGAGAGAGAGGTGGAGAATGTCTTGGAGAGAGAGGTGGCAAATGTCTGAGGAGAGAGAGATGGAGAATGTCTGGGAGAGAAATGCAAATGTCTGGGAGAGAGGTGGAGAATGTCGATAGAAAAAAAGGTGGAGAATGTCTTGGAGAGAAACGTGGAGAATGTCTTGGAGAGAGAGGTGGAGAATGTCTTGGAGAGAGAGGTGGAGAATGTCTGAGAGAGAGAGGTGGAGAATGTCTTGGAGAGAGAGGTGGAGAATGTCTAGGAGAGAGAGGTGGAGAATGTCTTGGAGAGAGAGGTGGAGAATGTCTGGAGAGAGAGAGGTGGAGAATGTCTTGGAGAGAGAGGTGGAGAATGTCTTGGAGAGAGAGGTGAGAATGTCTTGGAGAGAGAGGTGGGAATGTCTTGGAGAGAGAGGTGGAGAATGTCTTGGAGAGAGAGGGTGGAGAATATCTTGGAGAAGAGGTGGAGAATGTCTGAGAGAGAGAGGTGGAGAATGTCTTGGAGAGAGAGGTGGAGAATGTCTGAGAGAGAGAGAGAGAGAGAGGTGGAGAATGTCTGGGAGAGAGAGGTGGAGAATGTCTTGGAGAGAGAGATGGAGAATGTCTTGGAGAGAGAGGTGGAGAATGTCTGAGAGAGAGGTGGAAAATTTCATGGAGAGAGGTGGAGAATGTCTAGGAGAAAGGTGTAGAATGTCTGGGAGAGAGGTGGAAAATGTCAGGGAGAGAGGTGGAGAATATCGGATAG
>CM026391.1:31395201-31412207 GCA_014843695.1 Archivesica marissinica | reverse complement strand
TATCACCACGGTTATGGATTACCAGCCATGCTGTCTTCCAGTATCACCAGGGTTATGGATTACCAGCCATACTGCCCTCCAGTATCACCAGGGTTATGGATTACCAGCCATGCTGCCCCAGTATCACCAGGGTTATGGATTACCAGCCATACTGTCCTCCAGTATCACCAGGGTTATGGATTACCAGCCATGCTGCCCTCCAGTATCACCATGGTTATGGATTACCAGCCATGCTGCCCCAGTATCACCACGGTTATGGATTACCAGCCATGCTGCCTTCCAGTATCACCAGGGTTATGGATTACCAGCCATGCTGCCCTCCAGTATCACCAGGGTTATGGATTACCAGCCATGCTGCACCAGTATCACCAGGGTTATGGATTACCAGCCATGCAGCCCCAGTATCACCAGGGTTATGGATTACCAGCCATGCAGTCCTCCAGTATCACCAGGGTTATGGATTACGAGCCATGCCCTCCAGTATCACCAGGGTTATGGATTACCAGCCATGCGGCCCCAGTATCACCAGGGTTATGGATTACCAGCCACGCTGCCCCAGTATCACCAGGGTTATGGATTACCAGCCATGCTGCCCCAGTATCACCAGGGTTATGGATTACCAGCCATGCTGCCCCAGTATCACCAGGGTTATGGATTACCAGCCATGCTGTCCTCAGTATCACCAGGGTTATGGATTACCAGCCATGCTGTCCTCCAGTATCACCAGGGTTATGGATTACCAGCCATGCTGCCCTCCAGTATCACCAGGGTTATGGATTACCAGCCATGCTGCCTCCAGTATCACCAGGGTTATGGATTACCAGCCATGCTGCCCCAGTATCACCAGGGTTATGGATTACCAGCCATGCTGTCCTCCAGTATCACCAGGGTTATGGATTACCAGCCATGCTGCCCTCCAGTATCACCAGGGTTATGGATTACCAGCCATGCTGCCCCAGTATCACCAGGGTTATGGATTACCAGCCATGCCCCCAGTATCACCAGGGTTATGGATTACCAGCCATGGTCCTCCAGTATCACCAGGGTTATGGATTACCAGCCATGCCCTCCAGTATCACCAGGGTTATGGATTACCAGCCATGTGGCCCCAGTATCACCAGGGTTATGGATTACCAGCCATGCTGCCCCAGTATCACCATGGTTATGGATTACCAGCCATGCTGCCCTCCAGTATCACCAGGGTTATGGATTACCAGCCATGCGGCCCCAGTATCACCATGGTTATGGATTACCAGCCATACTGCCCTCCAGTATCACCAGGGTTATGGATTACCAGCCATGCAGCCCTCCAGTATCACCATGGTTATGGATTACCAGCCATACTGCCCTCCAGTATCACCAGGGTTATGGATTACCAGCCATACTGCCCTCCAGTATCACCAGAGTTATGGATTACCAGCCATGCGGCCCCAGTATCACCAGGGTTATGGATTACCAGCTATACTGCCCTCCAGTATCACCATGGTTATGGATTACCAGCCATGCTGCCCCAGTATCACCAGGGTTATGGATTACCAGCCATACTGTCCTCATGTATCACCAGGGTTATGGATTACCAGCCATGCTGCCCCAGTATCACCATGGTTATGGATTATCAGCCATGCTGTCCTCCAGTATCACCAGGGTTATGGATTACCAGCCATACTGCCCTCCAGTATCACCAGGGTTATGGATTACCAGCCATACTGCCCTCCAGTATCACCAGGGTTATGGATTACCAGCCATGCTGTCCTCCAGTGTCACCAGGGTTATGGATTACTAGCCATGCAGTCCTCCAGTATCACCAGGGTTATGGATTACCAGCCATGCCCTCCAGTATCACCAGGGTTATGGATTACCAGCCATGCCCTCCAGTATCACCAGGGTTATGGATTACCAGCCATGCGGCCCCAGTATCACCAGGGTTATGGATTACCAGCCATACTGCCCTCCAGTATCACCAGGGTTATGGATTACCAGCCATGCTGCCCTCCAGTATCACCAGGTTATGGATTACCAGCCATGCTGCCTCCAGTATCACCAGGGTTATGGATTACCAGCCATACTGCCCTCCAGTATCACCAGGGTTATGGATTACCAGCCATGCTGTCCTCCAGTATCACCAGGGTTATGGATTACCAGCCATACTGTCCTCATGTATCACCAGGGTTATGGTTTACCAGCCATGCTGTCCTCCAGTATCACCAGGGTTATGGATTACCAGCCATACTGTCCTCCAGTATCACCAGGGTTATGGATTACCAGCCATGCTGCCCCAGTATCACCAGGGTTATGGATTACCAGCCATGCTGTCCTCCAGTATCACCAGGGTTATGGATTACCAGCCATGCTGCCCTCCAGTATCACCAGGGTTATGGATTACCAGCCATGCTGCCCTCCAGTATCACCAGGGTTATGGATTACCAGCCATGCTGCCCCAGTATCACCAGGGTTATGGATTACCAGCCATGCTGTCCTCCAGTATCACCAGGGTTATGGATTACTAGCCATGCAGTCCTCCAGTATCACCAGGGTTATGGATTACCAGCCATGCCCTCCAGTATCACCAGGGTTATGGATTACCAGCCATGCCCTCCAGTATCACCAGGGTTATGGATTACCAGCCATGCGGCCCCAGTATCACCAGGGTTATGGATTACCAGCCATACTGCCCTCCAGTATCACCAGGGTTATGGATTACCAGCCATGCTGCCCTCCAGTATCACCATGGTTATGGATTACCAGCCATGCTGCCTTCCAGTATCACCAGGGTTATGGATTACCAGCCATACTGCCCTCCAGTATCACCAGGGTTATGGATTACCAGCCATGCTGTCCTCCAGTATCACCAGGGTTATGGATTACCAGCCATACTGTCCTCATGTATCACCAGGGTTATGGATTACCAGCCATGCTGTCCTCCAGTATCACCAGGGTTATGGATTACCAGCCATACTGTCCTCCAGTATCACCAGGGTTATGGATTACCAGCCATGCTGCCCCAGTATCACCAGGGTTATGGATTACCAGCCATGCTGTCCTCCAGTATCACCAGGGTTATGGATTACCAGCCATACTGCCCTCCAGTATCACCAGGGTTATGGATTACCAGCCATGCTGCCCTCCAGTATCACCAGGGTTATGGATTACCAGCCATGCTGCCCCAGTATCACCAGGGTTATGGATTACCAGCCATGCTGCCCCAGTATCACCAGGGTTATGGATTACCAGCCATGCTGCCTCCAGTATCACCAGGGTTATGGATTACCAGCCATGCTGTCCTCCAGTATCACCAGGGTTATGGATTACCAGCCATGCTGCCCTCCAGTATCACCAGGGTTATGGATTACCAGCCATGCTGCCCTCCAGTATCACCAGGGTTATGGATTACCAGCCATGCTGTCCTCCAGTATCACCAGGGTTATGGATTACCAGCCATGCTGCCTCCAGTATCACCAGGGTTATGGATTACCAGCCATGCTGCCTCCAGTATCACCAGGGTTATGGATTACCAGCCATGCTGCCCTCCAGTATCACCAGGGTTATGGATTACCAGCCATGCTGCCCCAGTATCACCAGGGTTATGGATTACCAGCCATGCTGCCTCCAGTATCACCAGGGTTATGGATTACCAGCCATGCTGCCCTCCAGTATCACCAGGGTTATGGATTACCAGCCATGCCCTCCAGTATCACCAGGGTTATGGATTACCAGCCATGCGGCCCCAGTATCACCAGGGTTATGGATTACCAGCCATGCTGCCCCAGTATCACCAGGGTTATGGATTACCAGCCATGCGGCCCCAGTATCACCAGGGTTATGGATTACCAGCCATGCGGCCCCAGTATCACCAGGGTTATGGATTACCAGCCATGCTGTCCTCCAGTATCACCAGGGTTATGGATTACCAGCCATGCTGTCCTCCAGTGTCACCAGGGTTATGGATTACCAGCCATGCAGTCCTCCAGTATCACCAGGGTTATGGATTACCAGCCATGCTGTCCTCCAGTATCACCAGGGTTATGGATTACCAGCCATGTGGCCCCAGTATCACCAGGGTTATGGATTACCAGCCATGCTGCCCCAGTATCACCATGGTTATGGATTACCAGCCATGCTGCCCTCCAGTATCACCAGGGTTATGGATTACCAGCCATGCTGTCCTCCAGTATCACCAGGGTTATGGATTACCAGCCATGCCTTCAGTATCACCAGGGTTATGGATTACCAGCCATGCTGTCCTCCAGTATCACCAGGGTTATGGATTACCAGCCATGCCCTCCAGTATCACCAGGGTTATGGATTACCAGCCATGTGGCCCCAGTATCACCAGGGTTATGGATTACCAGCCATGCTGCCCCAGTATCACCATGGTTATGGATTACCAGCCATGCTGCCCTCCATTATCACCAGGGTTATGGATTACCAGCCATGCAGCCCTCCAGTATCACCATAGTTATGGATTACCAGCCATACTGCCCTCCAGTATCACCAGGGTTATGGATTACCAGCCATACTGCCCTCCAGTATCACCAGAGTTATGGATTACCAGCCATGCGGCCCCAGTATCACCAGGGTTATGGATTACCAGCTATACTGCCCTCCAGTATCACCAGGGTTATGGATTACCAGCCATGCTGCCCCAGTATCACCAGGGTTATGGATTACCAGCCATACTGTCCTCATGTATCACCAGGGTTATGGATTACCAGCCATGCTGCCCCAGTATCACCAGGGTTATGGATTACCAGCCATGCTGTCCTCCAGTATCACCAGGGTTATGGATTACCAGCCATGCTGCCCTCCAGTATCACCAGGGTTATGGATTACCAGCCATACTGCCCTCCAGTATCACCAGGGTTATGGATTACCAGCCATGCTGCCCAGTATCACCAGGGTTATGGATTACCAGCCATGCTGCCTCCAGTATCACCAGGGTTATGGATTACCAGCCATGCTGCCTCCAGTATCACCAGGGTTATGGATTACCAGCCATACTGCCCTCCAGTATCACCAGGGTTATGGATTACCAGCCATGCTGCCTCCAGTATCACCAGGGTTATGGATTACCAGCCATGCTGCCCTCCAGTATCACCAGGGTTATGGATTACCAGCCATGCTCCTCCAGTATCACCAGGGTTATGGATTACCAGCCATGCTGCCTCCAGTATCACCAGGGTTATGGATTACCAGCCATGCTGCTCCAGTATCACCAGGGTTATGGATTACCAGCCATGCTGCTCCAGTATCACCAGGGTTATGGATTACCAGCCATGCTGCCCTCCAGTATCACCAGGGTTATGGATTACCAGCCATGCTGCTCCAGTATCACCAGGGTTATGGATTACCAGCCATGCTGTCCTCCAGTATCACCAGGGTTATGGATTACCAGCCATGCTGCTCCAGTATCACCAGGGTTATGGATTACCAGCCATGCTGCCCCAGTATCACCAGGGTTATGGATTACCAGCCATGCTGCCCTCCAGTATCACCAGGGTTATGGATTACCAGCCATGCTGTCCTCCAGTATCACCAGGGTTATGGATTACCAGCCATGCTGCCCCAGTATCACCAGGGTTATGGATTACCAGCCATGCTGCCCCAGTATCACCAGGGTTATGGATTACCAGCCATGCTGTCCTCCAGTATCACCAGGGTTATGGATTACCAGCCATGCGGCCCCAGTATCACCAGGGTTATGGATTACCAGCCATGCTGTCCTCCAGTATCACCAGGGTTATGGATTACCAGCCATGCTGTCCTCCAGTATCACCAGGGTTATGGATTACCAGCCATGCAGCCCTCCAGTATCACCAGGGTTATGGATTACCAGCCATGCTGTCCTCCAGTATCACCAGGGTTATGGATTACCAGCCATGCCGCCCCAGTATCACCAGGGTTATGGATTACCAGCCATGCTGCTCTCCAGTATCACCAGGGTTATGGATTACCAGCCATACTGCCCCCCAGTATCACCAGGGTTATGGATTACCAGCCCTGCGGCCCCAGTATCACCAGGGTTATGGATTACTAGCCATACTGTCCTCCAGTATCACCAGGGTTATGGATTACTAGCCATACTGCCCTCCAGTATCACCAGGGTTATGGATTACCAGCCATGCTGTCCTCCAGTATCACCAGGGTTATGGATTACCAGCCATGCTGTCCTCCAGTATCACCAGGGTTATAGATTACCAGCCATGCTGCCCTCCAGTATCACCATGGTTATGGATTACCAGCCATGCTGTCCTCCAGTATCACCAGGGTTATGGATTACCAGCCATGCTGCCCCAGTATCACCATAGTTATGGATTACCAGCCATACTGTCCTCCAGTATCACCAGGGTTATGGATTACCAGCCATGCTGTCCTCCAGTATCACCAGGGTTATGGATTACCAGCCATGCTGCCCCAGTATCACCAGGGTTATGGATTACCAGCCATGCTGCCCCAGTATCACCATAGTTATGGATTACCAGCCATACTGTCCTCCAGTATCACCAGGGTTATGGATTACCAGCCATGCTGTCCTCCAGTATCACCAGGGTTATGGATTACCAGCCATGCTGCCCCAGTATCACCAGGGTTATGGATTACCAGCCATGCTGCCCCAGTATCACCATAGTTATGGATTACCAGCCATACTGTCCTCCAGTATCACCAGGGTTATGGATTACCAGCCATGCTGTCCTCCAGTATCACCAGGGTTATGGATTACCAGCCATGCTGCCCCAGTATCACCAGGGTTATGGATTACCAGCCATGCTGCCCCAGTATCACCATGGTTATGGATTACCAGCCATACTGTCCTCCAGTATCACCAGGGTTATGGATTACCAGCCATGCTGTCCTCCAGTATCACCAGGGTTATGGATTACCAGCCATGCTGTCCTCCAGTATCACCAGGGTTATGGATTACCAGCCATGCTGCCCTCCAGTATCACCAGGGTTATGGATTACCAGCCATGCTGGCCCCAGTATCACCAGGGTTATGGATTACCAGCCATGCTGCCCTCCAGTATCACCAGGGTTATGGATTACCAGCCATGCTGTCCTCCAGTATCACCAGGGTTATGGATTACCAGCCATGCTGCCCCAGTATCACCAGGGTTATGGATTACCAGCCATGCTGCTCCAGTATCACCAGGGTTATGGATTACCAGCCATGCTGCCTCCAGTATCACCAGGGTTATGGATTACCAGCCATGCTGCCCTCCAGTATCACCAGGGTTATGGATTACCAGCCATGCTGCCCTCCAGTATCACCAGGGTTATGGATTACCAGCCATGCTGCCCTCCAGTATCACCAGGGTTATGGATTACCAGCCATGCTGCCCCAGTATCACCAGGGTTATGGATTACCAGCCATGCTGCCCTCCAGTATCACCAGGGTTATGGATTACCAGCCATGCTGCCTCCAGTATCACCAGGGTTATGGATTACCAGCCATGCTGTCCTCCAGTATCACCAGGGTTATGGATTACCAGCCATGCTGCCCTCCAGTATCACCAGGGTTATGGATTACCAGCCATGCTGTCCTCCAGTATCACCAGGGTTATGGATTACCAGCCATGCTGCCCTCCAGTATCACCAGGGTTATGGATTACCAGCCATACTGTCCTCCAGTATCACCAGGGTTATGGATTACCAGCCATGCTGTCCTCCAGTATCACCAGGGTTATGGATTACCAGCCATGCTGCCCTCCAGTATCACCAGGGTTATGGATTACCAGCCATGCTGCCCTCCAGTATCACCAGGGTTATGGATTACCAGCCATGCAGCCCCAGTATCACCAGGGTTATGGATTACCAGCCATGGGGCCCCAGTATCACCAGGGTTATGGAATACTAGCCATACTGTCCTCCAGTATCACAAGGGTTATGGATTACCAGCCATACTGTCCTCCAGTATCACCAGTGTTATGGATTACCAGCCATGCTGTCCTCCAGTATCACCAGGGTTATGGATTACCAGCCATGCTGTCCTCCAGTATCACCAGGGTTATGGATTACCAGCCATGCTGCCCCAGTATCACCAGGGTTATGGATTACCAGCCATGCTGCCCCAGTATCACCATAGTTATGGATTACCAGCCATACTGTCCTCCAGTATCACCAGGGTTATGGATTACCAGCCATGCTGTCCTCCAGTATCACCAGGGTTATGGATTACCAGCCATGCTGCCCCAGTATCACCAGGGTTATGGATTACCAGCCATGCTGCCCCAGTATCACCAGGGTTATGGATTACCAGCCATACTGTCCTCCAGTATCACCAGGGTTATGGATTACCAGCCATGCTGTCCTCCAGTATCACCAGGGTTATGGATTACCAGCCATGCTGCCCCAGTATCACCAGGGTTATGGATTACCAGCCATGCTGCCCCAGTATCACCAGGGTTATGGATTACCAGCCATGCTGTCCTCCAGTATCACCAGGGTTATGGATTACCAGCCATGCTGCCCTCCAGTATCACCAGGGTTATGGATTACCAGCCATGCTGCCCCAGTATCACCAGGGTTATGGATTACCAGCCATGCTGCCCTCCAGTATCACCAGGGTTATGGATTACCAGCCATGCTGCCCTCCAGTATCACCAGGGTTATGGATTACCAGCCATGCTGCCCTCCAGTATCACCAGGGTTATGGATTACCAGCCATACTGCCCTCCAGTATCACCAGGGTTATGGATTACCAGCCATGCGGCCCCAGTATCACCAGGGTTATGGATTACCAGCCATGCTGTCCTCCAGTGTCACCAGGGTTATGGATTACCAGCCATGCCCTCCAGTATCACCAGGGTTATGGATTACCAGCCATGCCCTCCATTATCACCAGGGTTATGGATTACCAGCCATGCGGCCCCAGTATCACCAGGGTTATGGATTACCAGCCATACTGCCCTCCAGTATCACCAGGGTTATGGATTACCAGCCATACTGCCCTCCAGTATCACCAGAGTTATGGATTACCAGCCATGCGGCCCCAGTATCACCAGGGTTATGGATTACCAGCCATACTGCCCTCCAGTATCACCAGGGTTATGGAGTACCAGCCATGCTGCCCCAGTATCACCAGGGTTATGGATTACCAGCCATGCTGTCCTCCAGTATCACCAGGGTTATGGATTACTAGCCATGCTGCCCTCCAGTATCACCATGGTTATGGATTACCAGCCAGGCTGCCCCAGTATCACCACAGTTATGGATTACCAGCCATGCTGCCCTCCAGTATCACCAGGGTTATGGATTACCAGCCATGCTGCCCTCCAGTATCACCATGGTTATGGATTACCAGCCATGCTGCCCCAGTATCACCACGGTTATGGATTACCAGCCATGCTGCCTTCCAGTATCACCAGGGTTATGGATTACCAGCCATACTGCCCTCCAGTATAACCAGGGTTATGGATTACCAGCCATGCTGCCCTCCAGTATCACCAGGGTTATGGATTACCAGCCATACTGTCCTCCAGTATCACCAGGGTTATGGATTACCAGCCATGCTGCCCTCCAGTATCACCATGGTTATGGATTACCAGCCATGCTGCCCCAGTATCACCACGGTTATGGATTACCAGCCATGCTGCCTTCCAGTATCACCAGGGTTATGGATTACCAGCCATACTGCCCTCCAGTATAACCAGGGTTATGGATTACCAGCCATGCTGCCCTCCAGTATCACCAGGGTTATGGATTACCAGCCATACTGTCCTCCAGTATCACCAGGGTTATGGATTACCAGCCATGCTGCCCTCCAGTATCACCAGGGTTATGGATTACCAGCCATGCTGCCTCCAGTATCACCAGGGTTATGGATTACCAGCCATGCTGCCTCCAGTATCACCAGGGTTATGGATTACCAGCCATGCTGTCCTCCAGTATCACCAGGGTTATGGATTACCAGCCATGCTGTCCTCCAGTATCACCAGGGTTATGGATTACCAGCCATGCCGCCCAGTATCACCAGGGTTATGGATTACCAGCCATGCCGCTCCAGTATCACCATGGTTATGGATTACCAGCCATGCTGTCCTCCAGTATCACCAGGGTTATGGATTACCAGCCATGCTGTCCTCCAGTATCACCAGGGTTATGGATTATCAGCCATGCGGCCCCAGTATCACCAGGGTTATGGATTACCAGCCATGCGGCCCCAGTATCACCAGGGTTATGGATTACCAGCCATGCGGTCCCAGTATCACCAGGGTTATGGATTACCAGCCATGCTGTCCTCCAGTATCACCAGGGTTATGGATTACTAGCCATACTGCCCTCCAGTATCACCAGGGTTATGGATTACCAGCCATGCGGCCCCAGTATCACCATGGTTATGGATTACCAGCCATACTGCCCTCCAGTATCACCAGGGTTATGGATTACCAGCCATGCTGCCCCAGTATCACCAGGGTTATGGATTACCAGCCATGCAGCCCCAGTATCACCAGGGTTATGGATTACCAGCCATGCTGCTCCAGTATCACCATGGTTATGGATTACCAGCCATGCGGCCCCAGTATCACCAGAGTTATGGATTACCAGCCATGCTGTCCTCCAGTATCACCAGGGTTATGGATTACCAGCCATGCTGCCCTCCAGTATCACCAGGGTTATGGATTACCAGCCATACTGTCATCCAGTATCACCAGGGTTATGGATTACCAGCCATACTGTCCTCCAGTATCACCAGGGTTATGTGTTACCAGCCATGCTGTCCTCCAGTATCACCAGGGTTATGGATTACCAGCCATGCTGCCCAGTATCACCAGGGTTATGGATTACCAGCCATGCAGCCCCAGTATCACCAGGGTTATGGATTACCAGCCATGCTGTCCTCCAGTATCACCAGGGTTATGGATTACCAGCCATGCAGCCCCAGTATCACCAGGGTTATGGATTACCAGCCATGCTGTCCTCCAGTATCACCAGGGTTATGGATTACCAGCCATGCTGCCCTCCAGTATCACCATGGTTATGGATTACCAGCCATGCTGCCCTCCAGTATCACCAGGGTTATGGATTACCAGCCATGCAGTCCTCCAGTATCACCAGGGTTATGGATTACCAGCCATGCTGTCCTCCAGTATCACCAGGGTTATGGATTACCAGCCTTGCTGCCCCAGTATCACCATGGTTATGGATTACCAGCCATGCAGTCCTCCAGTATCACCAGGGTTATGGATTACCAGCCATGCAATCCTCCAGTATCACCAGGGTTATGGATTACCAGCCATGCGGCCCCAGTATCACCAGGGTTATGGATTACCAGCCATGCAGCCCCAGTATCACCAGAGTTATGGATTACCATCCATGCGGCCCCAGTATCACCAGGGTTATGGATTACCAGCCATACTGCCCTCCAGTATCACCATGGTTATGGATTACCAGCCATGCTGCCACAGTATCACCAGGGTTATGGATTACCAGCCATGCTGCCCCAGTATCACCAGGGTTATGGATTACCAGCCATGCTGTCCTCCAGTATAACCAGGGTTATGGATTACCAACCATGCTGCCCTCCAGTATCACCAGGGTTATGGATTACCAGCCATGCGGCTCCAGTATCACCAGGGTTATGGATTACCAGCCATACTGCCCTCCAGTATCACCATGGTTATGGATTACCAGCCATGCGGCCCCAGTATCACCAGGGTTATGGATTACCAGCCATGCTGCCCCAGTATCACCAGGGTTATGGATTACCAGCCATACTGCCCTCCAGGATCACCAGGGTTATGTATTACCAGCCATGCTGCCCCAGTATCACCATGGTTATGGATTACCAGCCATGCTGCCCCAGTATCACCAGGGTTATGGATTACCAGCCATGCGGCCCCAGTATCACCAGGGTTATGGATTACCAGCCATGCTGCCCTCCAGTATCACCAGGGTTATGGATTACCAGCCATGCTGCCCCAGTATCACCAGGGTTATGGATTACCAGCCATGCGGCCCCGTATCACCAGGGTTATGGATTACCAGCCATGCTGTCCTCCAGTATCACCAGGGTTATGGATTACCAGCCATGCTGCCCCAGTATCACCATGGTTATGGATTACCAGCCATGCTGCCCCAGTATCACCAGGGTTATGGATTACCAGCCATGCGGCCCCAGTATCACCAGGGTTATGGATTACCAGCCATACTGTCCTCATGTATCACCAGGGTTATGGATTACCAGCCATACTGCCCTCCAGTATCACCAGGGTTATGGATTACCAGCCATGCTGCCCCAGTATCACCAGGGTTATGGATTACCAGCCATGCGGCCCCAGTATCACCAGGGTTATGGATTACCAGCCATGCTGCCCTCCAGTATCACCATGGTTATGGATTACCAGCCATACTGTCCTCCAGTATCACGAGGGATATGGATTACCAGCCATACTGCCCTCCAGTATCACCAGGGTTATGGATTACCAGCCATGCTGCCCCAGTATCACCAGGGTTATGGATTACCAGCCATACTGTCCTCCAGTATCACCAGGGTTATGGATTACCAGCCATACTGCCCTCCAGTATCACCAGGGTTATGGATTACCAGCCATGCTGCCTCCAGTATCACCAGGGTTATGGATTACCAGCCATGCTGCCCCAGTATCACCAGGGTTATGGATTACCAGCCATGCTGCCCTCCAGTATCACCAGGGTTATGGATTACCAGCCATGCTGCCCTCCAGTATCACCAGGGTTATGGATTACCAGCCATGCTGCCCTCCAGTATCACCAGGGTTATGGATTACCAGCCATGCCCTCCAGTATCACCAGGGTTATGGATTACCAGCCATGCTGTCCTCCAGTATCACCAGGGTTATGGATTACCAGCCATGCTGCCCTCCAGTATCACCAGGGTTATGGATTACCAGCCATACTGCCCTCCAGTATCACCAGGGTTATGGATTACCAGCCATGCTGCCCCAGTATCACCAGGGTTATGGATTACCAGCCATGCTGCCCTCCAGTATCACCAGGGTTATGGATTACCAGCCATGCTGTCCTCCAGTATCACCAGGGTTATGGATTACCAGCAATGCTGTCCTCCAGTATCACCAGGGTTATGGATTACCAGCCATGCTGCCCCAGTATCACCAGGGTTATGGATTACCAGCCATGCGGCCCCAGTATCACCAGGGTTATAGATTACTAGGATGGATTTCTTTACTGCAAAACAGCTGACAAATAAGGGAAGGGTCTTTTTTCATTGTAAACTTGTTCCTGTATATTAATGTGTTTATTATATGCATTGTACTGTATATAATATTGGGAATTAAAATATGTGTAATCTAAAAACACAATTTTATATGGTGCACATTTAAACATGATTATTTGTTTTGTTTTTCTTTTGTTATACTAGACCCATGAACGTGATCTCAATTCCAAGCTGGCCATGGATCTGAAGCGGCATATGTTGCTACGGTTATGTGAAGATTCTGAGAATCAGAAGCTGTCGGAGGAACGACAGAAAATCTTGGCGAGATACAAGAAATACATGATACAAGTAAGTTACCTGTTTGGTGTGTTACCTAGAATATAGACCAATGTAGACTAGAGTATGCACTGTGTAGCCTAGAGTATGCACTGTGTAGCCTAGAGTATGTACTGTGTAGCCTAGATATCAGTGTAGCCTAGAGTATGCACTGTGTAGCCTAGATATCAGTGAAGCCTAGAGTATGCACTGTGTAGCCTAGAGTATGCACTGTGTAGCCTAGAGTATGCACTGTGTAGCCTAGATATCAGTGAAGCCTAGAGTATGCACTGTGTAGCCTAGATATCAGTGTAGCCTAGAGTATGCACTGTGTAGCCTAGAGTATGCACTGTGTAGCCTAGAGATCAGTGAAGCCTAGAGTATACACTGTGTAGCCTAGAGATCAGTGTAGCCTAGGTATCAGTGTTGCCTAGGTATCAGTGTAGCCTAGAGATCAGTGTAGCCTAGAGATCAGAGTAGCCTAGAGATCAGTGTAGCCTAGAGTATGCACTGTGTAGCCTAGATATCAGTGTAGCCTAGAGTATGCACTGTGTAGCCTAGAAATCAGTGAAGCCTAGAGTATGTACTGTGTAGCCTAGATATCAGTGAAGCCTAGAGTATGCACTGTGTAGCCTAGATATCAGTGTAGCCTAGGGTATGTACTGTGTAGCCTAGATATCAGTGTAGCCTAGAGTATGTACTGTGTAGCCTAGATATCAATGAAGCCTAGAGTATGCACTGTGTAGCCTAGATATCAGTGTAGCCTAGAGTATGTACTGTGTAGCCTAGATATCAATGAAGCCTAGAGTATGCACTGTGTAGCCTAGATATCAATGAAGCCTAGAGTATGTACTGTGTAGCCTAGATATCAATGAAGCCTAGAGTATGCACTGTGTAGCCTAGATATCAGTGAAGCCTAGAGTATGCACTGTGTAGCCTAGATATCAGTGAAGCCTAGAGTATGCACTGTGTAGCCTAGATATCAGTGAAGCCTAGAGTATGCACTGTGTAGCCTAGAGATCAGTGTAGCCTAGAGATCAGTGTAGCCTAGAGTATGTACTGTGTAGCCTAGATATCAGTGAAGCCTAGAGTATACACTGTGTAGCCTAGAGATCAGTGTAGCCTAGGTATCAGTGTTGCCTCGGTATCAGTGTAGCCTAGAGATCAGTGTAGCCTAGAGATCAGAGTAGCCTAGAGATCAGTGTAGCCTAGAGTATGCACTGTGTAGCCTAGATATCAGTGTAGCCTAGAGTATGCACTGTGTAGCCTAGAAATCAGTGAAGCCTAGAGTATGTACTGTGTAGCCTAGATATCAGTGAAGCCTAGAGTATGCACTGTGTAGCCTAGATATCAGTGTAGCCTAGGGTATGTACTGTGTAGCCTAGATATCAGTGTAGCCTAGAGTATGTACTGTGTAGCCTAGATATCAATGAAGCCTAGAGTATGCACTGTGTAGCCTAGATATCAGTGAAGCCTAGAGTATGCACTGTGTAGCCTAGATATCAGTGAAGCCTAGAGTATGCACTGTGTAGCCTAGATATCAGTGTAGCCTAGAGTATGCACTGTGTAGCCTAGAGTATGCACTGTGTAGCCTAGATATCAGTGTAGCCTAGAGTATGCACTGTGTAGCCTAGAGTATGCACTGTGTAGCCTAGATATCAGTGAAGCCTAGAGTATGCACTGTGTAGCCTAGATATCAGTGAAGCCTAGAGTATGCATTGTGTAGCCTAGATATCAGTGAAGCCTAGATATCAGTGAAGCCTAGAGTATGCACTGTGTAGCCTAGAGTATGCACTGTGTAGCCTAGAGTATGCACTGTGTAGCCTAGATATCAGTGAAGCCTAGAGTATGCACTGTGTAGCCTAGATATCAGTGAAGCCTAGAGTATGCATTGTGTAGCCTAGATATCAGTGAAGCCTAGAGATCGGTGTAGCCTAGAGTATGCACTGTGTAGCCTAGAGATCAGTGTAGCCTAGAGTATGCACTGTGTAGCCTAGAGATCAGTGTAGCCTAGAGATCAGTGTAGATCAGTGTAGCCTAGAGATCAGTGTAGCCTAGAGATCAGTGTAGCCTAGAGATCAGTGTAGCCTAGAGATCAGTGTAGCCTAGAGATCGTGTAGCCTAGAGATCAGTGTAGCCTAGAGATCAGTGGGCCTAGAGATTGGTGTAGCCTAGAGATCAGTGTAGCCTAGAGATCTGTGTAGCCTAGAGATCAGTGTAGCCTAGAGTATGCACTGTGTAGCCTAGAGATCAGTGTAGCCTAGAGACCAGTGTAGCCTAGAGATCAGTGTAGCCTAGAGACCAGTGTAGCCTAGAGATCAGTGTAGCCTAGAGACCAGTGTAGCCTAGAGATCAGTGGGCCTAGAGATTGGTGTAGCCTAGAGATCAGTGTAGCCTAGAGATCAGTGTAGCCTAGAGATCAGTGTAGCCTAGAGTATCAGTGTAGCCTAGAGATCAGTGTAGCCTAGAGACCAGTGTAGCCTAGAGATCAGTGTAGCCTAGAGACCAGTGTAGCCTAGAGATCAGTGTAGCCTAGAGATCAGTGTAGCCTAGAGATCAGTGTAGCCTAGAGATCAGTGTAGCCTAGAGATCAGTGTAGCCTAGAGATCAGTGTAGCCTAGAGATCAGTGTAGCCTAGAGATCAGTGTAGCCTAGAGATTAGTGTAGCCTAGAGATCAGTGTAGCCTAGAGATCGGTGTAGCCTAGAGATCAGTGTAGCCTAGAGATCAGTGTAGCCTAGAGACCAGTGTAGCCTAGAGATCAGTGTAGCATAGAGATCAGTGTAGCCTAGAGATCAGTGTAGCCTAGAGATCAGTGTAACCTAGAGATCAGTGTAACCTAGAGATCAGTGTAGCCTAGAGATCGGTGTAGCCTAGAGATCGGTGTAGCCTAGAGATCAGTGTAACCTAGAGACCAGTGTAGCCTAGAGGAATGTAGGACAATATCCCCCCCCCCATCAAAAAGTCAAGGCAGACAATATTCCCCCCCCCCCGTGGAAAATCATAGGGCGGACAATAAAGACCATCATTCTTTTATTGAATTTTAATTGGTGATGACTTTTTACTAATCTGAATGCTCCAGGCTAAGTGATTCACCATATTTGAAGTGCTTAATCACCTTGTGTATTATACAATATACCATTATACTGATTGGGGACACTCAGACTGATTGTATGTTTAGACAGCTGTCGACCATACTTATAAATATCAAGCCTGATAGTTATATATCGATATATAGTTTATATTTTACATTTGTTTTAATTATTAGGAAATAATAAGCAGAATTATTACATCATTACAATGTTATAAGGATCATTCTCAGTAAATGTCTTAGTAGTTATATAAGTTCGTTCATAGTAAATTTATGTTTATTTATTTGTAATCCGTGTATGTCGAGTAAAGTGTGTATGTAATTATATACAACAGGAAATTGATAGATACATTGATGTTTTATACAAATAATTGACAGGTATTTCATCGTTCCCCCTCTTTGTGCCACACAATATCTACGTACTATGATCATGACCATCCATCAGCAATAG
>CM026391.1:31276853-31394201 GCA_014843695.1 Archivesica marissinica | reverse complement strand
AGATGCAGTTGTTTGGAGATGCAGTTGTTTGGAGATGCAGTTGTTTGAGATGCAGTTGTTTGGAGATGCAGTTGTTTGAGATGCAGTTGTTTGGAGATGCAGTTGTTTGAGATGCAGTTGTTTGGAGATGCAGTTGTTTGAGATGCAGTTGTTTGGAGATGCAGTTGTTTGGAGATGCAGTTGTTTGAGATGCAGTTGTTTGGAGATGCAGTTGTTTGAGATGCAGTTGTTTGAGAGCAGTTGTTGGAGATGCAGTTGTTTGGAGATGCAGTTGTTTGGAGATGCAGTTGTTGTTTGAGATGCAGTTCTTTGAGTTCCGTGTTATCCACTGTATCAGGTGCAAAGTGTAGTTCCATCTTTCTGGAACAAGTAGTAGTGTGTGTGTGGGGGGGGGGGGTAGCTACACCTAAAACCAACAGAAGCTGGGGGGGGTAGCTACACCTAAAACCAAACAGAAGCTGGGGGGGGTACACCTAAAACAAACAGAAGCTGGGGGGGGGGGTAGCTACACCTAAAACAAACAGAAGTGGGGGGGGGGGAGCTACGCCTAAAACAAACAGAAACTGGGGGGGGGGGGATAGCTACACCTAAAACAGAAGCTTCTTTCTATTGAAACTGAGACAATAAAGAAATGTGTTGTTCATTGTACAAGTATTTACAAGTTTGTAAATCCATAAAGGCAGGTCATTTACAAATAATACTTATACAGATGATAAATAGGTAGATCTTCACATTTTAATTTAAAAATAATAAAAAACAAAGCAACAAACCAACTCAAGCTTGCTAAGTATCATTTCACCTGTCTATATACTATATTAATAAAGCATTTGTGAAATACACCTTATAATATGGGGTTTCACTGGCCCCTAATAATTTGACATGTTTATTTTCTAAACAAAAGTGTCATGAATTGGAATTCCGTTGTTTATTTTGGCAATTGTAAACAAAGAGTTTCTACAAATTAGCATAGAAATGGTATGCATGGTAACAGAAATAATACAGATTTGCATTTTGAAGAACTGAATTTGCATTTTCTTGTGCAAACTGGCACCTGGAAAAGACATTTTACTGACATGATTTTTGAAAGGTCACCGACATGATAACATGCTAATGCCAAAGGGCAAAATCTACAAGAATCAGGACCAACATGTCTGGCAGGCATTCTAATCACTCTCAACAATTTCATATAGTATGATGGACTATTTGCTAATCATAACAACAGCTGTTTATACCCAAGGTATCAATTTGGCATGAGAAACATAATACCCTCCCAGACCCATTGTGTAATGGAGAATGCTTCCAATACCGGGTACTCCCCCCTACCCTCTCCCAGTATCCATTACCATTGCAATACCGGGTACTCCCCCCTACCCTCTCCCAGTATCCATTGTGTAATGGAGAATGCTTCCAATACCGGGTACTCCCCCCTACCCTCTCCCAGTATCCATTGTGTAATGGAGAATGCTTCCAATACCGGGTACTCCCCCCTACCCTCTCCCAGTATCCATTGTGTAATGGAGAATGCTTCAATACCGGGTACTCCCCCCTACCCTCTCCCAGTATCCATTACCATTGCAATACCGGGTACTCCCCCTACCCTCTCCCAGTATCCATTGTGTAATGGAGAATGCTTCCAATACCGGGTACTCCCCCCTACCCTCTCCCAGTATCCATTGTGTAATGGAGAATGCTTCCAATACCGGGTACTCCCCCCTACCCTCTCCCAGTATCCATTGTGTAATGGAGAATGCTTCCAATACCGGGTACTCCCCCCTACCCTCTCCCAGTATCCATTGTGTAATGGAGAATGCTTCCAATACCGGGTACTCCCCCCTACCCTCTCCCAGTATCCATTACCATTGCAATACCGGGTACTCCCCCCTACCCTCTCCCAGTATCCATTGTGTAATGGAGAATGCTTCCAATACCGGGTACTCCCCCCTACCCTCTCCCAGTATCCATTGTGTAATGGAGAATGCTTCCAATACCGGGTACTCCCCCCTACCCTCTCCCAGTATCCATTACCATTGCAATATTCATCTCTGTTAGCAGATCATCATTGTTGGCTTTACATCTTTTTAATTAAAATAACAATTTGAATGCTATTGTTTTCTTGACTGTTAGCATAATGCAGTGGCACACAAGAGTACCTCTTTCCTAGTGCATATGTATCAATTAATATATGCATTATCAGTTCTTAAATCTGCTGTACAGTGGTTAGCGTGCTCGCTTCTCACTAATGCATGCCGGGTTCAATCCTCATAACGGGAAGTATGCAAGATGGTGGTACCATGGTCGCCAGATCGGACAGGTGGGTTTTCTCCGGGTATTCCGGTTTACTCCCACACTAATGACCACATATACGCTTTCATCTGAGCCAACAAGAGTAATTAATATAAGTTGGTAAGCTTGTTTCGCAATCTCATCTTACACCTCACCAACTTTCCCCCCCTATCTAACTAGTTGTACACCTCACCAACTTTCCCCCCTATCTAACTAGTTGTACACCTCACCAACTTTCACTCCCTATCAGTAACTAGTTGTACACCTCACCAACTTTCACTCCCTATCAGTAACTAGTTGTACACCTCACCAACTTTCACTCCCTATCAGTAACTAGTTGTACACCTCACCAACTTTCCCCGCCCTATCAGTAACTAGTTGTACACCTCACCAACTTTCCCCGCTCTATCAGTAACTAGTTGTACACCTCACCAACTTTCCCCGCCCTATCAGTAACTAGTTGTACACCTCACCAACTTTCCCCCCTATCAGTAACTAGTTGTACACCTCACCAACTTTCCCCGCCCTATCAGTAACTAGTTGTACACCTCACCAACTTTCACTCCCTATCAGTAACTAGTTGTACACCTCACCAACTTTCCCCCCTATCTAACTAGTTGTACACCTCACCAACTTTCACTCCCTATCAGTAACTAGTTGTACACCTCACCAACTTTCACTCCCTATCAGTAACTAGTTGTACACCTCACCAACTTTCACTCCCTATCAGTAACTAGTTGTACACCTCATCAACTTTCCCCCCTATCTAACTAGTTGTACACCTCACCAACTTTCACTCCCTATCAGTAACTAGTTGTACACCTCATCAACTTTCCCCCCTATCTAACTAGTTGTACACCTCACCAACTTTCACTCCCTATCAGTAACTAGTTGTACACCTCACCAACTTTCACTCCCTATCAGTAACTAGTTGTACACCTCACCAACTTTCCCCGCCCTATCAGTAACTAGTTGTACACCTCACCAACTTTCACTCCCTATCAGTAACTAGTTGTACACCTCACCAACTTTCCCCGCCCTATCAGTAACTAGTTGTACACCTCACCAACTTTCCCCGCCCTATCAGTAACTAGTTGTACACCTCACCAACTTTCCCCGCCCTATCAGTAACTAGTTGTACACCTCACCAACTTCCCGCCCTATCAGTAACTAGTTGTACACCTCACCAACTTTCACTCCCTATCAGTAACTAGTTGTACACCTCACCAACTTTCCCCCCTATCTAACTAGTTGTACACCTCACCAACTTTCACTCCCTATCAGTAACTAGTTGTACACCTCACCAACTTTCCCCCCTATCTAACTAGTTGTACACCTCACCAACTTTCACTCCCTATCAGTAACTAGTTGTACACCTCACCAACTTTCCCCCCTATCTAACTAGTTGTACACCTCACCAACTTTCACTCCCTATCAGTAACTAGTTGTACACCTCACCAACTTTCCCCCCTATCTAACTAGTTGTACACCTCACCAACTTTCACTCCCTATCAGTAACTAGTTGTACACCTCACCAACTTTCCCCCCTATCTAACTAGTTGTACACCTCACCAACTTTCACTCCCTATCAGTAACTAGTTGTACACCTCACCAACTTTCACTCCCTATCTAACTAGAACTTTCTACACCTCACTTCACCATGAATTCTGGGTAGAACCACTGAACTTCCAAAGTCTAGCTTCCTCACACAACAGAATTCTAACCCCTTGTGCGATTCGTCCAGCAGTGTGAGGGCAAGTGAACTGTAACCACACACACATGGAGGCCCTAACCACACAGGCACGGTGGCCCTAACCACAGGGGCATGGTGGCCATAACCACAGGGGCATGGTGGCCCTAACCACACGGGCATGGTGGCCCTAACCACACGGGCATGGCGGCCTAATCACACAGGGATGGCGGCCTAACCACACGGGCATGGCGGCCTAATCACACAGGGATGGCGGCCTAATCACACAGGGATGGCGGCCTAACCACACAGGGATGGCGGCCTAACCACACGGGCATGGCGGCCTAATCACACAGGGATGGCGGCCTAATCACACAGGGATGGCGGCCTAACCACACGGGCATGGCGGCCTAATCACATGGGCACGGAGGCCTCACCACACGGGCACGGCGGCCTAACCACACAGGCACGGAGGCCTAACCACACGGGCATGGTGGCCTAACCACATGGGCACGGAGGCCCTAAACACACAGGCCCTAACCACACAGGCACGGAGGCCCTAACCACCAGGCACAGAGGCCTAACCACACGGGCACGGAGGCCCTAACCACCAGGCACAGAGGCCTAACCACACGGGCACGGAGGCCCTAACCACACGGGCATGGCAGCCTAATCACACAGGGATGGCGGCCTAACCACACGGGCATGGCAGCCTAATCACACAGGGATGGCGGCCTAACCACACGGGCACGGTGGCCCTAACCACAAGAGCGAGGAAGCCCTACTAAAATGGGCACAGAGGCCCTAACCACACGGGCATGGCGGCCTAACCACACAGGCATGGCGGCCCTAACCACACGGGCATGGCTGCCTAATCACACAGGGATGGCGGCCTAACCACACGGGCACGGCGGCCTAACCACACAGGCATGGCGGCCTAACCACATGAGCACGGAGGCCCTAAACACACAGGCACGGAGGCCCTAACCACACGGGCACGGAGGCCCTAACTACATGGGCACGGAGGCCTAACCACACGGGCACTGAGGCCCCTTTTCTGCAATAATATAATGATACTTACATAGTACTAAATTCTCAGATATGAAGTTGTCATAAAATGGAAGGTGAAGCCCGCGTTGTTTCATGTCTCCAAAAGCCCATCAGACAGGGCGTCTCCTAGGAGGTGAAGGTCACAAGGGGATCCCAAGATGCAGCATAGCATTCAGTAGGATCCTTGTCGATGGTTAGATCATAAATTGTCTGCAATTAAAAACATACACAAAATAATATGTTATTCTGTGCATAGTAAATCCAAACACTCAGCTTTCAGTCTCAGTTTGTTAAAATATTTTGACTGTCTTCTGTAGCTATAAATTAAAGTTTGACCTGTGAAACAGATCTCCCAACCTCAGCAGCACAAATGTTCAACACAGCATCTTTCACAAGTGCAGGTGTCCAATTAGATCACCTCTGATAGTAGTACATGTATAGTCCTTGTTTTTCCTCTAAAAATCACATTGCTTACTGGGTTTTTTAACTTTCAAAATCGAACCATCCATTCAGAATCTGGTAACTAACCATCCAAAATTGTCCCTAAGCAGTGAATTACACAGAAAATCAGCATAAACAAATCAATTTCAAGAAATTTGGACAACTGGCCATCAAGTGAGGGGTACACAACGGGGACTAGTCAGTGCATAACTAATCCCTAATTATTTGGGTATTTACTGAAGGCTGGGAACTTGCAAGAAATCCTGTATCCAGCTGGTCATTAATAACAGCAAAAATAGGGAGTAGGCCTATTGTTGAATGTAATTTAAATATAATTTTTGATGATGCCTTTGTTTGATTGAGAAGACGGCTTTTGCAGTTTCTTTGTAAAAAGAATCTGATGGGACAAACACCAACAATTGTATTCTGCAAAACAAGGTGTACTATCTGCCGGTCAAAATCTAATATGTTGACTGCATCTACCATGCCTACAGTATATACAATTTGATTTGATATGTGTAAATACTATTAAGTTGCATCCGTGGATGGGGTGGGGGGTAGGTAAGCAGAGTGGTAGTGGTCATTGCTGGGTGCTGGGCTCTAGGGGTGGGTGTAAGCAGAGTGGTCATTGCTGGGTGCTGGGCTTGGGGGGGTGCACAGATGAAAGTGTAATAGATGAAAAGGTGACTGAAAACATTGTCTATAAGCTGAAAACTGTTATTTAGTTTGTTGACAGGGTATATGAGTATATAATGCCGAGATAAAAATGTTGTTTCTAGTGAATAACACCCGCTCCGATCCAGGCTTCAGTGCTAGCTGTGACAGTGTTTAACACCCACTCCGATCTAGGCTTCAGTGCTAGCTGTGACAGTGTTTAACACCCGCTCCGATCTAGGCTTCAGTGCTAGCCGTTGTGAGACAGTGTCAAATACCCGCTCCGATCTAGGCTTCAGTGCTAGCCGTTGTGAGACAGTGTCAAACACCCGCTCCGATCTAGGCTTCAGTGCTAGCTGTGACACAGTGTTTAACACCCACTCCGATCCAGGCTTCAGTGCTAGCTGTGACAGTGTTTAACACCCACTCCGATCTAGGCTTCAGTGCTAGCCGTTGTGAGACAGTGTCAAACACCCGCTCCGATCTAGGCTTCAGTGCTAGCTGTGACACAGTGTTTAACACCCACTCCGATCCAGGCTTCAGTGCTAGCTGTGACAGTGTTTAACACCCACTCCGATCTAGGCTTCAGTGCTAGCTGTGACAGTGTTTAACACCCGCTCCGATCTAGGCTTCAGTGCTAGCCATTGTGAGACAGTGTCAAACACCCGCTCTGATCTAGGCTTCAGTGCTAGCCGTTGTGAGACAGTGTCAAACACCCGCTCCGATCTAGGCTTCAGTGCTAGCCGTTGTGAGACAGTGTCAAACACCCGCTCCAATCTAGGCTTCAGTGCTAGCTGTGACACAGTGTTTAACACCCACTCCGATCCAGGCTTCAGTGCTAGCTGTGACAGTGTTTAACACCCACTCCGATCTAGGCTTCAGTGCTAGCTGTGACAGTGTTTAACACCCGCTCCGATCTAGGCTTCAGTGCTAGCCATTGTGAGACAGTGTCAAACACCCGCTCCGATCTAGGCTTCAGTGCTAGCCGTTGTGAGACAGTGTCAAACACCCGCTCCGATCTAGGCTTCAGTGCTAGCCGTTGTGAGACAGTGTCAAACACCCGCTCCGATCTAGGCTTCAGTGCTAGCTGTGACACAGTGTTTAACACCCACTCCGATCCAGGCTTCAGTGCTAGCTGTGACAGTGTTTAACACACACTCCGATCTAGGCTTCAGTGCTAACTGTGACAGTGTTTAACACCCGCTCCGATCTAGGCTTCAGTGCTAGCTGTGACAGTGTTTAACACTCGCTCCGATCTAGGCTTCAATGCTAGCTGTGACAGTGTTTAACACCCGCTCTGATCTAGGCTTCAGTGCTAGCTGTGACACAGTGTTTAACACCCGCTCCGATCTAGGCTTCAGTGTTAGCTGTGACACAGTGTTTAACACCCACTCCGATCTAGACTTCAGTGCTAGCCGTTGTGACACAGTGTTTAACACCCACTCCGATCTAGGCTTCAATGTTAGCTGTGACACAGTGTTTAACACCCACTCCGATCTAGGCTTCAATGCTAGCTGTGACACAGTGTTTAACACCCACTCCGATCTAGGCTTCAATGCTAGCTGTGACACAGTGTTTAACACCCACTCCGATCTAGGCTTCAATGCTAGCTGTGACACAGTGTTTAACACCCACTCCGATCTAGGCTTCAATGCTAGCTGTGACACAGTGTTTAACACCCACTCCGATCTAGGCTTCAATGCTAGCTGTGACACAGTGTTTAACACCCACTCCGATCTAGGCTTCAATGCTAGCTGTGACACAGTGTTTAACACCCACTCCGATCTAGGCTTCAATGCTAGCTGTGACACAGTGTTTAACACCCACTCCGATCTAGGCTTCAATGCTAGCTGTGACACAGTGTTTAACACCCACTCCGATCTAGGCTTCAATGCTAGCTGTGACACAGTGTTTAACACCCACTCCGATCTAGGCTTCAGTACTAGCCGTGACACAATTTCAAACGGGGAACCGGTTTACAAGTACATGGTCACAATATTGTCTCTATGCTGGTCTAGCCAGTCAAACTGACCCCTTTTTATGAGGTGTATAGTTGGCAATGTTACACAGGGGCTATCAGCCACATTAATCTGTCAGTTTTTGTCCAGTAATCAATCCTTACTGTGCATACCTGGAATCTAAAGGAGATTAGGGGTTCTTACACACTTTTCAAATAGCCCCCTGTGTCTATCCATTGTTGTTACAATAATAGCAACACTTTTCCTTTTTGATGTTATTTTTTGTAATTATAAGAGGGCCTGATGTTATTATTTTGCCTGATTTGTTCTGGATAAGAGATAGCTGATACTTAGGGGCCAGTCAGATTAAGGGCCATTGTTACAGGTGTACATTTATAAAATGGAAGGGAGGGGAGATACTGACCGAGAATATAAAAGGTCTTGTGGGAAAATAACATTCTTTAAAGTTGTTTGGTGACCATAGTAACAGAGCACCTGGTTAAATTCTAGAATACATTGTTTTCGACTTTGTTCCAACTGTCGTACCTAAATGCATTGTATGAACATTTTAGAAGATATCTGTAATTAATATGTCTCAATTAAAATAATAAAATGTTGTTGATAAAGCTAGCCAAATTCATAAACGATTGTCAGCAGTATAACATAGGGGTTGTGTCACGTCTCAAAGGCAATCTGCCGCGTCTCGAAGGCAATCTGCCGCGTCTCGAAGGCAATCTGCCGCATCTCGAAGGCAATCTGCCACGTCTCGAAGGCAATCTGTCGAGTCTCAAAGGCAATCTGTCGAGTCTCAAAGGCAATCTGCCGAGTCTCAAAGGCAATCTGTCGAGTCTCAAAGGCAATCTGCCGAGTCTCAAAGGCAATCTGTCGAGTCTCAAAGGCAATCTGCCGAGTCTCAAAGGCAATCTGCCGAGTCATAAAGGCAATCTGCCACTTTCAGTTTTCAGATACAGTCAAACCTGTGCTAAAGGCTACTTCCGAATAAAGGCCGCATATGAAAAACCTGTCTCTAAAGACCACCATTTTCTCTCTCCCATCAAGCCATTTTCAATGCATTTTAACCCTCTATTGAGAGACCACCTGTCAACAAAGGCCACTTTTTTACTTTCCTGAGGGTGGCCTTTATAGACAGGTTTGACTGTACTTTTATTGTCAGATTTGTGGCATCCCATGCAAATATATTTCCAAACTGTTTGTTCTTATGATGTTATGAGATACATGGATGTAGATGAACTCAGGGTTTCACAATGTTTGTTCTTATGATGTTATGAGATACATGGATGTATATGAACTCAGGGTTTCACAATGTTTGTTCTTATGATGTTATGAGATACATGGATGTAGATGAACTCAGGGTTTCACAATGTTTGTTCTTATGATGTTATGAGATACATGGATGTAGATGAACTCAGGGTTTCACAATGTTTGTTCTTATGATGTTATGAGATACATGGATGTAGATGAACTCAGGGTTTCACAATGTTTGTTCTTATGATGTTATGAGATACATGGATGTATATGAACTCAGGGTTTCACAATGTTTGTTCTTATGATGTTATGAGATACATGGATGTAGATGAACTCAGGGTTTCCCAAACATTATCTCCAGGTGTCTTTCTTTGGGAGATTTCCTGGCAAAAGACCATCTTTGTATTGATATGAATATCTGAGATGGACCAGTGTCTGGAATGTATCTCAATATTGACATAATATTAAATAAGAACCAGTCTTAAGCAATAAACGTTTACATATTATATAGATATTGATTCTTGTGGATTTTAAAATCAATGAATTGAGTCTTGTATTGATTCTTTAAAATCAATGAATTGAGTCTTGTATTAATTCTTGTGGATTTTAAAATCAATGAATTGAGTCTTGTATTGATTCTTTAAAATCAATGAATTGAGTCTTGTATTAATTCTTGTGGATTTTAAAATCAATGAATTGAGTCTTGTATTAATTCTTGTGGATTTTAAAATCAATGAATTGAGTCTTGTATTAATTCTTTAAAATCAATGAATTGAGTCTTGTATTAATTCTTTAAAATCAATGAATTGAGTCTTGTATTAATTCTTTAAAATCAATGAATTGAGTCTTGTATTAATTCTTTAAAATCAATGAATTGAGTCTTGTATTAATTCTTTAAAATCAATGAATTGAGTCTTGTATTAATTCTTTAAAATCAATGAATTGAGTCTTGTATTAATTCTTTAAAATCAATGAATTGAGTCTTGTATTGATTCTTTAAAATCAATGAATTGAGTCTTGTATTGATTCTTTAAAATCAATGAATTGAGTCTTGTATTGATTCTTTAAAATCAATGAATTGAGTCTTGTATTGATTCTTTAAAATCAATGAATTGAGTCTTGTATTGATTCTTTAAAATCAATGAATTGAGTCTTTTATTGATTCTTTAAAATCAATGAATTGAGTCTTGTATTGATTCTTTAAAATCAATGAATTGAGTCTTGTAATTCTCCATTATGTTAACAAACAAACAAAATTGTTGGTCACTAAAAATGTTCATTTAGAAAGTTATTGCCTTTTATTGCAGTATTACACATGGTAATTAACCGTTTTAAAGCAGCATTACATCGTATGAAATAAAAGATATTTGAAAAATTCAAATTTTGCAATAAAACAAACTCGAAACCGAAAGTAGGACTTTCCGAGTCGATCGGTCATGCATTTATTTACAACCAGAATGCATCGTCCGCACTTGTTTACATTCGGAATGCATCGTCCCCATTTGACCCATGTTGTCTTTTTTAATTAAATTACTTGAGATGTTGATTCATACCTCTGTTATCTAAGTCTTTTAGTGACATGTCTACATCCCAGCGAGGGGTTCGACATTAGAGGAAGATAGAGAGATAGTCTTTCATGTTCAAAATATATACGTTGTTTTCTACATCCTCTTTTTGTTTCACGCACGCGCGCTGTGCGTGTTTACATTTCGTGTGTTGATAAACAAATTCGCGTATACGACGGTTTATATTTATTCGAATTTTATCTTTTTGAGCGACTATTTCGATTTTTGTAAACACACACACATTAGTATTTATATTTTACCCAAAACATCCTTTATTACGATGTAATGCTGCTTTAATGCGATGAACATCCTTTATTACGATGTAATGCTGCTTTAATGCGATGAACATCCTTTATTACGATGTAATGCTGCTTTAATGCGATGAACATCCTTTATTACGATGTAATGCTACTTTAATGCGATGAACATCCTTTATTACGATGTAATGCTGCTTTAATGCGATGAACATCCTTTATTACGATGTAATGCTGCTTTAATGCGATGAACATCCTTTATTACGATGTAATGCTGCTTTAACCAAAGAGCTTATATATGCTGCACCACTGTTGTATTATTCAATATGTTCATATTTTAATATTATGGACAACAAGAAAATTACAGTGAAGAATTAAACAGAAATAACTGATTCTGGGTTGTTTAACTTATATCAGAAACTTTCTTATGATTGATAGAATATAAATCAACTGATTACCTATTTCTGCAAGGTAATGTGTATTATGTGCAGTCGTGTTGAAGATTGGGGCGGTGGTCTGGGTGGGTATGGGAGGGGTTTCCCCTATTTCTGCAAGGTAATGTGTGCAGTCATGTTGAAGATTGGGGCGGTGGTCTGGGTGGGTATCGGAGGGGTTTCATCTATTTCTGCAAGGTAATGTGTATTGTGTGCAGTCATGTTGAAGATTGGGGCGGTGGTCTGGGTGGGTATCGGAGGGGTTTCATCTATTTCTGCAAGGTAATGTGTATTGTGTGCAGTCATGTTGAAGATTGGGGCGGTGGTCTGGGTGGGTATGGGAGGGGTTTCCCCTCCCATTTGCAAGATTTACTAAAGTATTGCATGATATAATTGGTGTAATTTGTTGGCTTTTAAATCTTTAATTTTTCTTTCTGTAAGTTTGAAGAAATTATGATGTGCTTATTGATAGATCGATCTGTTCTAAATGAAATTATTTATTTAAAGCTGTTTGAGTTTTTACAAGAGAATTTAGGAGACCTGATGTTTTTTATTTCTCCACAAATTAAAAAAATATAATGTATATTATAGGGTTAGTAGAGTTTGGTATTTATTTACGAGTTGATTGGGTAAAATTTACCTCACATTGTCAGCAATTAACAAATCAAATGACAGTTTATTCAAGTTAATATATATCCCACTCCCTACATGTTCCCACTTGGTCCATGTACATTACAACTTGTAGTCTTTAATCGCTGTTCCAATTCATACATATAGCCAGCCAATCAGGGATTAGCAAAGATGAAGAAACTATCAATGGAGACCAGATACAAGGCCAACAATTTTATTACATTATTTTGTCTTTAACCTAATTATATGTACAAGGAAATCATTAACAATCAGGATAGACTATACACACAGGTATCATTGAAACAGTTGCCCTCTCTCACTGCAGTTTTCATTGCTCCAATTTGTGTTCATTATAAATTGATATAAAATCTAAAATGTTTCTATATTTATTTTCACAAATATTTTTTGGTCTTTTGTTTTTGCTGATGCTCGCCACATTATTGGGGCTGTTGTCCCAAATGTGGCTGCCATTGTACCGTGTACAGTAAAACACAATGGTGACTCATAAAATTATTGACCAATCAATACACAATGGTTATTGATGTAATGGGGAAAACTTTACCAGTACCAAAATGCTAAACAACACCCTTTAAGTTCTCGTAAACGAGTGTATGTGATAACATCTATTTAGATTTGGAAGTTGTGATAGTGCACGGTTAGCGCGTTCACTTCAGTTGCAAAAGGCCCGGAGTTCGAGCCCTGCTGGAGCCGTTACGATTATGCCCTTAGGCAAGGCATTTAAATTCACATTGCCTCTTCTCTCTCCTTCGTGGCGATGGATTCCACCATATCTTGTGCAATAGCTGTAATGTGATGGATACTGCTATATATGATGGATACTGCTATATATCTTGCAATAGCTGTAATGTTATGGATACTGCTATATATCTTGCAATAGATGTAATGTGATGGATACTGCTATATATCTTGCAGTAGATGTAATGTGATGGATACTGCTATATATGATGGATACTGCTATATATCTTGCAATAGCTGTAATGTGATGGATATTGCTATATGTGATGGATACTGCTATATATCTTGCAATAGCTGTAATGTTATGGATACTGCTATATATGATGGATACTGCTATATATCTTGCAATAGATGTAATGTGATGGATACTGCTATATATGATGGATACTGCTATATATCTTGCAATAGCTGTAATGTTATGGATACTGCTATATATGATGGATACTGCTATATATCTTGCAATAGCTGTAATGTGATGGATACTGCTATATGTGATGGATACTGCTATATATCTTGCAGTAGATGTAATGTGATGGATACTGCTATATATCTTGCAATAGCTGTAATGTGATGGATACTGCTATATATGATGGATACTGCTATATATGATGGGTACTGCTATATATGATGGGTACTGCTATATATGATGGATACTGCTATATATGATGGGTACTGCTATATATGATGGGTACTGCTATATATGATGGATACTGCTATATATGATGGATACTGCTATATATGATGGATACTGATGGGTACTGCTATATATGATGGGTACTGCTATATATGATGGATACTGCTATATATGATGGATACTGCTATATATGATGGATACTGCTATATATGATGGGTACTGCTATATATGATGGATACTGCTATATATGATGGGTACTGCTATATATGATGGATACTGCTATATATGATGGATACTGCTATATATGATGGATACTGCTATATATGATGGGTACTGCTATATATGATGGGTACTGCTATATATGATGGGTACTGCTATATATGATGGATACTGCTATATATGATGGATACTGCTATATATGATGGGTACTGCTATATATGATGGGTACTGCTATATATGATGGGTACTGCTATATATGATGGATACTGCTATATATGATGGGTACTGCTATATATGATGGGTACTGCTATATATGATGGGTACTGCTATATATGATGGGTACTGCTATATATGATGGATACTGCTATATATGATGGGTACTGCTATATATGATGGGTACTGCTATATATGATGGATACTGCTATATATGATGGATACTGCTATATATGATGGATACTGCTATATATGATGGGTACTGCTATATATGATGGATACTGCTATATATGATGGGTACTGCTATATATGATGGATACTGCTATATGTGATGGATACTGCTATATGTGATGGATACTGCTATATATGATGGGTACTGCTATATATGATGGGTACTGCTATATATGATGGATACTGCTATATATGATGGATACTGCTATATATGATGGATACTGCTATATATGATGGATACTGCTATATATGATGGATACTGCTATATATGATGGATACTGCTATATATGATGGGTACTGCTATATATGATGGATACTGCTATATATGATGGATACTGCTATATATGATGGATACTGCTATATATGATGGATACTGCTATTTAACTTGCAATAGCTGTAATGTGATGGATACTGCTATATATGATGGATACTGCTATATATGATGGATACTGCTATATATGATGGATACTGCTATATATGATGGATACTGCTATATATGATGGATACTGCTATATATGATGGGTACTGCTATATATGATGGATACTGCTATATATGATGGGTACTGCTATATATGATGGATACTGCTATATATGATGGATACTGCTATTTACTTGCAATAGCTGTAATGTGATGGATACTGCTATATATGATGGGTACTGCTATATATGATGGATACTGCTATATATGATGGATACTGCTATATATCTTGCATAGTGTAATGTGATGGATACTGCTATATATGATGGGTACTGCTATATATGATGGGTACTGCTATATATGATGGATACTGCTATATATGATGGATACTGCTATATATCTTGCAGTAGATGTAATGTGATGGATACTGCTATATATCTTGCAATAGCAATAATAAAAATAAAAGAATATAGCTGTATACAGTCAAACCTGTGTTAGTGGTCACCTCTATTAAGCAGCCAACCTGTAGTAAGCAGCCAGTTAGCAGATTCCCAATATGTTGTTTTATTATACATTTGACCTCTATTAAACAGCCACCTGTGCTAAGCAGCCACATTCTGTGGTTGCCTTGGCTGGCTGCTTAAGACATGTTTGACTATATGTATTCTCCGAGCTTACTCGCAATGTTGCACGCTTCAAAGAGTATGCTGTTATGATCCATTTGTATTTCGTACAATTGAGCTAAAATCAAAAATGGAAAAGCTACTGTGTACTCGCCAATTGCCCATCACCGACAAATTGGTTTTCACCTGAATAGAGGCATGCTATTACTGAAAATGGACATTAGGATGAACAAGTTAATGACACTTTATTGAGTTGAGAATGATGTAAACATGTCTGCAGAGGAATAAATCGTAACTCTAAATTAAGAAGACTTTGATGTATTGACAAAGTTTGAAGAGATGCCAGGAGATCAGAGGACCAGTCAAGTTGTCATGTCTATAAGTTAATTAAAAATTTATTTCTATAAACATTTTCATCCAAATGGGATGTCATTTACTTCTTCAAGGTTTTGTAATTGCCAAAAGATAATTAGAAAACTGAATTTTCAATTTATAGAGGACAGAGATTTCTTTATTAATAAGTCCAAGAAAATAACAAACTGTTGCAAATTGTTACTACCAGGTTAGACTTTATTAAGTGTTCAACAGGTAAAGATATATACGGATTCATGATTTAAATGTTTTAAACGAGTCTTTTATTTATGGAGTTTTACAGTTTCCTGCTACCACAAATGGACTGTAATTTGTGCATCTCCGAGAATCTGATCAAGAAGGTTGTAACAGTAACGTATTATAATCATATCACCATTGTAGTATAGTTAGTACATAATGACCTGTCCTTTTTTAGGAGTCATACAAATATTCATAAGGCCACAATTAAAAGACTGTTTGTTTCCCATTTCCCGGCCCCGATTTCTAAACGATGATAGCGTCAATAATAAGAAACAATCCATCTGCACAAACAACCCATCTGCACAAACAACCTGCACAAACAACCCATCTGCATAGCAACCCATCTGCACAAACAACCCATCTGCACAAACAACCCATCTGCACAAACAACCCATCTGCACAAACAACCCATCTGCACAAACAATCCATCTGCACAAACAACCCATCTGCACAAACAACCTGCACAAACAACCCATCTGCATAGCAACCCATCTGCACAAACAACCCATCTGCACAAACAACCCATCTGCATACACAACCCATCTGCACCAAACAACCCATCTGCACAAACAACCCATCTGCATACACGGGTATCTGCACAAACAACCCATCTGCACAAACAACCCATCTGCACAAACAACCCATCTGCACAAACAACCCATCTGCACAAACAACCAATCTGCACAAACAACCAATCTGCACAGCAACCCATCTACATAAACAACCCATCTGCACAAACAACCCATCTATACAAACAACCCATCTGCACAAACAACCCATCTGTACACCAACCATCTGCACAAGCAACCCATCTGCATAGCAACCCATCTGCACAAACAACCCATCTGCACAAACAATCCATCTGCACACACAACCCATCTGCACAAACAACCAATCTGCACAGCAACCCATCTGCACAAACAACCCATCTGCACAAACAACCAATCTGCACAGCAACCCATCTGCATAAACAACCCATCTGTACACCAACCATCTGCACAAACAACCCATCTGTACAAACAACCCATCTGCACAAACAACCCATCTGTACACCAACCATCTGCACAAACAACCCATCTGCACACACAACCCATCTGCACAAACAACCATCCATCTATGCACCATATATACTTGACGGCATTAAAAACGCAACATTTTAGAATTTTATTTTCTATGTACATATTCTATATTGCAAATATTTTTCTAGCGATACACTTTAACTGCGAATTATTACATGAAACTGTGAGAAATGAAACTGAAACTGTTTAATTTGATAAAACGCCTAATTTTACACATAGTATATTCACTGGCGTTGTACAATAGAAGTCAAATAAATATATAGACATGTACTTACATAAAAACCTGAACAAAGTTCTCGTTATTTACAAAAAGACATTGGTCTAAAAATAATTATGTTACCACACAATAACACATATTTGATCAATCATTATTATAAGCATAATTTTTGGTAAATTATATCATTGTTTCTAAAACCTTTTTTAACACTACACTAATTCTACAACTATCCTGTTCAGTCTTGTCAATACATGAATGTTTTAAAACCATGAATAAAATTTTCTGAATAACAATGTTTTAAGGTGTTTCTTAAACGTTTCTACAGAATCCAAGTTTCTCAAATCTACGGGTAAAGTGTTCCATAGCTGTGGCCTTACTGTTTTGAAGCTCCTGTCACCAAATGTTTTTTGTTTGTTATACGGTACCTCATAACAACCAGTAACATCTGAAGATCTTAATCTACGTCTTGGTACCTTTTCAATTAATAACTCGGTAAGATACGCAGGGGCATGGCCTTTTGAACAGTTATACATTACAGTAAGAATTTTGAATTCAATTCTGGCCTTGATGGGAAGCCAGTGAAGTTGGTACAGTGCTTGTTTTGAACTATCATATTTCCTGAGCTTTAAAACAAGTTTAGCGCACATATTTTGTATTCTTTGCATTTTTTGGATATCACATTTGGGAACACCAAATAGAATTCCATTGCAATAATCCAGATGCGAGCTGACAAGTGATAACACCAGAATTTCAGTTGCTTCTTTGGTAAGGTATTTTCTAATATTTTTTATTCTGAGAAAATTGAACATTGTGGTCTGACATTTTCGTTTGATGTGATCTTTAAAACTGAGATTCTCGTCTAAATATGCACCAAGATACCTTATACAGCTCACAGATTTGATCTTGTCACTAGCAACGTTAAGTTCTGTTACTGAGCATTTTTTTAGTTGATGTCTGCTCCCAAATAAGATGAATTCATTTTGAGTTTGTTTTGCTTCATCCAGTTATCGATGTTTAAAGCACAATTTTCAAGTTCTTGGATAGCTTGTTTTTCATTATCCTCAGATGTTGGTTTAAACATTTTGTTTGCTATGTGATCATCTGCAAATCCATATAATGAAATTGACTGAGGGATTACACTGAACAATGTTCCGGCATAAGTCAAGTAGAGCCAGGGCCCTAAACAGCTACCCTGGGGGACGCTACACTGTAGTGGACGTGGGGTTGATACGGCGGAGTCGACAGTGACACTACAGCTGCGTGGTCTTAGATAAGAGTCGATCCAATGAATAGCTGCACCACTAAGTCCATACTGTGATTTCAGCACTTGCACTAGAATATCGTGGTCAACCGTGTCAAACGCGGCGCTTAAGTCCAATGCCATGAGAGCACTGACTTCTTGGTGTTCCATGCCATTTAGTAGATCACTTACTAACCTGAGTAGTGCAGTTTCACATGAGTGATAGCGTCTATACGCCGACTGGTTCTTCGGCAGAAGGTTGTTTTTACTGACATGATCGTTTAATCTAAACAAGGCTGCCTTTTCTGTGAGTTTAGATAGAAATGTTAAGTTGCTCACAGGACGATAATTGGACAGTACAAGATCAATGTGTTATTTTAAGTGATTGTCTAGTGCATAGATTGGCTTAATGAAATTAATAATTATATGCGTTGAAATTCAATGTTGATTATTAAATATTCTTATGTATATGGTTGCGTTTCTATTGTGTTGAAGTATATCTGTCTGTCTGTCTGTCTGTCTGTCTGTCTGTCTGTCTGTCTGTCTGTCTGTCTGTCTATCTATCTATCTATCCCTGCACCATCTCTATCTATATATACAACCTGTTGCCTGCTAACCAGTTAAACAATGCCAGAAATGGGTAATAATTAAGGGAGAAATGTGTAATAATTAAGGGATATATTTTGACAAGTTTTGAAATCACCTCAAGCAGTCAATGACTGAAATCTATAAACATGATTACCACCACATGTATACCAGACAATCTGTCCCCTTCACCTCCTTGCAACATGTGACCATGTGACCCCTTATTTCTCACCTATTCCTGGACTGGAAACATATGTGATGATCAATTAGTGTTTCTAAATATGGAAAATGAAAACCTTTACTTCTGAAGAAAGGGTCTCGAAGCTCACAGTTTGGAGGGTTTTCGCTGAGCCCCAGGGGAACATGTGTAAATACTGATTAAAGTGTTGTTCTGTGAGATTACCACACACAAGTAAGCACTATCCTTTGATGCTGATTGGTTCCAAGGGATAGTTAGGAACAACACTTCTCTAATAATGTGTATATAACAAACATTTAATGTTATTATCAGAGTTCTGATTAAGGGATCAAATAATTTAAATCCTAGCAAGTAACTTTATGATTTTCAACAAAAAGAATGATTATTCTTCTGTAAAGGGACAAAATGATATGAATGTGAGGAAATTGTTAATGAAAACTTTAATATAATTAAACTACCTGAAAATACAAAGTTGAATGGTTTTATGGTTTTATGGTGAAAAAGCCTGGGAAAATCGACAGTTTTTATAAATGCAGGAGAAGTATTTGTTAACCCATTTGATTCTGGATACATTTAAAGGCTTTTGCAAACAACATAGATCCAGATCAGCCGCAGCGTGCTGATCAGAATCTATGTTGTTTGCTGCATAGCCAAATGTCTTAGCAAGATCATCTGAATAGCAAACAGCATAGAGCCTCATCAGACGGCACGTTCCGTGGCGGCTGATCTGGCTCTACGTTCTTTGCAAATACCGTTTGAACGGTATCCAGAATCAAATGGGTTAAACTCTTGGCATTGTTTCTGTAACTGATGTGTGTTTTACTGATGTGTGTTTTACGTTTATTTATCGTCGCTACCGGTTGCCCATATGAGCGACGCCTCCTGAAGAGATTAGTCATTTTCGATTTTTGGAGGATAGTGCAATGATACAGACAGATACCCATTCCAGAATCTCCTCTGGTTCTTTTACGTGCACGGTGTACAGCACCGACACGAGACCTTGGTTTAATGTCCCATCTGAAAGACTGTTAATTTTATTATGGTCAGACGGGGGATCGAACCTGCGATCCCTGAATTACCAGTCCAGCGTGTTACCACTGGACTACAGATCCGTCTGTAACTGATAGGACATTCTACATTCAGTAACCTAAACAACATGCTTATTTTAATTTGCTTGTATGACATTGATCACGTGTAAATAGTATGTATAATATGTATATAATTATAACTATGTACTATATGTATTACATTGATAACGTGTAAATAGTATGTATAATATGTATATAATTATGAGTATGTACTATATGTATGACATTGATCACGTGTAAATAGTATGTATAATATGTATATAATTATAACTATGTACTATATGTAATACATTGATCACGTGTAAATAGTATGTATAATATGTATATAATTATAACTATGTACTATATGTAATACATTGATCACGTGTAAATAGTATGTATATAATTATGAGTATGTACTATATGTATGACATTGATCACGTGTAAATAGTATGTATAATATGTATATAATTATAACTATGTACTATATGTAATACATTGATCACGTGTAAATAGTATGTATAATATGTATATAATTATAACTATGTACTATATGTAATACATTGATCACGTGTAAATAGTATGTATATAATTATGAGTATGTACTATATGTATGACATTGATCACGTGTAAATAGTATGTATAATATGTATATAATTATAACTATGTACTATATGTAATACATTGATCACGTGTAAATAGTATGTATAATATGTATATAATTATGAGTATGTACTATATGTAATACATTGATCACGTGTATATAGTATGTATAATATGTATATAATTATGAGTATGTACTATATGTATTACATTGATCACGTGTAAATAGTATGTATAATATGTATATAATTATGAGTATGTACTATATGTATTACATTGATCACGTGTAAATAGTATGTATAGCATGTATATAATTATGACTATGTACTATATGTATTACATTGATAACGTGTAAATAGTATGTATAATATGTATATAATTATGACTATGTACTATATGTATGACATTGATCACGTGTATATAGTATGTATAATATGTATATAATTATAACTATGTACTATATGTATTACATTGATCACGTGTAAATAGTATGTATAATATGTATATAATTATAACTATGTACTATATGTATGACATTGATCACGTGTAAATAGTATGTATAATATGTATATAATTATGACTATGTACTATATGTATACGTCTAAATGAACTTCTGTACTCTCATCACTGATGGTCACAGGTTCGAGCCCCGCTCAGACCGTGTCTCATTTATATGAAAAAGTTGGCAGTTTCTTACGGAGGTTGGTGTATCCAAGTACTGGTTAACCGCTGGAGCCTGCCCAGGAAAGGTGTTGTTAGGTAAACTGCCCGTCGTTGATATAACCCAAAATGGTGCTGATGCAGGCGTAAAACCCGAAATATAACATAACTTCTGTTCTGTTCCTAAAATAACTCAATTACCACAATTAAAAAAATTAAGAAGGCAATTACATGTTTCATTTGTCTGTAATTTGTCCTTGGAACATGATAACATTCAAGGACAAAGAAAATGAAAACAACTGTGTTTGAAAAGTAGATTGTTGTTGTGTTTTGGTATTGTGGTGATTAAGGCAGCTGATCTGGTATGGTACTGAACTCTGCTGCTCATAATTATATGGCAATAAAGATACAATTAATTGTAAATTAAAGACCATTTTGGAAACTGAAGCCCTGGTGGACCATGGGATATATCAGCTGGTTATCACCAACAAATGGTAAATCATCCAATGTTCAATGTTCACATTTTCAGTTTAATGGCACTGCTATTCAAAATTTGAAAATAATTTTTGGAAGATTTGAGTGAATAATCATAATACATCTTGCATACAAAACCTGTTCTTTTATGTTGAAAAAACCTGTAACCCAAAGCATTATGTGCCCAAAGCATTATGTGCCCAAAGCATTATGTGCCCAAAGCCAAAGCATTATGTGCCCAAAGCATTATGTGCCCAAAGCCAAAGCATTATGTGCCCAAAGCCAAAGCAGTATGTGCCCAAAGCCAAAGCATTATGTGCCCAAAGCCAAAGCAGTATGTGCCCAAAGCCAAAGCAGTATGTGCCCAAAGCCAAAGCAGTATGTGCCCAAAGCCAAAGCAGTATGTACCCAAAGCCAAAGCATTATGTGCCCAAAGCAGTATGTGCCCAAAGCATTATGTGCCCAAAGCCAAAGCAGTATGTGCCCAAAGTCAAAGCATCATGTGCCCAAAGCAGTATGTGCCCAAAGTCAAAGCATTATGTGCCCAAAGCCAAAGCATTATGTGCCCAAAGCATTATGTATTGTGGCCCAAAGCATCATGTGCCCAAAGCATTATGTGCCCAAAGCCAAAGCAGTATGTGCCCAAAGCATTATGTGCCCAAAGCCAAAGCATTATGTGCCCAAAGCCAAAGCATTATGTGCCCAAAGTATTATGTATTGTGGCCCAAAGCATCATGTGCCCAAAGTCAAAGCATCATGTGCCCAAAGTCAAAGCATTATGTGCCCAAAGCCAAAGCATTATGTGCCCAAAGTATTATGTATTGTGGCCCAAAGCATCATGTGCCCAAAGCATTATGTGTCCAAAGCATTATGTATTGTGGCCCAAAGCATTATGTGGCCCAAAGCATTATGTGGCCCAAAGCATTATGTATTGTGGCCCAAAGCATTATGTGCCCAAAGCATTATGTGCCCAAAGCATTATGTGCCCAAAGCATTATTTATTGTGGCCCAAAGCATTATGTGCCCAAAGCATTATAAAGCATTATGTGCCCAAAGCATTATGTGCCCAAAGCATTATGTATTGTGGCCCAATGCATTATGTGCCCAAAGCATTATATGTGCCCAAAGTGTTATGAAAGCATTATGTGCCCAAAGCAGTATGTAGTGTGGCCCAAAGCATTATGTGCCCAAAGCATTATGTGCCCAAAGCATTATGTGCCCAAAGCAGTATGTATTGTGGACCCAAAGCATTATCTGCCCAAAGCATTTATGTATTGTGGCCCAAAGCATTATGTGCCCAAAGCATTATGTATTGTGGCCCAAAGCATTTATGTATTGTGGACCCAAAGCATTTATGTATTGTGGCCCAAAGCATTATGTATTGTGGCCCAAAGCATTATGTGCCCAAAGCATTTATGTATTGTGGCCCAAAGCATTATGTGCCCAAAGCATTTATGTATTGTGGCCCAAAGCATTTACGTATTGTGGCCCAAAGCATTATGTGCCCAAAGCATTTATGTATTGTGGCCCAACGCATTTATGTATTGTGGCCCAAAGCATTATGTGCCCAAAGCATTATGTATTGTGGCCCAAAGCATTTATGTATTGTGGACCCAAAGCATTATGTATGGTGGCCCAACGCATTATGTATTGTGGCCCAAAGCATTATGTATTGTGGCCCAAAGCATTATGTATTGTGGCCCAAAGCATTTATGTATTGTGGCCCAAAGCATTATGTATTGTGGCCCAAAGCATTATGTATTGTGGCCCAAAGCATTTATGTATTGTGGCCCAAAGCATTATGTATTGTGGCCCAAAGCATTTATGTATTGTGGCCCAAAGCATTATGTATTGTGGCCCAAAGCAGTATGTATTGTGGACCCAAAGCATTATCTGCCCAAAGCATTTATGTATTGTGGCCCAAAGCATTATGTGCCCAAAGCATTATGTATTGTGGCCCAAAGCATTATGTATTGTGGCCTAAAGCATTTATGTATTGTGGCCCAAAGCATTTATGTATTGTGGACCCAAAGCATTATGTATTGTGGCCCAAAGCATTATGTGCCCAAAGCATTTATGTATTGTGGCCCAAAGCATTATGTGCCCAAAGCATTTATGTATTGTGGCCCAAAGCATTTATGTATTGTGGACCCAAAGCATTATGTGCCCAAAGCATTTTGGACCCAAAGCAATATGTGCCCAAAGCATTATGTGCCCAAATCATTATGTATTGTGGCCCAGAGCATTATGTATTGTGGCCCAAATCATTATGTATTGTGGCCCAGAGCATTATGTATTGTGGTCCAAAGCATTATGTATTGTGGCCCAAATCATTATGTATTGTGGCCCAAAGCATTATGTATTGTGGCCCAAAGTATTATGTATTGTGGCCCAAAGTATTATGTATTGTGGCCCAAAGTATTATGTATTGTGGCCCAAAGTATTATGTATTGTGGCCCAAAGTATTATGTATTGTGGCCCAAAGTATTATGTATTGTGGCCCAAAGTATTATGTATCGTGACCCCAAAGCATTTATGTATTGTCTATATTGGGTTCTAACCGTTCTATATATTCAGCAACCCTTCCCAAAATGTCTTTGCCAAGTACAGGTTCTATACTGGGTTCTATACATTCGGCAACCCTTCCCAAAATGTCTTTGCCAAGCACAGGTTCCTATACTGGGTTCTATACAATCTTGAAGTGCATATTAGTTAGAACCTTGGTAATTACAATGTAAAATCAACAATGTTCATGTATATGGGTGATATTAGAATGTTTATTTTGATAATTATATATTTTACTGTTATTTTGCATATATATAAAAATACACCAAACGCAATGCTATGTCCGGATTTATTTCGGGAATAGCATGCCTCCATTAGATCCCATGAGCAAAACATACCCCATGATGGGCCATCACCGTAATGCCAAAATCATGGAACAATACCTCGTATTCATTAATGTTTCCCTTTGTACCAAAGTCAATTTTGGTTCACATAATTATTGCAAGTACAGTATGAAATGGTATTTGTTGTATGGTGCAATATGCTTCTAGTGTACTGTATTCCATACTTGGCATTTAGATGTACCCTCTTCAAACAATTTTTGAGGGTTACTTTCAGCCTCTTTCTGCTGTACCTTATTTTGCATCTCAACAGTATATGAGCGAGCAATTTTGAAGTAAATAAAATTATTTTACATGTATTAACCCATTCAACAGCAAGTAACTGACATGGACTAGTGCATGATATTTTCAGACCAATAAATTAATAAGAAAATTACAGTTGAACCAGTTCATTTATCAAAATGGGTAATTTGTGTCTAAAAATAGTAATATTACTGGCAAAAAAGTGCATATTTTCGGACCGGGAAGTATGTGAGATGGGGTGGTCGCCAAATCGGACAGGTGGGTTTTCTCCGGGTACTCCAGTTTCCTCCCACATGAATGACCACATTTACGCTTTCATCCAAGCCAACGAGAGTGATTAATATAAGTTGTTAGAACTTGCTTTGCAATCGTTGTAAAATAAATAAAGTTTAAACTAAAAAAGTGCAGATCCTGATGAGACGGCTCATCACGAGCCGGCTCATCTGGATCTACACTTTTTCTAAGCCCATTGAGAGGCCTGTGGTGTTGAAAGGGTTAATAACAATATCAAACTTGTAATGTGCCGGCAAGGCCAGCAATAAACCCACTTTACCAATCAATTAAGATCTTGGGTAAATTTGTCAATCTGGCATTTTGCCTGACCCCTATAAGTAATAAAGGGGCCATAAAGAAAGTACTGATTATTCTAATGTAATTACAATAAGCATGGGTACTGACCAGTGAAGTATCTGCAGTCCTTTGATGACATATGAAATGGATTTACCATTAGCTGTAATGAAGTGAAGTTAATTCAATGAAAACAAGCAGGTTCTATGATCAGTCAGTGATGTACTGTATAAATTAGCAGCCTATTAGATCTTGTTTATTTGTTGAAGACCCACAGATCCCTTTTTCTTTGGGAGGTGTTCTTTCTTTTATGTTATGAAGCAGGCATTCCTCTACAGAACTTTCTTTGATTTATGTACAGTCAAATCTGTGTTAGCGGTCACCTCTATTAAGCAGCCACCTGTGCTAAGCAGCCACTTTCTGTGATTACCTTGGCTGGCTGCTTAAGACAGGTTTGACTATTTTTATCCAGTTCCAAAAAGGTCTCATCAAGCTAGATAAAGTATGTTATGAATTCATTAGTATCATCAAATTCTAGATAAAGTGGCTGACATCATGCAAACAATTCTAGATAAAGTGGCTGACATCATGCAAACAATTCTAGATAAAGTGGCTGACATCATGCAAACAATTCTAGATAAAGTGGCTGACATCATGCAAACAATTCTAGATAAAGTGGCTGACATCATGCAAACAATTCTAGATAAAGTGGCTGACATCATGCAAACAATTCTAGATAAAGTGGCTGACATCATGCAAACAATTCTAGATAAAGTGGCTGACATCATGCAAACAATTCTAGATAAAGTGGCTGACATCATGCAAAATTCGTGCTAGCACATTTTTAAAAAAAATGGGAAGAAACCACTTAGATTAGACTATAATCACACATTTCCCTCACCTTTACATTACTGTATAATTTCAAGTGATTACTGGTTAAAGCAATGCCCTTTAAATGTCCATATCAGTAGTGTAAAATGTTTGAAACTGTTGACATAGGAATAATGTTTCCAAGCCCAAGATAGAAAAAGATATTATTTGGTCAAATCATGATATAAACTAATGGGGTGGACTATAAAATTTAATGTGAATGATGATGTGAACAATGTGTGTATGTTTTACGTTTATTTATCGTCGCTACCGGTTGCCCATATGAGCGATGCCTCCTGAAGAGATTAGTCATTTTAGATTTTTGGAGGATAGTGCAATGATACAGACAGAGACCCATTCCAGAATCTCCTCTGGTTCTTTTACGTGCACGGTGTACAGCACTGACACGAGACCTCGGTTTAATGTCCCATCTGAAAGACTGTTAATTTTATTAGGGTCAGACGAGGGATCGAACCTGCGATCCCTGGATTACCAGTCCAGCATGTTACCACTGGACTACAGATCCGTCTGTGTGAACAATAGGAATTTCTTATCTTATATATGACCGTACAGTTCTTAATTAAATCGATAGTAAAAAAACAAACAAAATACTCACATCAATATTTCAGATTATAGAAAGTCATTTATGTTGGCCCCCCCCCCCCCCCCCCGCTCAGACCGTGTTTTCATTAAAGTTGGCAGTTTCTTACGGAGGTTGGTGCACCCAAGTACTGGTTAACCGCTGGAGCCTGCCCAGGAAAGGTGTTGTTAGGTAAACTGCCCATCAGCGATATAGCCCAAAAATGGTGCTGATGCAGGCGTAAAACCCAAAATATAAATATAACATAACATTTATGTTGGCGCGATGTTCCAAATATTCTTTCAAATACATCTGTTTATGTGTACAACAACTCTATTAATTGGTAACATATCCAGTTACCAATTAATAATATTCCGGATTTGTTTTTGAGAGATTGTGGTAGAGACTTGGTGTATCAACTTCATTTTTATTTATCAATTATGTCCAAGTGCCACATATCATGTGTCGCCAGACAAATGGTCTTGCTTAATTTTTAATGTCATTTGTTTGTCTTTAATACATGTACAGATAAAACCTGTGTGTGTTTATACACATTTATTTTAGCTTGATTGCTAAACAAGTTTGGAATCCATCATCATGAGTGAGGGAGAAGAAATGTGGAGTTTAATTGCCTTGCCTAAGGGCACAATTATAATGGCTACAGCTGGGCACCACTCTGATAATATTGCTTTCAATGTCCATTCTACTTCTGTGAAAGTCGTGATAGCGCAGTGGATGCGTGTTCGCTTCAGGTGGGAAAGGTCCGGAGTTTGAGCCCCGCTGGAGCCGCTACGATTGTGCCTTTAGGCAAGGCATTTAATTTCCACGTTGCCTCTTCTCTCTCCCTCGTGGCGATGGATTCCATCAGGAATAAGGTCTCGAGAGTGATTAATATAAGTTGCAAGAACTTGTTTCGCAATCGAGCTCAAATAAATTTGTATAAATTCTATGAAATATAATTTGATCATACAGATACACTGAAACAAACTAAATTAACACCCTCTTATTTTCATTAAGACAGAAATGTTAGAGAAGAGTGAAATATTGTTGAGACTATGTGTTAAAGTATAGTATATTATGGTGTTCCCCACCTCTTCATGCCATTACGAATACTACATACATTCACAATGCTGTAGCCAGACATTTGTAACATACGCCAGTCACATGTAGTCCATGTCTATGGAGGTGGGGTAGATATACTGACTATCCACTAATTGATACCTAAATGGCTGTGTGTGTGTTTTTACGTTTATTTATCGTCGCTACCGGTTGCCCATATGAGCGACGCCTCCTGAAGAGATTAGTTATTTTAGATTTTGGAGGATAGTGCATACAGACAGAGACCCATTGCAGTCTCCTCTGGTTCTTTTACGTGTACGGTGTAAAGCACCGACACAAGACCTCGGTTTAACGTCCCATCTGAAAGACTGTTAATTTTATTAGGGTCAGACGGGGGATCGAACCTGCGATCCCTGGATTACCAGTCCAGCGTGTTACCACTGGACTACAGATCCGTCTGACGTCCAGCTAACCATGCTCCTCTGACACACTTTTTGCTCATGAAAAAGATTGTAATGGTAAATAAGTGTTAGCAAAATGAATGGACAGTATTTGAACCAACAGAATGTGTTCAATGATATTTCACATGCCTATTGAACAAACAAGCACCTATTTCTAAGGTGAAGAAGAAAGGTGCAAACAGAGTGCATGGCTATGCTATGTAAGGAGATATAGATTTGCCTAACTAAGTGGAAAAAGGTTAAAGGGAAGTTATAATATCTATATATAGATACTGTTCTTGATCATATATATTTATATATAGATATTCTCTAAGTGGAAAAGGGTTTAAAAGGAAGTTATAATATCTATATATAGATACTGTTCTTGATCATATATATTTATATATAGATATTCTCTAAGTGGAAAAGGGTTTAAAAGGAAGTTGTAATATCTATATATAGATACTGTTCTTGACTATAGCTGACCATCATGACTGGTAGCTAAAGTTACATTCATTCAGCAGAGATCAGTAGAGGTGGAAAATGTTAAAAACATTAAAGTGTTTATGGTGGTACCTAGGCCCTTCACAACAAGAACTCCCCCAGAACCCTACCCATGTCAGGTAATTGAAGTGTAATTGTGCTTGATATATACATGTTTGAGGCAGGAGATCTGACCCTTAGAAACATAAAGTTTTCTTGTAGACATGTTGTACGTGTATCAAAATACATGGCTTTCTCTGTTTGGGCCTCTATGTCAATACGTTATATCCCTCAGCTTCAACACTAATGTGGGAACCAGAGTTCTGTGAGATAATGAGTAAAACAGGGACTGGCTAGCTCTATGACGAGACAGTCTGACCACTAGCGCAAAATGAGACAAATACTCGGAATATTTGAGTTAATTTACACTATCAGCAGAATTACAAGAGCAGTATGTTGTCTGCTCAACCTCCTACTATATCTGTTGTCTGACTAACTTTGTCTGCTCAACCTCCTACTATATCTGTTGTCTGACTAACTTTGTCTGCTCAACCTCCTACTATATCTGTTGTCTGACTAACTTTGTCTGCTCAACCTCCTACTATATCTGTTGTCTGACTAACTTTGTCTGCTCAACCTCCTACTATATCTGTTGTCTGACTAACTTTGTCTGCTCAACCTCCTACTATATCTGTTGTCTGACTAACTTTGTCTGCTCAACCTCCTACTATATCTGTTGTCTGACTAACTTTGTCTGCTCAACCTCCTACTATATCTGTTGTCTGACTAACTTTGTCTGCTCAACCTCCATGCTCAACCTATATGTTGTATCTATCAGATGGGTCCATAATTTAAGACTATATACTGGGGTCTCGTGTATCAGAGCTATACACGAGGCATGTAAATGTACTACTTAACATTCCCTTTCGATGTAATTGACAGAATTTATGAAATTGCTCTGTAAAGTATCTCCAATTTTAGCTTAAAATATTTATTTTCTGTCAGTCAGGGTCCAAGCAAGGTCCAAATATTAGGGAAGTGACTTCTCCCTCCAGGCAAAATAGGGAGAAGGGACAGGAGATTAAGGAGAAGTGGGATAAATATAAACATGTCTCTCATCTTTTTTATATTAAATTATCCTTCCGTACCTTCTGATCGCCAATCAACAATAATTGTATATCCCCAGTGACCTACCTTATAATATCGGTGAATACTAATTAGTGGTGAGTCCGCCTCCGTGGTTGAGTGGTTACGGTCGCTGACTTGTATACCACTGTAACCTATCATCACTGATGGTCACGGGTTCGAGCCCTGCTCAGGCCGTGTCTCATTTATATGAAAAAGTTGGCAGTTTCTAACAGAGGTTGGTGCACCCAAGTACTGGTTAACCGCTGGAGCCTGCCCAGGAAAGGTGTTGTTAAGTAAACTGCCTGCCGGCGATAGAGCCATATCATCACCGATAATTGGTATCTCCGTGTATATGAAAGATGGAGATCAGTGCTGTTGCTTTCACATTTGTTATTGATTCAGTTATGATTTATTTCTTAGGCCACACCAAATTGATAAGTAGGTCATCGGATTTTTTTTTTAATCTTGAGGCGGCGAGCGAAAAACAAATAATATTTTTACATGTATTTGGTTTTATGAAAAAATGGAGCGAGCGAAGAAATATATATATCCACTTTTCTTCATGTTTTAATAACAAAACTTGAGTTTAATAACACATGTAAACAATTTAACTTGACAATAAAACAATGCAAATTTAGTGAAAAAATGATAATATATCTGAGATTATAACAAAAGTTAAAGAAAATAACAGTTAAACACACAATTATTTTCATCATCAATACTGCTTACAGTATAAAGTTTAGTTGCTGCATAATCTTGTCATAAAAATGTGTATACATGCAAAATAATGCACCAAATATTTCACAACCAGTCTTTTGTTAATACATGTAACAAGAAATTATGAAAATAACACTACACATTGAAGATCATTTCCAACATTAATACGTTTTGGAGAGGAATTAATATAAGTTTTCTGAAAACTTGTATTCCAATCCAAAACCATTCACAATTTATGTAATTTGTAACATTTTTTGTGTTATACGTGTAAATTTATTGGAATAAATACTGTTTAAACCAACATTAATACTGTTCAAATGGTAACTATAGTTGCTGTGCATAAGCTTGTGTTGCAAAAATGACTAGACTATATGAACACAATCAAATTCATGCATAATGATATTTCATAACCAGTGTTTTTATATTGATCATATACATCGAATGGTAATTGCACAATAAATGTCAAACAGTTGAAAGCATGTGTATTAACCCATTTCATTCTGGATACATTTAAAGGCTTTTGCAAACAGCATAGATCCAGATCAGCCGCAGTGTGACGCTGCATGCTGATCAGGATCTATGTTGTTTGCTACATAACCAAATGTCTTAGCAAGATCATCTGAATAGCAAACAACATAGAGCCTGATCAGACGGCAAGTTCCATGGTGGCTGATCTGGCTCTGTGTTCTTTGCAAATACTGTTTGAATGGTATCCAGAATGAAATGGGTTAAACCAACATTCCCAGCAAACTAAGGTGCTCTGCTCTTCAACATGACATCCATTCAATTTCTGATTCAGAGTTGGATCTATGTTGTCTGCAAAAGCCTTTTTCGATTGTGCTGTCGCGAGCCAAAATTTAAAAAAAATTGTGTGGCCTTACATGGAAGTTGTGATAGCGCAGTGGTAGCGTGTTCGCTTGGAATGAGGTCTCAAGAGTGATTGATGTAAACGCTGTAAAAACTTGTATAAGCTTAAAATTTATTTCTTACTAACTGATGTTGCATACAATTAAATAATTATTATTGTGCTTAATTGAGAGCGAACAATATTTGCAGTGTCTTTTGGAAACACAAATACAGAGGGTATAGCTTGTGTGGCCTGAGTGAGTAACCAGTATACCCAGGATAATAAACTATTGGAAACTGACTCATAAACAGTATGAATGTTCATAAACTGGCTTCATAATCCTGGGGACTGCAATATTTCACAACATTACTCAATACAGACAAATATATATCAGTTGCTATCATGATATATAACCAGTGACCACCTCAGGGTTGCATCCAGGACCAGTGACCACCTCAGGGTTGCATCCAGGACCAGTGACCACCTCAGGGTTGCATCCAGGACCAGTGACCACCTCAGGGTGACCACCTCAGGGTTGCATCCAGGACCAGTGACCACCTCAGGGTTGCATCCAGGACCAGTGACCACCTCGGGGTTGCATCCAGGACCAGTGACCACCTCAGGGTTGCATCCAGGACCAGTGACCACCTCAGGGTGACCACCTCAGGGTTGCATCCAGGACCAGTGACCACCTCAGGGTTGCATCCAGGACCAGTGACCACCTCAGGGTTGCATCCAGGACCAGTGACCACCTCAGGGTTGCATCCAGGACCAGTGACCACCTCAGGGTTGCATCCAGGACCAGTGACCACCTCAGGGTTGCATCCAGGACCAGTGACCACCTCAGGGTTGCATCCAGGACCAGTGACCACCTCAGGGTTGCATCCAGGACCAGTGACCACCTCAGGGTTGCATCCAGGACCAGTGACCACCTCAGGGTTGCATCCAGGACCAGTGACCACCTCAGGGTTGCATCCAGGACCAGTGACCACCTCAGGGTTGCATCCAGGACCAGTGACCACCTCAGGGTTGCATCCAGGACCAGTGACCACCTCAGGGTGACCACCTCAGGGTTGCATCCAGGACCAGTGACCACCTCAGGGTTGCATCCAGGACCAGTGACCACCTCAGGGTTGCATCCAGGACCAGTGACCACCTCAGGGTTGCATCCAGGACCAGTGACCACCTCAGGGTTGCATCCAGGACCAGTGACCACCTCAGGGTTGCATCCAGGACCAGTGACCACCTCAGGGTTGCATCCAGGACCAGTGACCACCTCAGGGTGACCACCTCAGGGTTGCAGTTAGGACCAGTGACCACCTCAGGGTTGCATCCAGGACCAGTGACCACCTCAGGGTGACCACCTCAGGGTTGCAGTTAGGACCAGTGACCACCTCAGGGTTGCAGTTAGGACCAGTGACCACCTCAGGGTTGCAGTTAGGACCAGTGACCACCTCAGGGTTGCAGTTAGGACCAGTGACCACCTCAGGGTTGCAGTTAGGACCAGTGACCACCTCAGGGTTGCAGTTAGGACCAGTGACCACCTCAGGGTTGCATCCAGGACCAGTGACCACCTCAGGGTTGCAGTTAGGACCAGTGACCACCTCAGGGTTGCAGTTAGGACCAGTGACCACCTCAGGGTTGCATCCAGGACCAGTGACCACCTCAGGGTTGCATCCAGGACCAGTGACCACCATAGGGTTGCATCCAGGACCAGTGACCACCTCAGGGTTGCATCCAGGACCAGTGACCACCTCAGGGTTGCAGTTAGGACCAGTGACCACCTCAGGGTTGCAGTTAGGACCAGTGACCACCTCAGGGTTGCAGTTAGGACCAGTGACCACCTCAGGGTTGCATCCAGGACCAGTGACCACCTCAGGGTTGCATCCAGGACCAGTGACCACCTCAGGGTTGCATCCAGGACCAGTGACCACCTCAGGGTTGCATCCAGGACCAGTGACCACCTCAGGGTTGCAGTTAGGACCAGTGACCACCTCAGGGTGACCACCTCAGGGTGCAGTGACCACCTCAGGGTGACCACCTCAGGGTTGCAGTTAGGACCAGTGACCACCTCAGGGTGACCACCTCAGGGTTGCAGTTAGGACCAGTGACCACCTCAGGGTGACAACCTCAGGGTTGCAGTTAGGACCAGTGACCACCTCAGGGTTGCAGTTAGGACCAGTGACCACCTCAGGGTGACCACCTCAGGGTTGCAGTTAGGACCAGTGACCACCTCAGGGTTGCAGTTAGGACCAGTGACCACCTCAGGGTTGCAGTTAGGACCAGTGACCACCTCAGGGTGACCACCTCAGGGTTGCAGTTAGGACCAGTGACCACCTCAGGGTGACCACCTCAGGGTTGCAGTTAGGACCAGTGACCACCTCAGGGTGACCACCTCAGGGTTGCAGTTAGGACCAGTGACCACCTCAGGGTGACCACCTCAGGGTTGCAGTTAGGACCAGTGACCACCTCAGGGTGACCACCTCAGGGTTGCAGTGACCACCTCAGGGTGACCACCTCAGGGTTGCAGTTAGGACCAGTGACCACCTCAGGGTTGCAGTTAGGACCAGTGACCACCTCAGGGTTGCAGTTAGGACCAGTGACCACCTCAGGGTTGCAGTTAGGACCAGTGACCACCTCAGGGTTGCAGTTAGGACCAGTGACCACCTCAGGGTTGCATCCAGGACCAGTGACCACCTCAGGGTTGCAGTTAGGACCAGTGACCACCTCAGGGTTGCAGTTAGGACCAGTGACCACCTCAGGGTTGCAGTTAGGACCAGTGACCACCTCAGGGTTGCATCCAGGACCAGTGACCACCTCAGGGTTGCATCCAGGACCAGTGACCACCTCAGGGTTGCATCCAGGACCAGTGACCACCTCAGGGTTGCATCCAGACCAGTGACCACCTCAGGGTTGCAGTTAGGACCAGTGACCACCTCAGGGTTGCATCCAGGACCAGTGACCACCTCAGGGTTGCATCCAGGACCAGTGACCACCTCAGGGTTGCATCCAGGACCAGTGACCACCTCAGGGTTGCATCCAGGACCAGTGACCACCTCAGGGTTGCAGTTAGGACCAGTGACCACCTCAGGGTGACCACCTCAGGGTTGCAGTGACCACCTCAGGGTGACCACCTCAGGGTTGCAGTTAGGACCAGTGACCACCTCAGGGTTGCAGTTAGGACCAGTGACCACCTCAGGGTTGCAGTTAGGACCAGTGACCACCTCAGGGATATTAAATAATTAGGTCATGCAGGTATCAAATCAACTAGAAACAAAATGTTTGCAATTTCCCCCAACATCGACTTCGCCCTCCTGGCAATCAGGTTGAAGTAGGGGGAGAGGGGGGGGGAATCATAGGTCATGCCCACTTGGCGCTGTAGCGTGAACCCTGTTTTGTACATGATTATTTACAACAATTAAAATAAAGAATTAGACAGAAAACTGTACAGGTTACGGACGTCCAGATTTCATTAACCGTGTTACATTTTGATGGAACAAACAGTTTGGTACATTATCTGACATTCTCATTAACAGCATATCTATATTTGAATGGAATTGAAGAAACTGTTGTGTAAATTATCTCCCTTTTTCATTAATTTATCTCCCTTTTTCATTAACATTATCTCCCTTTTTCATTAAAATTATCTCCTTTTTTCATTAAAATCATCACCCTTTTAGGGAATTGAACAAAGAGTAACATAAAGTCACTTCCGACTGCATGTCAAACTTCTTTGTGAACCTCGGAACAATAGTATGTAATGTGCACCCACCCCCCCTCATATATAAGGAATGGGGGGGGGATATCATAGCACCAAACAGACGGATCTGTAGTCCAGTGGTAACACGCCGGACTGGTGATCCAGGGATCGCAGGTTCGATCCCTAGTCTGACCCTAATAAAATTAACAGTCTTTCAGATGGGACGTTAAACCGAGGTCTCGTGTCCGTGCATTACACTGTGCACATAAAAGAACCAGAGGAGATTCTGGAATGGGTCTCTGTCTGTATCATGCACTATCCTCCAAAAATCTCAAATGACTAATCTCTTCAGGAGGCGTCGCTCATATGGGCAACCGTTAGCGACGATAAATAAATGTAAAACACACTCATAGCACCAAAACTGCACAATATCATTGTGCACATATAAGAGGTTTTCCCCCTTTTATAATGATGTACACAACTTGTTCTGCTGTCTATTATAGAAGATTATGAAGTACCAGTAGATAAATATCCTAGGTGTACAAAACCTGGCTGTTACTGTCGCTAGATGCCATTATATCCTTGTGGTAGCACAGGAAGCCTAACTGCATGCTGGGAGACACAAGCCAACACAAGCCAACACTTGATGCATCTTTGTTCAAACACTGGGGGGGGTGCTACATATTGATAGAGAAACTACAAAACATTTTTGCATTTTCATCCCAATAGCTAGACATAACTGACAATACTTTTCAACCAGTGTGAAAGGGGCTGATAATTGGTTGTATTTTGTATTTATGTGATAATTCTGCGTTAAAATCTGTTGCCTATATTCTTCAATCTGGACGGGGCATACAAGGCACCAATGTTTTCAGCATTAGGTAGAAAAACAAGAAATAGAATAGTAACATTTTCGTATATTTTTTATTTATACTCGCCACCGTCACGACATTTGGGCGAGTGAATAGTAACATTGAAATAAATGTATACATGAATATCCAAATTTTTCTCGACAAGACGATGAGAATGAATGTATATTTTCTGCAGTCAGTGGATATTACAACTATAAATCACACAAACAAAATATTGTCCGCCTAACCCCCCCCCCATATCCAGAGCAATATCTAGAAAATGGATGTACGCCACTCAGTATTTCTTGGTACATCACTAGTACTATGTATTACTAACCAAAATATGAAATAAAATTGATATGCTAATTTTTTCATAACATGCCTATTTTCCATTTCAGCCAATAATTTCTCATTTTGGCGACAAAAGTAAAATAAAAAAGATTTGCAATTATTATGTGTGTATTGATATACTAATATGTTACATATGACTATTAATCATAAGTGCATGTAACTACAAACATAAAATATGCATTCGGTATTTAGAATACCATAATCTTAAATCATGAATTTCCCATGTTCGAGTACTTATATGGTGAAATATTTTGTATTTTTCATGTAATATTTAGGATATAATTTCAAAAATTTTCTTCCACAATAATAGAATTTCTTCAAATGTTGTAAGTCATTAGTTCAATGTATGCCTAAGTAAAACATTAAATAATATTGAAATGCTAATGGCTTCGTTTGTTTATGAATTAATTTGTAACATGGCAATTTTCCTACTTTTTCTATTGGTATGCTAATGACAGGTTCGACTGTATTAATCAGTGTTATCATATATGGTGCTTAGTTTTAAATATTATCACAATATTTGCATTTTTCATTTTTATGATAGAAAAATTACCTCCCTTACATTATGTTACTTTATTTCCTGTGTTATTTGTATATACTGAGTCAAAAAAGAAACGATACCAAACTAAAAATGACGTAAAACGGATAAAACCATAGAAAGGTTTAATATATTATTACGTATCAGTACCGGGTATCTTATTGCAACGTCAGCCAACCATAAAAAACACTGGTAAATAAACACCCGATAATCCTGGAACGCCGAATTTCCGATTTGCACGTGCTCCTCAACAAAGACAACTTCCTACACATGTACAAATCGGAAAACCGGTTTATTGTACTGGTATTGCATTATCATCGAGGAAAAACACCTTACATACCCATTGTTACCTCTAACAAAATGCCTAGGCTAAACCGCAATCAGAGAATGCATGCCATTGGCATGATTGACGGCGGTTTACGTCAGCGTGACGTCGCAAATCGACTCGGGGTTACGCGGATCACGATAACACGTCTACTTCGACGTTATCGAACACATGGATCGGTGGACGACCGTCCAAGATCTGGTCGACCACGTGTGACGACGCGTGAACAGGACCGTCACATTCGGACGTCACATTTACGTGACCGTTTCCTACCTGCTACGCACACAGCTGCCGTTACTCCTGGGATGACCAACACTCGCATCAGTGCACAAACAGTTTGGAACCGGCTCGGTGAACGTGGCATTCTTGCCTATCGGCCATACGTTGGACCCCTCCTGACACGACGTCACCGTGACGTACGGCGGGAATGGACGACGGAACGTGCTCGCTGGACTCGGTTACAGTGGAATTCGGTGATGTTTAGCGATGAATCGCGGTTCTGTTTGCGTCGAGCGGATGGCAGAGAGCGGGTATATCGCAGACGCGGTGAACGTTACGCCGACGCATGTGTACGTCAGGTCGATCTGTTCGGAGGCGGAAGCGTTATGGCGTGGGGCGGTATCACCTTTGGCAGTCGCACTGAACTGTTAGTGGTGGACGGGAACCTAAACGCCCAGCGGTACTGTGATGAGATCCTTGCGCCAGTTGTTGTGCCGTTCTTTAACGCCAACAGAAACGTCACACTGTTCCAACAGGACAACGCCAGGTGTCATACTGCTCGGATTTCCACCACATTATTGGAGCAGAACAATATTGAAACCCTGCCGTGGCCTGCTTTGTCACCAGACTTGTCACCCATAGAACATGTGTGGGATACGTTAGACCGCCGCGTCAGCCGGTAACGTTAAACCAACTGAGGGATGTTTTGCGTCAGGAGTGGACAAATATTGACCAGCAAGAGATTCAGACACTCTTCCGTTCGATGCGACGGCGGTGCATTGCAGTGACAGACGCAAATGGTGCCCATACTCGGTATTGACGTCTGTGTGAAAACTCCATTAGACCCCTGTCCGACGAATTACGTCATCACGCAGCAGACAGTTTCGGAGGCTCATTATGCTTTATGTGCTCCTCTTTCAAACATGTTGGACTATCATCTTATGAATTTTCAAAGAATTGTCTTAATAAATGTTGAAATTATAGACACATAAACACCAGGTATCGTTTCTTTTTTGACTCAGTATATAATAATATGCCTGTTGTAAGCTTACTGGCGAGATACAGAGTTTTCCAACAGTTTTAAAGAAAAAGTAGGAAAATTGGCTTGTTACAAATTAATTCATAAAATACAGTCAAACCTGTCCAAGAGAATACATCAATAAAGATACAACCTGTCCTAAGAGGCCAAATTTGAGGTAATAACTAGCTAAAATTGTGGAAGTCGTGAAAGCACGTTCGCTTCAGGTGCAAAAGGCCCAGAGTGTTTGCGCCCAGCTGTAGCCATTACAATTGTGTCCTTAGGCAAGGCATTTAAATTCCACATTGCCTCTTCTCTCTCCCTCGTGGCGATGGATTCCATCCGGAATGAGTTCTAAGTTTTAAGAACTTGTTTTGCAATCAAGCTAAAATAAATTTGTATTATAAACTAAAATTCCATAAATATCCCAACTTCAAATTGTTCTCAACTCAAGATTCTCAAAGTTAATAATTCCTTAAACGCCTTCATCGATATTGTTTCTGAATATTAAATAAAACATATACCCTCAAAATTGTTTAATGATTTATCAATGTAAGAAATTTTTAGCCCAGAGCAATCTCAAAGTGAGAAGTTTGATGAAAGTAGGCCCAATTCAACAATCCTCCGGCTAGATGGCCACGATTCCTTACTATTACTTCCGTATTACATATTACCGGCTCAATATTTAACTTGATAACGGAATTATCGTCCATTGTTTGGCCTTCATGCCATGCAGTCAAGCGCGCCGATGACTGTGCTGCCCGCCTGTCGCTTTTAGCGGATGAAAACCCTTTTGTATGGTTAAACGGCATGTAAAATCAAACTTATGGATATTTTGTTGTGATTTGACAGGCGGTGTGAGCGTAAAATGTACACGTCGTAATAATTGTTTACCGCGAACGTCTTTAGTTAAAGTTTATAGTCAAAACATACTGATTAATTATAATTATTACGATGAGCCGTTTATCCAATTATTGGTTAATTTCTGATTTGTGTGTACCTGTAGTGAACAGATTGTAATTACTGTCATGGTAAACACCGTCAACTATCTGTATCAATTGTTTGCACAGGCATCTTTGATCGGGTAAATATGCTGAATGAAAGTCGCACTTGGCAAGCTGATTCTTTGACATAATGAGTGTGAAATAATGCGTATTTATACCAAAACATAAATTTGATATAACGAAAAATTTGAAATAAACGAAAGATTTGAAATAAACGGAGCCAGTTATGTAAAATGATAGTATCTGAAACAGGACTTTGACCAGACTTCGAGATAACCAGAGAATTTGACATAGTGTGTTTTACGTTTATTTATCGTCGCTACCGGTTGCCCATATGAACGACGCCTCCTAAAGAGATTAGTCATTTAAGATTTTGGAGGATAGTGCATGATACAGACAGACCCATTCCAGAGTCTCCTCTGGTTCTTTTACGTGCATGGTGTAAAGCACCGACACAAGACCTCGGTTTAACGTCCCATCTGAAAGACTGTTAATTTTATTAGGGTCAGACGGGGGATCAAACTTTGACATAGTTTCATGTATGCCAGTATTATACCACTGCAAAGCACAGAAAAGGAGCAGTTTTAATGAAAGATAATCAGAAATCCAACATCAGAATATTTTAATTATCCAGTTGGTTGATTCTTGGGAGTCGTGTGCACATCATTGCATGTTTGATTATAAACGCTGTAACAGATGCTATTCCCAACATGTTTAGAACCAAATTATTGACCAGAATACATGCTTGAATGGTCGGTGTATTTTTGGAATCGGGGGTGACAGGGGAAATGTGTGACATCGTTGAAGACCTGTGAAACAGATGGTCAAATTTCCAAATAAGGAATAAAAAGTACTGCAGATACAGACTTCCAGTCATCTGTTGAATTTGAAAGGAAAGATGAATGAACAAGTTAGCCATGACGAATGCCATAGTCCCCTACCAGATATTTCACAGGACAGGTGACCATGTCATTTTGAACTGTTTTGACTTGAGCAATGGACCTGGGTCTTGCGCATGACACTCAATCTTATTTTAAAATCCACCAATGGGCTTAGGACTTGTGCTCCGGATAAAACATTTTGAACCCATTGACCTTTAACTATGTGACCTTGACCATTGAGCAATGGACCTGGATCTTATGCATGACACTCCGGCTCATTATGATGAACATTAAACTTGAGCAATGGACCTGGATCTTGTGCATGACACTCCGGCTCATTATGATGAACATTAAACTTGAGCAATGGACCTGGATCTTGTGCATGACACTCCGGCTCATTATGATGAACATTAAACTTGAGCAATGGACCTGGATCTTGAGCATGACACTCCGGCTCATTATGATGAACATTTGTGTGACGGTATTTGAAAAACCATCAACGGTTTAGGACTTCTACTGTGGAGAAGATATTTTGAACCATATGACCTCTAGGTGTGACCTTGAGATTTGAGCAATGGACCTTGACCTTTTCCCTTTTGCACGTAAAATATACTTTTTTATAGTGAAGATGTTTACCAAGTTATTAAAAAAACAACCTGATGTATGACAATTTAAAGTTCTGGCAAGGACAATAACGACGGACGGACATCCCACATAAGACCGTAGACCAATACACTAGACAATAAATCTATTGTTCTCCTAGCCATGGAAATATCGATTTGAGTGCATGGACAGACAGACAGACAGACAGACAGACAGACAGATGTGGTAAACCTATCATTCCCTCTTGTCCCGACCAGTAGGGGACTATTAGGTGTGATGTAAGATGTCAGTGTCACTGTATGCGAGTGTCCCATGCACTGTATGTGAGTGTCCCATGCACTGTATGTAAGTGTCCCATGCACTGTATGCGAGTGTCCCACACTGTATGCTAGTGTCCCTTGCACTGTATGCAAGCGTCCCATGCACTGTATGCGAGCATCCCATGCACACTGCTCCCGGGTATTCAGGGCCATGCCTCAACAAGTACTGTATCAGTAATTTCATATTTAGAGGATAATGGGGTATTTGAGATGCAGAATGTAATGGGAATATAACTACAGATGTGTTCACCTTGTTGATTATAAGTTATGACAAACTATTGTGATTATATGTAATGAGAAACTCGAACAACTCACTGAATAAAACACTCACCTGCAGGCAGTGGTCATTGATAGTTTCCAACCCGTATTGACCATTGTCCAGTACCGATAATTAACTCTGTCTTACAGCTATCTTCATATTCCCCTGATTAATGGTGACTGCAATAAAGAAATAGTATGAAATTATCAACGGTTTTCTTTTCACCACCCGTCTTTGATCACTAGATGGAACATCCCATCAATATAGAGTTTTGTCATAGTTAACAAGATTTCTTTATTCCTAATTAACTCTTTCCAGTTTTAGAATAGAGAGACCCAACATTACAATCTTCATTTCTATTTCTATTCAGTTACATATTTGATCAACCCGACACTTTTGGCGTGAATGAAAGTTATCCCTTATTCGTAAAGTCCATCCTCGATATTTGTAAAAGCCTTGGTCTTTATGTCCTTCTAAGAGTTTGGACATAAATCATAAACCACAGTCCATTAACCCATTTCATTCTGGATACCGATTAAACAGTATTTGCAAAGAACATAGAGCCAGATCAGCAGCCATGGAACGTTCCGTCTCATCAGGCTCTATGCTGTTTGCTATTCAGATGATCTTGCTAAGTTGGCTATGTAGCAAACAACATAGATCCTGATCAGCATGCAGCATCAGTGGCGTAGCTTCCTATGATACCGTGTAGGTTACAGGGGCGTAGCTTCCTATAATACTGTGTAGGCTACAGGGCGTAGCTTCCTATAATACTGCATAGGCTACAGGGGCGTAGCTTCCTATAATACTGTGTAGGCTATCGGGGCGTAGTTTCCTATAATACTGTGTAGGCCATAGTGGTGTACACATAAAAGTCATTAATTCCTTAAAAACAAAAATTGAAAACTGCAATAAAAATTTGAGGCCAGGGGTTGGTCGGGGGTGTGGGGTGTCTGGAAGCTGGAGATGTGTTTAGATACGATCCAGATAGTATTCTAGATTTAAGGTAATATATTATACAGATTTTGATGTTGGTGCTATTGGTGCGATATGTAAAAGGATATAGACCGAGTAAGGTGTTTCTGAAAGATCTGTATATGCGATACATGTAACACCGAGAGCGAAGCTCAATGTGTATCATTGCACGTGCACGGAAATGTAATGTGGTAAGGCTTGGCATTAACATGCATGCAACCCGGGACAAACTGGAACAAGTCATTAACATGCATGCAACCTGGGACAAACTGGAACAAGTCATTAACATGCATGCAACCTAGGACAAACTGGAACAAGTCATTAACATGCATGCATCCCAGGACAAACTGGAACAAGTCATTAACATGCATGCAACCCGGGACAAACTGGAACAAGTCATTAACATGCATGCATCCCAGGACAAACTGGAACAAGTCATTAACATGCATGCATGCATCCCAGGACAAACTGGAACAAGTCATTAACATGCATGCATCCCAGGTCAAACTGGAACAAGTCATTAACATGCATGCAACCCGGGACAAACTGGAACAAGTCATTAACATGCATGCATCCCAGGACAAACTGGAACAAGTCATTAACATGCATGCATCCCAGGACAAACTGGAACAAGTCATTAACATGCATGGATCCCGGGACAAACTGGAACAAGTCATTAACATACATGCATCCCAGGACAAACTGGAACATGTCATTAACATGCATGCAACCCGGGACAAACTGTTTAATAAGCTAAAATGTCATCTCACTTCCCCGAAATTATGATATTGCATGTTACTGAATAATTACTTGGGCGTAACAAGCGGCTGTAATTGATCAAGTCTGAAACAGTACAATTACCAGAATGGTTTGTGGTATATCAAAGGAAAGTTACAGCTATGCAATAGCCACATGTTGCCATTTACTTTGAATTGAGCTTATTTACCCTCGCCACCGGCGAACCATATGGGCGAGCGCAATGTACTTTGAATGTACTTTATACACAGGGGTATTCTCAGAATTCAGTATTACGGCCTTTTCCCCACATTTTTCAACAATAATTTTCGTCAAATAAGTAACATTTTGATGATCTGCCAGCAAACGAACAGTCAATGTTCGTTAATGGGACATTTTGATGATCTGCCAGCAAACGAACAGTCAATGTTCATTAATGGGACATTTTGATGATCTGCCAGCAAAACGAAGTCAATGTTCATTAATGGGACATTTTGATGATATGCCAGCAAACGAACAGTCAATGTTCGTTAATGGGACATTTTGACTTTCTCATAAATTAGTAAAAGTGAAGTAAGACTTTAGCTATATTTATGCTTAATGCTACAACATAATTATGTAGGTCCAGAAACCACAAATGGGGGGGGGGGGGCACTCTGTTTATACAATATTGAAGATAACTAGAAAATGGAAACCCTATAATGTACATCCCAGTAAACTGCAAACTAAGATACTGTCTTATGCCGTTAGTCTGCAAACTAAGATACTGTCTTATGCCGTTAGTCTGCAAACTAAGATATTGTCTTATGCCGTTAGTCTGCAAACTAAGATACTGTCTTATGCCGTTAGTCTGCAAACTAAGATACTATATTATGCCGTTAGTCTGCAAACTAAGATACTGTCTTATGCCGTTAGTCTGCAAACTAAGATACTATCTTATGCCGTTAGTCTGCAAACTAAGATATTATCTTATGCCGTTAGTCTGCAAACTAAGATACTATCTTATGCCGTTAGTCTGCAAACTAAGATACTGTCTTATGCCGTTAGTCTGCAAACTAAGATATTATCTTATGCCGTTAGTCTGCAAACTAAGATACTGTCATATGCCGTTAGTCTGCAAACTAAGATACTGTCTTATGCCGTTAGTCTGCAAACTAAGATACTGTCTTATGACGTTAGTCTGCAAACTAAGATACTGTCTTATGACGTTAGTCTGCAAACTAAGATACTGTCTTATGCCGTTAGTCTGCAAACTAAGATATTGTCTTATGCCGTTAGTCTGCAAACTAAGATACTGTCTTATGCCGTTAGTCTGCAAACTAAGATACTATCTTATGCCGTTAGTCTGCAAACTAAGATACTGTCATATATCGTTAGTCTGCAAACTAAGATACTTATGCCCATAGTTTGTCAGCTTTAGATGGCTGTTTTGAACAATGTGTCCTTACATTCCACCATGAACCAAACATTTGCTTCATTCCTCCTCTCTGTCTACTTCAAGCACTTGTGCAGGCAGGATACATTGTTTTGTTGTATTTCACAAGGTCGTAACTATCTTCTGTTGGTATCTCACTAAGTGTTCTTTGTTTCGGAAGATCATCATCTACTTTCATGCATTCTTAATTTACATGGACAACATTACATTTACTCTTCCTTTTCCTAAGCTGTTGGTGCAACTTTAAGCCCAGCAAATCAAAATATCTTCTTTTCGTGAAAGAACTATTTTGTAAATTATCTCCCTTTTGTGGTTATTTATTAATAAACAATAAATTTGTGAATGATTGTTTACTAAAGTTAACTCTAAAATACATTTATATGTGAAATATTGTCTTATTGTTCCATCTACAGACGGATCTGTAGTCCAGTGGTAACACGCTGGACTGGTAATTCAGGGATCGCAGGTTTGATTCCCCGTCGACCCTAATAAAATTAACAGTCTTTCAGATGGGACATTAAACCGAGGTCTTGTGTCGGTGCTGTACACCGTGCATGTAAAAGAACCAGAGGAGACTCTGGAATGGGTCTCTGTCTGTATCATTGCACTATTCTCCAAAAATCTAAAATGACTAATCTCTTCAGGAGGTGTCGCTCATATGGGCAACCGGTAGCGTCGCTCATATGGGCAACCGGTAGCGACGATAAATAAACGTAAAACACACACACACATTTATATGTGAAATATAGTATTATTGTTCCGTCTGAAGAAACAACATACTGAAACAGATTTCTAATGTAGGGCATGGTAAGGGAGACAACGTTGCTGGTTATACTAAGTGCACTGCACTTATTGTCTCCCTTTCATAGCATTGATAACTATAGTTGTCTCCCTTGGGTTATGATGAGAACTACATTTGTTGTCTCCCTTGTGTAGAGAATATATACAAAATACAATGCAGTCATAGCCTAATATGAAACAAGCACTACCGATCAACGCGGAAAGCCAATAAAGGTTTGAAGTCAAAATCAATTGCTGAAATAGACATTATAGAAGGAATATGACTACATCCCTGTGAGGGGTTTGATATCTAAGGATGATTAAAGGGATATTTGTTTGTTTCAGTATATGATCAAATTATATTTCACTGTATAAACATTGAAAGCATTAATAGTCCTTGCAATAAAGTCATATGTAGTACAATGAAGTTTTGGAGATGAAGCATGGACAAGCTTTGTGTTATAAACATGTTCAAATGGCCGTAAATTCGCCAAACATGATCCAACTGGAACTGGGTTACAATATGCACAACTAGACATCATACCGATGCTTTGTACAAAGTTTGGTTAAATCCAACAATTTTGGCCAGTTTCAGATCTGATTACACATGACGGCTTGGTTGTGAAACATTGTATCACCTATTTATTTATATACAGGTACAAGTTTCATGAAGCTCTGCTTCCATTTTGATCCTTTCCTATTCTTTGATTGTGTGTGCATGTATTTGTGAATGTATATAGTGGAATAAATATGTTTAAGCCAAGTTTCATGATAAACATAACCGCGAGTTCGAACCCCGCTGGAGCCGTTATGATTGTGCCCACGTTGCCTCTTCTCTCTCCCTCGTGGCGATGGATTCCATCAGGAATGAGGTCTCGGTGATTAATATAAGTTGTAAGAACTTGTTTCGCAATCGAGCTAACATAAATTTGTATAAACTAATCTCCATAGTGCATAAATGTTCATTGTTTTCTCCTCACATGGCCTATTTAAGCTTCTCAGATAATATGTTTGAAATTACCTTTAACAGAGGTATCCACATTGATAATTCCTGGTCCGAAATAGACGCAGTGAGCATTCAAAGATCACCCACAACACATTCTGAGCAAAGTTTGTATTGAAAATCCTGAGACACACAACATAAACATGCCATAAATTAATTAAAAAATTTATGAAGTTATAAATTCACAACAATGTCTCAATTATTTCCTTAGGGCTTTCAGATAAACACCATTTGAAAACAAAAGTACAAAATCCCTCACTTCTGTTTGACAGGCTGTCAAATACAGTGCAGGATCCACATTCTTTCTTATTATCATTAGGGTTTATCTAGATTTTATTCTTTATTTACTATTCTTTATTTACGTCTCATTAATGTACAACAAGCAACATTCAATATAATAAAAACATCGATGTACATTGCCACTCAATAATGAATTATAAGAGACAGTAACAGTAACAATTCACAATATAACACGATTCAACATATAAGTTTCTTAAAACTAGAGTTTAGGCCATAATAAAATAAATCCTAGATTTTCATCCAAATTTTTTTGAAATTTTATTTTTTATTTTATATTTTCAGGATATATTTTTATGCTGATAAAATGGTGTTGACATTTTTTTTTTTTTTTTTCAAATAGTAATAAAAAAAATCGGGGCGGGCCCTAAAAACGGGGGCGGGCGGGGATGAAAATCTAGGAAATATTTTATTATGGCCTTATAGATGTTGATCCAGACCGATACTCTCACAAACTGAAGACAATTGTCAAAATGGTGACGGGCACATTGCCACCAAAACGTGGAGTGAGGGACCATATATGTGAAAATCCCATCATTCCCTCACGCCCGGTGTAATGCCAGCCATGTCACCACACCACCATCACCATGTGCAACCGCTATCAATGAGATTCTCGGTCCAAAACAAGACCTACTCTTAGATATAAATTTGTTAAATCTAAATTGCCTATGCTAATCTTATCTAAGAAGTGCTTAAAATATTTATTAAAACACTGATATTGAAAAAGAGCACTATCGCGCTTATTAATTAAAAAATGGTATAAAAAACAATGATCACCTCTGATCAGATCAGTGATGAACTGATTAGCATAGACTATTTAGTTGGCAATAAAAAAAAGTATTCATAGTATTAAGAAACAATTGAGATACATTATTTACATGCTAAATTTACAATTTACAATCTATGAACTACAAAACATACTGATTATGCCTGGGATGTGCTGTATACTAGATAATAATGGGGTTCATTATGAATGTGAAATGTGGGGTTTTGATTACATAATGATTACTCTGTGCTCTTATGTAGTTTTAATAGTACATGTATTAAAATAGTCAATAATCGCTTCTTATTTAGGAATATAATTTTACAATATAATTTTACACACTGTTGAGTATTTTATATTCTAACTGAAGATGGATGTTGTACTTGTATAAAAGGTTTAGGCATGAGAACACGTGTTTTGAAAAGAAAATCCACCGAAAATCTAGCAGCATCAATCATTTCCTTCGCCACAAACAACCGGTGGCCTACCGAGTGGTTACGGTTGTTTACTTCAAATCACTTGTCCCTCACTGCTGTAGGTTCAAATCACACTGGGGGTTAATTCATTCAATTGAGGAAGCTATCCAGTAGTTCCACCAGGGTGACTGTCATGGCCTCAAATACTGCTAAGCGGGGCACCTAGGGTTTTCCTCCACCACTAATAGCTGGAGACATATGACATAACATATGACCTACGCTTTAGATCCCACACCATCATTTACTTCCCCACAAACAACCGGTGCACACCATCATTTACCTCCCCACAAACAACCAGTGCACACCATCATTTCCTTCCCCACAAACAACCGGTGCACACCATCATTTACTTCCCCACAAACAACAGGTGCACACCATCATTTACTTCCCACAAACAACCGGTGCACACCATCATTTACTTCCCCACAAACAACCGGTGCACACCATCATTTACTTCCCCACAAACAACCGGTGCACACCATCATTTACTTCCCCACAAACAACCGGTGCACACCATCATTTACTTCCCCACAAACAACCGGTGCACACCATCATTTACTTCCCCACAAACAACCGGTGCACACCATCATTTACTTCCCCACAAACAACCGATGCACACCATCATTTACTTCCCCACAAACAACCGGTGCACACCATCATTTACTTCCCCACAAACAACCGGTGCACACCATCATTTACTTCCCCACAAACAACCGGTGCACACCTTCATTTCCTTCCCACAAACAACCGGTGCACACCTTCATTTCCTTCCCACAAACAACCGGTGCACACCTTCATTTCCTTCCCACAAACAACCGATGCACACCTTCATTTCCTTCCCACAAACAACCAATGCACACCTTCATTTCCTTCCCACAAACAACCAGTGCACACCTTCATTTTCTTCCCACAAACAACCGATGCACACTATCATTTCCTTCCCACAAACAACCGATGCACACCTTCATTTCCTTCCCACAAACAACCGGTGCACACCTTCATTTCCTTCCACAAACAACCGATGCACACTATCATTTCCTTCCCACAAAAACCGGTGCACACCTTCATTCCTTCCCACAAACAACCAATGCACACCATCATTTACTTCCCAAAAACAACCGGTGCACACCATCATTTACTTCCCACAAACAACCGATGCACACCATCATTTACTTCCCACAAACAACCGGTGCACACCATCATTTACTTCCCCACAAACAACGGTGCACACCATCATTTACTTCCCACAAACAACGGTGCACACCATCATTTACTTCCCCACAAACAACCGGTGCACACCATCATTTACTTCCCCACAAACAACCGGTGCACACCATCATTTACTTCCCCACAAACAACCGGTGCACACCATCATTTACTTCCCCACAAACAACCGGTGCACACCTTCATTTCCTTCCCACAAACAACCAATGCACACCTTCATTTCCTTCCCACAAACAACCGGTGCACACCTTCATTTCCTTCCCACAAACAACCGGTGCACACCTTCATTTCCTTCCCACAAACAACCAATGCACACCTTCATTTCCTTCCCACAAACAACCAGTGCACACCTTCATTTCCTTCCCACAAACAACCGATGCACACTATCATTTCCTTCCCACAAACAACCGGTGCACACCTTCATTTCCTTCCCACAAACAACCAATGCACACCTTCATTTCCTTCCCACAAACAACCAGTGTACACCTTCATTTCCTTCCCACAAACAACCGATGCACACCATCATTTACTTCCCACAAACAACCGGTGCACACCATCATTTACTTCCCCACAAACAACCGGTGCACACCATCATTTACTTCCCACAAACAACCGGTGCACACCATCATTTACTTCCCCACAAACAACCGGTGCACACCATCATTTACTTCCCCACAAACAACCGGTGCACACCATCATTTACTTCCCCACAAACAACCGGTGCACACCATCATTTACTTCCCACAAACAACCGATGCACACTATCATTTACTTCCCCACAAACAACCGATGCACACCATCATATACTTCCCCACAAACAACCGATGTACACCATCATTTACTTCCCCACAAACAACCGGTGCACACCATCATTTACTTCCCCACAAACAACCGGTGCACACCATCATTTACTTCCCACAAACAACCGGTGCACACCATCATTTACTTCCCCACAAACAACCGGTGCACACCATCATTTACTTCCCCACAAACAACCGATGCACACCATCGTTTACTTCCCCACAAACAACCGATGCACACCATCATTTACTCAGGGCGTTCACTAGACTTTGAAACTCAAGAGTCAATGACCCTTGAGGTCAAAATCTCAAGAGTCAAACAGGAATTTTCAAGAGTCAAGCTGGAATTTTCAAGAGTCAAATATATGCATGTTGGTACTTTACGTACATGTAATTTTTGTAGGTTCGTGCTACCACTGTTAGCGAAGGGATTTTTCTTTGCAGCATCTCTACACCAAGTACAATACAACAGAATCTGATCATCAGTTTGTTTCATTTCCAGCCACTCAAATTCATTAAGCCACTCAGACCTGAATTTTCTTTTCACTTTGGACTTACGAGTGTCACAGTCTACTTTATGGCGTTTAGGTGTCCCAGGTTCACTAACACTATCACTCAGCTTACGTTTGCTGGGTGTGCCAATTCCGAAGTGACTAAGGCTTTTCTGAACCATATTTAAGATTTAATTTCTAAAACTGATACTCTTTAATTTTTTATCTCCGATTTGATTGAAAATATAACTAAGAATGATTTAGGAATATTCTCCAGAAAATGAAGGAATAATGTAGAAACAATGAAATGATTAATGGGTGGTGCACACAATGAATACCCCATAGAAATCTGTAACAAACAATAGCAAAAGTCATCATCAAACGATTCCGGCGTCTAATTTCTATATCAGTGGCCCACTATAAGCTTCTCAAATAGCAGACAACTTATTATTGACAATACACGTGTTACAAAAACACCGTTTTATCTATGCCGATTGTACATTGACAATACACATAATGTCAACACCTACTTAAACTTCTCAGTTCTCATGATTAGCAGCACATATGATGGCAAACAACACAAACGGTAATTGGTTGTTTGCAAAACTTGCTAAAGGTGTTTGTTGTGACAATCAATAATAATTATCTTTTGATAAAAACTAATTTTTACCGGAAAAATACCGAGCCGTATAGGTATTAGAGAAACGTTATTAAAGATTTATTTCCCTTTGATACTAAAGTTTGGGTAAGCCGTTTTTCTCAACCACCCAACTGAATAATGACATCAACCACGCGTTTTGAACATAACCCTGGGCGGCGCAAGTGATGAAGGCGCTTTATGCGTGGTTGATACTATATTCTGATCGGCTGGTTGAGATAAAGATTTTACGTAAAGTTTGCCTAGACGCCATTAAATTTTTGTCCGATTGTGAGTCCCTCGTAAATCACGATCGTGTTCATAACGAAATGCAGCAGACTTTTGATGAAAATAACTGCGTTTTATATATGAACGATTACGGTCTTCGACCTCGTAGACAGACATATTTTGATAATTACTCCGCTGAGAAAATATTTGATGACGCATGGCCGATCAACGCCCCGGGTCAAGTTGACTTGCACACCATCATTTCCTTCCCACAAACAACAGATGCACACCATCATTTACTTCCCCACAAACAACCGGTGCACACCATCATTTACTTCCCCACAAACAACCGGTGCACACTATCATTTCCTTCCCACAAACAGATGCACACCATCATTTCCTTCCTACAAACAACCGGTTACTGTAACTACATCATGCAACTGTAACTACATCATGCAATATTACTGTAACTACATCATGCAATATTACTGTAACTACATCATGCAATATTACTGTAACTACATCATGCAATATTACTGTAACTACATCATGCAATATTACTGTAACTACATCATGCAATATTACTGTAACTACATCATGTCTTAATACAATATAATATATAAATTAGGGATGGCAAATTAGGTATTCGAATATTTGTTGTTATTCTGTGAAAAAATCAAAATATCTCAAACACATAAATTTTCACAATTAATCTACTTTCTGTTTTATGCCCTACGTCATATCTAGTCGTTACCGTTTCACAATGCGAGCACGAATAGTATTCCGACATGGCACTTTAAATTCCGGAGCAACAATGTCCATTAGGTGATGAAATCCATCCCTTCAACGAAAATTTGATGTTGTACCCGAAGTCCATTTTGCACAAATTACACCTAGCAGTTTTCTTATTCTCAGAGCGAGTGAAGTATTTCCAAACGTGTGACTGAGCAGGAATTTCTAGTTTTTGACGATATATCATAAATTAAGCATTAATATTTAATGAGGACACTATCAAAAAAATCATACTTTAAATAGTACTTTTGGGTAATATTGAGCAGTTAATTAAAAATTTTAAATACATATGGGCGTGAATGTTGCTGCAAACTTTCAGTAATATTTCAAAGGTATTTTCTCGGCAAAACAATTTTAAAATCATATCAAAGACCCCCGATATTTACCCAGCAGCAACAATTTGCAAACAAATTAGTTTGCAATATTGAATTGGTTCAATCAGTAATATAGATTAACATGTTTATAAATTAAACAGTAAAATTCAAACAATACCTACCTTAGAACCTACTGTAATTATCCAATTTCGCGGCAAGTGTCAATTAACACCTGCCGTAGTTGCGATCACAACATGGTTTATTCACACCTCCTCGGGGGATTTCTTTTGTATTGTAACTTTGTAAGGTTTTATGATATATTGAAAAGAAAACAACAACGACGTATCTGATTTTATGACAGTTTATTTAAATTTTGCAAATATATATATTTCCTTCCGAATATTCGAATACTGTAATAGTATTCGGATATTCGGACGTTTGAGCGAATATTCGAATATTTGGTTATTCGTTGCCAACCCTAATATAAATACAATGTTTGGCTATCCCATTCCCCACCATTGTTGAAGATAGTGCAACATATAATGAACCAGGGAGGTAAATGTTGATAGTAGCATCTGTGAATAACAAAGATTGCTCTCCCTTCTATTGCAGCTGGAAGAAGCAGAATGGGTGGGACTGACGATTAAAGAAGCATTGGAGAAAGCTGAAGAGAAGACTGATTTACCTCCCCTGAAACATCTCATAGAAGAGCAGTATTTAAAAGATCTAAAAGGTACAGTTTAAAGCCCCATTCGGGGAATTCTTTTTCTCTAAATGGAAGCTTTAAATCTTTAGCTAAGATATAAATTGGTAACTTCAGTAAACTACCTTTTACAAAATTATTGTAACGACTTTGTAAATAAACAACCATAAAGGGAGGTAATTAATGAAACAAAGAAATATGGCAGTAAGTGATGAATGCCCCTGAAGCTTTATGGTGGCTGTAAGAATGTGTATGTTTGAAATGTACTGAAAAAGACGTACACTATAGCAAGAATCTAAATTTGGAGAAGAATCTGATCTGCTATCCAGCAAAACAGGCAGAATGGTTTGTCACGAGTTCAGTAAATTTGAATTGTGACATGTGCCGTGATGTGATTATGATGTCGCCATAGCATGTGTTGTCGAAACAAACCGAGGTGTTTTGATGGAGTGATACGCACAATTTTCGGAATGTTATTGGCGTTTGCTAACACTAACAAAAACATTGAAACTGGAAATAATCAAAATTATCCTCTTTTTTTATATATTAATAAAAGAGCAGAAAATGTTACAGCAAGGAAATCCTTACTGTAGCTACATCATGCAATATTACTGTAATTAAATCATGCAATATTACTGTAACTAACCTGGGTCTTGTGTACGATATATCACCTCTATATGGTGTTACAGCAAGGAAATCCCTAACCTTGAAGCTACAGACCTGGGTTTTGTGTACGATATATCACCTCTATATGGTGTTACAGCAAGGAAATCCCTAACCTTGAAGCTACAGACCTGGGTCTTGTGTACGATATATCGCCTCTATATGGTGTTACAGCAAGGAAATCCCTAACCTTGTAGCTACAGACCTGGGTCTTGTGTACGATATATCACCTCTATATGGTGTTACAGCAAGGAAATCCCTAACCTTGAAGCTACAGACCTGGGTCTTGTGTACGACATATCACCTCTATATGGTGTTACAGCAAGGAAATCCCTAACCTTGAAGCTACAGACCTGGGTCTTGTGTACAATATATCACCTCTATATGGTGTTACAGCAAGGAAATCCCTAACCTTGAAGCTACAGACCTGGGTCTTGTGTACAATATATCGCCTCTATATGGTGTTACAGCAAGGAAATCCCTAACCTTGAAGCTACATACCTGGGTCTTATGTACAATATATCACCTCTATATGGTGTTACAGCAAGGAAATCCCTAACCTTGAAGCTACAGACCTGGGTCTTGTGTACGATATATCACTTCTATATGGTGTTACAGCAAGGAAATCCCTAACCTTGAAGCTACATACCTGGGTCTTGTGTACAATATATCACCTCTATATGGTGTTACAGCAAGGAAATCCCTAACCTTGAAGCTACAGACCTGGGTCTTGTGTACAATATATCGCCTCTATATGGTGTTACAGCAAGGAAATCCCTAACCTTGAAGCTACAGACCTGGGTCTTGTGTACAATATATCGCCTCTATATGGTGTTACAGCAAGGAAATCCCTAACCTTGAAGCTACAGACCTGGGTCTTGTGTACAATATATCGCCTCTATATGGTGTTACAGCAAGGAAATCCCTAACCTTGAAGCTACAGACCTGGGTCTTGTGTACAATATATCGCCTCTATATGGTGTTACAGCAAGGAAATCCCTAACCTTGAAGCTACAGACCTGGGTCTTGTGTACAATATATCGCCTCTATATGGTGTTACAGCAAGGAAATCCCTAACCTTGAAGCTACAGACCTGGGTCTTGTGTACAATATATCGCCTCTATATGGTGTTACAGCAAGGAAATCCCTAACCTTGAAGCTACAGACCTGGGTCTTGTGTACAATATATCGCCTCTATATGGTGTTACAGCAAGGAAATCCCTAACCTTGAAGCTACAGACCTGGGTCTTGTGTACGATATATCGCCTCTATATGGTGTTACAGCAAGGAAATCCCTAACCTTGAAGCTACAGACCTGGGTCTTGTGTACGATATATCACCTCTATATGGTGTTACAGCAAGGAAATCCCTAACCTTGAAGCTACATACCTGCGTCTTGTGTACGATATATCACCTCTATATGGTGTTACAGCAAGGAAATCCCTAACCTTGAAGCTACAGACCTGGGTCTTGTGTACGATATATCGCCTCTATATGGTGTTACAGCAAGGAAATCCCTAACCTTGAAGCTACATACCTGCGTCTTGTGTACGATATATCACCTCTATATGGTGTTACAGCAAGGAAATCCCAAACCCTGAAGCTACAGACCTGGGTCTTGTGTACGATATATCACCTCTATATGGTGTTACAGCAGGGAAATCTCTAAAGTAAAATTTTCTAGCCCACATGCCCAAAGGGCAAGTGTCCCACAATGTTGTTCGTGAAGACTGCGATATATCACCTGTATATAGTGAAGATTTGCAGCACATTAGTTTTGAAATCCCTCCATAACCAAAGAAGTTACAGGCTTACAGCCCAGACAGGAAATAGTGTACCTATATTTCATGTAATCTCCAAGACTTAGTGTGAGCTTGGCCTTGAAGTTGTTAATATTGGAGACATTAATAACTTATTTACACAGAAATGGTTGATTAACAATGCAAATATATAATAAAAATGCTGTTTGTTGATGTATGTTCCATTAGTACAGGGTTCCCTCGGTCTGAATGTTGGAGCCAACTAAGAGCGATATAGTTCACAAATAAATATTTGAAGCCGTGTATTTGACAATACATGTGCCATAAATTTAAAAAAAAAAAAATATTTTTGCCAATTCACACAATTTAGTGCCAATATTAATTTTTTTGTCGCAATTGGCGCCTTTGGCAACCGACAGCGGTAACCCTGTTAATGACACATGGAAAATAATCGTTGTTGTCTAAAAGATTTTACTTTACGCCTGACTGTTACGCCCGACTGTCAGGCCCATGGCTAGGCCAGATTTATTTTGACAGTTCCTGAAAATGAAAATTAAATAAATGCGAAAAAATGCAATAAAAACTGGATCGTAAGGGGGGGGGACACTGACATTGATCATTCACAAGAAAACAGACATGAACGAAACAGATATTGATTGTAGCTGATGTTTATAGTAGGCAAATGTCACCTGAGACCATATAGCGAGGGAAAAAATCTCCGGGTGGGGCATGCCCCCGCACCCCCTAGAATTTTGCCTAATCCATATTTAGACATAGCTACGCGCCTGACTATAATTTAGTTAAATGAAGATACAGTGTATTTGGAAATGAGTTCTAGAATGAGTTAGTGCTGATTACAGTCTTAGGACCTTGAGAACTGAGGGCCACCAGTCTACTTATAAATAAGGGTTTAGACATGTATATCGAAGCCATCACCAGTCTAGAACTAGGGCCACCAGTCTACTTATAAAAAAGGGTTTAGACATGTATATCGAAGCCATAAACTTACATACAATCATAATAGGTGGAAGTGGTGATAGCGCAGTGGATGCGCGGTCGCTTCACGTGCCAAAGGTCCGCAGTTCGAGCCCCGCTGGAGCCGTTACCATTGTGCCCTTAAATTCCACACTGCCTCTTCTCTCTCCCTCGTAGCGATGGATTCCATCAGGAATGAGGTCTCGAGAGTGTATTAATATAAGTTGAAAGAACGATGATATAGATATTTATTTATAAATTATTTCAGTTATATTCTTTATATTTTAAATCAATGTTTCCCAATTCCCATTTTGATGCTAGTATGTGTTTTATTTCTTATTTTTATATTTTATTTTATTTTTCTACAACACAACTTATACAATTTTACGAGCATCATTCAATTTCAAAATTACGATCCATCTTCGCTCGCTGTGTCAGTGGAGCTGCCACACTCATATGCCGAGTCGGTATCCTCTGTATCCGAGCCATGTATAGTAATCACTACCTCAGTCGGCTTATAGTGTGCGACTTCCTAGGTATTTGATTTCATCCTTCAACACTTTATGTAGCTTCCTGATGGTAGGCAGCTGGTGACGGATAGTGTAAAACTCTCTCAACTTGTTCCTTATAACACCCTCGTCAAAGCCATCAATTGGTTTGTATGGGCCCCTCTTCTTGCGTTTTGGTGATGCCAATGTCCCACTAGACTTCAATTCCCTTTGGATTCGGTACACCGTAGCCCTACTGACCCCAGTTGACTCGACCGTCTTTTGTATGCATATCCCATTAGGTAAACCACTAGCAGTACAATAGTTCAGAACGTTTGCAAGTTTCTCTTTTTCAGCAGCTTTCAAATACTTCCCCGGCATCGCCAATCAATGAATGTTAATAAAATCGTGCAAAGCGAGAGTTCGTGCTATGTGTAGCATTTTTATAAAATCAAGAAATAATAAAAATAAAATTTTACCTTTTCGGGGATCGAACCCGGGACATCTACCATCATAATTAGTGGCATTACCGCTGCGCCATCGATCGGATTTGATTAAAACATCAAGTTAGAACGGCCTTATACTGATTGTAACTTCGTATATGCAGACTCAAGTAAATGCGTACGTACAATAATAGTAGTGAATCAGTGAAAACAAGGATGAATTTGCAATATGGTTGTATACCTGTGCACCACATCTTCCATCAAGCTGTAAAACATGTAAATGTGCACCACATCTTCCATCAAGCTGTAAAACATGTAAATGTGCACCACATCTTCCATCAAGCTGTAAAACATGTAAATGTGCACCACATCTTCCATCAAGCTGTAAAACATGTAAATGTGCACCACATCTTCCATCAAGCTGTAAAACATGTAAATGTGCACCACATCTTCCATCAAGCTGTAAAACATGTAAATGTGCACCACATCTTCCATCAAGCTGTAAAACATGTAAATGTGCACCACATCTTCCATCAAGCTGTAAAACATGTAAATGTGCACCACATCTTCCATCAAGCTGTAAAACATGTAAATGTGCACCACATCTTCCATCAAGCTGTAAAACATGTAAATGTGCACCACATCTTCCATCAAGCTGTAAAACATGTAAATGTGCACCACATCTTCCATCAAGCTGTAAAACATGTAAATGTGCACCACATCTTCCATCAAGCTGTAAAACATGTAAATGTGCACCACATCTTTCATCAAGCTGTAAAACATGTAAATGTGCACCACATCCTCCATCAAGCTGTAAAACATGTAAATGTGCACCACATCTTCCATTAAGCTGTAAAACATGTAAATGTGCACCACATCCTCCATCAAGCTGTAAAACATGTAAATGTGCACCACATCTTTCATCAAGCTGTAAAACATGTAAATGTGCACCACATCCTCCATCAAGCTGTAAAACATGTAAATGTGCACCACATCTTTCATCAAGCTGTAAAACATGTAAATGTGCACCACATCCTCCATCAAGCTGTAAAACATGTAAATGTGCACCACATCTTTCATCAAGCTGTAAAACATGTAAATGTGCACCACATCCTCCATCAAGCTGTAAAACATGTAAATGATGAAGGATGTATAGCAAGCAAACGTATCATTGCTGTATTGAAAGAAATCCTGATATGTAAGCTTGTGCATAAATTTTAAACCAAGAGAAAATAGAAACGTTTTTATTTTATAAAATTGCTGAATATAATTTGGAAAACTATATAAGTGTGTGTGTTTTACATTTATTTATCGTCGCTACCAGTTGTCCATATGAGCGACGCCTAATGTATTGTATAATGTATTGTATATGTAAATGTTCTTTGATTGTATAATGTAATGTATATGTAAATGTTCTTTGATTGTATAATGTATTGTATAATGTATTGTATATGTAAATGTTCTTTGATTGTATAATGTATTGTATAATGTATTGTATATGTAAATGTTCTTTGATTGTATAATGTATTGTATATGTAAATGTTCTTTGATTGTATAATGTATTGTATAATGTATTGTATATGTAAATGCTCTTTGATTGTATAATGTATTGTATAATGTATTGTATATGTAAATGTTCTTTGATTGTATAATGTATTGTATAATGTGTTGTATATGTAAATGTTCTTTGATTGTATAATGTATTGTATATGTAAATGCTCTTTGATTGTATAATGTGTTGTATAATGTAAATGTTCTTTGATTGTATAATGTATTGTATATGTAAATGTTCTTTGATTGTATAATGTATTGTATATGTAAATGCTCTTTGATTGTATAATGTGTTGTATAATGTAAATGTTCTTTGATTGTATAATGTATTGTATATAAATGTTCTTTGATTGTATAATGTATTGTATATGTAAATGTTCTTTGATTGTATAATGTATTGTATAATGTATTGTATATGTAAATGTTCTTTGATTGTATAATGTATTGTATATGTAAATGCTCTTTGATTGTATAATGTGTTGTATAATGTAAATGTTCTTTGATTGTATAATGTATTGTATATGTAAATGTTCTTTGATTGTATAATGTATTGTATATGTAAATGCTCTTTGATTGTATAATGTGTTGTATAATGTGTTGTTTGTAAATGTTCTTTGATTGTATAATGTGTTGTATATGTAAATGTTCTTTGATTGTATAATGTATTGCATAATGTAGTGTATAATGTAAATGCTCTTTGATTGTATAATGTATTGTATAATGTGTTGTATATGTAAATGTTCTTTGATTGTATAATGTATTGTATATGTAAATGTTCTTTGATTGTATAATGTATTGTATAATGTGTTGTATATGTAAATGTTCTTTGATTGTATAATGTATTGTATATATAAATGTTCTTTGATTGTATAATGTGTTGTATATGTAAATGTTCTTTGATTGTATAATGTATTGTATAATGTATTGTATATGTAAATGTTCTTTGATTGTATAATGTATTGTATAATGTATTGTATATGTAAATGTTCTTTGATTGTATAATATATTGTATATGTAAATGCTCTTTGATTGTATAATGTATTGTATAATGTATTGTATATGTAAATGTTCTTTGATTGTATAATGTATTGTATAATGTGTTGTATAATGTAAATGTTCTTTGATTGTATAATGTATTGTATAATGTGTTGTATATGTAAATGTTCTTTGATTGTATAATGTATTGTATAATGTGTTGTATATGTAAATGTTCTTTGATTGTATAATGTGTTGTATATGTAAATGTTCTTTGATTGTATAATGTATTGCATAATGTAGTGTATAATGTAAATGCTCTTTGATTGTATAATGTATTGTATAATGTGTTGTATATGTAAATGTTCTTTGATTGTATAATGTATTGTATATGTAAATGTTCTTTGATTGTATAATGTATTGTATAATGTGTTGTATATGTAAATGTTCTTTGATTGTATAATGTATTGTATATATAAATGTTCTTTGATTGTATAATGTGTTGTATATGTAAATGTTCTTTGATTGTATAATGTATTGTATAATGTATTGTATATGTAAATGTTCTTTGATTGTATAATGTATTGTATAATGTGTTGTATAATGTAAATGTTCTTTGATTGTATAATGTATTGTATAATGTGTTGTATATGTAAATGTTCTTTGATTGTATAATGTATTGTATAATGTGTTGTATATGTAAATGTTCTTTGATTGTATAATGTGTTGTATATGTAAATGTTCTTTGATTGTATAATGTATTGCATAATGTAGTGTATAATGTAAATGCTCTTTGATTGTATAATGTATTGTATAATGTGTTGTATATGTAAATGTTCTTTGATTGTATAATGTATTGTATATGTAAATGTTCTTTGATTGTATAATGTATTGTATAATGTGTTGTATATGTAAATGTTCTTTGATTGTATAATGTATTGTATATATAAATGTTCTTTGATTGTATAATGTGTTGTATATGTAAATGTTCTTTGATTGTATAATGTATTGTATAATGTATTGTATATATAAATGTTCTTTGATTGTATAATGTGTTGTATAATGTAAATGCTCTTTGATTGTATAATGTATTGTATATGTAAATGTACACCAGTTTACCATATACCGTACACTCTTTCAAAATTTCAGCATACTACGAGGCAGAGGAAGCTAATCAATCCGGAGATGCTGGAGACCCTGCTATACCTCCGTAAGTACTCTCTTGTTATACCTCCGTAAGTACTCTCTTGTTATACCTCCGTAAGTACTCTCTTGTTATACCTCCGTAAGTACTCTCTTGTTATACCTCCATTAGTACTCTCTTGTTATACCTCCGTAAGTACTCTCTTGTTATACCTCCGTAAGTACTCTCTTGTTATACCTCCGTAAGTACTCTCTTGTTATACCTCCGTAAGTACTCTCTTGTTATACCTCCGTAAGTACTCTCTTGTTATACCTCCGTAAGTACTCTCTTGTTATACCTCCGTAAGTACTCTCTTGTTATACCTCCGTAAGTACTCTCTTGTTATACCTCCGTAAGTACTCTCTTGTTATACCGCCGTAAGTACTCTCTTGTTATACCCCCGTAAGTACTCTCTTGTTATACCTCTTTCACCTGTTATACCTCCATAACTTGTTCTACCTCTTTCACCTGTTATACCTCCATAGCCTGTTATACCTCCGTAACCTGTTATACCTCCATAGCCTGTTATACCTCCGTAACCTGTTATACCTCCATAGCCTGTTATACCTCCGTAACCTGTTATACCTCCGTAACCTGTTATACCTCCATAGCCTGTTATACCTCCATAGCCTGCTATACCTCCGTAAGTACTCTCTTGTTATACCTCCGTAAGTACTCTCTTGTTATACCTCCGTAAGTACTCTCTTGTTATACCTCCGTAAGTACTCTCTTGTTATACCTCCGTAAGTACTCTCTTGTTATACCTCCGTAAGTACTCTCTTGTTATACCCCCGTAAGTACTCTCTTGTTATACCTCTTTCACCTGTTATACCTCCATAACTTGTTCTACCTCTTTCACCTGTTATACCTCCATAGCCTGTTATACCTCCGTAACCCGTTATACCTCCATAGCCTGTTATACCTCCGTAACCTGTTATACCTCCATAGCCTGTTATACCTCCATAACCTGTTATACCTCCATAGCCTGTTATACCTCTGTAACCTGTTATACCTCCATAACCTGTTATACCTCCATAGCCTGTTATACCTCCATAGCCTGTTATACCTCCGTAACCTGTTATACCTCCATAGCCTGTTATACCTCTGTAACCTGTTATACCTCCATAACCTGTTATACCTCCGTAGCCTGTTATACCTCCATAACCTGTTATACCTCCGTAACCTGTTATACCTCCGTAACTTGTTATACCTCCATAGCCTGTTATACCTCCGTAACCTGTTATACCTCCGTAACCTGTTATACCTCCATAACCTGTTATACCTCCATAACCTGTTATACCTCCATAACCTGTTATACCTCCATAACCTGTTATACCTCCATAACTTGTTCTACCTCTTTCACCTGTTATACTTCTATAGCTTGTTATACCTCCATAACCTGTTATACCTCCATAACCTGTTATACCTCCATAACATGTTATACCTCCGTAACCTGTTATACCTCCATAGCCTGTTATACCTCCATAGCCTGTTATACCTCCGTAACCTGTTATACCTCCGTAACCTGTTATACCTCCGTAACCTGTTATACATCCGTAACCTGTTATACCTCCATAGCCTGTTATACCTCCATAACCTGTTATACCTCCGTAACCTGTTATACCTCCATAGCCTGTTATACCTCCATAGCCTGTTATACCTCCGTAACCTGTTATACCTCCGTAACCTGTTATACCTCCGTAACCTGTTATACCTCCGTAACCTGTTATACATCCGTAACCAGTTATACCTCCATAGCCTGTTATACCTCCATAACCTGTTATACCTCCATAACCTGTTATACCTCCATAACCTGTTATACCTCCATAACCTGTTATACCTCCATAACCTGTTATACCTCCATAACCTGTTATACCTCCATAACCTGTTATACCTCCATAACCTGTTATACCTCCATAACCTGTTTTTTGTTTCATATAGTTGTATGTGTTATTGGGCAGCATTAATACATGTAAGGTTCATATAGATGTATGTGTTATTAGGCAGCGTTATAAATGCAAGGTTCATATAGTTGTATGTGTTATTAGGCAGCGTTATAAATGCAAGGTTCATATAGTTGTATGTGTTATTGGGCAGCATTAATACATGTAAGGTTCATATAGATGTATGTGTTATTAGGCAGTGTTAATACATGTAAGGTTCATATAGTTGTATGTGTTATTAGGCAGTGTTAATACATGTAAGGTTCATATAGTTGTATGTGTTATTGGGCAGCATTAATACATGTAAGGTTCATATAGTTGTATGTGTTATTGGGCAGCATTAATACATGTAAGGTTCATATAGATGTATGTGTTATTAGGCAGTGTTAATACATGTAAGGTTCATATAATTGTATGTGTTATTAGGCAGTGTTAATACATGTAAGGTTCATATAGATGTATGTGTTATTGGGCAGCATTAATACATGTAAGGTTCATATAGATGTATGTGTTATTGGGCAGTGTTAATACATGTAAGGTTCATATAGTTGTATGTGTTATTGGGCAGCATTAATACATGTAAGGTTCATATAGATGTATGTGTTATTGGGCAGCATTAATACATGTAAGGTTCATATAGTTGTATGTACACACTTGGATATTTGGGGAGGTACGTAACTATTAATGATTTTATTTTAAAGGCAACATTTATCTGTTTGGTTTTGCAGGCCGGAAACCATTGCTACGAGATCCAAGAGCTTGTTATCGTTGAGACGAGGAAGAGGGAAGTCTGTGTAATGATAAAAATACATTAATACGAAATAATGAGGAAAAGAACAAAAATGTAAAAGAAATTAATAAATAAGAAAATTAAAAATCACTACAAAGGCCAACTGAGAGCTGTTGATCAAACTTTGGGTGTTTTTTGGGTGAACATTTCAGTGCCATTTTTCCAAACAACTACCGGTAAGCTAGATTGACTGCAAAGTAACTAGTTAGCTTACAGTGCATTCTTGGGCGACAATCTGAATGGCAATAAAATTCTCTGTTTTGTTGTATGGTAGTACCTATCAGTTACGGCTGAAATTTTTTGTGAAAAATAGATCCGACTTGTTTACCGATATATTAGTAAATTGTGTATATGTCGTGGCAATTTTTGGAATAACTTTGTATGAATAAATAAATGAAGACAAAAATTAATTAGTTTTTTACTGGTGGTTGTCAAAGCCACACACAATTTTTGGAATAACTTTGTATGAATAAATAAATGAAGACAAAAATTAATTAGTTTTTTACTGATGGTTGTCAAAGCCACTCACTAGCCCACACCAGTACAGTTCAGGAACTTAAACCTGTGTATCTCAGAACCACTAGTCCATACCAGTACAGTTCAGGAACTTAAACCTGTGTATCTCAGAACCACTAGTCCATACCAGTACAGTTCAGGAACTTAAACCTGTGTATCTCAGAACCAATAGTCCATACCAGTACAGTTCAGGAACTTAAACCTGTGTATCTCAGAACCACTAGTCCATACCAGTACAGTTCAGGAACATAAACCTGTGTATCTCAGAACCAATAGTCCATACCAGTACAGTTCAGGAACTTAAACCTGTGTATCTCAGAACCAATAGTTCATACCAGTACAGTTCAGGAACTTAAACCTGTGTATCTCAGAACCACTAGTCCAGACCAGTACAGTTCAAGAACTTAAACCTGTGTATCTCAGAACCAATAGTCCATACCAGTACAGTTCAGGAACTTAAACCTGTGTATCTCAGAACCACTAGTCCAGACCAGTACAGTTCAAGAACTTAAACCTGTGTATCTCAGAACCAATAGTCCATACCAGTACAGTTCAGGAACTTAAACCTGTGTATCTCAGAACCACTAGTCCAGACCAGTACAGTTCAAGAACTTAAACCTGTGTATCTCAGAACCAATAGTCCATACCAGTACAGTTCAGGAACTTAAACCTGTGTATCTCAGAACCACTAGTCCAGACCAGTACAGTTCAAGAACTTAAACCTGTGTATTGTGTTGTGTTGGTTTGTGTTTGGTGTTGTTTTGGGTTGTGTTTGTGTGTGTTGGTTTGTGTTTGTGTTGTGTTGGTTTGTGTTAGGGGTGTCACGATATCAGCAACCCATATCGCGATATATTGTGATATTTTATTAAATAATCGCGATATTTATCGCGATATATTGCCTATTCATTTTTCATGCATTGTGATTATATATTTTTCTATAAGATGACACGGATTACATTATACACATTTCAAGACACTATCTCATTCAACAGTATTTATTAACTTGAAAAACAACAAAACACTGAATAGAATAACAACTTAAATCGACTAGAAAATGTTTCGGAGAACGGTGAATATATAAGCACCGGTTGAAGCGATTGAGTTTGAGTTGAGTATAAAAAAGCAGATCCCCTGCATATAACCATATATTCATAAATTCTGGTCGGAAAAATTTGGTGAAGTATACGACTGGGTATCTATTTACAGATTCATAAACAATATAATTATTATTATACAAGACAAAAAGGTAAAACAGTTCAGATTTAAACTACTGAATATAATCTTTCCGTCTAAGATACTGAGATACAAGTGGAAAATGGTAGCTTCCCCTAACTGCTCTGTTTGTGATGTACCGGAATCATATGAACATGTATTTATCACATGCCCTACTGTAAACAATCCATGGAAGCATCTAATAGAAGCGATGCGACATATCGGCATAAATTCCAACTTACGAATGCTTAGAAATATTGTAATAGGATACAAAATATCGCAACCGGACTATTTTTATATCAATGTCATACTTGCTACTTTTGGTTTTAGTTTATACAAAGCCTATTTCTTGAGTCAGAGTAGAACTGAAACGGTTAATATATACGCCTTGTTTAAGTATGAGTTTTACATTCTACACAAATACTTGTCGGACACTAACGCGAAAATTAAATGGATATCATACTTAAACGATTATTTTTTACAACATTAATTGTGTACATTTTATTATATTTAGTTATGTAGTGAGGTATATTATATAATTGTTAATCTGTAATATGCATGTATAATGTGAAGGGAAAAAATTAACGAAGTCTCCGGCTTCACCAAAAAAAAAAAAAAAAATATCGCTCAATATCGGTATTCAATATTAATATCGCGATATTTTATCGCGGATCCTAATATCGCGATATACCGGTATATCGTGACACCCCTACCTGTGTATATAAGAACCACTAGTCCATACCAGTACATTTCAGTAACTTAAATCTGTGTATATCAGAACCACTAGCCCATACCAGTACAGTTCAGGAACTTAAACATGTGTATCTCAGAACCAATAGTCCATACCAGTACAGTTCAGGAACTTAAACCGGTGTATATCAGAACCACTAGTCCATACTAGTACATTTCAGGAACTTAAACCCGTGTATCTCAGAACCAATAGTCCATACCAGTACAGTTCAGGAACTTAAACCTGTGTATATCAGAACCACTAGTCCACACCAGTACATTCAGGAACTTAAACCTGTGGCTATCAGAACCACTAGTCCACACCAGTACATTCAGGAACTTAAACCCGTGTAACTCAAAACCACTAGTCGACACCAGTACATTCAGGAACTTAAACCATTGTAACTCAAATCCACTAGTCGACACCAGTACTGTTCAGGAACTTAAACCTGTGTAACTCAGAACCACTAGTCCATACCAGTACAGTTCAGGAACTTAAACCTGTGTATATCAGAGCCACTAGTCCACACCAGTACAGTTCAGGAACTTAAACCTGTGAATATCAGAGCCACTAGTCCACACCAGTACATTCAGGAACTTAAACCTGTGGCTATCAGAACCACTAGTCCACACCAGTACATTCAGGAACTTAAACCCGTGTAACTCAAAACCACTAGTCGACACCAGTACATTCAGGAACTTAAACCATTGTAACTCAAATCCACTAGTCGACACCAGTACTGTTCAGGAACTTAAACCTGTGTAACTCAGAACCACTAGTCCATACCAGTACAGTTCAGGAACTTAAACCTGTGTATATCAGAGCCACTAGTCCACACCAGTACAGTTCAGGAACTTAAACCTGTGAATATCAGAGCCACTAGTCCACACCAGTACATTCAGGAACTTAAACCTGTGGCTATCAGAACCACTAGTCCACACCAGTACATTCAGGAACTTAAACCCGTGTAACTCAAAACCACTAGTCGACACCAGTACATTCAGGAACTTAAACCTGTGTAACTCAAAACCACTAGTCGACACCAGTACATTCAGGAACTTAAAGCATTGTAACTCAAATCCACTAGTCGACACCAGTACAGTTCAGGAACTTAAACCTGTGTAACTCAGAACCACTAGTCCATACCAGTACAGTTCAGGAACTTAAACCTGTGTAACTCAGAGCCACTAGTCCACACCAGTACAGTTCAGGAACTTAAACCCTTGGCTATCAGAGCCACTAGTCCATACCAGTACAGTTCAGGAACTTAAACCTGTGTATATCAGAACCACTAGTCCACATTAAATTTACAAACAATTGGCCACGAAAATTGTTCATCTCGCTGTTTTGTTTTATACCGGAAACGGAAATTGTTGTCGCTGTGGTGAAGAATACGGCAAACGAAAATCATTATTTTATTCATCAAGCTATCTTAAATAAAGTAAACGTATTGTTTTTATATACTTAATAGAATTGATTGTATTTTTGCCACTTTTTGGTAATTTTGCTAATTTGTGATTTTAGTCGCGGGCGAATAATTTGGGAATGCTGTCAAATCAATTTACAGTTTGGCGACTTTTACATGTAGTCTATTGTTTTTTGGAAGGTTGTGGAACAAATCTTTTCAAAATAGCCTGGCCTGGCCCGGCCCTGGCTGGGGTTTGGACGAGGAAGGTAGTGTGAGGGTGCTAATCCCTATAGATATCGTCAATCGCGGTGCTTTCGAATTTGTTATAGACATCATCGCTGTCAGTAACAGATGCTTGCTTTATATGAACTGCCAAACAGGAAAATAAGCAAAGTGTTGATGTTTTCATTAATCTCATTCAAGAATACGTTTAAAATTACTTAAGCAGAGGTATATTTAAAGATTATTTGTTTGTTTGTAATGTTGAAGCCTTATAGTTTACTGTGCATGGTCACATGCCAGTCATTTGAAAATGCTAGGAAACACATTTCTGTTACATGAAATTTGATTGGTTGTATAAAAACAGGTTGAATTCCTATAGGAGTGAAAATTGTAGTTTTATTTTAAAGGATGTTATGCAATATGAGATTAATCAAGAATGATCACTATATCTATATAGAAGACTGAATACAAGTTATTCACTAACAATATACATGTAGGTCCTAATACCAGAGCGGCCATGATAAATAATGTTCCAACGTTGCACTTCGCTAAACTTGAAGTTTTCATTCATCAAGTATCTATGGAAAACACAAAATATTTCTTGTAATGTTTGTTTTAGTGAAATTATGATATACCAGGCTTGACACATACTGACTGTACACAAACAATTTAATTGTAAATATCAACTGATCAATGCCTTAACTTTAGTCATTAGATTGTGATGGGATGTCATGTTGAAACCTGCATGGATACGAAATAAATATGTTTGTGTAAAGTCTATGATGTAGATCTACAATGATGTCCATAATACACATCTTCGTCACAAAATCTATTTTTAATCCAAATATTTAGACTTGAAAAATGTGATATTTTACTATCCAGGCATTTTTCAATAACAGAAAAAAAATTGTGTAGAGGTCTTATTTATAGGACTATTTTGTGAACAGAACCACTCACCTGACCGCTCACTAATCCAGCGACGAAACGTCTGATTGGAAAACCGCACTGACTGGAAATCCGTCACACAAATAAATAAAAAAAAGATGCATTTAATTTGAAAATCAAATGATAACTTAATTGCAACAATAAGCTACAAAGTAATTATACACTGGCTGCTATTGCAATTTCCCGCCATAGTATCCGGTGTACGTGTAAAGAACGATGTATGGAGGACATAGTATTTGTGCAGACTGAAATTTCAGAGTGAGGGGGGTGTACACTATGGTCTTTGTTTTTTAATTTAAGTTTATTTAACGTCGCTACCGGTTGCCCATTTGAGCGACGGACAGTTTACTTAACCACACCTTTGCTGTGCAGTCTACCAGCGGTTAACCAGTAATTTGTGTACCAACCTCCGTATGAAACTGCCAACCTTTTTATATTTATAAATCACGGTCTGAGCGGGGCTCGAACCCGTGACAATCAGTGCTGATAGGTTACAGTGGTATACACTACATGGTCCTGACTGACGGTTACATTTATTTTAAAGTCGCCACCGCATGAATGCTTGGGCGACTAGTCTATGTCCTCGGGGTGGCGTTAGTTTTTATGTACAGGCAACAGATAGTCGATGCACAGGCCCCTGGCCAGTGTACCTATGCGACGATTTTCAGATCGGAAAGAGCCTTCCTTATATACTAGGCGTTCAAATTGTGGTGTGCGTTGTCCAGTGGTAGAACTTCGGATTTGGAATCGAATGGTCCCGGGTTCGATACTATGGTCAGGGCACGTATGTAGTGTCCTTGAGCAAGACACCTTACACACACATACATTGCAAGTCTGTCCAGGAAAACCTGTATCGGTCCCTGCAATGGGATTGTCATATATGGAACATACAAACGTTGCTTTCATTGGGCACCATGAACGTATCGATAACATCAAGATCTTTAGATCTATATAGATTCCTGGTCACATCTACAGTACCTTTATTTTCGGAAGTGGACTTAACAAAGAAATATAAAAATAAGCTATAATGAAGTCCATCAGTGGGTGTAATATCAGACAGACGCCAGCTTTGTGTTTTAGATTGTTGGAGGATGGTGCAATGATACAGACAGAGACCCATTCCAGAGTCTCTTCTGGTTCTTTTACGTGCACAGTGTAAAGCACCTACACGAGACCTCGGATTAACGTCCCATTTGAAAGACTGTTAATTGTATTAGGGTCAGACGGGGGATCGAACCTGCGATCCCTGGATTACCAGTCCAACATGTTACCACTGGACTACAGATCCGTCTGTACGCCAGCTTTTATTTAATAATATCTTATTACATGTAAATATATTAAATTTATCACCTTTTCTTGCTTCTGACAAAACGCTATTATCAGAAACTCAATAGGACTCGATTAACTGTTTGGGTGTTAAATAAATATATTTATATGACGGACAAGGCAAAATATATGAACGCTTGTTCCTATGTTACCCGTAGGCCCAAACACTACATATACAATATATAATAAAATGGTGCTACGTGTATATTTATAAAATAAATGGTTTCGCCAAAATTAGAAAACAGCCAACACCAGAATCTCATCGTCAAACGTTTAATGAAAGTGGGCAATGGAGAAAATATTGTTTTCAAAGAATATATTAGGAAAACCGACCAAAATGAGAATATAACATATATTTATATTAGGTCCGAAATAGTAGGCCTAATAGTCGGCGGTCAGTCAGAAGTGACCAAACGTGTGGTCAGTCAAGCGATTATACATGAATGCATATTGCGAACATCGGGGCGATTTGATATCATTCGAACTAGCACAGGCTACGAGAACATATGGTTTGCCCGACCCACCCGCCTTGGAAATGTGTTTTATATTGCTAACATTGTATTTTCTATTGTAGAATAAACGATTTTTTTTACTTCCTAAGTAAGAGAGTGAATGATACCTTAGAGAGATAGTGCGGTGGTTCCGGACATTTATCTATTATATCAGAGTGTTGTATAAGTACACATACATTGATTGCTATGGTTAATAGCCGCGATTGTATTCACGGAGCCACCAGGAGTGTTTGTGTGTGACTGTATACTACAATGCTTCGAAATGTAGTCGATTGATAAACTTGCATAGAGTTCTTGAAAAATATTGCTTTCAGTTTAGTTAACAATGCAGGATAAATAATTATGTTATGAATAATTGCCGGAAAGTTACTGCTGTATTATTCTAATAATTATATTACTAGAGTAGTGAACTGTTAAAATTGATTGTATATTTATATGTATATTTTAAAATACATGTGCTGTAACACTTGCTTATAAGGAACACACTGGACTCTAGAACTGTCTTTACTTTACCATCAGTTCTCTGCTACATCCACGTTAACCTGACCACAAATGTCCACCAGACGGACGTTAAAGGTGTGTGTTCGTTTTTTATGTTCAGTGTTACTTATAGGCATGTGGTGCGGTATGTATGTATGTATGTATGTATGTATGTATGTATGTATGAAGATAATCATACTAGTTTAAACATAATTTATTGCCAAATATATACAGCAAAAGGTTTGGGCCACACGTGCTATACACATTATAAAACGGCCCTCCCCAATACAATTCATTTACAGAAATATATTATGGCTACAAAAGTACAATTAAGAAAAAGATATGTTATTTTAAAGAAAAAATCATACTAGTTTCATGGTAGTTTAGTATAAATCAATGGAATGAGGTCCAACATGCATACGAGGTTTCTCTTTGAGTAATCAGTTCTAGGCTTGACTGCGAACTGTAGGATACATAATTAGATATTAAAATTCCACAAATGTTCAGGAACACTGGCTACAGTACTTCTAGAGTATTTTTAATTTATCTCTGGTTTGCTCCAGCGTCACTGAGCCGCATTAAATGTTATACTGTGATAACAAGGTCGGTTTAGGTCTTCTAATGTGACTTATTTACAAAGACAATATTGATATGTGCAGAATGAGTTCACATTTAGTTCTTGACACTTGGGTTGTAGTCGCAATTCGTCGTGTGTATACACGTATATGACATAATATGCAGCGCTACATGCGCATTAAAAATAAACCAGCTTGGCTCCACATGTAGACTTGCCAGCACAACTACACCTTGTGTGTTGTTGTTATTATAATAGAATGGTTATATTATAAATAATTTATGTTTTGGCTGAACATGGTGAAAGAAAACATAAATATAACTCGCTACAAAATAGTTAGACACGAGATGGAATAAGGATCTATTATATTGATCTATTTAGTTTGCTGATGGAATACGCTGGCGGCCAATGGTATGGGGAAACAAGACTTTCATCTACACTTGTTAAGACTATTGAATGTATTTTGTATTAAGTAAAATGAAAGCGATAGTGCGCAGTCATTAAATCCACCGGTAAATATTAAACATCTAAACATTTCATTTTCCGGCAAACGAATGGGCGTGTCTTTGAGATAAACACGTGATCGGCACGTGTGATTTGTCAGTTCCCAATCTGGAGTCTCTGTTGACAATTAATCATTGTTGGTATCGATTTCAGAACGACGGTCTCCTGCGCTGTCCGGTCCCGCCCTACAATCACAATAATCAGCCGCCTGCTGTGCTACACGCTGTGCGATATTTAACATTGATATTCTTGGAATGTGGATACTAAAAGCTAGTTCCAGGAATTTAAATTAATTTGCAAATAAATTCGTTGCCATTTATGCCGATCTACCATTATTATTAAATTCTCGATATAGATCCTAAAACGCCATTTTGTCACATACATAATATATATCCGAAAACAACACCTTGTCACATAAATAATATATATCCGAAAACGTCACGTTGTCACATACATAATATATATGTATCCGAAAACAACACTTTGTCACATAAATAATATATATCCGAAAACGACACGTTGTCACATACATAATATATATCCGAAAACGACACGTTGTCACATACATAATATATATCCGAAAACGACACGTTGTCACATACATAATATATATCCGAAAACGACACGTTGTCACATACATAATATATATTCGAAAACGACACTTTGTCACATACATAATATATATCCGAAAACGTCACTCTGTCACATACATAATATATATCCGAAAACAACACTTTGTCACATACATAATATATATGTATCCGAAAACAACACTTTGTCACATACATAATATGTATCCGAAAACAACACTTTGTCACATACATAATATATATCCGAAAACAACACCTTGTCACATACATAATATATATGTATCCGAAAACAACACTTTGTCACATACATAATATATATCCGAAAACGACACCTTGTCACATACATAATATATATCCGAAAACGAGACCTTGTCACATACATAATATATATCCGAAAACGACACCTTGTCACATACATAATATATATGTATCCGAAAACAACACTTTGTCACATACATAATATATATGTATCCGAAAACAACACTTTGTCACATACATAATATATATCCGAAAACGACACTTTGTCACATACATAATATATATCCGAAAACGACACCTTGTCACATACATAATATATATCCGAAAACGACACCTTGTCACATACATAATATATATCCGAAAACAACACTTTGTCACATACATAATATATATGTATCCGAAAACAACACTTTGTCACATACATAATATATATCCGAAAACGACACTTTGTCACATACATATATCCGAAACGACACTTGTACATACATAATATATATCCGAAAACGACACCTTGTCACATACATAATATATATCCGAAAACGACACCTTGTCACATACATAATATATATCCGAAAACGACACCTTGTCACATACATAATATATATCCGAAAACGACACTTTGTCACATACATAATATATATCCGAAAACGTCACTTTGTCACATACATAATATATATCCGAAAACGACACTTTGTCACATACATAATATATATCCGAAAACGTCACTTTGTCACATACATAAAATATATCCGAAAACGACACTTTGTCACATACATAATATATATCCGAAAACGACACTTTGTCACATACATAATATATATCCGAAAACGACACTTTGTCACATACATAATATATATATATCCGAAAACGTCACTTTGTCACATACATAATATATATCCGAAAACGTCACTTTGTCACATACATAATATATATACGAAAACGACACTTTGTCATATACATAATATACATGTATATCCGAAAACGACGTGTAGGGAGTAGGCTGAGGTACACAGTTTATTGTCGTTGCAGCCTCGTATAGGGAGTAGGCTGAGGTACACAGTTTATTGTCGTTGCAGCCTCGTATAGGGAGTAGGCTGAGGTACACAGTTTATTGTCGTTGCAGCCTCGTATAGGGAGTAGGCTGAGGTACACAGTTTATTGTCGTTGCAGCCTCGTATAGGGAGTAGGCTGAGGTACACAGTGTATGGTCGTTTCAGCCTCGTATAGGGGGTAGGCTGAGGTACACAGTGTATGGTCGTTGCAGCCTCGTATAGGGAGTAGGCTGAGGTACACAGTTTATGGTCGTTGCAGCCTCGTATAGGGAGTAGGCTGAGGTACACAGTTTATGGTCGTTGCAGCCTCGTATAGGGAGTAGGCTGAGGTACACAGTTTATGGTCGTTGCAGCCTCGTATAGGGGGTAGGCTGAGGTACACAGTTTATGGTCGTTGCAGCCTCGTATAGGGGGTAGGCTGAGGTACACAGTTTATGGTCATTGCAGCATCGTATAGGGAGTAGGCTGAGGTACACAGTTTATGGTCGTTGCAGCCTCGTATAGGGGGTAGGCTGAGGTACACAGTTTATTGTCGTTGCAGCCTCGTATAGGGGGTAGGCTGAGGTACACAGTTTATGGTCATTGCAGCCTCGTATAGGGAGTAGGCTGTGGTACACAGTTTATGGTCGTTGCAGCCTCGTATAGGGAGTAGGCTGAGGTACACAGTTTATGGTCGTTGCAGCCTCGTATAGGGAGTAGGCTGTGGTACACAGTTTATGGTCGTTGCAGCCTCGTATAGGGAGTAGGCTGAGGTACACAGTTTATGGTCGTTGCAGCCTCGTATAGGGAGTAGGCTGAGGTACACAGTTTATGGTCGTTGCAGCCTCGTATAGGGAGTAGGCTGAGGTACACAGTTTATGGTCGTTGCAGCCTCGTATAGGGAGTAGGCTGAGGTACACAGTTTATGGTCGTTGCAGCCTCGTATAGGGAGTAGGCTGAGGTACACAGTTTATTGTCGTTGCAGCCTCGTATAGGGAGTAGGCTGAGGTACACAGTTTATTGTCGTTGCAGCCTCGTATAGGGAGTAGGCTGAGGTACACAGTTTATTGTCGTTGCAGCCTCGTATAGGGAGTAGGCTGAGGTACACAGTTTATTGTCGTTGCAGCCTCGTATAGGGAGTAGGCTGAGGTACACAGTGTATGGTCGTTTCAGCCTCGTATAGGGGGTAGGCTGAGGTACACAGTGTATGGTCGTTGCAGCCTCGTATAGGGAGTAGGCTGAGGTACACAGTTTATGGTCGTTGCAGCCTCGTATAGGGAGTAGGCTGAGGTACACAGTTTATGGTCGTTGCAGCCTCGTATAGGGAGTAGGCTGAGGTACACAGTTTATGGTCGTTGCAGCCTCGTATAGGGGGTAGGCTGAGGTACACAGTTTATGGTCGTTGCAGCCTCGTATAGGGGGTAGGCTGAGGTACACAGTTTATGGTCATTGCAGCATCGTATAGGGAGTAGGCTGAGGTACACAGTTTATGGTCGTTGCAGCCTCGTATAGGGGGTAGGCTGAGGTACACAGTTTATTGTCGTTGCAGCCTCGTATAGGGGGTAGGCTGAGGTACACAGTTTATGGTCATTGCAGCCTCGTATAGGGAGTAGGCTGTGATACACAGTTTATGGTCGTTGCAGCCTCGTATAGGGAGTAGGCTGAGGTACACAGTTTATGGTCGTTGCAGCCTCGTATAGGGAGTAGGCTGGGGTACACAGTTTATGGTCGTTGCAGCCTCGTATAGGGAGTAGGCTGAGGTACACAGTTTATGGTCGTTGCAGCCTCGTATAGGGAGTAGGCTGAGGTACACAGTTTATGGTCGTTGCATCCTCGTATAGGGAGTAGGCTGAGGTACACAGTTTATGGTCGTTGCAGCCTCGTATAGGGAGTAGGCTGAGGTACACAGTTTATGGTCGTTGCAGCCTCGTATAGGGAGTAGGCTGAGGTACACAGTTTATTGTCGTTGCAGCCTCGTATAGGGAGTAGGCTGAGGTACACAGTTTATTGTCGTTGCAGCCTCGTATAGGGAGTAAGCTGAGGTACACAGTTTATTGTCGTTGCAGCCTCGTATAGGGAGTAGGCTGAGGTACACAGTTTATTGTCGTTGCAGCCTCGTATAGGGAGTAGGCTGAGGTACACAGTGTATGGTCGTTTCAGCCTCGTATAGGGGGTAGGCTGAGGTACACAGTGTATGGTCGTTGCAGCCTCGTATAGGGAGTAGGCTGAGGTACACAGTTTATGGTCGTTGCAGCCTCGTATAGGGAGTAGGCTGAGGTACACAGTTTATGGTCGTTGCAGCCTCGTATAGGGAGTAGGCTGAGGTACACAGTTTATGGTCGTTGCAGCCTCGTATAGGGGGTAGGCTGAGGTACACAGTTTATGGTCGTTGCAGCCTCGTATAGGGGGTAGGCTGAGGTACACAGTTTATGGTCATTGCAGCATCGTATAGGGAGTAGGCTGAGGTACACAGTTTATGGTCGTTGCAGCCTCGTATAGGGGGTAGGCTGAGGTACACAGTTTATTGTCGTTGCAGCCTCGTATAGGGGGTAGGCTGAGGTACACAGTTTATGGTCATTGCAGCCTCGTATAGGGAGTAGGCTGTGGTACACAGTTTATGGTCGTTGCAGCCTCGTATAGGGAGTAGGCTGAGGTACACAGTTTATGGTCGTTGCAGCCTCGTATAGGGAGTAGGCTGTGGTACACAGTTTATGGTCGTTGCAGCCTCGTATAGGGAGTAGGCTGAGGTACACAGTTTATGGTCGTTGCAGCCTCGTATAGGGAGTAGGCTGAGGTACACAGTTTATGGTCGTTGCATCCTCGTATAGGGAGTAGGCTGAGGTACACAGTTTATGGTCGTTGCAGCCTCGTATAGGGAGTAGGCTGAGGTACACAGTTTATGGTCGTTGCAGCCTCGTATAGGGAGTAGGCTGGGGTACACAGTGTATGGTCGTTGCAGCCTCGTATAGGGAGTAGGCTGAGGTACAGTATGAACAGTCTACCACTACGACACCGCGACACATAGCAATACCATAGTTGAACAGTCTACCACCACGCCACCGCGACACATAGCAATACCATAGTTGAACAGTCTACCACCACGCCACCGCGACACATAGCAATACCATAGTTGAACAGCCTACCACCACGCCACCGCGACACATAGCAATACCATAGTTGAACAGTCTACCACTACGACACCACGACACATAGCAATACCATAGTTGAACAGCCTACCACCACGCCACCGCGACACATGTATAGCAATACCATAGTTGAACAGTCTACCACTACGACACCGCGACACATGTATAGCAATACCATAGTTGAACAGTCTACCACTACGCCACCGCGACACATAGCAATACCATAGTTGAACAGTCTACCACTACGACACCGCGACACATAGCAATACCATAGTTGAACAGTCTACCACCACGCCACCGCGACACATAGCAATACCATAGTTGAACAGTCTACCACTACGACACCGTGACACATAGCAATACCATAGTTGAACAGCCTACCACCACGCCACCGCGACACATGTATAGCAATACCATAGTTGAACAGCCTACCACCACGCCACCGCGACACATAGCAATACCATAGTTGAACAGTCTACCACTACGACACCGTGACACATAGCAATACCATAGTTGAACAGCCTACCACCACGCCACCGCGACACATGTATAGCAATACCATAGTTGAACAGCCTACCACCACGCCACCGCGACACATGTATAGCAATACCATAGTTGAACAGCCTACCACCACGCCACCGCGACACATGTATAGCAATACCATAGTTGAACAGTCTACCACTACGCCACCACGACACATGTATAGCAATACCATAGTTGAACAGCCTACCACTACGCCACCGCGACACATGTATAGCAATACCATAGTTGAACAGTCTACCACTACGCCACCACGACACATGTATAGCAATACCATAGTTGAACAGTCTACCACCACGCCACCGCGACACATGTATAGCAATACCATAGTTGAACAGTCTACCACCACGCCACCGCGACACATGTATAGCAATACCATAATTGAACAGCCTACCACTACACCACCGCGACACATAGCAATACCATAGTTGAACAGTCTACCACTACGCCACCACGACACATAGCAATACCATAGTTGAACAGCCTACCACTACGCCACCACGACACATAGCAATACCATAGTTGAACAGTCTACCACTACGCCACCACGACACATGTATAACAATACCACAGTTGAACAGCCTACCACTACACCACCGCGACACATGTATAGCAATACCATAGTTGAACAGCCTACCACCACGCCACCGCGACACATGTATAGCAATACCATAGTTGAACAGTCTACCACTACGCCACCGCGACACATAGCAATACCATAGTTGAACAGTCTACCACTACGCCACCGCGACACATAGCAATACCATAGTTGAACAGTCTACCACTACGCCACCGCGACACATAGCAATACCATAGTTGAACAGCCTACCACCACGCCACCGCGACACATGTATAGCAATACCATAGTTGAACAGCCTACCACTACGCCACCGCGACACATAGCAATACCATAGTTGAACATTCTACCACTACGCCACCACGACACATAGCAATACCATAGTTGAACAGTCTACCACTACGCCACCGCGACACATGTATAGCAATACCATAGTTGAACAGTCTACCACTACGCCACCACGACACATAGCAATACCATAGTTGAACAGTCTACCACCACGCCACCGCGACACATGTATAGCAATACCATAGTTGAACAGTCTACCACTACGCCACCGCGACACATGTATAGCAATACCATAGTTGAACAGTCTACCACCACGCCACCGCGGCAGAAAGTCTGAACACCGTTGAAAATGTTGTTCCAGTTTTTACATGATGTTTATTTTTAATATGATGATCAGTAAACATATTTTATCTCTCCACCGGATAACCGCATGTGTGAGCGAATAGTATGTGTTGTCTATCGGTGCCGAATTTAAAAGAGTGTAATACATGCAGTATATCTCATTCGGTTTTTTTCCAAAAACAACTTGAATCGATTATTGTCGTTAATAAACACTAATATTGTTCGTTTTACGACTGAGCTTTGATTAAACAAAAGACGAATGGTCCAACTTTCCCAAGCAAGGAACACCGGGGGAGCTGTAGAAGAGATTTATGACAATAAACAGACAAAATATGAAGCTATTATATGCCAGATGGACTAAGCAATTACCCGTGCACAACCGTTCATGGCTGCTCAATTTATGTCCTACTTCATGTCAATAGTTTATAACATAAAGTGTTCACATCATCCATTAAGTGCTCGAAATGTGGTTAACGCTATTCCTGACTATATCAAGTCAGTCACTGAAACTATTGTCTTATTTTGTATAAAATATGTCGATGAATAGAAATTGAGTAGAACGTGATATCGCCGTCTCTCCGGTGATACAGTAGAACGTGATATCACCAGACTTCCGGGGCTACAGTAGAACGTGATATCACCAGACGTCCGGGGCTACAGTAGAACGTGATATCACCAGACTTCCGGGGCTACAGTATAACGTGATATCGCCGTCTCTCCGGGACTACAGTAGAACGTGATGTCACCAGATTTCAAGGGCTACAGTAGAACGTGATAGCGCCGTCTCTCCGGGACTACAGTAGAACATGATATCACCAGACTTCCGGGACTACAGTAGAACGTGATATCACCACCCGTCCGGGACTACAGTAGAACGTGATATCACCACCCGTCCGGGACTACAGTAGAACGTGATATCGCCATCTCTCCGGGACTACAGTAGAACGTGATATCGCCGTCTCTCCGGGACTACAGTAGAACGTGATATCACCGTCTCTCCGGGACTACAGTAGAACGTGATATCACCAGACTTCCGGGACTACAGTAGAACGTGATATCACCAGACTTCCGGGACTACAGTAGAACGTGATATCGCCGTCTCTCCGGGACTACAGTAGAATGTGATATCACCAGACTTCCGGGGCTACAGTAGAACGTGATATCACCATCCGCCCGGGACTACAGTAGAACGTGATATCACCAGACTTCCGGGACTACAGTAGAACGTGATATCACCAGATTTCCGGGACTACAGTAGAACGTGATATCACCAGACTTCCGTGACTACAGTAGAACGTGATATCACCAGACTTCCGGGGCTACAGTAGAACGTGATATCACCACCCGCCCGGGACTACAGTAGAACGTGATATCACCAGACTTCCGGGACTACAGTAGGATGTGATATCACCAGACTACCGGGACTACAGTAGAACGTGATATCACCAGACTTCCGGAACTACAGTAGAACGTGATATCGCCGTCTCTCCGGGACTACAGTAGAACGTGATATCGCCGTCTCTCCGGGACTACAGTAGAACGTGATATCACCAGACCTCCAGGGCTACAGTAAAACGTGATATCACCAGACTTCCGGGGCTACAGTAGCACGTAATATCACCACCCTTCCGGGACTACAGTAGAACGTGATATCACCACCCGTCCGGGACTACAGTAGAACGTGATATCGCCGTCTCTCCGGGACTACAGTAGAACGTGATATCGCCGTCTCTCCGGGACTACAGTAGAACGTGATATCACCGTCTCTCCGGGACTACAGTATAACGTGATATCACCAGACTTCCGGGACTACAGTAGAACGTGATATCGCCGTCTCTCCGGGACTACAGTAGAATGTGATATCACCAGACTTCCGGGGCTACAGTAGAACGTGATATCACCACCCGCCCGGGACTACAGTAGAACGTGATATCACCAGACTGCCGGGACTACAGTAGAACGTGATATCACCAGACTTCCGGAACTACAGTAGAACGTGATATCACCAGACTTCCGGGACTACAGTAGAACGTGATATCACCAGACTTCCGTGACTACAGTAGAACGTGATATCACCAGACTTCCGGGGCTACAGTAGAACGTGATATCACCACCCGCCCGGGACTACAGTAGAACGTGATATCACCAGACTTCCGGGACTACAGTAGGATGTGATATCACCAGACTACCGGGACTACAGTAGAACGTGATATCACCAGACTTCCGGAACTACAGTAGAACGTGATATCGCCGTCTCTCCGGGACTACAGTAGAACGTGATATCACCAGACCTCCAGTAAAACGTGATATCACCAGACCTCCGGGGCTACAGTAGAACGTGATATCACCACCCTTCCGGGACTACAGTAGAACGTAATATCACCACCCTTCCGGGACTACAGTAGAACGTGATATCACCACCCCTCCGGGACTACAGTAGAACGTGATATCACCACCCTTCCGGGACTACAATAGAACGTGATATCACCACCCTTCCGGGACTACAGTAGAACGTAATATCACCACCCTTCCGGGACTACAGTAGAACGTGATATCACCACCCTTCCGGCACTACAGTAGAACGTGGTATCACCATCTCTCCGGGGACATTTTCCTGGAAGGGGTGGGGATTCTTGGAATATGTGTTGTTGCATTTAAATTTTTCCAAGGCATTGCTGTGTACAAATGGACGTTCTTCCAAGGCATTGCTGTGTACAAATGGACGTTCTTCCAAGGCATTGCTATGTACAAATGGACGTTCTTCCAAGGCATTGCTATGTACAAATGGACGTTCTTCCAAGGCATTGCTATGTACAAATGGACGTTCTTCCAAGGCATTGCTATGTACAAATGGACGTTCTTCCAAGGCATTGCTATGTACAAATGGACGTTCTTCCAAGGCATTGCTGTGTACAAATGGACGTTCTTCCAAGGCATTGCTGTGTACAAATGGACGTTCTTCCAAGGCATTGCTGTGTACAAATGGACGTTCTTCCAAGGCATTGCTATGTACAAATGGACGTTCTTCCAAGGCATTGCTATGTACAAATGGACGTTCTTCCAAGGCATTGCTATGTACAAATGGACGTTCTTCCAAGGCATTGCTGTGTACAAATGGACGTTCTTCCAAGGCATTGCTATGTACAAATGGACGTTCTTCCAAGGCATTGCTATGTACAAATGGACGTTCTTCCAAGGCATTGCTGTGTACAAATGGACGTTCTTCCAAGGCATTGCTATGTACAAATGGACGTTCTTCCAAGGCATTGCTGTGTACAAATGGACGTTCTTCCAAGGCATTGCTGTGTACAAATGGACGTTCTTCCAAGGCATTGCTATGTACAAATGGACGTTCTTCCAAGGCATTGCTGTGTACAAATGGACGTTCTTCCAAGGCATTGCTATGTACAAATGGACGTTCTTCCAAGGCATTGCTGTGTACAAATGGACGTTCTTCCAAGGCATTGCTATGTACAAATGGACGTTAAACAAATGCGGCCATTAATTCCATTTAATCAACTCATCGTACACACAGCTATGGTTAATAACGATACATTGTACTTGTAAAACTGCGCAATGAAGTGCCAACAAAGTACATGAAACATTCAAGAAACTGACAAGCCATAAAAAGCTGGCCTACTGTATTGTTTTGCCTAGCAGGTGTAATTCAATTACGGAGAAGCATAAAACATATCAATAAATAATAAGACAAATAAGTAAACAATTAGTTACTTCCTGTCTTTGAGGAGAAATCAATGACATGATGTATCTTCCAGCTTCTGGGTTCTGTGTATTTCTCCGAATGTTTCAGTTTTGTATTTCCGTGCAGTATATTAATCCATATTTGGTGTCATACTGTCGCTTAATTATCGCATTAGTTCCAAAAACCAAAACATGATATTTTATCCTTTGCACAAAATGGTTTTTCTTCCATATTTCTTCATTTTGCAATACTTTTATAGTAAACATTATGAAGTCAATTAAATTAAAACAGCTTGAATTGTGTATGTATATATATTATATATAATATTATATATGCTGGCCGTTAGCCTAGAATCCATAAAGGATTCGCTAATAATAGAGTACAGAACAATGAGCGTTATTGTCAATGTTGCAATGTTCGGGATATTGAAGATGAGTACCATTTTGTTTTAATGTGTCCGTGTTACTCAGATTTCAGGAAAGAACTCATTACAACTACATGAGACGAAACGTCTAAATCTTGTATTTTAATGAACGGTGATAATAGAAGGTGTTATTAAACTTGGTTCGTTTTCTTAAGAATGCTTTAGACCATAGGAACTCCATACTGGGTGCTTTGTCTTGTTAGTTACACCAAAACACCAACTAGAATGTTCATCCTCTATCTTAAATTAGAATACAATAGCAATACGATACTTTATTGGTCACTTGTTTATTTGTATATAATTGGATGTATATTATGACTATGTACTTATATTACATACGACATGAATAAACTTATGTTCGGTTCCGTTCTATATACACGAGGGCCCATCAATAATTCCGTGAACTAATTACATGTATATGTTACGAGTATTACGTAAACTAACCTACTGTAGACCACTACTCCTTTTCAAAGTAACGTCCCTTGTATATTTTTCATTTATTCCACGGCTCGATCCATGACAGAAACACGTGCCACACATTTCTGTTTTCGGCTCAGCTCAACTCCTCTCGAGACTCGTATTCCTTACCACGCAGCATATTTTGAGATTTGGAACTAGCCAGAAGTCGCAAATTGCAAACTATGGGCTGTATGGTGGGTGCTGTAGCAGTTCTTGCTGTACCAATTCCTTCGAGGCTGTTATGGCGCTTTCTTTTAATAGCAGACAATAACTCATATTAATTACTGTGCACAATAGTTTCCAGTAACTGTAGTTTTCGGAGAAACAAAGTGATTAAAAATTATACCTTGTATATCGCTAAATATAATGGCCATTACTTTACCGGCAGATTTGGAAATATGCGTTTGTCGTGAAGGCGAAGAAGGATGCTTCCAAATTCAGCTCTGTTGTTTACATTCCGGCTCATAAAAGTGAATCCCTGTGTCATCACATGTAACCTCACTAACCACTCGATTGAGAAAGGCATTACCGTCGTCGTTGGCAGTATTCCCGGCACCTCTTAACCCGTATCCCCATTTGATCAGGAGGCAGCAAGCCCGGTACCCATATTTCCGAAACACATTCGAAGCTTATTAGACATAATGTTCTGAGCTGTATCATGCGAAATTCTAAATTGTCCAGCAACATTTTCAACAGTTACTCTTCTATCTTCAAGAATGTATTCCTGAATTTCAGCCACGTTCGTTTAATTTGTAGCAGTCACTGGTCTGCCAGTATGCTTATCATCTTCGGTTGTTTCACTACCGTCCTTAAAGCGATTCACTTTGTAGCACCATTCGATAAACAAGCGTCCCCGTAAACTGTATGTAAATCCTCCCGAATGTCGGAGAAAGCTCTTGGTGTGACCTTAGAATATTGATATGATGTCATTAATTGTGACGTCATCAAGGTCAGCGCATGCTGCATTAATTGGAGAATAATTAATATTTGAACATACAAAATTTCATTATGCTTTGTGAAAGAGTTATGAAATAGTGAAATTAGGTCACGAAATTATTGATGGGCCTTCGTATATACACACTTATTTTGGTATCGTTTATTCCTCCATTTCGGAAGATTTACATACAATCATCAAGAGAAAACACACACACAAAGATCATATAAACATATACACATATAAACATATAAACATATGTTTTACATATAAACATATAAACAAATGTTTTACATATAAACATATGTTTTACATATAAACATATAAACATATGTTTTACATATAAACATATGTTTTACATATAAACATGTTTTACATATAAACATATAAACATATGTTTTACATATAAACATATAAGCATATAAACACAACTATAAATCAGGTACGAAGTAGAGTATATTGTAAGCTTGTTTTCGTATAACATAATTATTGTTAGTAAGCTTATGGATAAGCTTGTCAGAGAGTGGAACACACCAATGTGTCTACTTGCGGGTACAGGACGGAATATACTACATTCAAGTATTTCAGAGAGTGGAACACATCAATGTGTCTACTGCGGGTACAGGACGGAATACACTACATTCAAGTATTTCAGAGAGTGGAACACATCAATGTGTCTACTTGATGGTACAGGACGGAATACACTACATTCAAGTATTTCAGAGAGTGGAACACATCAATGTGTCTACTTGATGGTACAGGACGGAATATACTACATTCAAGTATTTCAGAGAGTGGAACACATCAATGTGTCTACTGCGGGTACAGGACGGAATACACTACATTCAAGTATTTCAGAGAGTGGAACACATCAATGTGTCTACTGCGGGTACAGGACGGAATACACTACATTCAAGTATTTCAGAGAGTGGAACACATCAATGTGTCTACTGCGGGTACAGGACGGAATACACTACATTCAAGTATTTCAGAGAGTGGAACACATCAATGTGTCTACTGCGGGTACAGGACGGAATACACTACATTCAAGTATTTCAGAGAGTGGAACACATCAATGTGTCTACTGCGGGTACAGGACGGAATACACTACATTCAAGTATTTCAGAGAGTGGAACACATCAATGTGTCTACTGCGGGTACAGGACGGAATACACTACATTCAAGTATTTCAGAGAGTGGAACACATCAATGTGTCTACTGCGGGTACAGGACGGAATACACTACATTCAAGTATTTCAGAGAGTGGAACACATCAATGTGTCTACTGCGGGTACAGGACGGAATATACTACATTCAAGTATGAGTTTGTGGTGGAGCAATATTGTAAGCTTATTCTGCCCTCTAGATACATGGCTGCTTCTAGATACATGGCTACTTCTAGATACATGGCTACTTCTAGATACATGGCTATACATGGCTACTTCTAGATACATGGCTGCTTCTAGATACATGGCTACTTCTAGATACATGGCTGCCCTCTAGACACATGGCTGCTTCTAGATACATGGCTACTTCTAGATACATTCTGCCCTCTAGATACATGGCTACTTCTAGATACATGGCTACTTCTAGATACATGGCTACTTCTAGATACATGGCTGCCCTCTAGACACATGGCTGCTTCTAGATACATGGCTACTTCTAGATACATTCTGCCCTCTAGATACATGGCTACTTCTAGATACATGGCTACTTCTAGATACATGGCTACTTCTAGATACATGGCTGCCCTCTAGACACATGGCTGCTTCTAGATACATGGCTACTTCTAGATACATTCTGCCCTCTAGATACATGGCTACTTCTAGATACATGGCTGCCCTCTAGATACATGGCTGCTTCTAGATACATGGCTACTTCTAGATACATGGCTACTTCTAGATACATGGCTACTTCTAGATACATGGCTACTTCTAGATACATGGCTACTTCTAGATACATGGCTGCCTCTAGATACATGGCTGCTTCTAGATACATGGCTACTTCTAGATACATGGCTACTTCTAGATACATGGCTACTTCTAGATACATGGCTACTTCTAGATACATGGCTGCTTCTAGATACATGGCTACTTCTAGATACATGGCTGCTTCTAGATACATGGCTACTTCTAGATACATGGCTACTTCTAGATACATGGCTACTTCTAGATACATGGCTACTTCTAGATACATGGCTACTTCTAGATACATGGCTACTTCTAGATACATGGCTACTTCTAGATACATGGCTACTTCTAGATACATGGCTGCCCTCTAGATACATGGCTACTTCTAGATACATGGCTGCTTCTAGATACATGGCTACTTCTAGATACATTCTGCCCTCTAGATACATGGCTACTTCTAGATACATGGCTACTTCTAGATACATGGCTACTTCTAGATACATGGCTACTTCTAGATACATGGCTACTTCTAGATACATGGCTACTTCTAGATACATGGCTGCCCTCTAGACACATGGCTGCTTCTAGATACATGGCTACTTCTAGATACATGGCTGCTTCTAGATACATGGCTACTTCTAGATACATGGCTACTTCTAGATACATGGCTACTTCTAGATACATGGCTACCTCTAGATACATGGCTACTTCTAGATACATGGCTGCCCTCTAGACACATGGCTGCTTCTAGACACATGGCTGCTTCTAGACACATGACCGCCCTTTAGACAGATGGCTGTCCTCTAGACACATGGCTGCTTTTAGTGAGTTGTCCCGTGTAGAATAGTGAATGGTAGATGCGATCGTAAATGCCCATTATGTGATAACACCGAGTCTGAGAGTCACGTTTCTGTGATAACACCGAGTCTGAGAGTCACGTTTCTGTGATAACACCGAGTCTGAGAGTCACGTTTCTGTGATAACACCGAGTCTGAGAGTCACGTTTCTGTGATAACACCGAGTCTGAGAGTCACGTTTCTGTGATAACACCGAGTCTGAGAGTCACGTTTCTGTGATAACACCGAGCCTGAGAGTCACGTTTCTGTGATAACACCTAGTCTGAGAGTCACGTTTCAGAGCCACATTCCCTTACATTGTAGCTTATATGATGCTATAGCGTTGCTTCTAACACAGAACTTATTGTCAGTGAATCAAAGAATCTGATGTAGAAAAAAGTACAGACCGCATGGAGAGGAGGATTTTGCCCAGGGTTTTAAGTAAAGCAACATATGACCCCATAATCCCGTAGGCAAACTCATGCACGTCCTTATGTCAACGCATGTACCCGGCCCTGTGGTCGACACATAGAGCAACATGCAAGCGTGCACTGGTCGTTTTTTTATACGCATTTAATTTAGCTCGAATTCTTACAACTTATATTAATCACTCTCGAGACCTCATTCCTGATGGAATCCATCGCCACGAGGGAGAGAGAAGAGGAAATGTGGTATTTAAATGCCTTGCCCAAGGGCACAATCGTAACGGCTTCAGCTGGGCTCGAACTCCTGGCATTTCGCGCCTGAAGCGAAGCGCTATAACAAGTCCACATGTATGATCGTTATTATATATAAGTCGCGTCATTGTGCAGTGTGGTCGAAATTCAGCAGAAAACCACTACGAAACGGAGCAGCCTTTTTCAACTTTCAAAATTTCAAAGTCACATATAAACGTGTATTACTTGAAAATACCAGTAAATAAATGAAACGATGGAATTATATATTCACATTCCTAGCAATACTAATATAATTGTTGCTGTATTTTGCAAAACAGATTGTCATAAATGCAGAACTGGCTGTGTCTGTGAAATATCGGCGAAAATGACAAAACTCTTTTACGAAAATATTACAGTCATAAGGGGACTGTTTCCTGCGATTATCCGCGATTAAAACACGTCATTTGATACGTTAATTGATGGTTCCATTTGACAAACGGTCCTGTAGTGTCTTTTGATTTTTTTTCTAAGCAGCAATATCGGCTCACCGGCGTTAACCGCACTGTAAACGGATCACAACCCTAGTTCGCTTTTCAGTCGGCTAGGCAACCATAACGGTAAATCGGTAAATGAAATTTGAAGCGGTATCAATGGATTGGTTATAATTATTCCGATATAACCTAACCATCTGGTCACAAATTATATTTCAACTTCAACTTGGCCTCTGGTTAGTTCAATAACCAAACCTATTGTACACCTTCTGCTTGGTTTATTTAATCTCAGACGATTGTTACTGTTGTCATGAATGACTAACGTAGCGACGCAACGTAACGATGACCGGTCGTCGGGACATGTCGGCAGTCACGTGACGTTGACACAACAAGCTAATTATTGTGAAGGGTCTGTCATATCTTATCCTATTACTAAATGAAACATTTTCCCTTCGGTAGTGTTCTTGTCGTTTTCGTTTGTCACCGTATTATACTTGCTGACTACATTCTTTGTTGACATGAGACGATTGTTACGATGGTATCGCGTGTAAACAAGGGACTTTCAACAGGATTAGGTAACCGACAGGCGGAGACATACTCGAAATATGTCGTAATCACAGTAACAGCATTTGTGATTGGGTGTCTATTTTAAGAACCAATCACATCCATTGATACAAACGACTGTTCGGCTCGTGAATTAACTCACAGTCCACGTGCAAAACCGGTGATCTAACTCATTCAATTCGAGTAACAAGCATGCACAGTTTACTATAGAAGTCAGCTGGAGTGGACACTTCACTGACCGCCCTCACCATAGTTTACTATAGAAGTCAGCTGGAGTGGACACTTCACTGACCGCCCTCACCATAGTTTACTATAGAAGTCAGCTGGTGTGGACACTTCACTGACCGCCCTCACCATAGTTTACTATAGAAGTTAGCTGGTGTGGACACTTCACTGACCGCCCTCACCATAGTTTACTATAGAAGTCAGCTGGAGTGGACACTTCACTCACCGCCCTCACCATAGTTTACTATAGAAGTCAGCTGGTGTGGACACTTCACTGACCGCCCTCACCATAGTTTACTATAGAAGTCAGCTGGAGTGGACACTTCACTCACCGCCCTCACCATAGTTTACTATAGAAGTCAGCTGAAGTGGATACTTTACTGACCGCCCTCACCATAGTTTACTATAGAAGTCAGCTGGAGTGGACACTTCACTGACCGCCCTCACCATAGTTTACTATAGAAGTCAGCTGGAGTGGACACTTCACTGACCGCCCTCACAATAGTTTACTATAGAAGTCAGCTGGAGTGGACACTTCACTGACCGCCCTCACCATAGTTTATTATTGTTCCTAACGGGTGTGTTTAATTATTGTTCCTAATTATTGTTCCTAACGGGAGGGGTTAATTATTGTTCCTAATTATTGTTATAATTATTGTTCCTACGGACGGGGTTAATTATTGTTCCTACGGATGGGGTTAATTATTGTTCCTACGGACGGGGTTAGTTATTGTTCCTACGTCAATTATTGTTCCTACGGACGGGGTTAATTATTGTTCCTACGGACGGGTTTAGTTATTGTTCCTACGTCAATTATTGTTCCTACGGGCGGGGTTAATTATTGTTCCTACGGACGGGGTTAGTTATTGTTCCTACGGACGGGGTTAATTATTGTTCCTACGGACGGGGTTACTTATTGTTCCTAACGAACGGGGTTAATTATTGTTCCTACGGACGGGGTTAGTTATTGTTCCTACGTCAATTATTGTTCCTACGGACGGGGTTAATTATTGTTCCTACGGACGGGGTTAATTATTGTCACGGTGTTACTGCTTCTGCGAGATGTGCCTCAACCTCGATGTGCACGTCATGTGGAGGCCGGCCGACGGACACAGAATTTTGATTATCTAATACTTTTATAATTTCGAGCGACGCTGTTGGAAATCTAACAATGGTCACGAAAACACAACACGTGTGAACTGGTATTGTGGGAGTGTTGATCAAGGTATACATATCAATGTTATATTGTAGAGCACCGCCAACACCTGTGCTTCAGTTAATGGATATGTATTACATAATTATGTAAGATATCCCATTGATTGCAGTAGACGGGGACGCCCGGTCAGCTCTCCATGCACCCTCTCCGTATCCATCGCCATTCACATCTTCTGACTCATTGGGGTCTATATAATAGACAGAAGTGAACGGATGTGTGAGGTTTGCCAGACAAGAAACATAGAAGACGAGTATCATGTGATATGCGTGTGTACAACATATAGAGCGTTGAGGAAGCGATATATTGATAAATATTATTATGAAAGACCATGTATGTTAAAATTGTTGCAGTTGCTTTCTTCTAATAATGAAAAGATCCTAAATGATTTAGCGTGTTTCATAAACTGTGCCTTGAAAATTAAACGAAATTCGTTAGATTAAAGTTGTGCGAGTTATGTAAATATGCAAGGTTTAACCATACTTGTTTCAAGCTTATAATAACCTATACCTTCTGAAATTAGCATTGATGCGTTATATATGATATTGAATTGTCTTTTATGCTATACATGTTAACATTGATTCATTTGTATATGTTTTATGGATGAGGAACATATTGCTCAAATCTAAATAAACTTAATGTTCTAATGTTCCAATGTTCTATAATATATTTAGTAGGGATGGCAACGAATAGCGATTTTGGTATTCGAATATTCGGTATTTTGCAAATATATATTTTTTTCTACCGACTATTCGAATACTGTAATAGTATTCGGATATTCGGTCGTATGAGCGAATATTCGAATATTTGGGTATTCGTTGCCATCTGTAATATTTAGCCAATGTCCCCAAAGTAAAGTGTTTTAATTTCTATAGTACAATCGGTGTGTTTTATCAATTTTAAAACAAGGCTTTTATTGTAAAGTTTGTTGATATTTGAACACAGTGAATTGCGGCGGGTCATTCATTTAAAAACGAAAATCGCCGCGTACAATGCAAGGTGAACCCCCTACAGTTGCTGTTGAAATCACCTACTTTTGTGAGGCACTGCCAGCTTTAGGAGATCAGTGGGAGATGATGCATCCCGTCATTTAATGCATATGCCCTGAAAACCATTTTCTAATTAGGCTAATCTCAATCTGATTGGAATTGGTATTTGATCTTTTAAAACATTTTTTAGTTTGCGCAGTAGTGTTTATTTTGCTTTCATTATTTTTCATTCCATTACATCTTAATAAGATTTTAAATTTCAATTAGCGACTGCTTTTCAACTTTATCTCACACATGTAGTTATCACATGTACATGTATATACTATAGTAGTGCAATATGTTACAGATGATTGATGTATAGATACATAGTCTCTTGTAACTCTGAATTGAGTGGCAATGTACTTTTTAATATGTAAACTATATTTTGTGTTTGTTATATGCTGTACATTGATGAGACTGAAATAAAGAATACAATATATATGCCCTGAACCGAGCGGTACATGTCGTTGACTGTAGACCACTTGCTGAGTTGCTGTAGGTTCTAATTACACTGGTGGTGTCTAATTGTTTCAAGTGAGGAAGCTATCCAGCTGGCTTGTGAAATGTCGGTCGGTGGTTCTACCCATGTGTCCGTCCGTACCCGACATACTGCGGCACCCGGGGTCTGCTTCCACAAATAATAACTGGATAATTGACAGATGATCTAGGCTGTTGGCGCGACTTTAAGCATCCCACCAGAAAGTATTCCCCATTGATTTACCAAGTTAGACAGACCAGAAAGTATTCCCCATTGATTTACCAAGTTAGACATACCAGAAAGTATTCCCCATTGATTTACCAAGTTAGACATACCAGAAAGTATTCCCCATTGATTTACCAGAAAGTATTCCCCATTGATTTACCAGAAAGTATTCTCCATTGATTTACCAAGTTAGACAGACCAGAAAGTATTCCCCATTGATTTACCAAGTTAGACATACCAGAAAGTATTCCCCATTGATTTACCAAGTTAGACATACCAGAAAGTATTCCCCATTGATTTACCAAGTTAGACATACCAGAAAGTATTCCCCATTGATTTACCAGAAAGTATTCCCCATTGATTTACCAGAAAGTATTCCCCATTGATTTACCAAGTTAGACATACCAGAAAGTATTCCCCATTGATTTACCAAGTTGACTTACCAGAAAGTATTCCCCATTGATTTACCAGTTAGACATACCAGAAAGTATTCCCCATTGATTTACCAAGTATATAGATGTACCAGAAAGTATTCCCCATTGATTTACCATGTTAGACATACCAGAAAGTATTCCCCATTGATTTACCAAGTTAGATATACCAGAAAGTATTCCCCATTGATTTACCAAGTTAGACATACCAGAAAGTATTCCCCATTGATTTACCAGAAAGTATTCCCCATTGATTTACCAGAAAGTATTCCCCATTGATTTACCAAGTTAGACATACCAGAAAGTATTCCCCATTGATTTACCATGTTAGATTTACCAGAAAGTATTCCCCATTGATTTACCAAGTTAGACGGACCAGAAAGTATTCCCCATTGATTTACCATGTTAGACATACCAGAAAGTATTCCCCATTGATTTACCAAGTTAGACATACCAGAAAGTATTCCCCATTGATTTACCAAGTTAGACATACCAGAAAGTATTCCCCATTGATTTACCAGAAAGTATTCCCCATTGATTTACCAAGTTAGACATACCAGAAAGTATTCCCCATTGATTTACCAAGTTAGACATACCAGCAAGTATTCCCCATTGATTTACCAGAAAGTATTCCCCATTGATTTACCAAGTTTGATTTACCAGAAAGTATTCCCTATTGATTTACCGAATTAGACATACCAGAAAGTATTCCACATTGATTTACCAAGTTAGACATACCAGAAAGTATTCCCCATTGATTTACCAGAAAGTATTCCCCATTGATTTACCAGAAAGTATTCCCTATTGATTTACCGAGTTAGACATACCAGAAAGTATTCCACATTGATTTACCAAGTTAGACATACCAGAAAGTATTCCCCATTGATTTACCAGAAAGTATTCCCCATTGATTTACCAAGTTAGACATACCAGAAAGTATTCCCCATTGATTTACCAAGTTAGACCAGCAAGTATTCCCCATTGATTTACCAGAAAGTATTCCCTATTGATTTACCAAGTTAGACAGACACGAAAGTATTCCCCATTGATTTACCAAGTTAGACATACCAGAAAGTATTCCACATTGATTTACCAAGTTAGACATACCAGAAAGTATTCCCCATTGATTTACCAGAAAGTATTCCCCATTGATTTACCAGAAAGTATTCCCTATTGATTTACCGAGTTAGACATACCAGAAAGTATTCCCCATTGATTTACCAGAAAGTATTCCCTATTGATTTACCGAGTTAGACATACCAGAAAGTATTCCCCATTGATTTACCAAGTTAGACAGACCAGAAAGTATTCCCCATTGATTTACCAAGTTAGACATACCAGAAAGTATTCCACATTGATTTACCAAGTTAGACATACCAGAAAGTATTCCCCATTGATTTACCAGAAAGTATTCCCCATTGATTTACCAGAAAGTATTCCCTATTGATTTACCGAGTTAGACATACCAGAAAGTATTCCCCATTGATTTACCAGAAAGTATTCCCTATTGATTTACCGAGTTAGACATACCAGAAAGTATTCCCCATTGAGTTACCAAGTTAGACATACCAGAAAGTATTCCCCATTGATTTACCAAGTTAGACATACCAGAAAGTATTCCCCATTGATTTACCAGAAAGTATTCCCCATTGATTTACCGAGTTAGACATACCAGAAAGTATTCCCCATTGATTTACCAAGTTAGACATACATGTACCAGAAAGTATTCCACACTGATTTACCAAGTTAGACAGACCAGAAAGTATTCCCCATTGATTTACCAAGTTAGACAGACCAGAAAGTATTCCCCATTGATTTACCAAGTTAGACATACCAGAAAGTATTCCCCATTGATTTACCAAGTTAGACATACCAGAAAGTATTCCCCATTGATTTACCAGAAAGTATTCCCCATTGATTTACCAGAAAGTATTCCCCATTGATTTACCAGAAAGTATTCCCTATTGATTTACCGAATTAGACATACCAGAAAGTATTCCACATTGATTTACCAAGTTAGACATACCAGAAAGTATTCCCCATTGATTTAGCAGAAAGTATTCCCCATTGATTTACCAGAAAGTATTCCCTATTGATTTACCGAGTTAGACATACCAGAAAGTATTCCACATTGATTTACCAAGTTAGACATATCAGAAAGTATTCCCCATTGATTTACCAGAAAGTATTCCCCATTGATTTACCAAGTTAGACATACCAGAAAGTATTCCCCATTGATTTACCAAGTTAGACCAGCAAGTATTCCCCATTGATTTACCAGAAAGTATTCCCTATTGATTTACCAAGTTAGACAGACCAGAAAGTATTCCCCATTGATTTACCAAGTTAGACATACCAGAAAGTATTCCACATTGATTTACCAAGTTAGACATACCAGAAAGTATTCCCCATTGATTTACCAGAAGTATTCCCCATTGATTTACCAGAAAGTATTCCCTATTGATTTACCGAGTTAGACATACCAGAAAGTATTCCCCATTGATTTACCAGAAAGTATTCCCCATTGATTTGGTACCAAGTTAGACATACCAGAAAGTATTCCACATTGATTTACCAAGTTAGACATACCAGACAGTATTCCCCATTGATTTACCAGAAAGTATTCCCCATTGATTTACCAGAAAGTATTCCCCATTGATTTACCAGAAAGTATTCCCTATTGATTTACCGAGTTAGACATACCAGAAAGTATTCCCCATTGATTTACCAGAAAGTATTCCCTATTGATTTACCAAGTTAGACATACCAGAAAGTATTCCCCATTGATTTACCAAGTTAGACATACCAGAAAGTATTCCCCATTGATTTACCAAGTTAGACAGACCAGAAAGTATTCCCCATTGATTTACCAAGTTAGACATACCAGAAAGTATTCCCCATTGATTTACCAAGTTAGACATACCAGAAAGTATTCCCCATTGATTTACCAGAAAGTATTCCCCATTGATTTACCAGAAAGTATTCCCCATTGATTTACCAGAAAGTATTCCCTATTGATTTACCGAATTAGACATACCAGAAAGTATTCCACATTGATTTACCAAGTTAGACATACCAGAAAGTATTCCCCATTGATTTACCAGAAAGTATTCCCCATTGATTTACCAGAAAGTATTCCCCATTGATTTACCAAGTTAGACATACCAGAAAGTATTCCCCATTGATTTACCAAGTTAGACCAGCAAGTATTCCCCATTGATTTACCAGAAAGTATTCCCCATTGATTTACCAAGTTAGACAGACCAGAAAGTATTCCCCATTGATTTACCAAGTTAGACATACCAGAAAGTATTCCACATTGATTTACCAAGTTAGACATACCAGAAAGTATTCCCCATTGATTTACCAGAAGTATTCCCCATTGATTTACCAGAAAGTATTCCCTATTGATTTACCGAGTTAGACATACCAGAAAGTATTCCCCATTGATTTACCAGAAAGTATTCCCCATTGATTTACCAAGTTAGACATACCAGACAGTATTCCCCATTGATTTACCAGAAAGTATTCCCCATTGATTTACCAGAAAGTATTCCCCATTGATTTACCAGAAAGTATTCCCCATTGATTTACCAGAAAGTATTCCCTATTGATTTACCGAGTTAGACATACCAGAAAGTATTCCCCATTGATTTACCAGAAAGTATTCCCCATTGATTTACCGAGTTAGACATACCAGAAAGTATTCCCCATTGATTTACAAGAAAGTATTCCCCATTGATTTACCAAGTTAGACATACCAGAAAGTATTCCACATTGATTTACCAAGTTAGACATACCAGAAAGTATTCCCCATTGATTTACCAGAAAGTATTCCCCATTGATTTACCAGAAAGTATTCCCCATTGATTTACCAGAAAGTATTCCCTATTGATTTACCGAATTAGACATACCAGAAAGTATTCCACATTGATTTACCAAGTTAGACATACCAGAAAGTATTCCCCATTGATTTAGCAGAAAGTATTCCCCATTGATTTACCAGAAAGTATTCCCTATTGATTTACCGAGTTAGACATACCAGAAAGTATTCCACATTGATTTACCAAGTTAGACATATCAGAAAGTATTCCCCATTGATTTACCAGAAAGTATTCCCCATTGATTTACCAAGTTAGACATACCAGAAAGTATTCCCCATTGATTTACCAAGTTAGACCAGCAAGTATTCCCCATTGATTTACCAGAAAGTATTCCCTATTGATTTACCAAGTTAGACAGACCAGAAAGTATTCCCCATTGATTTACCAAGTTAGACATACCAGAAAGTATTCCACATTGATTTACCAAGTTAGACATACCAGAAAGTATTCCCCATTGATTTACCAGAAAGTATTCCCCATTGATTTACCAGAAAGTATTCCCTATTGATTTACCGAGTTAGACATACCAGAAAGTATTCCCCATTGATTTACCAGAAAGTATTCCCTATTGATTTACCGAGTTAGACATACCAGAAAGTATTCCCCATTGATTTACCAGAAAGTATTCCCTATTGATTTACCGAGTTAGACATACCAGAAAGTATTCCCCATTGATTTACCAAGTTAGACAGACCAGAAAGTATTCCCCATTGATTTACCAAGTTAGACATACCAGAAAGTATTCCACATTGATTTACCAAGTTAGACATACCAGAAAGTATTCCCCATTGATTTACCAGAAAGTATTCCCCATTGATTTACCAGAAAGTATTCCCTATTGATTTACCGAGTTAGACATACCAGAAAGTATTCCCCATTGATTTACCAGAAAGTATTCCCTATTGATTTACCGAGTTAGACATACCAGAAAGTATTCCCCATTGATTTACCAAGTTAGACATACCAGAAAGTATTCCCCATTGATTTACCAAGTTAGACATACCAGAAAGTATTCCCCATTGATTTACCAAGTTAGACATACCAGAAAGTATTCCCCATTGATTTACCAGAAAGTATTCCCCATTGATTTACCAGAAAGTATTCCCCATTGATTTACCAGAAAGTATTCCCTATTGATTTACCGAATTAGACATACCAGAAAGTATTCCACATTGATTTACCAAGTTAGACATACCAGAAAGTATTCCCCATTGATTTACCAGAAAGTATTCCCCATTGATTTACCAGAAAGTATTCCCTATTGATTTACCGAGTTAGACATACCAGAAAGTATTCCACATTGATTTACCAAGTTAGACATATCAGAAAGTATTCCCCATTGATTTACCAGAAAGTATTCCCCATTGATTTACCAAGTTAGACATACCAGAAAGTATTCCCCATTGATTTACCAAGTTAGACCAGCAAGTATTCCCCATTGATTTACCAGAAAGTATTCCCTATTGATTTACCAAGTTAGACAGACCAGAAAGTATTCCCCATTGATTTACCAAGTTAGACATACCAGAAAGTATTCCACATTGATTTACCAAGTTAGACATACCAGAAAGTATTCCCCATTGATTTACCAGAAGTATTCCCCATTGATTTACCAGAAAGTATTCCCTATTGATTTACCGAGTTAGACATACCAGAAAGTATTCCCCATTGATTTACCAGAAAGTATTCCCCATTGATTTACCAAGTTAGACATACCAGAAAGTATTCCACATTGATTTACCAAGTTAGACATACCAGACAGTATTCCCCATTGATTTACCAGAAAGTATTCCCCATTGATTTACCAGAAAGTATTCCCCATTGATTTACCAGAAAGTATTCCCCATTGATTTACCAGAAAGTATTCCCTATTGATTTACCGAGTTAGACATACCAGAAAGTATTCCCCATTGATTTACCAGAAAGTATTCCCTATTGATTTACCGAGTTAGACATACCAGAAAGTATTCCCCATTGATTTACCAAGTTAGACATACCAGAAAGTATTCCCCATTGATTTACCAAGTTAGACATACCAGAAAGTATTCCCCATTGATTTACAAGAAAGTATTCCCCATTGATTTACCGAGTTAGACATACCAGAAAGTATTCCCCATTGATTTACCAAGTTAGACATACATGTACCAGAAAGTATTCCACACTGATTTACCAAGTTAGACAGACCAGAAAGTATTCCCCATTGATTTACCAAGTTAGACAGACCAGAAAGTATTCCCCATTGATTTACCAAGTTAGACATACCAGAAAGTATTCCCCATTGATTTACCAAGTTAGACATACCAGAAAGTATTCCCCATTGATTTACCAGAAAGTATTCCCCATTGATTTACCAGAAAGTATTCCCCATTGATTTACCAAGTTAGACAGACCAGAAAGTATTCCCCATTGATTTACCATGTTAGACATACCAGAAAGTATTCCCCATTGATTTACCAAGTTAGACATACCAGAAAGTATTCCCCATTGATTTACCAAGTTAGACATACCAGAAAGTATTCCCCATTGATTTACCAGAAAGTATTCCCCATTGATTTACCAGAAAGTATTCCCTATTGATTTACCGCGTTAGACATACCAGAAAGTATTCCCCATTGATTTACCAGAAAGTATTCCCCATTGATTTACCAGAAAGTATTCCCTATTGATTTACCGCGTTAGACATACCAGAAAGTATTCCCCATTGATTTACCAGAAAGTATTCCCCATTGATTTACCAGAAAGTATTCCCTATTGATTTACCGCGTTAGACATACCAGAAAGTATTCCCCATTGATTTACCAGAAAGTATTCCCCATTGATTTACCAGAAAGTATTCCCTATTGATTTACCGCGTTAGACATACCAGAAAGTATTCCCCATTGATTTACCAGAAAGTATTCCCCATTGATTTACCAGAAAGTATTCCCTATTGATTTACCGCGTTAGACATACCAGAAAGTATTCCCCATTGATTTACCAGAAAGTATTCCCCATTGATTTACCAGAAAGTATTCCCTATTGATTTACCGCGTTAGACATACCATAAAGTATTCCCCATTGATTTACCAGAAAGTATTCCCCATTGATTTACCAGAAAGTATTCCCTATTGATTTACCGCGTTAGACATACCAGAAAGTATTCCACATTGATTTACCAAGTTAGACATACCAGAAAGTATTCCCCATTGATTTACCAGAAAGTATTCCCCATTGATTTACCAAGTTAGACATACCAGAAAGTATTCCCCATTGATTTACCAAGTTAGACAGACCAGCAAGTATTCCCCATTGATTTACCAGAAAGTATTCCCCATTGATTTACCAAGTTAGACAGACCAGAAAATATTCCCCATTGATTTACCAAGTTAGACATACCAGAAAGTATTCCACATTGATTTACCAAGTTAGACATACCAGAAAGTATTCCCCATTGATTTACCAGAAAGTATTCCCCATTGATTTACCAGAAAGTATTCGCCATTGATTTACCAGAAAGTATTCCCTATTGATTTACCGAGTTAGACATACCAGAAAGTATTCCCCATTGATTTACCAGAAAGTATTCCCTATTGATTTACCGAGTTAGACATACCAGAACGTATTCCCCATTGATTTACCAAGTTAGACGGACCAGACAGTATTCCCTATTGATTTACCGAGTTAGACATACCAGAAAGTATTCCCCATTGATTTACCAGAAAGTATTCCCTATTGATTTACCGAGTTAGACATACCAGAAAGTATTCCCCATTGATTTACCAGAAAGTATTCCCTATTGATTTACCGAGTTAGACATACCATAACGTATTCCCTATTGATTTACCAAGTTAGACATACATGTACCAGAAAGTATTCCACACTGATTTACCAAGTTAGACAGACCAGAAAGTATTCCCCATTGATGACAAAAAATGAATAAGATTATTATCAACTATTTTGCCTCAGAATTTGCAAATGGATTTATGATCCAAATATCATTGTAATTTTATTTAATGGACGAAACAAATCAGTACCCTTGGTAACAGAACAATTATCAATTAATCCACATAATAATTGTTCTGTTGTCTCGTTTTCAATGTTGCAGTATGCAGAGTGAACTGTTCTTGTAGTTTATTTGATATAATATAATGGGTTCCTACAATTCTGTGCAATATCCTTGTTAGATACCACTGTATTTTACAATCATTTGTTATATTAAAATTTTAAAGGGCAGATAGTAACATTGCTTCCACTCCTGTATATTAAATTTTATATTAAAGCGACATTACATCGCAAAAAGCAAATACAATCCATTATAATACATTCGAACACTAACATTGAATCAATTTGTTTTTTTGTGGTATACGTGAAAGTAGGATTTCATATAACGGTCATCCAGGCTCCTGAATCGACGTCTATTGTCATTGAAGTCAATACTAAACACGCGATACTTTCGTTTAGAGATATTTTAATTAAGATTAGTCTACAAATAAATGTAGGCACACATGTGAGATATCACGGTAAATTATGTAGTATAACTCGTGTTATTCAGGATAAATATCGACCCTATTTACATTATTTTGTTATCTCAACAAACCGCGTATACGACGTTTGTTTATTTGTTGAAATACTCAGTTTTTTAGGCAAATATTTTGAAAAATATTATACCACACATTACATTCTGCAGACATTTGCGTTTTCACCGATGTAGTGTCACTTCTCTAACCATTTAGTTTGACTAGTTGGCTTAGCAGTACTGCTATTGAGGCTAGTGTTCATTACTGATGAGCCTTTCTATTTTTAATATGTTTTACACTGGTACAGTTGATCTGGTCGGTATTACAATTTCGTTCGGACTGAAGTTGTACTGTTGTACTGTGTGTTTTACTGTGTGTTGTACTGTGTGTTTTACTGTGTGTTTTACTGTGTGTTGTACTGTGTGTTTTACTGTGTGTTGTACTGTGTGTTTTACTGTGTGTTTTACTGTGTGTTTTACTGCGTGTTTTACTGCGTGTTTTACTGCGTGTTTTACTGCGTGTTTTACTGCGTGTTTTACTGCGTGTTTTACGGCGTGTTTTATTGCGTGTTGTACTGCGTGTTGTACTGCGTGTTTTACTGCGTGTTGTACTGCGTGTTGTACTGTGTGTTGTACTGTGTGTTTTACTGTGTGTTTTACTGCGTGTTTTACTGCGTGTTTTACTGCGTGTTTTACTGCGTGTTGTACTGCGTGTTTTACTGCGTGTTGTACTGCGTGTTTTACTGCGTGTTTTACTGTGTGTTTTACTGTGTGTTTTACTGTGTGTTTTACTGTGTGTTTTACTGTGTGTTTTACGTTTATTTATCGTCGCTACCGGTTGCCCATATGAGATGAGCGTCGCCTCCTGAAGAGATTAGTCATTTTAGATTTTGGAGGATCGTGCAATGATACAGACAGAAACCCATTCCAGAGTCTCCTCTGGTTCTTTTACGTGCACGGTGTAAAGCACCGACACGAGACCTCGGTTTAACGTCCCATCTGAAAGACTGTTAATTTTATTAGAGTCAGACGGGGGATCGAACCTGCGATCCCTGGATTACCAGTCCAGCGTGTTACCACTGGACTACATATCCGCCTGTACTGAAGTTGTACTGTTTTACTACTTGTTTTACTGCATTTAGAACACCTTGAAGGCGTAGATCATTTGTATTTAGGTCGAACTTTTCGTTTAATTCATTGATTGTTAACAAGCTACCGTAAACGTTTAAGAAGTCAACTATATAATGGACGCCTGCATAATACCATGATTGTACCAATTAAAATGTTGTGATTATAAAATAATACCAGCCTTATCCACGGAACTGATTTTCAAGAACATCAGTAAATGCATCAATTGTGTCTTACCAGCCTGGGTTCCAATCTGTCGATTTTTCACTTTTTAACTTCTGGCAAAATGACATTATCAGAAGCTCAATACGGTCCAATTAATAGTCACGGTGTTAAAATATATTTATTTGCCTGTCCAGGCAAAATATATCGACGCCTGATCCCAGGCTATCTTTCCGGAACAGGTTATTTGTTTCTTTGATAATTTTTCAACATAACGTTTTCGACAATGGTATACTTTCTGAATTTCAAGTATTTTAGTGGCTATGCGTATCCAACTTCCAACTCTTCTTACCCACGTCAGGTTTAATGCCTTGAACATGGATATAATTATTATTTTAAAATTCCTTTAGTATAATTGTCTACCAGAACCTGAAGTGAATTCATAGAATATAGTAGGTATTAATCTTTATTATTGTCTCATCTATGTACATATACAATTAATAAAATATAATATGAGCAATATACAACAGTACATAGCCATTCATCTATGTAGATATACAACTAATAAAATATAATATGAGCAATATACAACAGTACATAGCCATTCATCTATGTACATATACAATTAATAAAATATAATATGAGCAATATACAACAGTACATAGCCATTCATCTATGTAGATATACAACTAATAAAATATAATATGAGCAATATACAACAGTACATAGCCATTCATCTATGTACATATACAATTAATAAAATATAATATGAGCAATATACAACAGTACATAGCCAGCAGTCATTAAAATTGAATTACAGGAGACATAAGTTAGTATATCACATATACATACAAACATTGTCACATTGATAGTATTACACATTGAATAAGACAAGAAAGTGGATTTCAAATTATTTAGTGGTTATGCGTATCCAACTTCCAACTCGTAAAATTCTTCTTACCCACGTCAGGTTTAGTGCCTTTATGAACATGCATATATTTATTATTTTAAAATTCCTTTAGTATACCAGAACCTGAAGTGAATTCATAGAATATAGTATGTAGGTAGCTAATAACTTCTTCTGGTGGACCAGGTAATGCGATTAACAGGTGATTTAGAGCGAACATTAAAATGGTTTTATAACAGGAATTCTTCCAATCGGCGTTAGGATTCTTCTTTTCCAGTGCTTAATAACATTTTGATTTTTTGGAATTTTGTCTTTATACTTTATTTCTATTATTTTGCTCTGCAGCATTTCTTTCTATCTATCCATACAATTTCGGTTTTATCAAAGCTTACATTTAATCCAGATATACTGGCAAACCTGAGAGACTATTTAATGCTTGTTTAAAGGATTTCTCTGACCCACCTACTATCATAGTCGTATCGTTTGCAATTTTAGATAATTTGTGTTTTATTTAATGCTTGTTTAAAGGATTTCTCTGACCCACCTACTATCATAGTCGTATCGTTTGCAATTTTAGATAATTTGTGTTTTATTTAATGTTTGTTTAAAGGATTTCTCTGACCCACCTACTATCATAGTCGTATCGTTTGCAATTTTAGATAATTATGTTTTATTTAATGCTTGTTTAAAGGATTTCTCTGACCCACCTACTATCATAGTCGTATCGTTTGCAATTTTAGATAATTATGTTTTATTTAATGCTTGTTTAAAGGATTTCTCTGACCCACCTACTATCATAGTCGTATCGTTTGCAATTTTAGATAATTATGTTTTATTTAATGCTTGTTTAAAGGATTTCTCTGACCCACCTACTATCATAGTCGTATCGTTTGCAATTTTAGATAATTATGTTTTATTTAATGCTTGTTTAAAGGATTTCTCTGACCCACCTACTATCATAGTCGTATCGTTTGCAATTTTAGATAATTATGTTTTATTTAATGCTTGTTTAAAGGATTTCTCTGACCCACCTACTATCATAGTCGTATCGTTTGCAATTTTAAATAATTTGTGTTTTACATTATTGATATTAATTGCTTTAATGTGTTTTATATTTTTTTCTTATTTTCAGGGATAAAACTTCTGCACACAAGATGAATATATTACATGATATATCTCATTGCCTACAACCACCAATATGTACACAATTTGATAAATGTATTGTGCGTTTTTATAGAAAATATCAAACCACATCTTTATTGATGGTCCAACATTAAAATACGATAACGTCCTTCGAACAAATGACAATGAGTCAAATGCCTTTTCAAAATCTATAAGACGTATTAGTCCTGAGATATCAAGGACGCTCGGATCGATACCTTGGCTGATATGAAACTAGCCACGTAATATTAACACATGCACCCATTATTAGATTAGCTGCCAAAACCTGTTTTAGTATTTTACAACGACGTACCTCCTATCTTTGTAAATAATGCCTATTGAGTGTTTTATATGTCGTCTTCATATTTTATTACACCTGAAAAGCATTTGCTAATTAGACTAATCCCAATCTTGGAATTGGTATTTGATCTTTTAAAACAATTTTTAGTTTGCGCAGTAGTGCTTATTTTGCTTTCAGTATTATTCATTCCATTTCATCTTAATACAATTTTAAATTTCAATTAGTGACTGCTTTTCAGCTTTATCTCGCACATGTAATTATCACATGTACATGTATATACTATAGTAGTGCAATATGTTATAGATGAATGATGTATATATACATATACAATGTAGTCTCTTGTAACTCTGAATTGAGTGGCAATGTACTTTTTAATATGTAAACTATATTTTGTATTTGTTATATGCTGTACATTGATGAGACTGAAATAAAGAATAAAATAATAAATAATTTAATAATATCTAAGTATTAATAACAATGTGTGTATGATTTGGGTAATAAACGGGGTTACCGATCATGTGGCTCATAATTTACCAAACAAAATAGTATTAATATACGTTATGTGTAAATTCTAATTCCATTTTGGAAATATTTTAACTTATGTGCCACACTTATGTGCCAGTGATTGTTTGTTATGGGTGGGGGTGTACGTTACATTGCTTGTGTTAATTCAGCATATTACTATTTGTGAACATGTAAGTATTAATCACAATAAGGTGGATATAAAGATAATTACGACGAACGTCTTTAAGACTCACATCCGCTGTATAGAGAACCACAGACACAAACTCATTGCAAGATAGTAGGCGATATACACGGAGTCGAAAGACACGGAGTCGAGATAGCACGGAGGCGAGATAGCACGGAGGCGAGACACACGGAGGCGAGATAGCACGGAGGCGAGATAGCACGGAGGCGAGATACATGGAAGCGAGATAGCACGGAGGCTAGATACACGGAGGCGAGATATCACGGAGGCGAGATAAAAGGAGGAGAGATACATGGAGGCGAGACACATGGAGGCGAGATAGCACGGAGGCTAGATACACGGAGGAGATATATCACGGAGGCGAGATAGCACGGAGACGGCGAGATAGCACGGAGACGGCGAGATAGCACGGATACGGCGAGATAGCACGGAGACGGCGAGATAGCATAGCACGGAGACGGCGAGATAGCACGGAGACGGCGAAATAGCACGGAGACGGCGAGACAGCACGGATACGGCGAGATAGCACGGAGACGGCGAGATAGCACGGAGACGGCGAGACAGCACGGAGACGGCGAGATAGCACGGAGACGGGGAGACAGCACGGAGACGGAGAAATACCACGGAGACGGCGAGATACCACGGACACGGCGAGATAGCACGGAGACGGCGAGGCGAGATAGCACGGAGACGGCGAGATAGCACGGAGACGTCGATATAACACGGAGTTCTAATGGAGATCGTGTACTTACGGCGATCATAAAAGATACAAATAAACTTTCAATTTGTTGGTGGGATCTTATTTGTCTGTCTGATGTGCCTACATTAAGCAATAAAAAATGACCAAATGCATCCCGCCGTATAATGTTGTTAGGATCGATCGAACAATCACTCGTATCCCCCCCCCCCCCGCGGTATGCAGATTAATGGCATGCCACTGATGCTACAGCCATGGATATTTTCATACTGTGCTCGTTTTTCGAGCGTTTTTTCTTCTGTTCTCTGGTGATATTTCACAAACTGTTAACACACGCAGAGTGATTTGATTTTCGGTAGACAATGTAATGGATTGACAACATACGCCCATGCATTGTTCATCATATAAGGAAATATGTTATATATATATATATATATATATATATTAATATACTTATGTACAATAGTCTATATACAATGCCAGCTACTACAAACCTACATACTGTCAAATACTGCAAACCTACATACTGTCAAATATTGCAAACTTACATACTGTCAAATACTGCCAAATTACTGTCAAATACTGCAAACTTACATACTGTCAATTACTGCAAACCTACATACTGTCAAATACTGCAAACCTACATACTGTCAACTGTATTATAGTCCAGCCACGTCCGTGGTTTACAGTACTATAGTCCAGCCACGTCCGTGGTTTACAGTACTATAGTCCAGCCACGTCCGTGGTTTACAGTATTATAGTCCAGCCACGTCCATGGTTTACAGTATATAGGCCAGCCACGTCCGTGGTTTACAGTACTATAGTCCAGCCACGTCCGTGGTTTACAGTACTATAGTCCAGCAACGTCCGTGGTTTACAGTACTATAGTCCAGCCACGTCCGTGGTTTACAGTACTATAGTCCAGCCACGTCCGTGGTTTACAGTACTATTGTCCAGCCACGTCCGTGGTTTACAGTACTATAGTCCAGCCACGTCCGTGGTTTACAGTATTATAGTCCAGCCACGTCCGTGGTTTACAGTACTATAGTCCAGCCATGTCCGTGGTTTACAGTAGTATAGTCAAACCACGTCCGTGGATTACAGTACTATAGTCCAACCACGTCCGTGGTTTACAGGACGATAGTCCAGCCACGTCCGTGGATTACAGTACTATAGTCCAACCACGTCCGTGGATTACAGTACTATTGTCCAGCCACGTCCATGGTTTACAGGACGATAGTCCAGCCACGTCCGTGGTTTACAGTATTATAGTCCAACCACGTCCGTGGTTTACAGTATTATAGTCCAACCACGTCCATGGTTTACAGTACTATAGTCCAGCCACGTCCGTGGTTTACAGTACTATAGTCCAGCCACGTTCGTGGTTTACAGTACTATAGTCCAGCCACGTCCGTGGTTTACAGTACTATAGTCCAGCCAGGTCCGTGGTTTACAGTACTATAGTCCAACCACGTCCATGGTTTACAGGACGATAGTCCAGCCACGTCCGTGGTTTACAGTACTATAGTCCAGCCACGTCCGTGGTTTACAGTACTATAGTCCAGCCACGTCCGTGGTTTACAGTATTATAGTCCAACCACGTCCGTGGTTTACAGTACTATAGTCCAACCACGTCCATGGTTTACAGTATTATAGTCCAACCACGTCCGTGGTTTACAGGACGATAGTCCAGCCACGTCCATGGTTTACAGGACGATAGTCCAGCCACGTCCGTGGTTTACAGTATTATAGTCCAGCCACGTCCGTGGTTTACAGGACGATAGTCCAGCCACGTCCATGGTTTACAGGACGATAGTCCAGCCACGTCCGTGGATTACAGTATTATAGTCCAGCTACGTCCGTGGTTTACAGGACGATAGTCCAGCCACGTCCATGGTTTACAGGACGATAGTTCAGCCACGTCCGTGGATTACAGTATTATAGTCCAGCCACGTCCGTGGTTTACATGACGATAGTTCAGCCACGTCCATGGTTTACAGGACGATAGTCCAGCCACGTCCGTGGTTTACAGTACTATAGTCCAGCCAGGTCCGTGGTTTACAGTATCATAGTCCAACCACGTCCATGGTTTACAGTACTATAGTCCAACCACGTCCATGGTTTACGGTATTATAGTCCAGCCACGTGCATGGTGTACAGTATTATAGTCCAACCACGTCCGTGGTTTACAGTATTATAGTCCAGCCACGTCCGTGGTTTACAGTATTATAGTCCAACCACGTCCGTGGTTTACAGTATTATAGTCCAACCACGTCCGTGGATTACAGTATTATAGTCCAACCACGTCCGTGGTTTACAGTATTATAGTCTAACCACGTCCATGGTTTACAGTATTATAGTCCAACCACGTCCGTGGATTACAGTATTATAGTCCAACCACGTCCGTGGTTTACAGTATTATAGTCCAACCACGTCCATGGTTTACAGTATTATAGTCCAGCCACGTCCGTGGTTTACAGTACTATAGTCCAACCACGTCCGTGGTTTACAGGACGATAGTCCAGCTACGTCCATGGTTTACAGTATTATAGTCCAGCCACGTCCGTGGTTTACAGTACTACAGTCCAACCACGTCCGTAGTTTACAGGAAGATAGTCCAGTCACGTCCGTGGTTTACAGTACTATAGTTCAGCCACGTCCGTGGTTTACAGTACTATAGTCCAGCCACGTCCGTGGTTTACAGAACTATAGTCCAACAACGTCCGTGGTTTAGAGTACTATAGTCCAGCCACGTCCGTGGTTTACAGTACTATAGTCCAACCACGTCCGTGGTTTACAGTACTATAGTCCAACCACGTCCGTGGTTTACAGTACTATAGTCCAGCCACGTCCGTGGTTTACAGTACTATAGTCCAGCCACGTCCGTGGTTTACAGTATTATAGTCCAACCACGTCCGTGGTTTACAGTACTATAGTCCAGCCACGTCCGTGGTTTACAGGACGATAGTCCAGCCACGTCCATGGTTTACAGGACGATAGTCCAGCCACGTCCGTGGTTTACAGTATTATAGTCCAGCCACGTCCGTGGTTTACAGGACGATAGTCCAGCCACGTCCATGGTTTACAGGACGATAGTCCAGCCACGTCCGTGGTTTACAGTACTATAGTCCAGCCACGTCCGTGGTTTACAGTACGATAGTCCCACCTTGTCCATGATTTACAGGACGATAGTCCAGCCACGTCCGTGGTATAAAGTATTATAGTCCAGCCACATTCGTGGTTTACAGGACGATAGTCCAGCCACGTCCATGGTTTACAGGACGATTGTCCAGCCACGTCCGTGGTTTACAGTACTATAGTCCAACCACGTCCGTGGATTAGAGTATTATAGTCCAACCACCTCCGTGGTTTACAGTATTATAGTCCAACCACGTCCATGGTTTACAGTACTATAGTCCAGCCACGTCCGTGGTTTATAGTATTATAGTCCAACCACGTCCATGGTTTACAGTACTATAGTCCAACCACGTCCATGGTTTACAGTATTATAGTCCAGCCACGTCCATGGTTTACAGTACTATAGTCCAGCCACGTCCGTGGTTTACAGTACTATAGTCCAGCCACGTCCGTGGTTTACAGTATTATAGTCCAACCACGTGCGTGGTTTACAGTATTATAGTCCAACCACGTCCGTGGTTTACAGTATTATAGTCCAGCCACGTCCGTGGTTTACAGTATTATAGTCCAGCCACGTCCGTGGTTTACAGTATTATAGTCCAACCACGTCCGTGGTTTACAGTATTATAGTCCAACCACGTCCGTGGATTACAGTATTATAGTCCAACCACGTCCGTGGTTTACAGTATTATAGTCTAACCACGTCCATGGTTTACAGTATTATAGTCCAACCACGTCCGTGGATTACAGTATTATAGTCCAACCACGTCCGTGGTTTACAGTATTATAGTCCAACCACGTCCATGGTTTACAGTATTATAGTCCAGCCACGTCCGTGGTTTACAGTACTATAGTCCAACCACGTCCGTGGTTTACAGGACGATAGTCCAGCTACGTCCATGGTTTACAGTATTATAGTCCAGCCACGTCCGTGGTTTACAGTACTACAGTCCAACCACGTCCGTGGTTTACAGGACGATAGTCCAGCCACGTCCGTGGTTTACAGTACTATAGTTCAGCCACGTCCGTGGTTTACAGTACTATAGTCCAGCCACGTCCGTGGTTTACAGAATTATAGTCCAACCATGTCCATGGTTTACAGTATTATAGTCCAGCCACGTCCGTGGTTTACAGTACTATAGTCCAACCACGTCCGTGGTTTACAGTATTATAGTCCAACCACGTCCATGGTTTAGAGTATTATAGTCCAGCCACGTCCGTGGTTTACAGTACTATAGTCCAGCCACGTCCGTGGTTTACAGAACTATAGTCCAACCACGTCCGTGGTTTAGAGTACTATAGTCCAGCCACGTCCGTGGTTTACAGTACTATAGTCCAACCACGTCCGTGGTTTACAGTACTATAGTCCAACCACGTCCGTGGTTTACAGTACTATAGTCCAGCCACGTCCGTGGTTTACAGTACTATAGTCCAGCCACGTCCGTGGTTTACAGTATTATAGTCCAACCACGTCCGTGGTTTACAGTACTATAGTCCAGCCACGTCCGTGGTTTACAGGACGATAGTCCAGCCACGTCCATGGTTTACAGGACGATAGTCCAGCCACGTCCGTGGTTTACAGTATTATAGTCCAGCCACGTCCGTGGTTTACAGGACGATAGTCCAGCCACGTCCATGGTTTACAGGACGATAGTCCAGCCACGTCCGTGGTTTACAGTACTATAGTCCAGCCACGTCCGTGGTTTACAGTACGATAGTCCCACCTTGTCCATGATTTACAGGACGATAGTCCAGCCACGTCCGTGGTATACAGTATTATAGTCCAGCCACATTCGTTGTTTACCGGACGATAGTCCAGCCACGTCCATGGTTTACAGGACGATTGTCCAGCCACGTCCGTGGTTTACAGTACTATAGTCCAACCACGTCCGTGGATTAGAGTATTATAGTCCAACCACCTCCGTGGTTTACAGTATTATAGTCCAACCACGTCCATGGTTTACAGTACTATAGTCCAGCCACGTCCGTGGTTTATAGTATTATAGTCCAACCACGTCCATGGTTTACAGTACTATAGTCCAACCACGTCCATGGTTTACAGTATTATAGTCCAGCCACGTGCATGGTTTACAGTATTATAGTCCAGCCACGTCCATGGTTTACAGTACTATAGTCCAGCCACGTCCGTGGTTTACAGTACTATTTTCCAGCCACGTCCGTGGTTTACAGTATTATAGTCCAACCACGTCCGTGGTTTACAGTATTATAGTCCAACCACGTCCGTGGTTTACAGTATTATAGTCCAACCACGTCCGTGGTTTACAGTATTATAGTCCAGCCACGTCCGTGGTTTACAGTATTATAGTCCAACCACGTCCGTGGTTTACAGTATTATAGTCCAACCACGTCCGTGGATTACAGTATTATAGTCCAACCACGTCCGTGGTTTACAGTATTATAGTCTAACCACGTCCATGGTTTACAGTATTATAGTCCAACCACGTCCGTGGATTACAGTATTATAGTCCAACCACGTCCGTGGTTTACAGTATTATAGTCCAACCACGTCCATGGTTTAGAGTATTATAGTCCAGCCACGTCCGTGGTTTACAGTACTATAGTCCAACCACGTCCGTGGTTTACAGGACGATAGTCCAGCTACGTCCATGGTTTACAGTATTATAGTCCAGCCACGTCCGTGGTTTACAGTACTACAGTCCAACCACGTCCGTGGTTTACAGGACGATAGTCCAGCCACGTCCGTGGTTTACAGTACTATAGTTCAGCCACGTCCGTGGTTTACAGTACTATAGTCCAGCCACGTCCGTGGTTTACAGTACTATAGTCCAACCACGTCCGTGGTTTACAGTACTATAGTCCAGCCACGCCCGTGGTTTACAGTACAATAGTCCAACCACGTCCGTGGTTTACAGTACTATAGTCCAACCACGTCCGTGGTTTACAGTACTATAGTCCAGCCACGTCCGTGGTTTACAGTACTATAGTCCAGCCACGTCCGTGGTTTACAGTATTATAGTCCACCACGTCCGTGGTTTACAGTACTATAGTCCAGCCACGTCCGTGGTTTACAGGACGATAGTCCAGCCACGTCCATGGTTTACAGGACGATAGTCCAGCCACGTCCGTGGTTTACAGTACTATAGTCCAGCCACGTCCGTGGTTTACAGTACGATAGTCCAACCACGTCCATGGTTTACAGGACGATAGTCCAGCCACGTCCGTGGTTTACAGTATTATAGTCCAGCCACATTCGTGGTTTACAGGACGATAGTCCAGCCACGTCCATGGTTTACAGGACGATAGTCCAGCCACGTCCGTGGTTTACAGTACTATAGACCAACCACGTCCGTGGATTAGAGTATTATAGTCCAACCACCTCCGTGGTTTACAGTATTATAGTCCAACCACGTCCATGGTTTACAGTACTATAGTCCAGCCACGTCCGTGGTTTATAGTATTATAGTCCAACCACGTCCATGGTTTACAGTACTATAGTCCAACCACGTCCATGGTTTACAGTATTATTGTCCAGCCACGTGCATGGTTTACAGTATTATAGTCCAGCCACGTCCATGGTTTACAGTACTATAGTCCAGCCACGTCCGTGGTTTACAGTACTATAGTCCAGCCACGTCCGTGGTTTACAGTATTATAGTCCAACCACGTCCGTGGTTTACAGTATTATAGTCCAACCACGTCCGTGGTTTACAGTATTATAGTCCAACCACGTCCGTGGTTTACAGTATTATAGTCCAGCCACGTCCGTGGTTTACAGTATTATAGTCCAACCACGTCCGTGGTTTACAGTATTATAGTCCAACCATGTCCGTGGATTACAGTATTATAGTCCAACCACGATCGTGGTTTACAGTATTATAGTCTAACCACGTCCATGGTTTACAGTATTATAGTCCAACCACGTCCGTGGATTACAGTATTATAGTCCAACCACGTCCGTGGTTTACAGTATTATAGTCCAACCACGTCCATGGTTTACAGTATTATAGTCCAGCCACGTCCGTGGTTTACAGTACTATAGTCCAACCACGTCCGTGGTTTACAGGACGATAGTCCAGCTACGTCCATGGTTTACAGTATTATAGTCCAGCCACGTCCGTGGTTTACAGTACTACAGTCCAACCACGTCCGTGGTTTACAGGACGATAGTCCAGCCACGTCCGTGGTTTACAGTACTATAGTTCAGCCACGTCCGTGGTTTACAGTACTATAGTCCAGCCACGTCCGTGGTTTACAGTACTATAGTCCAGCCACGCCCGTGGTTTACAGTACAATAGTCCAACCACGTCCGTGGTTTACAGTACTATAGTCCAACCACGTCCGTGGTTTACAGTACTATAGTCCAGCCACGTCCGTGGTTTACAGTACTATAGTCCAGCCACGTCCGTGGTTTACAGTAATATAGTCCAACCACGTCCGTGGTTTACAGTACTATAGTCCAGCCACGTCCGTGGTTTACAGGACGATAGTCCAGCCACGTCCATGGTTTACAGGACGATAGTCCAGCCACGTCCGTGGTTTACAGTATTATAGTCCAGCCACGTCCGTGGTTTACAGGACGATAGTCCAGCCACGTCCATGGTTTACAGGACGATAGTCCAGCCACGTCCGTGGTTTACAGTACTATAGTCCAGCCACGTCCGTGGTTTACAGTACGATAGTCCAACCACGTCCATGGTTTACAGGACGATAGTCCAGCCACGTCCGTGGTTTACAGTATTATAGTCCAGCCACATTCGTGGTTTACAGGACGATAGTCCAGCCACGTCCATGGTTTACAGGACGATAGTCCAGCCACGTCCGTGGTTTACAGTACTATAGACCAACCACGTCCGTGGATTAGAGTATTATAGTCCAACCACCTCCGTGGTTTACAGTATTATAGTCCAACCACGTCCGTGGTTTACAGAATTATAGTCCAACCATGTCCATGGTTTACAGTATTATAGTCCAGCCACGTCCGTGGTTTACAGTACTATAGTCCAACCACGTCCGTGGTTTACAGTATTATAGTCCAACCACGTCCACGGTTTAGAGTATTATAGTCCAGCCACGTCCGTGGTTTACAGTATTATAGTCCAGCCACGTCCATGGTTTACAGTATTATAGTCCAACCACGTCCGTGGTTTACAGTACTATAGTCCAACCACGTCCGTGGTTTACAGTACGATAGTCCAGCCACGTTCGTGGTTTACAGTCCTATAGTCCAGCCACGTTCGTGGATTACAGTACGATAGTCCAGCCACGTCCGTGGTTTACAGTACTATAGTCCAGACACGTCCGTGGTTTACAGTACGATAGTCCAACCACGTCCATGGTTACAGGACGATAGTCCAGCCACGTCCGTGGTTTACAGTATTATAGTCCAGCCACATTCGTAGTTTACAGGACGATAGTCCAGCCACGTCCATGGTTTACAGGACGATAGTCCAGCCACGTCCGTGGTTTACAGTTCTATAGATCAACCACGTCCGTGGATTAGTGTATTATAGTCCAACCACCTCCGTGGTTTACAGTATTATAGTCCAACCACGTCCATGGTTTACAGTACTATAGTCCAGCCACGTCCGTGGTTTATAGTATTATAGTCCAACCACGTCCATGGTTTACAGTACTATAGTGCAACCACGTCCATGGTTTACAGTATTATAGTCCAGCCACGTGCATGGTTTACAGTATTATAGTCCAGCCACGTCCATGGTTTACAGTACTATAGTCCAGCCACGTCCGTGGTTTACAGTACTATAGTCCAGCCACGTCCGTGGTTTACAGTATTATAGTCCAACCACGTCCGTGGTTTACAGTATTATAGTCCAACCATGTCCGTGGTTTACAGTATTATAGTCCAACCACGTCCGTGGTTTACAGTATTATAGTCCAGCCACGTCCGTGGTTTACAGTATTATAGTCCAACCACGTCCGTGGTTTACAGTATTATAGTCCAACCACGTCCGTGGATTACAGTATTATAGTCCAACCACGTCCGTGGTTTACAGTATTATAGTCTAACCACGTCCATGGTTTACAGTATTATAGTCCAACCACGTCCGTGGATTACAGTATAATAGTCCAACCACGTCCGTGGTTTACAGTATTATAGTCCAACCACGTCCATGGTTTACAGTATTATAGTCCAGCCACGTCCGTGGTTTACAGTACTACAGTCCAACCACGTCCGTGGTTTACAGGACGATAGTCCAGCTAAGTCCATGGTTTACAGTATTATAGTCCAGCCACGTCCGTGGTTTACAGTACTACAGTCCAACCACGTCCGTGGTTTACAGGACGATAGTCCAGCCACGTCCGTGGTTTACAGTACTATAGTTCAGCCACGTCCGTGGTTTACAGTACTATAGTCCAGCCACGTCCGTGGTTTACAGTACTATAGTCCAACCACGTCAGTGGTTTACAGTACTATAGTCCAGCCACGCCCGTGGTTTACAGTACACTAGTCCAACCACGTCCGTGGTTTACAGTACTATAGTCCAACCACGTCCGTGGTTTACAGTACTATAGTCCAGCCACGCCCGTGGTTTACAGTACAATAGTCCAGCCACGTCCATGGTTTACAGGACGATAGTCCAGCCACGTCCGTGGTTTACAGTACTATAGTCCAGCCACGTCTGTGGTTTACAGTACGATAGTCCAACCACGTCCATGGTTTACAGGACGATAGTCCAGCCACGTCCGTGGTTTACAGTATTATAGTCCAGCCACATTCGTGGTTTACAGGACGATAGTCCAGCCACGTCCATGGTTTACAGGACGATAGTCCAGCCACGTCCGTGGTTTACAGTACTATAGACCAACCACGTCCGTGGATTAGAGTATTATAGTCCAACCACCTCCGTGGTTTACAGTATTATAGTCCAACCACGTCCGTGGTTTACAGAATTATAGTCCAACCATGTCCATGGTTTACAGTATTATAGTCCAGCCACGTCCGTGGTTTACAGTACTATAGTCCAACCACGTCCGTGGTTTACAGTATTATAGTCCAACCACGTCCACGGTTTAGAGTATTATAGTCCAGCCACGTCCGTGGTTTACAGTATTATAGTCCAGCCACGTCCATGGTTTACAGTATTATAGTCCAACCACGTCCGTGGTTTACAGTACTATAGTCCAACCACGTCCGTGGTTTACAGTACGATAGTCCAGCCACGTTCGTGGTTTACAGTCCTATAGTCCAGCCACGTTCGTGGATTACAGTACGATAGTCCAGCCACGTCCGTGGTTTACAGTACTATAGTCCAGACACGTCCGTGGTTTACAGTACGATAGTCCAACCACGTCCATGGTTACAGGACGATAGTCCAGCCACGTCCGTGGTTTACAGTATTATAGTCCAGCCACATTCGTAGTTTACAGGACGATAGTCCAGCCACGTTCATGGTTTACAGGACGATAGTCCAGCCACGTCCGTGGTTTACAGTTCTATAGACCAACCACGTCCGTGGATTAGTGTATTATAGTCCAACCACCTCCGTGGTTTACAGTATTATAGTCCAACCACGTCCATGGTTTACAGTACTATAGTCCAGCCACGTCCGTGGTTTATAGTATTATAGTCCAACCACGTCCATGGTTTACAGTACTA
>CM026391.1:31265572-31275853 GCA_014843695.1 Archivesica marissinica | reverse complement strand
ACACAAGCCAGATATATACGCACGAGGAAATAACAATACACGCACACATAGACTAGAGAAAAGGTAAGAACACACGCACACATAGACTAGAGGAAAGGTAAGAACACACGCACACATAGACTAGAGGAAAGGTAAGAACACACAAGCCAGATATATACGCACGAGGAAATAACAACACACGCACACAGACTAGAGGAAAGGTAAGAACACACGCACACATAGACTAGAGGAAAGGTAAGAACACACGCACACATAGACTAGAGGAAAGGTAAGAACACACAAGCCAGATATAATACCACGAGGAAATAACAACACACGCACACATAGACTAGAGGAAAGGTAGAACACACGCACACATAGACTAGAGGAAAGGTAAGAAACACGCACACATAGACTAGAGGAAAAGGTAAGAACATACAAGCAAGATTATACGCAGAGGAAAGGTAAGAACATACGCACACATAGACTAGAGGAAAGGTAAGAACACACGCACACATAGACTAGAGGAAAGGTAAGAACACACAAGCCAGATATATACGCACGAGGAAATAACACAGAACACCGACTTCACAGAGACTAGAGGAAAGGTAAGACTAGATGAAAGGTAAGAACACACAAGCCAGATATATACGAACGAGGAAATAACACGGAACACCGACTTCACAGAGACTAGAGTAAGGTAAGAACACACCAGCCAGATATATAAGCACGAGGAAATAACAACACACGCACACATAGACTAGAGGAAAGGTAAGAACATACGCACACATAGACTAGAGGAAAGGTAAGAACACACGCACACATAGACTAGAGGAAAGGTAAGAACACACAAGCCAGATATATACGCACGAGGAAATAACACAGAACACCGACTTCACAGAGACTAGAGGAAAGGTAAGACTAGATGAAAGGTAAGAACACACAAGCCAGATATATACGAACGAGGAAATAACACGGAACACCGACTTCACAGAGACTAGAGTAAGGTAAGAACACACCAGCCAGATATATACGCACGAGGAAATAACACCGAACACCGACTTCACAGAGACTAGAGCAAGATAGGAACACACACGCCAGATATATACTCACGAGGAAATAACACCGAACACCGACTTCACAGAGACTAGAGCAAGATAGGAACACACACGCCAGATATATACTCACGAGGAAATAACACGGAACACCGACTTCACAGAGACTAGAGCAAGATAGGAACACACACGCCAGATATATACTCACGAGGAAATAACACCGAACACCGACTTCACAGAGACTAGAGTAAGGTAAGAACACACACGCCAGATATATACGCACGAGGAAATAACACGGAATATCGACTTCACAGAGACTAGAGTAAGGTAAGAACACACACGCCAGATATATACGCACGAGGAAATAACACGGAACACCGACTTCACACAGAGACTAGTAAGGTAGAACACACACGCCAGAATATACGCAGAGGAAATAACACGGAACACCGACTCACAGAGACTAGAGTAAGGTATGAACACACACGCCAGATATATACGCACGAGGAAATAACACGGAACACCGACTTCACAGAGACTAGAGTAAGGTAGGAACACACACGCCAGATATATACGCACGAGGAATAACACGGAACACCGACTTCACAGAGACTAGAGTAAGGTAGGAACACACACGCCAGATATATACGCACGAGGAAATAACACGGAACACCGAGTTCACAGAGACTAGAGTAAGGTAAGAACACACACGCCAGATATATACGCACGAGGAAATAACACGGAACACCGACTTCACAGAGACTAGAGTAAGGTAGGAACACACACGCCAGATATATACGCACGAGGAAATAACACCGAACACCGACTTCACAGAGACTAGAGTAAGGTAGGAACACACACGCCAGATATATACGCACGAGGAAATAACACGGAACACCGACTTCACAGAGACTAGAGTAAGGTAGGAACACACAATCTATATTTTTACACAATACGAAATAACACTGAACACTTACCCAATTATTTACACCCGAGTAAATAGCACAGAAACCGAATCTCACAGAGGCTGGAGTAGTGGCATACATTGTGCTTCAGCTTCTATGAGATAAGTGTTCCTGCGTGTATAAGTAAGTAAATTATATGTCGGTTGTTCCTAACAGGGAACTAGTAACATATATATCGTCCTCTCTGCGTGTGTTTTACGTTTATTTATCGTCGCTACCGGTTGCCCATATGAGTAATTAGTCATTTTAGATTTTTGGAGGATAGTGCAATGATACAGACAGAGACCCATTCCAGAATCTCCTCTGGTTCTTTTACGTGCACGGTGTAAAGCACCGACACGAGACCTCGGTTTAAAGTCCCATTTGAAACACTGTTAATTTTATTAGGGTCAGACGGGGGATCGAACCGGCGATCCCTGGATTAACAGTCCAGCGTGTTAACCACTGGACAGATCCGTCCTCTCTATATCCGAATGATCGGCTTAAAAAGCCTTTCTCAAGGAAAACAAAAAGTAAGTAAGTAATCGTTTATTTAGTGGCATGTGCAAATACGTAGCATAGAACAAGTACATAAATGTATCTAGGTACCGTGTTTATACCTGGGTCGGAGGTTAAACATTTCTCATTTCAAACTTAAGTTCAAGTGGCATGATTGGTTTCGTCTGACATATACGCTCGGCTAAACCAATCAGAAAGCTTGCAACATAGTTTGAGAGTGTTCTATAATCTGCAGACAGGTACTCGAGCTTCTGTGCGATCAGTGTTCTGTGCTGTAATGCGTCTATATCTGGGTAGCCTATTCGTACAGTATCAACCGGAAATGTTGACATGCGAACCATGTGCGGTCAAGCAGAAATGCAATATGTTTTAGTTACTTAACGCTTGCAGCACTCCAAGGGAATAGCACATTTTCTGAATTCGCAGCACCTCGCGCGTGCATTTATGTAAATCAATATTAATAGTATGTCCTATAAGGATGGAATGAAAATCGCCGCAGAAAATGTTAGATCTATATCAAATTCTAGTCGGCAAAAATGCAATACAAGTAGAGTCAGTGTGACCTCTATCATTTATGTATACATGTATAGACATTTAAACGTTTAAAACGTACATTAAAATGACCAGAGTGCACCATCGACCTTCTAGGATTCAGAATTGTCCTGTGTGATTATGGCCTCGAGACTCTCCAGCACCACAGTACCTTCGGTGCTCAATGTATTAGTCGGACCTACAAATTCCAAAATGGCTATCTAGGCCCCTGAGCAGGACGTTCTGAATTCCTCTCGTGCTATGGGGTTCCACGCTGTATCTATGTAACAAGTTTATAACGGAAACATCAAACCATATAAACAGTTTCGTTTATTGTATGTGTATACCCTACTGTGAGAGTCATGTGACTGCTATGCTATCCATTATTACATATGTCTGAATGTGTATTGCATTTAAACAGTAGGTTTACATTCATCAGCCAGTTGTATAAATAACAACACTATGATTAAGTTGCGCACACACAGACGGATCTGTAGTCCAGTGGTAACACGCTGGACTGGTAATCCAGGGATCGCAGGTTCGATCCCCCTTCTGACCCTAATAAAATTAACAGTCTTTCAGATGGGACGTTAAACCGAGGTCTCGTGTCGGAGCTTTACACCGTGCACGTACAAGAATCAGAGGAGACCCTAGAATGGGTCTCTGTCTGTATCATTGCACTATCCTCCAAAATCTAAAATAGCTAATCTCTTCAGGAGGCGTCGCTCATATGGGCAACCGGTAGCAACGATAAATAAACGTAAAAACACATGTAGCGCACATGATTTGAAAGTCTATGTATCATGCATGCGTGCCCTCTAAAAATACATTTCAGACAAGCCCACTCATTTTGGCGCCAACATTTTATGAAAGTGATATTTAAAATAACTTGTTTTGATGGCACACGGCCAGATGATATTCTAGTGATTATTCTATAATGACGTCAGTGAAATAACGTAATCTTTGAATACAAATGTTTATATTCCAGGTCTGGTTCCAAAATCGACGTGCAAAGTTCCGTAAAATGGAGAGGGCCAAGCAACAGCAGCAGAACCAGTCTCAGCCGCAGAGTCCGCCAGTAAAGCAAGAGAACAGCACCGGAACCAGCAGTAATAACAACAATAACTCTAGCAATAATAACAATAACATAAATATGGGTAAAGACAAGCCTAAGCCATTGGAAGAAACGCAAGGTAATATAACACATGTAGCTAAAATATAAACACTATTTTATAACGAGTACGAAGCAAGTTCTAACAAACGTATTTCAATGAGAGACAACTCTAATTTTCTATTACCTCCATTGGCAGATAAAGTCCGATTTATTCCAAAATGTGAATAGGTCCTTTCAGTTAGAATCCTTTGTTTTTACTGTTGTTCCCTAACCAGATGTTGCGGTATGATAATTGTGATTTTATCCAAATCGTGTTAATTCACTGATAACATTGTTTTACAAATGCGTACCCATTACATATACTGTAGGAGACCTGTCGAGATATAGTTATTTAATAATCATATAAAGCGATAGTTAGATCAGAGTTCAGATAATACATTATTTAATGTTCTACTCTGAAGACAGACTGTTCCGTGAGTTAGATCAGAGTTCAGATAATACATTATTTAATGTTCTACTCTGAAGACAGACTGTTCCGTGAGTTAGATCAGAGTTCAGATAATACATTATTTAATGTTCTACTCTGAAGACAGGCTGTTCCGTGAGTTTAGATAATTTATTTGATGTTCTAACCTGACGAGGGACCGTTCTATACGTTAATGCTATACTCTACCGACGGCGTGTTCTATAGTAAATTAGTAATACGTTCAGATACATGCTTTGATGTTCTACCCTGGCGAAGGACTGTTCAATACGTTCAGATAAATGCTTTGGTGATTTACCCTGACGACCGGCTATTCTTAGCCTGGGTGTCAGTCTGTCGACACTTTGATATGACCAGGAACTCAATACGGCCCAATTAATAGTCCCGGTGTTAATATATATTTATTTGACTGTCCAGGCAAAATATATCGACGCCTGTTCTAGGCTAGGCTGTTCTATACGTTCAGACAAGATATTGTTCTTGTGTCAAATAGTGAGTATATACCTGGCAGTGGTTTCCATCTATATTCTCTAATTTATTGCCAACTCCATTTTACATATGCCTGCAAAATACAACGTGCCCATAGAATGAAAAGCAAACAGGTCGTGTCACAAGTTACAGCAACACTAGTTACACGTTGCATGGTCGTAATCAAAACTCTCGACTCATTATTTCAAACATTTTTAGCTAGCGATATTTCATCTATTCTTATTTCTGTGTTTTTCTTGTCTGACATCTTGGTTTCTGAAATATATATTTCTTGTTACTTGGTTGAGCATCTCTGGAACTGATGACATTGCATTACCCAGGGTGCTGGATGACATTGCATTACCCAGGGTGCTGGATAACATTGCATTACCCAGGGTGCTGGATGACATTGCATTACTCAGGGTGATGGATGACATTGCATTACCCAGGGTACTGGATGACATTGCATTACCCAGGGTGCTGGATGACATTGCATTACCCAGGGTGCTGGGTGACATTGCATTACCCAGGGTGCTGGATGACATTGCATTACCCAGTGTGCTGGATGACATTGCATTACCCAGGGTGCTGGATGACATTGCATTACCCAGTGTGCTGGATGACATTGCATTACCCAGGGTGCTAGATGACATTGCATTACCCAGGGTACTGGATGACATTGCATTACCCAGGGTGCTGGATCACATCGCATTACCCAGGGTGCTGAATGACATCGCATTACCCAGGGTGCTGGATGACATTGCATTCCCCAGTGTGCTGGGTGACATTGCATTACCCAGGGTGCTGGATGACATTGCATTACCCAGGTGCTGGATGACATTGCATTACCCAGGTGCTGGATGACATTGCATTACCCAGGGTGCTGGATGACATTGCATTACCCAGGTGCTGGATGACATTGCATTACCCAGGGTGCTGGATACATTGCATTACCAGGGTGATGACATCATTACCATGCTGGATGACATTGCATTACCCAGGGTGCTGGATGACATTGCATTACCCAGGGTGCTGGATGACATTGCATTACCCAGGGTGCTGGATGACATTGCATTACCCAGGGTGCTGGATGACATTGCATTACCCAGGGTGCTGGATGACATTGCATTACCCAGGGTGCTGGATGACATTGCATTACCCAGGGTGCTGATGACATTGCATTACCCAGGGTGCTGGATGACATTGCATACCCAGGGTGCTGATGACATTGCATACCCAGGGTGCTGGATGACATTGCATTACCCAGGGTGCTGGATGACATTGCATTACCCAGGGTGCTGGATGACATTGCATTACCCAGGGTGCTGGATGACATTGCATTACCCAGGTGCTGGATGACATTGCATTACCCAGGGTGCTGGATGACATTGCATTACCCAGGGTGCTGGATGACATTGCATTACCCAGGGTGCTAGATGACATTGCATTACCCAGGGTGCTGGATGACATTGCATTACCCAGGGTGCTAGATGACATTGCATTACCCAGGGTGCTGGATGACATTGCATTACCCAGGGTGCTAGATGACATTGCATTACCCAGGGTGCTGGATGACATTGCATTACCCAGGGTGCTAGATGACATTGCATTACCCAGTGTGCTGGATGACATTGCATTACCCAGGGTGCTGGATGACATTGCATTACCCAGGGTGCTGATGACATTGCATTACCCAGGGTGCTAGATGACATTGCATTACCCAGGGTGCTGGATGACATTGCATTACCCAGGGTGCTGGATGACATTGCATTACCCAGGGTGCTGGATGACATTGCATTACCCAGGGTGCTGGATGACATTGCATTACCCAGGGTGCTGGATGACATTGCATTACCCAGGGTGCTGGATGACATTGCATTACCCAGGGTGCAATGACATTGCATTACCCAGGGTGCTGGATGACATTCAACCCACAACACAACCCACACATTTACCAGGGTGCGATGACATTGCATTACCCAGGTGCTGGATGACATTGCATACCCAGGGTGCTGGATGACATTGCATTACCCAGGGTGCGATGACATTGCATTACCCAGGGTGCTAGATGACATTGCATTACCCAGGGTGCTGGATGACATTGCATTACCCAGGGTGCTGGATGACATTGCATTACCCAGGGTGCTGGATGACATTGCATTACCCAGGGTGCTGGATGACATTGCATTACCCAGGGTGCTGGATGACATTGCATTACCCAGGTGCTGGATGACATTGCATTACCCAGGGGCGATGACATTGCATTACCCAGGGGCTGATGACATTGCATTACCCAGGGTGCTAGATGACATTGCATTACCCAGGGTGCTAGATGACATTGCATTACCCAGGGTGCTGGATGACATTGCATTACCCAGGGTGCTAGATGACATTGCATTACCCAGGGTGCTGGATGACATTGCATTACCCAGGGTGCTAGATGACATTGCATTACCCAGGGTGCTAGATGACATTGCATTACCCAGGGTGCTAGATGACATTGCATTACCCAGGGTGCTAGATGACATTGCATTACCCAGGGTGCTAGATGACATTGCATTACCCAGGGTGCTAGATGACATTGCATTACCCAGGGTGCTAGATGACATTGCATTACCCAGGGTGCTAGATGACATTGCATTACCCAGGGTGCTAGATGACATTGCATTACCCAGGGTGCTAGATGACATTGCATTACCCAGGGTGCTAGATGACATTGCATTACCCAGGGTGCTAGATGACATTGCATTACCCAGGGTGCTAGATGACATTGCATTACCCAGGGTGCTGGATGACATTGCATTACCCAGGGTGCTGAATGACATTGCATTACCCAGGGTGCTGGATGACATTGCATTACCCAGGGTGCTGAATGACATTGCATTACCCAGGGTGCTGAATGACATTGCATTACCCAGGGTGCTGAATGACATTGCATTACCCAGGGTGCTGGATGACATTGCATTACCCAGGGTGCTGAATGACATCACATTATTAAAGATATGACATTTATTTGTTATACATGTATATCTATTGCTATAACTAAATATATATTTCTATATATTTTTTTCAGTAAAATCTATTGTGAACGAGCCACCAAAATGGTCAAATCAAATGAATACTGCCAACAAGATGACGCCATCAATGCTAGGAGCACCCGCCCTTCCAGGCCCTTACTCGAGCATTTTATCATCTTCTGTCGCTGATTATCCGCAGACTGCAATGGACACAAAAATTCCAATATCGGCGCCGATGTTTTAATATACAATCTAAGTCTATGTGGTATGAACTATTTTGTGGAATTGATCTGTTAATTACAGAAGATAGAAAGCACCATATAACAGATCGCGAGAGGGATATATACTGCCTATATGGTAAGGATCGCATGAGAACGAAGGGATCTACAAGTATTGCATATAACGTTGTAAGGAAAGGTTACGGCATTATGTGCATGTTATTCACATACCGTTGTAAGGAAAGGTTGCGGCATTACGTACAGGTTATTCACATACCGTTGTAAGGAAAGGTTGCGGCATTACGTACAGGTTATTCACATGTCTGTGTATGGAAAGGTTGCGGGATTACGTACAGGTTATTCACTTACCGTTGTATGGAAAGGTTGCGGCATTACGTACAGGTTATTCACATACGGTTGTAAGGAAAGGTTGCGGCATTACGTACAGGTTATTCACATACGGTTGTAAGGAAAGGTTGCGGCATTACGTACAGGTTATTCACATACCGTTGTAAGGAAAGGTTGCGGCATTACGTACATGTTATTCACATACCGTTATATGGAAAGGTTGCGGCATTACGTACAGGTTATTCACATACGGTTGTAAGGAAAGGTTGCGGGATTACGTACAGGTTATTCACTTACCGTTATATGGAAAGGTTGCGGCATTACGTACAGGTTATTCATATACCGTTGTAAGGAAAGGTTGCGGCATTACGTACAGGTTATTCATATACCGTTGTAAGGAAAGGTTGCGGCATTACGTACATGTTATTCACATACCGTTATATGGAAAGGTTGCGGCATTACGTACAGGTTATTCGCACACTGTTGTATGGAAAGGTTGCGGCGTTACTAATAGGTTATTCACACACCGTTGTATGGAAAGGTTGCGGCGTTACTAATAGGTTATTCACACACCGTTGTATGGAAAGGTTGCGGCGTTACTAATAGGTTATTCACATACCGTTGTAAGTAAAAGTTGTGGTATTACGTACAGGTTATTCATTTATTTGATACCGTTACTAGGGAGATGCAATCCATGTACATGTAATGCGAATTGCAATAACTCACTACGCCATAGTGTCAATGTATCGTGTATACAAATGTGGCCCGTCAATGTATCGTGTATACAAATGTGGCCCGTCAATGTATCGTGTATACAAATGTAGCCCGTCAATGTATCGTCTATACAAATGTGGCCCGTCAATGTATCGTGTATACAAATGTGGCCCGTCAATGTATCGTGTATACAAATGTGGCCCGTCAATGTATCGTGTATACAAATGTGGCCCGTCAATGTATCGTCTATACAAATGTGGCCCGTCAATGTATCGTGTATACAAATGTGGCCCGTCAATGTAACGTGCATAATTATATACAAATGTGGCCCGTCAATGTCAGAGATGCCTCGAGTATGAAATTATGGAAACTGAATTTTTTGGGTCATCTTTTTTTCTGTGTTTAGACGGTGAATCATTAATTGATTTCAGAAATAGAATGTTGAATTGGTAAGCAGCAATTCCACGTTATACAGTAGGGGTACAGGGTTTGGTTCATATCTATGATTATATAGAGATGACTAAAGTTCATCTTTAAAGCTATACTAATGTAAGATATATTAAGAGATAACCCGGGCTCCAGACAGACTGTCGGTTTATCACTTTTTTATTTCTGGTAAAACGACAATATCAGAATCAGAATACGGTTGAATTAACGGTTTGTGTGTTTAAAAATATATATACATTTATATACATATACACATAGTTCATTTCTCTCCATTTGAATCCAAAATGTTGCTTAGTTTTATCTCTATGCCGCAAGACAAATTGAAACGAGTGGGGGTTTTCATTTTGCGTTACGGCCTTTGAGAAAAAAAAATTAATTTTGACTTCAAAGTGAGCGAAATGGAAATAAAGGAAACATCTCTATATTTGTCTTACGGGTAGAAT
>CM026391.1:31225572-31263072 GCA_014843695.1 Archivesica marissinica | reverse complement strand
CACACACACACACACACACACACACACACACACACACACACACACACACACACACACACACACACACACACACACACACACACACACACACACACACACACACACACACACACACACACACACACACACACACACACACACACACACACACACACACACACACACACACACACACACACACACACACACACACACACACACACACACACACACACACACACACACACACACACACACACACACACACACACACACACACACACACACACACACACACACACACACACACACACACACACACACACACACACACACACACACACACACACACACACACACACACACACACACACACACACACACACACACACACACACACACACACACACACACACACACACACACACACACACACACACACACACACACACACACACACACACACACACACACACACACACACACACACACACACACACACACACACACACACACACACACACACACCACACACACACACACACACACACACACACACACACACACACACACACACACACACACACACACACACACACACACACACACACACACACACACACACACACACACACACACACACACACACACACACACACACACACACACACACACACACACACACACACACACACACACACACACACACACACACACACACACACACACACACACACACACACACACACACACACACACACACAGTACATGTCCTAAATTCACCTACATATCATTTTAAGCCAAATTGATGATAATAATTATAAACATTTTAGTTGATACAAAAATATTTTAGATTGCGAAACAAGTTTTTACAACATTAGATTAATCGCTCTCGAGACCTCATTCCTTGTGGAACCCATTGTCATTAGGGAGAGAGAACATTAAATTCCTTGCGTAAGGACACAATCGTCACGGCTACGCTACAGCTGGGCGCGAACCCCGGGCATTTCGCACCTAAAGCATTCGCTACTTCCAATATGTATGGGATATAGGCCTACTACGCGCCTCAAACAGTCCAATATCTTACATATTGGATGTGTCCAATATTTTACATATTGGATGTGGCCAATATTTTACATATTGTATTTGTTTGAGGTTTATATCTTGCTTAAAACACACACTTATATAACAAGATCTTATATAAAATTGATAATTCCGTTAATTAATGTACAACTATTGCCCATTGAGAGCATCCAATTAATAGTAATATAAAGCCAGTACAGCAAGTGCTAAGGTGTAACCGTGTCATAAAACAGTTAGTGTGTTTTCAATGCATGTGACTTACGTGTGTGTGTTTTACGTTTATTTATCGTCGCTACCGGTTGCCCATATGAGCGACGCCTCCTGAAGAGATTAGTCATTTTAGATTTTTGGAGGATAGTGTAGTGATACAGAGTCTCCTCTGGTTCTTTTACGTGCACGGTGTAAAGCACCGACACGAGACCTCGGTTTAACGTCCCATCTGAAAGACTGTTAATTTTATTAGGGTCAGATGGGGGATCGAACCTGCGATCCCTTGATTACCAATCCAGCGTGTTACCACTGGACTACATATCCGTCTGTAACTTACGTTACAAATATACCTGTTTAAATATCGAGTTGTTGTGTAACAGTAAATTGACTGCTGAGTAACATTGAACTAGTAACCAGGCATATAATCATAACATTGCATGTAATTCAATAGTGTGTGGGTATACAGTTTCATTGTTTCCCTTCCAATAGTGTGTGGGTATACAGTTTCATTGTTTCCCTTCCAATAGTGTGTGGGTATACAGTTTCATTGTTTCCCTTCCAATAGCGTGTGGGTATACAGTTTCATTGTTTCCCTTCCAATAGTGTGTGGGTATACAGTTTCATTGTTTCCCTTCCAATAGTGTGTGGGTATACAGTTTCATTGTTTCCCTTCCAATAGTGTGTGGGTATACAGTTTCATTGTTTCCCTTCCAATAGCGTGTGGGTATACAGTTTCATTGTTTCCCTTCCAATAGTGTGTGGGTATACAGTTTCATTGTTTCCCTTCCAATAGGTGTGGGTATACAGTTTCATTGTTTCCCTTCCAATAGTGTGTGGGTATACAGTTTCATTGTTTCCCTTCCAATAGTGTGTGGGTATACAGTTTCATTGTTTCCCTTCCAATAGTGTGTGGGTATACAGTTTCATTGTTTCCCTTCCAATAGTGTGTGGGTATACAGTTTCATTGTTTCTCTTCCAATAGTGTGTGGGTATACAGTTTCATTGTTTCCCTTCCAATAGTGTGTGGGTATACAGTTTCATTGTTTCTCTTCCAATAGTGTGTGGGTATACAGTTTCATTGTTTCTCTTCCAATAGTGTGTGGGTATACAGTTTCATTGTTTCTCTTCCAATAGTGTGTGGGTATACAGTTTCATTGTTTCCCTTCCAATAGCGTGTGGGTATACAGTTTCATTGTTTCTCTTCCAATAGTGTGTGGGTATACAGTTTCATTGTTATCCTTCCTTTCCAATCATTGCATCATTTAGACGTATGATAATGAATATTCCTGCGCAAAAGTTCTATATCAATTACTGATGATAGATATTGTAACTAAGGGCGAGTTCACAGTGGCGGGTTAAGGTGAGGTCTGACTGGGCTGAAGCCAGCCCCCCGATATTTAGGGGCCCAAAAATTAGTATTTTAAATCTGTAATTAACTGAATAAAATTTAATGATTATTTTTTTAAATGACTACATAAATAGATAGAACTTAGAAGATATCCTGAGCTTTCCAACGATGTATGATTTTAATACTATTTTGTGTTTAGTCGATTACAGCAATAACGTATAGTGCACTGTTCCGCGAGTCTAATAGTCCGACAATACGCGTCGACAAGTGAAATCCCTTCTTACCAACTAATGCCATAGCGGAATGCGGTAATTTCGGTGAATTTCGGCCAAGCGAGGGCAATTTGAGAAAGGTGTATTCAATAGAATGGTCTTGTTTGCTTACACTAGTATTTATTTTGATGAAAGGGCCGCTGTTTGAGCTACAGCCAGTGGCCCCATGCAACCGTAATCCCCCCCCCCCCGGCGAGTTCACTTGGAAGTACGAGAGACACGGCGCAATTTCTGAAAATAAGCTTCGTGTGCACGCGCAGTCGAATATAAAGTGGTATATGAACCGGAAGTGTATATAAACAACCTACCGACTGCTTGCACAATTCCTTGTCTAAAAATAATTTCTAACTTTTTATCGTCATATTGGATCTGGACAAACAGCAGCCTGACCCAAGGGTAGACGGGTTAGGGCCAAAGGGTTTAATATTGCATCTCGACAAACAACAGCCTGACCCAAGGGTAGACGGGTTAGGGCCAAAGGGTTTAATATTGCATCTCGACAAACAACAGACTGACCCCGAAGGGTAGACGAGTTAGGGCCAAAGGGTTTAATATTGCATCTCGACAAACAACAGACTGACCCCGAAGGGTAGACGAGTTAGGGCCAAAGGGTTTAATATTGCACCTCGACAAACAACAGCCTGACCCAAGGGTAGACCCGTTAGGGCCAAAGGGTTTTAATAACGTCACTAATATCGAAACCAGGGTTGTTCGAGTGTAGTCGATCGTCCTAAAGACCAAGTGAGCTCGCCTTAAGTTAGTGTTTATAATGACTATTGTACATATTATGAATACAAGTGTAAAGTGAAAAATACCCATGTTTCCACATATATCACGTGTACCATGGGTACTGCTATTTATTATATGATTATAAAGTACATCGGGATTTGTATTACGCTTACACCAACATCCACTGTCTTTCGGGTAAGACTTTAAACCGACGTCTCGTGACGGTGCTTCGCATGGTATACGTAAAGGAAGCAGAGGAACCGCTGAGATGGGGATCTATCTGTTACAATCACCCAACACCTAGAACATGGCGGCGTATATGTGTTTGTGTATTTGTTGTGTTAAAAACTCCATTGTGTAATGAAATTAGATCTGTGAAATTAATTAACCTTGAGCTATATTATCAGGATTCATGAATTTGAGTGATTAGTTTGTCACTTAATCGTCGACAACGTGAAACTCGATGTATACGTACATGTATGGCTCGACATGTCCCTTTACACTGTAAACGCATATACAGTGTGCATGTATACCAATTAATCTCCCGGGCTGGATGTTATAAAACTTTTCTCCAATCTTAAACTCGGTCTCAAGCTTCTGATTGGTTCAGCTGAGTGTGAAACTCACGATCAACCAATCAATTTTCTTGAGTTCGAGTTTTGAGATATGAAACAAGTTTTATAACCTCGGGACCAGATTTGTTTTTATCACGTTGAGTTCCAGCAAAGTTTCTGATTTTGTTCAGTATATACTAAGAGTTTAGCTGTCAAACAACCACTTACAGGCGGATCTATAGTCCAGTTGTAAAACGCTGGACTGGTAATCCAGGGATCGCAGGTTCGATCCCTGTCTGACCACCATAATAAAATTAACAGTCTTTCAGATGGAACGTTAAACCGATGTCTCGGTCGGTGCTTTACATTGTGCATGTAAAAGAACAAGAGGAGACTCTGGAATGGGTCTCTGTCTGTATCATTGTACTATCCTCCAAAAATCTAAAATGACTAATCTCTTCAGGAGGCGTCGCTCATATGGGTAACCGGTAGCGACGATAGATACACATAAAACACGCACACGAAAAACCACTAGCTGACGTGGGTCTGTTTGATAACAACACTGGAATAAGGTATGATGTTCCGAAACCAGCAACTACGGTCGAAGAAGAACTCTGAACTCGTAGAATATATAACACTGGTTCAAAGTATATTTCCGATTGAACATAGATCCCTGAAAGAATCCCTGAAAGATCCTTGAAAGATCCCTGAAAGAATCCCTGAAAGATCACTGAAAGATCCCGAGCTAAGAGAATCATATGGAAATACTACAGTGTATTTGGGGAAACTATTATTATGTGGAGAAAAGAGTATTATTTAGTGAAACAATTATTTTATGGAGCAAAGAGTATTATATGGAGAAAAAGGTATTATTTGAAGAAAAGAGCATTATGTGAAGAAGAGAGTATTATGTGGAGAAAATATTATTACGTTGGGATTAGTTTTGTGTACATGTATATACTGAGAGACGTATTTCTATGAACTTCATACACAAGTGACGTATATATCAGATATGTATTGATATGAACTCTGTGTAGAGATAGGAATGCATATAGAATATGGTACTAATACACCAGTATGTTGCATGGGGTTTGGACAAATGGTTCGGATTCAAAACCAAAATATATATTCTCTTTTCAAATGTTTTTAAAAATAAAATGTGGTTTTGACCCCGATTCATTTGTCCAGTACCAATATCTAGCAAAACGCAAATTGTGCCAAATATTGTTAGGGATTCCAGTTGATAGTGACGCTATAATATGTAAGTGTGTTATACCGCACCACCATCAATACAACAGTGATTAGCAAACACAAGATGGAAGCAATATTGTAGTTAGTTTATGAATATACGATGACTTGCAATTTATCTAAGATTATACAAAGAGAGAGAGAGAGAGAGAGAGAGAGAGGAGAGAGAGAGGAGAGAGATATGGGGGGGGGGTAGAGAGGGGGAGAGAAAAGATAGAGAGAGAGAGAGGGGAGAGAAAGAGAGAGAGATATATAGAGAGGAGGGAGGGATATAGATAGTGAGGGGGAGAGAAAGGGAGAGAGGGGGTAGAGAGGAGGAGAGAAAGAGAGAGAGAGGGAGGGAGATAGCAAGGGGGAGAGAAAGAGAGATAGATAGAGAGAGAAGGAGGGAGGGATATAGATAGAGAGGGGAGAGAAAGGGAGAGTGGGGGAAATAGAGAGGGGAGAGAAAGAGAGAGATGGAGAGGGAGAGAGAGGGAGAGAGAGAGGGGGAGAGAAAGAGAGAGAGGGATAGAGAGAGAGGGGGGATAGAGAGAGAGAGAGAGAGGAGCAATGAGGATTTAAGTGTCTTGACTGTGGAAGTCGTGGTAGCACAGTTGTAGCGCGTTCACTTCGGGTGCGAAAGGCCCGGATTCGCACCCAGTTGTAGCCGTTACTATTGTGCCCTTAGGCAAGGCACTTAAATTCCACATTGCCTCTTCTCTCTCCCTCATGGTGCTGGATTCCACCAGGAATGACGTCTCTCGAGCGATTAAACTAACAAAACGTGTTTCGAAATCGAGCTAACATAAATGTGTATAAACTAACTGTCTATATACGCAACGTATACTTGCCTCACTATTGTTCCTATTTTTGGATATGTGTAATATATAAGACATATATACTTATTCCGTTGTTGAACTTCTCAACTGTCATGCATTAACATTATATAGAGTGTGCCAATTCGATTTTATATTTCAAGTATTGTGCTGAAATATAAGTTAATGTTTGTAAAGGTTTTTCCGTGGCAAGCTGTACACCAATGTAAAGGTATTTCCATGGCAAGCTGTATACCAATGTAAAGGTATTTCCATGGCAAGCTGTATACCAATGTAAAGGTATTTCCATGGCAAGCTGTACACCAATGTAAAGGTATTTCCGTGGCAAGCTGTACACCAATGTAAAGGTATTTCCGTGGCAAGCTGTACACCAATGTAAAGGTATTTCCATGGCAAGCTGTACACCAATAACGTTAGAGGAAACTGTTACTAAAATAAATTACACATGTCATGGTTCTCAAAATATTCATAATACCAGATGGTTGTTTAATAGTATTCACTGCTGCTACTTGCTGCTGCTGCTTGCTGCTGTTGCTGCTGCTGCTGCTGCTTCTGCTGCTGCTGCTGCTTCTGCTGCTTATATACCCTCGTCACTGATTGGCAGTACGCACAGGTGCAACCAGAATTTATATACAGTTCAAAGAGTAATATACATCTATATAATTTTATGTTTTATTATGAGAATCACGCCGCGGATAATCCTTTACAAACATATGAGATTACATATGACGTCATTGTTTTTGTCTTCCATGGGTCTATTTGTTTTTAAATGATATGGTATATTTTACATTTTTAAAAAATGATATTGTATATTTTACAACGTATAAGTTCTTGTGTAAAATACTCGTACATGTATAATATTATGTCGTTGTTCCATGTATATAATATTTCATTGTAAATAATGATCGTAAATCATTATCAGCATTTTTAGTTTCTTTGTGAAATATATTAAAATGGTGTTTTAATATGCTCCTTTTTGTTGTATTTTAACAATCTTTTTGTGTCCAAGTTGTTGCCACCGTACACATAGTATGAACTGGGAGCGGCACCGGGATGTTTAATACGACACTTGGTGTTCAATACTGCTCTTTGGTTTGAATGTATCCCGGCGTGACGAGTTTTCACCCAGAACAGATTTTCGCCTAACTGTGGGAATAGCAAGTCGCGAGAGATCACGCACTATTTCACGCTCCAGTTACCGGAACTATAAATAAACATACCTTGTGCACTTCCAATCTATTTCTAACCGATCTTAGAGATCAGACAGGTAAATTAGCGGTGAAAACTTTAAACCTACCCCAGTTTTCACTAATTTCACTATATCCGTTTTATGTCACCATATAAATATCATTTTTTAAAGAAATTGGCAATTTTTTCTCAAAAATGACATATGCATCGTCTGCTACGCCAATATATTTACGAAAAAAATGTCATTATAGTCTCACTGCTCCATGTTTATGAGTTCCGTCCGTTATTACACACAAGGGGTCCTTATGCATACTATTGATTTTCACCGTTTTTCGCCTTCAAGTCCATGTGTTGTCACATAGGTTCTCCAACTGATATACATGGTTGTGTAAACCTAGTTATTCTCTGTTAGGCACCGTGTGATGTGTTCGATGGATGGGTCCAGATACGGTTCTGCACACAGTCAGAGTAATTAGGAGGGGCGACGACTTCTTATGCCCCGTGTGTTTGTCTAAGTTAAACTAAATTAGTGTTTTAGATACAGTATATAGACAAAATGCTCTCCAACAAATGAATTTTGAGTGAAAATGATAAATTAAGCCTATTATTAAAGTAAGTGTTCCTTATTTATATTGTTTTGTTAAAAAAAACTGTTGCTTACATACTAATGCTCGCACTGTAGGCAAGTTCCACAGTTAGGCGAAAACATGTGACGTCATTCCGGATTACTGAGAATGAGGTACCGCTATTTTATCAACTTTTCTCAATAAGCAAACAATCGGTTTTCTTCGAGATTTTTGTGAATGAAAGGTAAAATATTGTTTATTTGGTGACATAAAATTGTTTGCAGTGTATGACACTAGTAATTGAATGGTTGTTGAAGCTTGAAGCATGAAGCTTGACTCCCGCAATCTAATTATATTCTGGAAGGTTAGAACATTGCACACGTCTTTCAAGCATAAATAGTGACACATAATACTCTGGAGGACATATGAACCTGCTAGAGCGTTCCATATACATAATTATTAACACGTAGCAATATGAACGACCATCGTACCTGCACGAACGTTCATTGTACAGAAATCGTGATATTTGGACATTTTGACCGCCCCTCATAGAGTTGGAAATACAGAAATAATGATACCGAGCATTCTGAACGACCCTCTCAATTCCAAGACAGTTACAGATATAGAAATGGTGACACACATTGAACACTCCAATTACAGACATAGTGACACAGAACAGTCTGAACGACCCTCGTATCTGCTACATAGTTCCAAATACAGAACTATTGACATTGAACACTCTGAACGACCCTAGTATCTGCAACAGAGTTCCAAAATAGAGAACTACTGTCACTGAACACTCTGAACGACCCTCGTATCTGCAACAGAGTTCCAAATACAGAATTATTGACACTGAATACACTGAACGACACTCGTATCTGCTACAGCATTCCAAATACAGAACTATTGACACTGAACACACTGAACGACCCTCGTATCTGCTACATACTTCCAAATACAGAACTATTGACACTGAACACTCTGAACGACCCTCGTATCTGCAACACAGTTCCAAATACAGAACTATTGCTGTCACTGAACACTCTGAACGACCCTCTTATCTGCTACAGCGTCCCAAATACAGAACTATTGACACTGAACACTCTGAACGACCCTCGTATCTGCTACAGCGTTCCAAATACAGAACTATTGACACTGAACACACTGAACGACATTCGTATCTGCTACAGAGTTCCAAATACAAAACTATTGACACTGAACACCCTGAACGACCATCGTATCTGCTACAGAGTTCCAAATACAGACCTATTGACACCGAACACTCTGAACGACGCTCGTATCTGCTACATAGTTCCAAATACATACATATTGAAACTGAACATTCTGAACGTCCCTCGTATCTGCTACTGAGTTCCAAATGCAGAACTATTGACACTGACCACTTTGAACGACCCTCGTATCAGCTACATAGTTCCAAATACAGAAATATTGACACTGAGCACTCTGAACGACCTTCGTATCTGTTACAGAGTTCCAAATACAGAACTGTTGACACTGAAAACTATGAACGACCCTCGTATCTGCTACAGCGTTCCAAATACATAACTATTGACACTGAACACTCTGAACGACCCTCGTATCTGCTACAGCGTTCCAAATACGGAACTATTGACACTGAACACACTGAACCACCCTCGTATCTGATACAGAGTTCCAAATACAGAACTATTGACACTGAACACTCTGAACGACCTTCGTATCTGCTACAGCGTTCCATTTACAGAACTATTGACACTGAACACTCTGAACGACCCTTGTATCTGCTACAGCGTTCCAAATACAGAAATATTGACACTGAACACTCTGAACGACCCTCGTATCTGCTACAGAGTTCCAGATACAGAACTATTGACACTGAACACGCTGAACGACCCTCTTATCAGCTACAGCCTTCCAAATACAGAACTATTGACACTGAACACGCTGAACGACCCTCGTATCTGCTACAGAGTTCCAGATACAGAACTATTGACACTGAACACGCTGAACGACCCTCGTATCTGCTACAGCCTTCCAAATACGGAAATATTGACACTGAACACGCTGAACGACAATAGTATCTGCTACAGTGTTCCAAATACATAACTATTGACACTGAATACTCTAAACGACCCTCGTATCAGCTACATAGTTCCAAATACAGAACTATTGACATTGAACACTCTGATCGACCTTCGTATCTGCTACAGAGTTCCAAATACAGAACTGTTGACACTGAAAACTCTGAACGACCCTCGTATCTGCTACAGCGTTCCAAATACAGAACTATTGACACTGAACACTCTGAACGACCCTAGTATCTGCTACAGCGTTCCAGATACAGAACTGTTGACAATGAACACTCTGAACGACCCTCGTATCTGCTACAGCCTTCCAAATACGGAACTATTGACACCGAACACCCTAAACGACCCTCTTATCTGCTACAGACTTCCAAATACAGAACTATTGACACTGAACACTCTGAACGACCCTCGTATCTGCAACAAAGTTCCAAATACGGAACTATTGCTGTCACTGAACACTCTGAACGACCCTCTTATCTGCTACAGCGTCCCAAATACAGAACTATTGACACTAAACACTCTGAACGACCCTCGTATCTGCTACATAGTTCCAAATACAGAACTATTGACACTGAACACCCTGAACGACCATCGTATCTGCTACAGAGTTTCACATACAGAACTATTGACACCGAACACTCTGAACGACCCTCGTATCTGCTACATAGTTCCAAATACAGACATATTGACACTGAGCACTCTGAACGACCTTCGTATCTGCTACAGAGTTCCAAATACAGAACTGTTGACACTGAAAACTAGGAACGACCCTCGTATCTGCTACAGCGTTCCAAATACATAACTATTGACACTGAACACTCTGAACGACCCTCGTATCTGCTAGAGCGTTCCCAATACGGAACTATTGACACTGAACACACTGAACCACCCTCGTATCTGATACAGAGTTCCAAATACAGAACTATTGACACTGAACACTCTGAACGACCTTCGTATCTGCTACAGCGTTCCAGATACAGAACTATTGACAATGAACACTCTGAACGACCCTTGTATCTGCTACAGCGTTCCAGATACAGAACTATTGACACTGAACACGCTGAACGACCCTCGTATCTGCTACAGCGTTCCAAATAAAGAAATATTGACACTGAACACTCTGAACGACCCTCGTATCTGCTACAGCGTTCCAAATAAAGAAATATTGACACTGAACACTCTGAACGACCCTCGTATCTGCTACAGCGTTCCAAATAAAGAAATATTGACACTGAACACTCTGATCGACACTCGTATCTGCTACATCGATCCAAATACAGAACTATTGACACTGAACACTCTGAATGACCCTCGTATCTGCTACAGCCTTCCAAATACGGAACTATTGACATTGAACACCCTGAACGACCCTCTTATCTGCTACAGCGTCCCAAATACAGAACTATTGACACTAAATACTCTGAACGACCCTAGTATCTGCTACAGAGTTCCAAATACAGAACTATTGACACTGAACACACTGAACGACATTCGTATCTGCTACAGTGTTCCAAATACAGAACTATTGACACTGAACACACTGAACGACATTCGTATCTGCTACAGAGTTCCAAATACATAACTATTGACACTGAACACTCTGAACGACCCTCGTATCTGCTACATAGTTCCAAATACAGAATTATTGACACTGAACACTCTGAACGACCCTGGTATCAGCTACATAGTTCCAAATACAGAACTATTGACACTGAACACTCTGACCGACCTTCGTATCTGCTACAGAGTTCCAAATACAGAACTGTTGACACTGAAAACTCTGAACGACCCTCGTATCTGCTACAGCGTTCCAAATACAGAACTATTGACACTGAACACTCTGAACGACCCTCGTATCTGCTACAGCGTTCCAGATACAGAACTGTTGACACTGAACACTCTGAACGACCCTCGTATCTGCTACAGCGTTCCAGATACAGAACTGTTGACAATTAACACTCTGAACGACCCTCGTATCTGCTACAGCCTTCCAAATACGGAACTATTGACATCGAACACCCTAAACGACCCTCTTATCTGCTACAGACTTCCAAATACAGAACTATTGACACTGAACACTCTGAACGACCCTCGTATCTGCAACAAAGTTCCAAATACAGAACTATTGCTGTCACTGAACACTCTGAACGACCCTCTTATCTGCTACAGCGTCCCAAATACAGAAATATTGACACTAAACACTCTGAACGACCCTCGTATCTGCTACATAGTTCCAAATACAGAACTATTGACACTGAACACCCTGAACGACCATCGTATCTGCTACAGAGTTTCACATACAGAACTATTGACACCGAACACTCTGAACGACCCTCGTATCTGCTACATAGTTCCAAATACAGACATATTGACACTGAGCACTCTGAACGACCTTCGTATCTGCTACAGAGTTCCAAATACAGAACTGTTGACACTGAAAACGAGGAACGACCCTCGTATCTGCTACAGCGTTCCAAATACATAACTATTGACACTGAACACTCTGAACGACCCTCGTATCTGCTACAGCGTTCCCAATACGGAACTATTGACACTGAACACACTGAACCACCCTCGTATCTGATACAGAGTTCCAAATACAGAACTATTGACACTGAACACTCTGAACGACCTTCGTATCTGCTACAGCGTTCCAGATACAGAACTATTGACAATGAACACTCTGAACGACCCTTGTATCTGCTACAGCGTTCCAGATACAGAACTATTGCCACTGAACACGCTGAACGACCCTCGTATCTGCTACAGCGTTCCAAATAAAGAAATATTGACACTGAACACTCTGAACGACCCTCGTATCTGCTACAGCGTTCCAAATACAGAACTATTGACACTGAACACTCTGAACGACCCTCGTATCTGCTACACCCTTCCAAATACGGAACTATTGACATTGAACACCCTGAACCACCCTCTTATCTGCTACAGCGTCCCAAATACAGAACTATTGACACTAAATACTCTGAACGATCCTAGTATCTGCTACAGAGTTCCAAATACAGAACTATTGACACTGAACACACTGAACGACATTCGTATCTGCTACAGTGTTCCAAATACAGAACTATTGACACTGAACACACTGAACGACATTCGTATCTGCTACAGAGTTCCAAATACATAACTATTGACACTGAACACTCTGAACGACCCTCGTATCTGCTACATAGTTCCAAATACAGAATTATTGACACTGAACACTCTGAACGACCCTGGTATCAGCTACATAGTTCCAAATACAGAACTATTGACACTGAACACTCTGACCGACCTTCGTATCTGCTACAGAGTTCCAAATACAGAACTGTTGACACTGAAAACTCTGAACGACCCTCGTATCTGCAACAACGTTGCAAATACAGAACTATTGACACTGAACACTCTGAACGACCCTCCTATCTGCTACAGCGTTCCAGATACAGAACTGTTGACACTGAACACTCTGAACGACCCTCGTATCTGCTACATAGATCCAAATACAGAACTATTGACACTGAACACTCTGAACGACCCTCGTATCTGCTACAGCCTTCCAAATACGGAACTATTGACACCGAACACCCTGAACGACCCTCTTATCTGCTACAGCGTCCCAAATACAGAACTATTGACACTAAACACTCTGAACGACCCTCGTATCTGCTACAGCGTTCCAAATACAGAACTATTGACACTGAACACACTGAACGACATTCGTATCTGCTACAGTGTTCCAAATACAGAACTATTGACACTGAACACACTGAACGACATTCGTATCTGCTACAGCGTTCCAAATACAGAACTATTGACACTGAACACTCTGAACGACCCTCGTATCTGCTACAGCGTTCCAGATACAGAACTGTTGACAATGAACACTCTGAACGACCCTCGTATCTGCTACAGCCTTCCAAATACGGAACTATTGACATCGAACACCCTAAACGACCCTCTTATCTGCTACAGACTTCCAAATACAGAACTATTGACACTGAACACTCTGAACGACCCTCGTATCTGCAACAAAGTTCCAAATACAGAACTATTGCTGTCACTGAACACTCTGAACGACCCTCTTATCTGCTACAGCGTCCCAAATACAGAAATATTGACACTAAACACTCTGAACGACCCTCGTATCTGCTACATAGTTCCAAATACAGAACTATTGACACTGAACACCCTGAACGACCATCGTATCTGCTACAGAGTTTCACATACAGAACTATTGACACCGAACACTCTGAACGACCCTCGTATCTGCTACATAGTTCCAAATACAGACATATTGACACTGAGCACTCTGAACGACCTTCGTATCTGCTACAGAGTTCCAAATACAGAACTGTTGACACTGAAAACTAGGAACGACCCTCGTATCTGCTACAGCGTTCCAAATACATAACTATTGACACTGAACACTCTGAACGACCCTCGTATCTGCTACAGCGTTCCCAATACGGAACTATTGACACTGAACACACTGAACCACCCTCGTATCTGATACAGAGTTCCAAATACAGAACTATTGACACTGAACACTCTGAACGACCTTCGTATCTGTTACAGCGTTCCAGATACAGAACTATTGACAATGAACACTCTGAACGACCATTGTATCTGCTACAGCGTTCCAGATACAGAACTATTGCCACTGAACACGCTGAACGACCCTCGTATCTGCTACATCGATCCAAATACAGAACTATTGACACTGAACACTCTGAACGACCCTCGTATCTGCTACACCCTTCCAAATACGGAACTATTGACATTGAACACCCTGAACCACCCTCTTATCTGCTACAGCGTCCCAAATACAGAACTATTGACACTAAATACTCTGAACGATCCTAGTATCTGCTACAGTGTTCCAAATACAGAACTATTGACACTGAACACACTGAACGACATTCGTATCTGCTACAGAGTTCCAAATACATAACTATTGACACTGAACACTCTGAACGACCCTCGTATCTGCTACATAGTTCCAAATACAGAATTATTGACACTGAACACTCTGAACGACCCTGGTATCAGCTACATAGTTCCAAATACAGAACTATTGACACTGAACACTCTGACCGACCTTCGTATCTGCTACAGAGTTCCAAATACAGAACTGTTGACACTGAAAACTCTGAACGACCCTCGTATCTGCAACAACGTTGCAAATACAGAACTATTGACACTGAACACTCTGAACGACCCTCCTATCTGCTACAGTGTTCCAGATACAGAACTGTTGACACTGAACACTCTGAACGACCCTCGTATCTGCTACAGCGTTCCAAATACAGAAATATTGACACTGAACACTCTGAACGACCCTCGTATCTGCTACATAGATCCAAATATAGAAATATTGATACTGAACACTCTGAACGACACTCATATCTGCTACATAGTTCCAAACACAGAAATATTGATACTGAACACTCTGAACGACCCTCGTATCTGCTTCATAGTTCCATATACAGACATATTGATACTGAACACTCTGAACGACACTCATATCTGCTACAGCGTTCCAAATACAGAACTATTGACACTGAACACTCTGAACGACCCTCGTATCTGCTACAGAGTTCCAAATACAGAACTATTGACACTGAACACTCTGAACGTCCCTCGTATCTGCTACATAGATCCACATACAGAACTATTGACAATGAACACTCTGAACGACCTTCGTATCTGATACAGAGTTCCAAATACAGAACTGTTGACACTGAGCACTCTGAACGACCTTCGTATCTGCTACATACTTCCAAATACAGAACTATTGACACTGAACAATCTGAACGACCCTCATATCTGCTACAGAGTTCCAAATACAGAAATATTGACACTGAACACTCTGAACGACCCTCGTATCTGTTACAGCGTTCCAAATATGGAACTCTTGACACTGAACACTCTGAACGACCCTCATATCTGCTACAGGGGCCAGATACAGAACTATTGACACTGAACACGCTGTACGACCCTCGTATCTGCTACAGCGTTCCAAATACAGAACTATTGACACTGAACACTCTGAACTACCCTCGTATCTGATACAGACTTCCAAATACAGAAATATTGACACTGAACCCTCTGAACGACCCTTGTATCTGCTACAGATTTCCAAATACAGAACTGTTGACACTGAAAACTCTGAACGACCCTCGTATCTGCAACAACGTTGCAAATACAGAACTATTGACACTGAACACTCTGAACGACCCTCCTATCTGCTACAGCGTTCCAGATACAGAACTGTTGACACTGAACACTCTGAACGACCCTCGTATCTGCTACAGCGTTCCAAATACAGAAATATTGACACTGAACACTCTGAACGACCCTCGTATCTGCTACATAGATCCAAATATAGAAATATTGATACTGAACACTCTGAACGACACTCATATCTGCTACATAGTTCCAAACACAGAAATATTGATACTGAACACTCTGAACGACCCTCGTATCTGCTTCATAGTTCCATATACAGAAATATTGATACTGAACACTCTGAACGACACTCATATCTGCTACAGCGTTCCAAATACAGAACTATTGACACTGAACACTCTGAACGACCCTCGTATCTGCTACAGAGTTCCAAATACAGAACTATTGACACTGAACACTCTGAACGTCCCTCGTATCTGCTACATAGATCCACATACAGAACTATTGACAATGAACACTCTGAACGACCTTCGTATCTGATACAGAGTTCCAAATACAGAACTGTTGACACTGAGCACTCTGAACGACCTTCGTATCTGCTACATACTTCCAAATACAGAACTATTGACACTGAACAATCTGAACGACCCTCATATCTGCTACAGAGTTCCAAATACAGAAATATTGACACTGAACACTCTGAACGACCCTCGTATCTGTTACAGCGTTCCAAATATGGAACTCTTGACACTGAACACTCTGAACGACCCTCATATCTGCTACAGGGGCCAGATACAGAACTATTGACACTGAACACGCTGTACGACCCTCGTATCTGCTACAGCGTTCCAAATACAGAACTATTGACACTGAACACTCTGAACTACCCTCGTATCTGATACAGACTTCCAAATACAGAAATATTGACACTGAACCCTCTGAACGACCCTTGTATCTGCTACAGATTTCCAAATACAGAAATATTTACACTGAACACTCTGAACAACCCTCGTAACTGCTATTGCGTTCGAAATACAGAACTATTGACACTGGACACTCTGAACGACCCTGGTATCTGCTACATACCTCCAAATACAGAACTATTGACACTGAACACTCTGAACGACCATCGTATCTGCTACATAGATCCAAATACAGAACTATTGACACTGAACACTCTGAACGACCTTCGTATCTGATACAGAGTTCCAAATATAGAACTGTTGACACTGAACACTCTGAACGACCCTCGTATCTGCTACAGAGTTCCAAATACAGAATTATTGACACTGAACACTCTGAACGCCCATCCTATCTGCTACATAGGTCCAAATACAGAACTATTGACACTGAAGACTCCGAACGACCCTCGTATCTGCTACAGCGTTCCAAATACGGAACTATTGACACTGAACACACTGGACGACCCTCGTATCTGCTACAGCGTTCCAAATACGGAACTATTGACACTGAACACCCTGGACGACCCTCGTATCTGCTACAGCGTTCCAAATACGGAACTATTGACACTGAACACTCTGAACGACCCTCGTATCTGCTTCATAGTTCCATATACAGAAATATTGATACTGAACACTCTGAACGACACTCATATCTGCTACAGCGTTCCAAATACAGAACTATTGACACTGAACACTCTGAACGACCCTCGTATCTGCTACAGAGTTCCAAATACAGAACTATTGACACTGAACACTCTGAACGTCCCTCGTATCTGCTACATAGATCCACATACAGAACTATTGACAATGAACACTCTGAACGACCTTCGTATCTGATACAGAGTTCCAAATACAGAACTGTTGACACTGAGCACTCTGAACGACCTTCGTATCTGCTACATACTTCCAAATACAGAACTATTGACACTGAACAATCTGAACGACCCTCATATCTGCTACAGAGTTCCAAATACAGAAATATTGACACTGAACACTCTGAACGACCCTCGTATCTGTTACAGCGTTCCAAATATGGAACTCTTGACACTGAACACTCTGAACGACCCTCATATCTGCTACAGGGGCCAGATACAGAACTATTGACACTGAACACGCTGTACGACCCTCGTATCTGCTACAGCGTTCCAAATACAGAACTATTGACACTGAACACTCTGAACTACCCTCGTATCTGATACAGACTTCCAAATACAGAAATATTGACACTGAACCCTCTGAACGACCCTTGTATCTGCTACAGATTTCCAAATACAGAACTGTTGACACTGAAAACTCTGAACGACCCTCGTATCTGCAACAACGTTGCAAATACAGAACTATTGACACTGAACACTCTGAACGACCCTCCTATCTGCTACAGCGTTCCAGATACAGAACTGTTGACACTGAACACTCTGAACGACCCTCGTATCTGCTACAGCGTTCCAAATACAGAAATATTGACACTGAACACTCTGAACGACCCTCGTATCTGCTACATAGATCCAAATATAGAAATATTGATACTGAACACTCTGAACGACACTCATATCTGCTACATAGTTCCAAACACAGAAATATTGATACTGAACACTCTGAACGACCCTCGTATCTGCTTCATAGTTCCATATACAGAAATATTGATACTGAACACTCTGAACGACACTCATATCTGCTACAGCGTTCCAAATACAGAACTATTGACACTGAACACTCTGAACGACCCTCGTATCTGCTACAGAGTTCCAAATACAGAACTATTGACACTGAACACTCTGAACGTCCCTCGTATCTGCTACATAGATCCACATACAGAACTATTGACAATGAACACTCTGAACGACCTTCGTATCTGATACAGAGTTCCAAATACAGAACTGTTGACACTGAGCACTCTGAACGACCTTCGTATCTGCTACATACTTCCAAATACAGAACTATTGACACTGAACAATCTGAACGACCCTCATATCTGCTACAGAGTTCCAAATACAGAAATATTGACACTGAACACTCTGAACGACCCTCGTATCTGTTACAGCGTTCCAAATATGGAACTCTTGACACTGAACACTCTGAACGACCCTCATATCTGCTACAGGGGCCAGATACAGAACTATTGACACTGAACACGCTGTACGACCCTCGTATCTGCTACAGCGTTCCAAATACAGAACTATTGACACTGAACACTCTGAACTACCCTCGTATCTGATACAGACTTCCAAATACAGAAATATTGACACTGAACCCTCTGAACGACCCTTGTATCTGCTACAGATTTCCAAATACAGAAATATTTACACTGAACACTCTGAACAACCCTCGTAACTGCTATTGCGTTCGAAATACAGAACTATTGACACTGGACACTCTGAACGACCCTGGTATCTGCTACATACCTCCAAATACAGAACTATTGACACTGAACACTCTGAACGACCATCGTATCTGCTACATAGATCCAAATACAGAACTATTGACACTGAACACTCTGAACGACCTTCGTATCTGATACAGAGTTCCAAATACAGAATTATTGACACTGAACACTCTGAACGCCCATCCTATCTGCTACATAGGTCCAAATACAGAACTATTGACACTGAAGACTCCGAACGACCCTCGTATCTGCTACAGCGTTCCAAATACGGAACTATTGACACTGAACACACTGGACGACCCTCGTATCTGCTACAGCGTTCCAAATACGGAACTATTGACACTGAACACCCTGGACGACCCTCGTATCTGCTACAGCGTTCCAAATACGGAACTATTGACACTGAACACTCTGAACGACCCTCGTATCTGCTACAGCGTTCCAAATACGGAACTATTGACACTGAACACTCTGAACGACCCTCGTATCTGCTACAGAGTTCCAAATACGGAACTATTGACACTGAACACTCTGAACGACCCTCGTATCTGCTACAGCGTTCCAAATACGGAACTATTGACACTGAACACTCTGAACGACCCTCGTATCTGCTACAGCGTTCCAAATACGGAACTATTGACACTGAACACTCTGAACGACCCTCGTATCTGCTACAGCGTTCCAAATACGGAACTATTGACACTGAACACTCTGAACGCCCCTCCTATCTGCTACGTAGGTCCAAATACAGAACTATTGACACTGAAGACTCCGAACGACCCTCGTATCTGCTACAGACTTCCAAATACAGAACTATTGACACTGAACACTCTGAACGACCCTCGTATCTGCTATCGACTTCTAAATACAGAACTGTTGACACTGAACACTCTGAACAACCCTCGTATTTGCTACAGACTTCCAAATACAGAACTGTTGACACTGAACACTCTGAACGACCCTCATATCTGCTACAGCGTTCCAAATACGGAACTATTGACACTGAACACTCTGAACGACCCTCGTATCTGCTACAGAGTTCCAAATACAGAACTATTGACACTGAACACTCTGAACGACCTTCGTATCTGATACAGAGTTCCAAATACAGAACTATTGACACTGAACACTCTGAACGACCCTCGTATCTGCTACATAGATCCACATACAGAACTATTGACACTGAACACTCTGAACGACCTTCGTATCTGATACAGAGTTCCAAATACAGAACTGTTGACACTGAACACTCTGATCGACACTCGTATCTGCTACAGCGTTCCAAATACAGAACTAATGACACTGAACACTCTGAACGACCCTCGTATCTGCTACAGCGTTCCAAATACGGAACTATTGACACTGTACACCCTGAACGACCCTCCTATCTGCTACAGACTTCCAAATACAGAACTATTGACACTGAACACTCTGAACGACCCTCGTATCTGCTACAGAGTTCCAAATACAGAACTATTGACACTGAACATTCTGAACGACCCTCCTATCTGCTACAGCGTTCCAAATACAGAACTATTGACACTGAACATTCTGAACGACCCCCCTATCTGCTACATAGGTCCAAATACAGAACTATTGACACTGAACACTCCGAACGACCCTCGTATCTGCTACAGAGTTCCAAATACAGAATTATTGACACTGAACACTCTGAACGCCCATCCTATCTGCTACATAGGTCCAAATACAGAACTATTGACACTGAAGACTCCGAACGACCCTCGTATCTGCTACAGACTTCCAAATACAGAACTATTGACACTGAACACTCCGAACGACCCTCGTAACTGCTATCGACTTCTAAATACAGAACTGTTGACAATGAACACTCTGAACGACCCTTGTATCTGCTACATAGATCCAAATATAGATATATTGATACTGAACACTCTGAACGACCCTCGTATCTGCTACAGCGTTCCAAATACGGAACTATTGACACTGAACACCCTGGACGACCCTCGTATCTGCTACAGCGTTCCAAATACGGAACTATTGACACTGAACACTCTGAACGACCCTCGTATCTGCTACAGCGTTCCAAATACGGAACTATTGACACTGAACACTCTGAACGACCCTCGTATCTGCTACAGAGTTCCAAATACAGAACTATTGACACTGAACACTCTGAACGCCCCTCCTATCTGCTACGTAGGTCCAAATACAGAACTATTGACACTGAAGACTCCGAACGACCCTCGTATCTGCTACAGACTTCCAAATACAGAACTATTGACACTGAACACTCTGAACGACCCTCGTATCTGCTATCGACTTCTAAATACAGAACTGTTGACACTGAACACTCTGAACAACCCTCGTATTTGCTACAGACTTCCAAATACAGAACTGTTGACACTGAACACTCTGAACGACCCTCATATCTGCTACAGCGTTCCAAATACGGAACTATTGACACTGAACACTCTGAACGACCCTCGTATCTGCTACAGAGTTCCAAATACAGAACTATTGACACTGAACACTCTGAACGACCTTCGTATCTGATACAGAGTTCCAAATACAGAACTATTGACACTGAACCCTCTGAACGACCCTCGTATCTGCTACATAGATCCACATACAGAACTATTGACACTGAACACTCTGAACGACCTTCGTATCTGATACAGAGTTCCAAATACAGAACTGTTGACACTGAACACTCTGATCGACACTCGTATCTGCTACAGCGTTCCAAATACAGAACTAATGACACTGAACACTCTGAACGACCTTCGTATCTGATACAGAGTTCCAAATACAGAACTGTTGACACTGAACACTCTGAACGACCCTCGTATTTGCTACATAGATCCAAATACAGAACTATTGACACTGAACACTCTGAACGACCTTCGTATCTGTTACAGACTTCCAAATACAGAACTATTGACACTGAACACTCTGAACGACCCTCGTATCTGCTACAGCGTTCCAAATACGGAACTATTGACACTGAACACCCTGGACGACCCTCGTATCTGCTACAGCGTTCCAAATACGGAACTATTGACACTGAACACTCTGAACGACCCTCGTATCTGCTACAGCGTTCCAAATACGGAACTATTGACACTGAACACCCTGAACGACCCTCGTATCTGCTACAGACTTCTAAATACAGAACTATTGACACTGAACATTCTGAACGACCCTGGTATCTGCTACAGCGTTCCAAATACAGAACTATTGACACTGAACATTCTGAACGACCCTCCTATCTGCTACAGAGTTCCGAATACAGAAATATTGACACTGAACACTCTGAACGACCCTCGTATCTGCTACAGTGTTCCAGATACAGAACTATTGACACTGAACACGCTGAACGACCCTAGTATCTGCTACAGCATTCGAAATACAGAACTATTGACACTGAACACTCTGAACGACCCTCGTACCTGCTACAGAGTTCTATGTTCATAAATGGTTTCAGTGAACATTACGAACGGTCCTCGAACATGCTATATGGTTTCATGTTCATATGGAGATACCTTTGTCAAAATGTGCTCACCAGGTCTGCTCTCAAGCGGAAGGATTGTCGACTAGTGATGCCCGTGCAAACTGACACGCCTATGCCGTTGTAATGAGACTTTGTAACAAGTAATTCAATTAGGAATAATTACTCGGGAACTTAACGATAACCAAAATTTCCCGAGAGACAAATGTCTCTCTCTACAGTATTCTCAAAGCAGGGATTCCTTGTGACATATTATTTTGCCACAAGTTTTCAAGAACATATTTTGAATGGAACTTTTAAATAGCAAAGGCCAATCTTCAACTTATGGGCAGTGCGAACCAGTATGTGACGTGACTATATGCTGCATGCATATTTAAAACTATGTATTTTACAACGTTTGCGAAGCAAGTTTTAGTTAGCAACTTATATTAAGCACTCTCGTTGGCGCGGATGAACGCTTATATGTGGTCATTCGTGTGGGAGGAAATCGGAGACCCGGAGAAAACCCACCTGTCCGATATGGCGACCACCGTACCAACTCACATACTTCCCGGTCCGAGGATCGAACCAGGGTTGCATTGGTGAGAAGCGAGCACGCTAACCACTGAGCTAATCGGACATATTAAAATGAATGCAATGCATGCACTCAGCTAGAGGATGAAGATGGATATCATTTATTCATTTAAGTATAGAATGTTTGGAAATACTGGCTACGGCTTAGTATCAATTAATACTTGTTATCTACAAACGCGTGCGTGCGTGCGTAATCAAAACGTATAATCATCCGCTCCTTAAAGTAGTTCGGTGTATCTGTGTGTGTAATCAACATATCTGTTCACGCGCTCCTTAAAGCGACACTACATCGGTGAAAACGCAAATGTCTGCAGAATATAATTTGCTATTATATAGTATAATTTGTTTTCCAAATATTTGCCTCAAAAACTGAGTATTTCAATAAATAAACAAACGTCGTATACGCGGTTTGTTGACATAACAAAACAAAATAATGTAAACAGGGTCGACATGCATGCGTTTATCCTAAATAACACCATGTATGGTACATATTTACCGTAATATCTCACATGTGTGCCTATGTATATTTATTTGTAGACTAATCTTAGTTAAATTATCTCTAATCGAAAATATCGCGTGTTTTGTATTGACTCCATTGACAAACAAACGTCAATTCAGGAGCGCGGATGACCGTTATATGAAATCCTTCTTTCACTTTTGAAAGAGTGTATACCACAAAAACACTGTTTATAGTTCAATGTTAGTGTTCGAATGTATTCAGAAGAATGTGTAGTAGCTATGCATTTATACGTGAAAAAAAAGCATTTTATTTGCTATTTGCGATGTAATGTCGCTTTAAAGCGACACTACATCAGTGAAAACGCAAATTTCTACAGAATGTATTTTCCTATTATATGGTATAAGTTTCCCCCCAAATATTGCCACAAATACTGAGTATTTCAACTAATGCATACATCGTATACGCGGTTTGTTGACATAACAAAATAATGTAAATAGGGTCGACATGCATGCGTAATATAAACACCGCACGATAATCACAACATTATGGGAAGAGTCCATTGACTTGCTATAGGTGTTTTTATATTACTACTTCATATACAAATTGACTATTGTGTAGTCTATAACATTGAATGGTAACGTTTGCCTATAAATAGTAATATAAAAACACCTATAACAAGTTAGTGGACTCTTCCGATAATGTTGTGATTATCGTGCGGTGTTTATACAACTCGTGTATCCTGAATAACACGATTTATGGTACAGATTTACCGTTATATCTCACTCACTATTTATTTGTAGACTAGTGTTAGTTAAATTATCTTTAAACGACATTATCTCGCGTTTAGTATTGACTCCGATTACAAACAAACGTCAATTCAGGAGCGTGGATGATCGTTATATAAAATCCTATTTTCAATTTTGAAAGTTTGTATACCACAAAACACTGTTTATTGATTCAATGCTATTGTTCGAATGTATTCAGAAGAATTTGTAGTAGCAACGCATTTATACGTGATAAAATACATTTTAGTTGCTTTTTGCGATGCAATGTCGCTTTAAGCTTCATTTTGGAGAATATTTGCAAGTGACCCGGCTAGCTGAGTCTGTAGAGTGTTTGCCCTGTAAGTGAAACGTCACATATTCGAACCCCGGGATGGCTACACATGTTCCCACCCTGTCATATTTACTTGTTTTGTTTGCTTCCTATTTCCTAATAAACATTCGACATTAATACTCTTAAAATACACAGTTTGTGATACTATCTTCATTATAGGATAATCATATTGTACTTCTTTTAATGCCTCTTTTGTCTCTTTCTTTATATATTTCAACTACCTCAACATGGTACACAGACATTTCTCGGGCGACTTGATTCTCAACCTTTTGCTGAACGCCGCAAGGGATGTAACCGTATGCCGATAACCTAAAAATCGCAACCGAGTTACATCCCCTACGAACTCACGATCTAATATTGAAACTTGCATCTTCATGTGCAGACATCTTTCAGCAAGGGTCTGAAGAGGCCACAACCTGTATAGTAGACAGATATATTTTATAAAAACAAAAGGCAGTATATAAATGCATCAGATTATATATATATCTATCATCCGCCGTGATCAGCTGTAGCTGCGAAGAGTGAATAGTTTTAAACTCATACAAGTAGTTATAAACACAAAGAAAAGAAGGCACGTAAATTATTTAAGTTATAGAAGCTTATACTGTGCTTCTAATGATGGGTCCATGCTGCTTCTATCGAGTTGTTATAAAAAAAGTTATCTGTGGAGGCCCGTATAATGGAGCTATAGAAGCACATATAAGATATATCTGCAAGTGTTCTTGGGTCTGTGGAGGCCCGTATAATGGAGCTATAGAAGCACATATAAGATATATCTGCAAGTGTTCTTGGGTCTGTGGAAGCCCGTATAATGGAGCTATAGAAGCACATATAAGATATATCTGCACGTGTTCTTGGGTCTGTGGAAGCCCGTATAATGGAGCTATAGAAGCACATATAAGATATATCTGCACGTGTTCTTGGGTCTGTGGAAGCCCGTATAATGGAGCTATAGAAGCACATATAAGATATATCTGCACGTGTTCTTGGGTCTGTGGAAGCCCGTATAATGGAGCTATAGAAGCACATATAAGATATATCTGCAAGTGTTCTTGGGTCTGTGGAGGCCCGTATAATGGAGCTATAGAAGCACATATAAGATATATCTGCAAGTGTTCTTGGGTCTGTGGAGGCCCGTATAATGGAGCTATAGAAGCACATATAAGATATATCTGCAAGTGTTCTTGGGTCTGTGGAGGCCCGTATAATGAAGCTATAGAAGCACATATAAGATATATCTGCAAGTGTTCTTGGGTCTGTGGAGGCCCGTATAATGGAGCTATAGAAGCACATATAAGATATATCTGCAAGTGTTCTTGGGTCTGTGGAAGTCCGTATAATGAAGCTATAGAAGCATATATAAGATATATATGCAAGAGTTCTTGGATCTGTGGAAGTCCGTATAATGAAGCTATAGAAGCACATATAAGATATATATGCAAGTGTTCTTGGGTCTGTGGAAGCCCGTATAATGGAGCTATAGAAGCACACATAAGATATATATGCAAATGTTCTTGTGTCTGTGGAAGCCCGTATAATGGAGCTATAGAAGCACATATAAGATATATCTGCACGTGTTCTTGGGTCTGTGGAAGCCCGTATAATGGAGCTATAGAGGCACATATAAGATATATCTGCACGTGTTCTTGGGTCTGTGGAAGCCCGTATAATGGAGCTATAGAGGCACATATAAGATATATCTGCACGTGTTCTTGGGTCTGTGGAAGCCCGTATAATGGAGCTATAGAGGCACATATAAGATATATCTGCACGTGTTCTTGGGTCTGTGGAAGCCCGTATAATGGAGCTATAGAGGCACATATAAGATATATCTGCACGTGTTCTTGGGTCTGTGGAAGCCCGTATAATGGAGCTATAGAGGCACATATAAGATATATCTGCACGTGTTCTTGGGTCTGTGGAAGCCCGTATAATGGAGCTATAGAAGCACATATAAGATATATCTGCACGTGTTCTTGGGTCTGTGGAAGCCCGTATAATGGAGCTATAGAAGCACATATAAGATATATCTGCACGTGTTCTTGGGTCTGTGGAAGCCCGTATAATGGAGCTATAGAAGCAATATATAGCACGTGTTCTGGTGTGGAAGCCCGTATATTGGAGCTATAGAAGCACATATAAGACATATCTGCACGTGTTCTTGGGTCTGTGGAGGCCCGTATAATGGAGCTATAGAAGCACATATAAGATATATCTGCAAGTGTTCTTGGGTCTGTGGAAGCCCGTATAATGGAGCTATATATAGAAGCACATATAAGGTATATATCAAGTGTTCTTGGGTCTGTGGAGGCCCGTATAATGGAGCTATAGAAGCACATATAAGATATATCTGCACGTGTTCTTGGGTCTGTGGAAGCCCGTATAATGGAGATATAGAAGCACATAGAAGGTATATCTGCAAGTGTTCTTGGGTCTGTGAAAGCCCGTATAATGGAGCTATAGAAGCACATATAAGGTATATATGCAAGTGTTCTTGGGTCTGTGGAAGCCCGTATAATGGAGCTATAGAAGCACATATAAGATATATCTGCAAGTGTTCTTGGGTCTGTGGAAGCCCGTATAATGAAATTATAGAAGCACATATAAGATATATCTGCACGTGTTCTTGGGTCTGTGGAAGTCAGTATAATGAAGCTATAGAAGCACATATAAGGTATATCTGCAAGTGTTCTTGGGTCTGTGGAAGCCCGTATAATGGAGCTATAGAAGCACATATAAGGTATATATAATCAAGTGTTCTTGGGTCTGTGGAAGCCCGTATAATGGAGCTATAGAAGCACATATAAGGTATATCTGCAAGTGTTCTTGGGTCTGTGGAAGTCAGTATAATGAAGCTATAGAAGCACATATAAGATATATCTGCAAATGTTCTTGGGTCTGTGGAAGTCCGTATAATGAAGCAATAGAAGCACATATAAGATATATCTGCAAGTGTTCTTGGGTCTGTGGAAGCCCGTATAATTGAGCTATAGAAGCACATATAAGGTATATCTGCAAGTTGTCTTGGATCTTTGGAAGCCCGTATAATGGAGCTATAGAAGCACATATAAGATATATCTGCAAGTGTTCTTGGATATGTGGAAGCCAGTATAATGGAGCTATAGAACCACATATAAGGTATATATGCAAGTGTTCTTGGGTCTGTGGAAGTCCGTATAATGAAGCTATAGAAGCACATATAAGATATATCTGCAAGTGTTCTTGGGTCTGTGGAAGCCCGTATAATGAAGCTATAGAAGCACATATAAGATATGTCTGCAAGTGTTCTTGGATCTGTGGAAGCCCGTATAATGGAGCTATAGAAGCACATATAAGATATATCTGCAAGTGTTCTTGGATCTGTGGAAGCCGGTATAATGGAGATATAGAAGCACATATAAGATATATATGCAAGTGTTCTTGGGTCTGTGGAAGCCCGTATAATGAAGCTATAGAAGCACATATAAGATATATCTGCACGTGTTCTTGGATCTGTGGAAGCCTGTATAATGACGCTACAGAAGCACATATTAGATATATCTGCACGTGTTCTTGGATCTGTGGAAGCCCGTATAATGGACCTATAGAAGCACATATAAGATATATCTGCACGTGTTCTTGGATCTGTGGAAGCCCGTATAATGAAGCTATAGAAGCACATATAAGATATATCTGCAAGTGTTCTTGGGTCTGTGGAAGCCCGTATAATGGAGCTATAGAAGCACATATAAGATATATATGCAAGTGTTCTTGGGTCTGTGGAAGCCCGTATAATGGAGCTATAGAAGCACATATAAGGTATATATGAAAGTGTTCTTGGGTCTGTGGAAGCCAGTATAATGAAGCTATAGAAGCACATATAAGGTATATATGCAAGTGTTCTTGGGTCTGTGGTAGCCCGTATAATGAAGCTATAAAAGCACATATAAGATATATATGCAAGTATTCTTGAGCCTGTGGAAGCCAGTATAATGGAGCTATAGAAGCACATATAAGATATATATGCAAGTATTCTTGAGCCTGTGGAAGCCCGTATAATGACGCTATAGATACACATAATTATAAGATATATATGCAAATGTTCTTGGGTCTGTGGAAGCCAGTATACTGGAGATATAGAAACACATACAAGATATATATGCAAGTGTTCTTGGATCTGTGGAAGCCCGTATAATGAAATTATAGAAGCACATATAAGATATATCTGCACGTGTTCTTGGATCTGTGGAAGCCGGTATAATGGAGCTATAGAAGCACATATAATATATATCTGCAAGTGTTCTTGGGTGTGTGGAAGCCAGTATAATGGAGCTTTAGAAGCACATATAAGATATATCTGCACGTGTTCTTGGATCTGTGGAAGCCGGTATAATGGAGCTATAGAAGCACATATAATATATATCTGCAAGTGTTCTTGGGTGTGTGGAAGCCCGTATAATGGAGCTATTGAAGCACATATAAGATATATCTGCAAGTGTTCTTGGATCTGTGGAAGCCCGTATAATGAAGCTATAGAAGCACATATAAGATATATCTGCAAGTGTTCTTGGATCTGTGGAAGCCGGTATAATGGAGCTATAGAAGCACATATAAGATATATATGCAAGTGTTCTTGGATCTATGGAAGCCCGTATAATGAAGATATAGAAGCACATATAAGATATATCTATAGGTGTTCTTGGGTATGTGGAAGCCCGTATCATGGAGCTATAGAAGCACATATAAGGTATATATGCAAGTGTTCTTGGATCTGTGGAAGCCCGTATAATGGAACTATAGAAGCACATATAAGATATATCTGCAAGTGTTCTTGGATCTGTGGAAGCCCGTATAATTGAGATATAGAAGCACATATAAGGTATATCTGCAAGTGGTCTTGGATCTGTGGAAGCCCGTATAATGGAGCTATAGAAGCACATATAAGATATATCTGCAAGTGTTCTTGGATATGTGGAAGCCCGTATAATAGAGCTATAGAAGCACATATAAGATATATCTGCAAGTGTTCTTGGGTCTGTGGAAGCCCGTATAATGAAGCTATAGAAGCACATATAAGGTATATCTGCAAGTGTTCTTGGATCTGTGGAAGCCCTTATAATGAAGCTATAGAAGCACATATAAGATATATCTGCACGTGTTCTTGGATCTGTGGAAGCCCGTATAATGAAGCTATAGAAGCACATATAAGATATATCTGCAAGTGTTCTTGGATCTGTGGAAGCCCGTATAATGGAGCTATAGAAGCACATATAAGATATATATGCAAGTGTTCTTGGGTCTGTGGAAGCCCGTATAATGGAGCTATAGAAGCACATATAAGGTATATATGAAAGTGTTCTTGGGTCTGTGGAAGCCAGTATAATGAAGCTATAGAAGCACATATAAGGTATATATGCAAGTGTTCTTGGGTCTGTGGTAGCCCGTATAATGAAGCTATAAAAGCACATATAAGATATATATGCAAGTATTCTTGAGCCTGTGGAAGCCAGTATAATGGAGCTATAGAAGCACATATAAGATATATATGCAAGTATTCTTGAGCCTGTGGAAGCCCGTATGATGACGCTATAGATACACATAATTATAAGATATATATGCAAATGTTCTTGGGTCTGTGGAAGCCAGTATACTGGAGATATAGAAGCACATATAAGGTATATCTGCAAGTGTTCTTGGGTCTGTGAAAGCCCGTATAATGGAGCTATAGAAGCACATATAAGATATATCTGCACGTGTTCTTGGGTCTGTGGAAGCCCGTATAATGGAGCTATAGAGGCACATATAATATATATCTGCACGTGTTCTTGGGTCTGTGGAAGCCCGTATAATGGAGCTATAGAAGCACATATAAGATATATCTGCACGTGTTCTTGGGTCTGTGGAAGCCCGTATAATGGAGCTATAGAAGCACATATAAGATATATCTGCACGTGTTCTTGGGTCTGTGGAAGCCCGTATAATGGAGCTATAGAGGCACATATAAGATATATCTGCACGTGTTCTTGGGTCTGTGGAAGCCCGTATAATGGAGCTATAGAGGCACATATAAGATATATCTGCACGTGTTCTTGGGTCTGTGGAAGCCCGTATAATGGAGCTATAGAGGCACATATAAGATATATCTGCACGTGTTCTAGGGTCTGTGGAGGCCCGTATAATGGAGCTATAGAAGCACATATAAGGTATATCTCCACGTGTTCTTGGGTCTGTGGAAGCCCGTATAATGAAGCTATAGAAGCACATATAAGATATATTTGCAAGTGTTCTTGGGTCTGTGGAAGCCCGTATAATGGAGCTATAGAAGCACATATAGGATATATCTGCACGTGTTCTTGGGTCTGTGGAAGCCCGTATATTGGAGCTATAGAAGCACATATAAGACATATCTGCACGTGTTCTTGGGTCTGTGGAGGCCCGTATAATGGAGCTATAGAAGCACATATAAGATATATCTGCAAGTGTTCTTGGGTCTGTGGAAGCCCGTATAATGGAGCTATATATAGAAGCACATATAAGGTATATATCAAGTGTTCTTGGGTCTGTGGAGGCCCGTATAATGGAGCTATAGAAGCACATATAAGATATATCTGCACGTGTTCTTGGGTCTGTGGAAGCCCGTATAATGGAGATATAGAAGCACATAGAAGGTATATCTGCAAGTGTTCTTGGGTCTGTGAAAGCCCGTATAATGGAGCTATAGAAGCACATATAAGGTATATATGCAAGTGTTCTTGGGTCTGTGGAAGCCCGTATAATGGAGCTATAGAAGCACATATAAGATATATCTGCAAGTGTTCTTGGGTCTGTGGAAGCCCGTATAATGAAATTATAGAAGCACATATAAGATATATCTGCACGTGTTCTTGGGTCTGTGGAAGTCAGTATAATGAAGCTATAGAAGCACATATAAGGTATATCTGCAAGTGTTCTTGGGTCTGTGGAAGCCCGTATAATGGAGCTATAGAAGCACATATAAGGTATATATGCAAGTGTTCTTGGGTCTGTGGAAGCCCGTATAATGGAGCTATAGAAGCACATATAAGGTATATCTGCAAGTGTTCTTGGGTCTGTGGAAGTCAGTATAATGAAGCTATAGAAGCACATATAAGATATATCTGCAAATGTTCTTGGGTCTGTGGAAGTCCGTATAATGAAGCAATAGAAGCACATATAAGATATATCTGCAAGTGTTCTTGGGTCTGTGGAAGCCCGTATAATTGAGCTATAGAAGCACATATAAGGTATATCTGCAAGTTGTCTTGGATCTTTGGAAGCCCGTATAATGGAGCTATAGAAGCACATATAAGATATATCTGCAAGTGTTCTTGGATATGTGGAAGCCAGTATAATGGAGCTATAGAACCACATATAAGGTATATATGCAAGTGTTCTTGGGTCTGTGGAAGTCCGTATAATGAAGCTATAGAAGCACATATAAGATATATCTGCAAGTGTTCTTGGGTCTGTGGAAGCCCGTATAATGAAGCTATAGAAGCACATATAAGATATGTCTGCAAGTGTTCTTGGATCTGTGGAAGCCCGTATAATGGAGCTATAGAAGCACATATAAGATATATCTGCAAGTGTTCTTGGATCTGTGGAAGCCGGTATAATGGAGATATAGAAGCACATATAAGATATATATGCAAGTGTTCTTGGGTCTGTGGAAGCCCGTATAATGAAGCTATAGAAGCACATATAAGATATATCTGCACGTGTTCTTGGATCTGTGGAAGCCTGTATAATGACGCTACAGAAGCACATATTAGATATATCTGCACGTGTTCTTGGATCTGTGGAAGCCCGTATAATGGACCTATAGAAGCACATATAAGATATATCTGCACGTGTTCTTGGATCTGTGGAAGCCCGTATAATGAAGCTATAGAAGCACATATAAGATATATCTGCAAGTGTTCTTGGGTCTGTGGAAGCCCGTATAATGGAGCTATAGAAGCACATATAAGATATATATGCAAGTGTTCTTGGGTCTGTGGAAGCCCGTATAATGGAGCTATAGAAGCACATATAAGGTATATATGAAAGTGTTCTTGGGTCTGTGGAAGCCAGTATAATGAAGCTATAGAAGCACATATAAGGTATATATGCAAGTGTTCTTGGGTCTGTGGTAGCCCGTATAATGAAGCTATAAAAGCACATATAAGATATATATGCAAGTATTCTTGAGCCTGTGGAAGCCAGTATAATGGAGCTATAGATACACATAATTATAAGATATATATGCAAATGTTCTTGGGTCTGTGGAAGCCAGTATACTGGAGATATAGAAACACATACAAGATATATATGCAAGTGTTCTTGGATCTGTGGAAGCCCGTATAATGAAATTATAGAAGCACATATAAGATATATCTGCACGTGTTCTTGGATCTGTGGAAGCCGGTATAATGGAGCTATAGAAGCACATATAATATATATCTGCAAGTGTTCTTGGGTGTGTGGAAGCCAGTATAATGGAGCTTTAGAAGCACATATAAGATATATCTGCACGTGTTCTTGGATCTGTGGAAGCCGGTATAATGGAGCTATAGAAGCACATATAATATATATCTGCAAGTGTTCTTGGGTGTGTGGAAGCCCGTATAATGGAGCTATTGAAGCACATATAAGATATATCTGCAAGTGTTCTTGGATCTGTGGAAGCCCGTATAATGAAGCTATAGAAGCACATATAAGATATATCTGCAAGTGTTCTTGGATCTGTGGAAGCCGGTATAATGGAGCTATAGAAGCACATATAAGATATATATGCAAGTGTTCTTGGATCTATGGAAGCCCGTATAATGAAGATATAGAAGCACATATAAGATATATCTATAGGTGTTCTTGGGTATGTGGAAGCCCGTATCATGGAGCTATAGAAGCACATATAAGGTATATATGCAAGTGTTCTTGGATCTGTGGAAGCCCGTATAATGGAACTATAGAAGCACATATAAGATATATCTGCAAGTGTTCTTGGATCTGTGGAAGCCCGTATAATTGAGCTATAGAAGCACATATAAGGTATATCTGCAAGTGTTCTTGGATCTGTGGAAGCCCGTATAATGGAGCTATAGAAGCACATATAAGATATATCTGCAAGTGTTCTTGGATCTGTGGAAGCCCGTATAATGGAGCTATAGAAGCACATATAAGATATATCTGCAAGTGTTCTTGGGTCTGTGGAAGCCCGTATAATGAGCTATAGAAGCACATATAAGATATATCTGCAAGTGTTCTTGGGTCTGTGGAAGCCCGTATAATGGAGCTATAGAAGCACATATAAGATATATCTGCAAGTGTTCTTGGTCTGTGGAAGCCCGTATAATGGAGCTATAGAAGCACATATAAGATATATCTGCAAGTGTTCTTGGGTCTGTGGAAGCCCGTATAATGGAGCTATAGAAGCACATATAAGATATATCTGCAAGTGTTCTTGGGTCTGTGGAAGTCCGTATAATGGAGCTATAGAAGCACATATAAGATATATCTGCAAGTGTTCTTGGGTCTGTGGAGGCCCGTATAATGAAGCTATAGAAGCACATATAAGATATATCTGCAAGTGTTCTTGGGTCTGTGGAAGCCCGTATAATGAAGCTATAGAAGCACATATAAGATATATCTGCAAGTGTTCTTGGGTCTGTGGAAGCCCGTATAATGAAGCTATAGAAGCACATATAAGATATATCTGCAAGTGTTCTTGGGTCTGTGGAAGCCCGTATAATGGAGCTATAGAAGCACATATAAGATATATCTGCAAGTGTTCTTGGCTGTGGAAGCCCGTATAATGAGCTATAGAACACATATAAGATATATGCAAGTGTTCTTGGGTCTGTGGAAGCCAGTATAATGAGCTATAGAAGCACATATAAGTATATCTGCAAGTGTTTGGGTCTGTGGAAGCCCGTATAATGGAGCTATAGAAGCACATATAAGATATATATGCAAGTGTTCTTGGGTCTGTGGAAGCCCGTATAATGAAGCTATAGAAGCACATATAAGATATATCTGCAAGTGTTCTTGGGTCTGTGGAAGCCCGTATAATGGAGCTATAGAAGCACATATAAGATATATCTGCAAGTGTTCTTGGGTCTGTGGAAGCCCGTATAATGGAGCTATAGAAGCACATATAAGATATATCTGCAAGTGTTCTTGGATCTGTGGAAGCCCGTATAATGGAGCTATAGAAGCACATATAAGATATATCTGCAAGTGTTCTTGGGTCTGTGGAAGCCCGTATAATGGAGCTATAGAAGCACATATAAGATATATCTGCAAGTGTTCTTGGGTCTGTGGAAGCCCGTATAATGGAGCTATAGAAGCACATATAAGATATATCTGCAAGTGTTCTTGGGTCTGTGGAAGCCCGTATAATGGAGCTATAGAAGCACATATAAGATATATATGCAAGTGTTCTTGGGTCTGTGGAAGCCCGTATAATGGAGCTATAGAAGCACATATAAGATATATCTGCAAGTGTTCTTGGGTCTGTGGAAGCCCGTATAATGAAGCTATAGAAGCACATATAAGATATATATGCAAGTGTTCTTGGATCTGTGGAAGCCCGTATAATGGAGCTATAGAAGCACATATAAGATATATCTGCAAGTGTTCTTGGGTCTGTGGAAGCCCGTATAATGAAGCTATAGAAGCACATATAAGATATATCTGCAAGTGTTCTTGGGTCTGTGGAAGCCCGTATAATGGAGCTATAGAAGCACATATAAGATATATCTGCAAGTGTTCTTGGGTCTGTGGAAGCCAGTATAATGAAGCTATAGAAGCACATATAAGGTATATCTGCAAGTGTTCTTGGGTCTGTGGAAGCCTGTATAATGGAGCTATAGAAGCACATATAAGGTATATCTGCAAGTGTTCTTGGGTCTGTGGAAGCCCGTATAATGGAGCTATAGAAGCACATATAAGGTATATCTGCAAGTGTTCTTGGGTCTGTGGAAGCCGTATAATGAAGCTATAGAAGCACATATAAGGTATATATGCAAGTGTTCTTGGGTCTGTGGAAGTCCGTATAATGAAGCTATAGAAGCACATATAAGATATATCTGCAAGTGTTCTTGGGTCTGTGGAAGCCCGTATAATGGAGCTATAGAAGCGCCTATAAGATATATCTGCACGTGTTCTTGGATCTTTGGAAGCCCGTATAATGAAGCTATAGAAGCAAATATAAGATATATCTGCAAGTGTTCTTGGATCTGTGGAAGCCCGTATCATGGAGCTATAGAAGCACATATAAGGTATATATGCAAGTGTTCTTGGATCTGTGGAAGCCCGTATAATGGAGCTATAGAAGCACATATAAGATATATCTGCAAGTGTTCTTGGTCTGTGGAAACCCGTATAATGGAGCTATAGAAGCACATATAAGGTATATATGCAAGTGGTCTTGGATCTGTGGAAGCCCGTATAATGGAGCTATAGAAGCACATATAAGATATATCTGCAAGTGTTCTTGGATATGTGGAAGCCCGTATAATGGAGCTATAGAAGCACATATAAGGTATATATGCAAGTGTTCTTGGGTCTGTGGAAGCCCGTATAATGGAGCTATAGAAGCACATATAAGATATATCTGCAAGTGTTCTTGGGTCTGTGGAGGCCCGTATAATGAAGCTATAGAAGCACATATAAGATATATATGCAAGTGTTCTTGGGTCTGTGGAAGCCAGTATAATGGAGCTATATAAGCACATATAAGATATATATGCAAGTGTTCTTGGGTCTGTGGAAGCCCGTATAATGGAGCTATAGAAGCACATATAAGATATATCTGCAAGTGTTCTTGGATATGTGGATGCCCGTATAATGGAGCTATAGAAGCACATATAAGATATATATGCAAGTGTTCTTGGGTCTGTGGAAGCCCGTATAATGGAGCTATAGAAGCACATATAAGATATATCTGCAAGTGTTCTTGGATCTGTGGAAGCCCGTATAATGGAGCTATAGAAGCACATATAAGATATATCTGCACGTGTTCTTGGGTCTGTGGAAGCCCGTATAATGGAGCTATTGAAGCACATATAAGATATATCTGCAAGTGTTCTTGGGTCTGTGGAAGCCCGTATAATGGAGCTATAGAAGCACATATAAGATATATCTGCAAGTGTTCTTGGGTCTGTGGAAGCCCGTATAATGGAGCTATAGAAACACATATAAGATATATCTGCAAGTGTTCTTGGATCTGTGGAAGCCCGTATAATGAAGCTATAGAAGCACATATAAGATAT